>CM060082.1:10304316-10904316 GCA_030533445.1 Cyprinodon diabolis
TTGAATATCAGAACCAAGTTTTGCAGAATTATGCTGGCTACATGGCAAATGCTAACACTACGCCTGCAGCCCGTCCGGTTCCGGAACCACTTCCGCCACTCAGGTCACCGTCTGTGACATCATTTCCTGAATTACGTCCGAGGCCTCCTGAAAGATTTTCAGGTAATCAAAGGGAGTGTAAAGGATGTTTGTTTCAGTGTCGTTTATTTTTTGAACACTCACCTGGTAGTTTTCCCAACGATAGAAAGAAGATTTCTTTCGTTCTCTCTCAGCTTTCTGGACAAGCTCTTGAATGGGCGGAGGCAAGGTTCTCTTCTGAGTCCAGTTTTTCATGTACTTTTTCTGAATTCATCTCTGAGTTCTCTCAGGTTTTCAACCATGACTCTGATAAAACCATTGATTCCCGAGCCCTGCTAAATTTGAAACAGGGAAATTCAACAGTAGCTGAGTTTTCCATTGACTTCCGGGTTAAAGCTGCAGCCTCAGGTTGGAACGAGTGCGCACTTAAGAGTGCTTACTTCAAGGCCCTGAATGACAACAATAAAGATGAACTTGCCATATTAGACGAGCCAGCTAGTTTGGAGGATTTAATCCGTCTGACTATCAGGTTGGATAACAGACTTCGGACTAGAAATCTCTCAAGGCAGAAAGACCGAAAATTTTTTGTTTCAACCCCTGCATTTGATAATGCTTCTGTTCTTTCTGGTTCCCCAGAACCCAGTTCCAAGCCAAGGTCAAAGGATCTGACTCGCCCAGCTCCTGTCAAAATCTCTCATTTTCTTCCTCTGAAGGAGCTGAGGGCGAACCCATGCAAATTGGACACACCAGGCTATCTCCTGAAGAAAGGCAACAAAGATTCAAAGCAAAACTGTGCCTGTACTGTGGTGAGACGGAACATTTTATTGCTTCTCGCCCGGCTAAATCCAAAGCCTGGGCCCGTCAGAGGATGTGAGGAGTCTGACGGGCCACCTAAGATCTGAAAAAACTCCTCATTTGTTGTTACCAGCTACTCTGTTTTTTGCTAACCAGAATCTCACCCTGTTAGCATTCATCGACTCTGGTTGTGAAAGAAACCTGATTGATGCTGAACTGGTCCAGCAGTTAAGGATTGAGACTGTTCCATTAATTAAACCCCTCAGAGTTTCTGCCATCGATGGAAAAATGCTACATCAAGTTACTCATCAAACACAACCTTTGGAACTGTTGATCTCTGGAAACCATCGGGAGATGCTAACATTTTTTGTTTTTCCTTCAGCTTGTTCTCCCTTGGTGCTAGGATTCGAATGGTTGGAACGTCATAACCCCCACATCAACTGGGCTGAACGCCACATTGAATCCTGGTCAACTTCCTGTCA
The DNA here is from genome assembly GCA_030533445.1 of Cyprinodon diabolis. NCBI lineage: Eukaryota > Metazoa > Chordata > Actinopteri > Cyprinodontiformes > Cyprinodontidae > Cyprinodon > Cyprinodon diabolis. Next base: position 10,305,672 of record CM060082.1, read on the forward strand.
CGAATCCTGTCTTCCTTCTGCGGCTCCAACTATTCAGTCCCCTAGAGGTAGGGGGGAGATGGACTCTCCTGACCTTACTTCTGTTCCCCCTGAGTATCATGATCTGGCTCCAGTTTTCAGTAAGGTCAGTGCGACGTCTCTTCCACCTCACAGACCATATGACTGCGCCATAGATCTATTACCTGGAGCCCCTCTTCCCAGCAGCAGGCTGTATAATATTTCCAAACCAGAACGAGAAACTATGGAAAAATACATAAACGAATCCCTGGCTGCTGGAATAATTCGTCCATCTTCATCCCCTCTCGGTGCTGGTTTTTTCTTTGTGGGAAAAAAGGATGGGTCCCTGCGCCCCTGTATAGATTACAGAGGTTTAAATCAGATCACTGTTAAAAATAAATATCCCCTACCATTACGGGCTTCTGCTTTTGAACCTGTTCAAGGTGCTACAGTGTTTACCAAACTCGATCTAAGAAACGCCTACCACCTCCTCAGAATAAGAGAAGGGGATGAATGGAAAACGGCTTTTAAGACCCCCTTAGGGCAATTCGAGTATCTGGTCATGCCTTTTGGCCTCACTAACGCTCCTGCCTGTTTCCAAGCTCTTGTTAATGACGTCCTCAGAGACTTTTTGAACATTTTTGTTTTTGTTTACATCGATGATATTTTGATTTACTCCAAGAACCTCTCTGACCACAAAAACGTGTTCGTTTAGTCCTTCAGAGACTGCTGGAGAATAAACTTTTTGTGAAAGCCGAAAAATGTGAATTTCATCAGGGATCTGTCGCTTTCCTGGGGTTTGTGCTCGAGGGCGGGCAGGTGAAGCCATCAGAAGACAAGATAAAGGCAGTTCTGGAGTGGCCTACACCTGAAAACCGCAAGCAACTTCAGAGATTTCCTGGTTTTGGAAACTTTTACAGGAGATTCATTAAAAATTATAGTCAGACAGCTCTACCTCTCACAGCTCTTACTTCTGTTAAGAGAACTTTCCGATGGACTCCTGAAGCCAAAGAGGCCTTTATTAAATTAAAGAAACTCTTTTCCAGTGCCCCCATTTTGGTCCAGCCAGATCCAACGAAGCAGTTCATCCTTGAGGTTGATGCATCTGATTCCGGTGTTGGAGCTGTGTTATCTCAGCAGTCAGATTCAGATCAGAAAACTCATCCTTGTGCTTTCTATTCACGCAGACTCTCTCCAGCCGAGCAAAATTATGACGTTGGAGACCGAGAACTTCTGGCCATTAAGCTCGCCCTGGAGGAATGGAGACACTGGCTCGAGGGGGCTGAGCATCCAGTACTGGTTTGGACAGACCACAAGAACCTGGCCTATATTCAGTCTGCAAAAAGATTCAACCCACGGCATTCTAGGTGATCTTTATTTTTTTCACGATTCAATCTCATCATTTCATACAGACCTGGTTCCAAGAACGTCAAGCCCGACTCTCTCTCTCGTTTGTATTCGTCCGATCAACCCGAGACACTTGAACCTGTTCTTCCCACCTCATGTACTATAGGAGTCGTTTCCTGGGAGATCACGGATTTGATCAACTCTGCCCTGGCCTCAGAACCTGACCTAAAAAAATGTATGTCCCATCTTCCGTCAGATCCCGCCTCATCTAGTGGATGCACGCAGCGAAATTTTCGGCCCATCCTGAGCAGAACCATCGCCCTCATAAGCCAGCGATTTTGGTGGCCGTCCTTACATAAAGACGCTAAGGAGTACGTGCTGGCTTGTCCCATCTGCGCCCGAAACAAGACCTCTCCCCAACCACCTTCTGGCCTGTTACATCCTCTACCGGTTCCTACCCGTCCCTGGTCACATATTGCTGTTGATTTTGTCACTGGTCTTCCGATTTCTCGAGGTATGACTACGATTCTAACCATAGTTGATCGATTCTCCAAGGCCTGTCATTTGGTTCCCCTCAGAAAGTTCCCTACTGCATTCCAGACGGCTCAGCTTCTGGTGAAGCACGTTTTTCGCCTCCATGGTATCCCTCAGGAAATCCTCTCTGATCGTGGTCCCCAGTTCATCTTGCAGGTCTGGAAAGCTTTCTGTTCGGCTCTGTACTGTAAATCCTCTCTAACTTCTGGTTACCATCCTCAATCGAACGGGCAGACGGAGAGGATAAACCAGCAACTCGAGTCCACTCTCCGCTGCCTGACCTCTAACAATCCTTCCGACTGGAGTCTGTTCTTAACCTGCATTGAATATGCGCACAACTCCCTCAGATCTGCCTCCACTGGTTTGTCCCCTTTCCAAGTGTCTTTAGGGTATCAGCCTCCACTCTTTCCAGCAGACGAGAGAGAAATAACAGTAAGATCTGTCCATCATCACATCCGTCGTTCCCAACGCATCTGGAAGGAGACCATTGCCACCCTCACCCGTTCCTCAGTCTCGACCAAGAGGTTTGCTGACTCGAAGAGACGTCCGGCTCCAAACTACACCCCTGGCCAAGAGGTTTGGCTGTCAACCCGGGACATACCTCTGAAAGGTATGTCCAGAAAACTTTCCCCGAGGTTCATCGGTCCTTACAGGGTGGATCGGATCATCAATCCCTCTGCTGTCCGCCTGCACCTGCCACCTTCTCGACGTATCCACCCTACATTCCATGTCTCCCAGTTAAAACCTGTCATTACCAGTCCTTTGTGCCCACCATGCGACTCCCCTCCACCCGCCCTGGACATCGACGGTCATCCGGCATACACAGTTCGCCGGATCGTGGACTCCTGTCGGCGAGGTCGCGGATGGCAGTACCTCGTCGACTGGGAGGGCTACGGTCCGGAGGACCGCTCCTGGGTTCCTGGCTCATACATCCTTGATCCGTCCCTGATCGAGGAGTATGAGAGTTCCCTCCCGTCCACTTCCTCGGGACCGCCAAGAGGCGGTCGTTGAGAGGGGGGTACTGTTGGGATCTGGAGATTCTCCACCTTCTCCAGCAGAGTGCGCTGTGGATCCTCCTGGGCTGGAGCCCTCCAGCACAGCTGACGTTCATCAGCTCATCAGGAGACCGGCCTTTATAAGCAGCTGCCAGACCTTCCTTCTACGCCGCAGTGTTAGCCAAGTTTGGTTAGCGAACCTGAGCCTTTGAATTTACTAATCTTTGTCTTCCTATAGAAACCTTATTCTAATCTGTCTCTGTCTTCTCGCTCCTAGGAAACCAATCTCTCGAGAGAAGCTCTGGATGAGCTTAACCAGAAACCTGCCTGCCTGCCCTAGAGAGCCAAACCTGAAGTTCCCACTCTGGAATGTTGGAACTTGCTGCTCTTAGGGAAAGAGCTGATCACTCCAACCAAGGTCTTTCACTGGAAGTCAGAAGCTAGACGCTGCTGCTGCTTTAGCACTCTGTTGAACCAACAGTCTCTGGACCCAACCGGTTCCCTCTCTCAGAACTAAGCCTGGACCTCTTCAAGGTATCCACTGAAACATCTGAAAACTCATTTAACTCATCTGCAACCAAGCTAACCAAACTATCCGTCTCTGCAGACGCCTGAGAATCCTGCCCGGACCAGAACCTGAGTCTAGTTCATGTCATTGTGTGAAACCTTTAATAAACTGTGTTAAATCTTTTACCAAGTCTCCAGTGGTGTTCTGCATGTGGGTTCATCCCTAAACTGATCATGACAGAATGGATGGATGTATGGACGGACGGATGGATGGAAGCAAGTAAAGAATGGATGGATGGATGGATGGATGAATGGATGGATAGATGGAAGCAGGTAAAGAATGGATGGATGGATGGAAGGAAGCAGGAAAAGAAGGGATGGATGGATGGATGGATGGATGGATGGATGGAAGGAAGGAAGCAGGTAAAGAATGGATGAATGGATGGATGGAATGAAGCAGGTAAAGAATGGATGGATGTATGGATGGATGAATGGATGGATGGATGGATGGATGGAAGGAAGCAGGTAAAGAATATATGAATGGATGGATGGAATGAAGCAGGTAAAGAATGGATGGATGTATGGATGGATGGATGGAGGGATGCATGGATGGATGGATGATGGATCGAAGCAGGTAAACAATGGCTGGACGGATGGATGGATGGAAGCACAGTAAAGAATGGATGGATGGATGATTAACCATACAGACGTCCATTTTTTATCAAATGGAATGATTACAATTAAGAGGATAAGTTTGGAAATAAACTATTGTTTTATTTTCTTTGTCAAAATTATTTTAAAAATTACATTATTATACATTTACAATTGCTTAACACTCTGTATGAAACATAACTACTTTATGATTTACATAAGGAGTTTTGACTTTTAAAAACCAGAAGGTTTCTGCAGATGAATTTGAAGCAGCTGGAGTTCTTGAATATTCCAAATAACAGAAGAAAAAAAACTGAGCTGTTGTCTTTGGTATTCGCTCTCCTTCCTCCCTGTGAGGCTGCTCTGCCTTGAAACCCCTCTTCAGAAATAATAAAAGGAGCCGAATGTGTTTGTGAATTCCTACCACAGTGAGATTCAAGGAGGACCACTGAATTATGAGCACACCGGAGCAGAAGAAAGGAAATATTTCTGAAAACTTCCTGTACAGCAGCTGAGCTCTCTGGGCCAAGTGAAGGGAATTTGATTTGCCTTTAATTTCCCTATTTTTCTTCTCCTTGCACCTGACTCCTTGGACAACAACGAGGGCCTTGTTACTGACTGCTGCAGCTGTTTCCATATCGAATAATAATAACTCAGCTGCACGGCATTATCTTCCCTTTTCTTCTCCTATAAACTATTGTTTACTGCAAGAAAAAGCTATTTGATTGTGGTTGACATTGTGTTTAAGATGTGCACGTGTTGTTCAAGTCTCCAACAATGATTCTTTTTAATAAAACCATTTGCAGCGGTCCGGGTGACTAACCGATGTGTGCAATGGCCTCCAGATGGAGAGCACTGTCGACTCCTTTCTGCAGAAGGACACTTATCATCCAAGATAAAAGCATCAGACTACTGTAGTTTAAACCATCTCCGCTACAGTAGGAGGACCAGTCCATATGTGCTATGGAAACGTCTCATGAACAAGTCCAGCTTCCCTCCACTTCTTAGTTCCTTTTGTCTCAATCAGTGTTCCCTCAGTCTGCCATACATTTTGGCGCTTTGACAAAACTGAGAAATTAGAGGTCATTTTGGAAAAATCTAAAAATAGCAGGCAATCCAAGTCTTTTCTTTTTTCCGCCACCAGGTCTCAGAGGAGTCTGGTTAAATCAGACTTGTTAGAGTGTAATAGTGGAACAATGTTAGAGGAGCAGGTTAGACCGCCTGTCAGATAGCACTTCATTAGAGTCACAGCACAGCACTGAAAGAAGGAATTTTAGTTTGGAAATACAGGTTAACATGTTATCTACTTTCAGAATAAAGGGTTAGAAAAGGTTTCAAACTCTAAATGAATGTGAATCAAAGGGGCATATTCATATTTTATGTAGGGCTGGGAAATATGGCTTAAAAATCTAATCTCAGATTTTTTTTCCAACCAAATCTGATTAATCATTTCTTTTTTTTTCTCCCTGAAGTTTCATATTAAAAACAACAAATTGCATAAATTACTTCTAAAAAGTAGCTTTTATTTCAATAATCTCCTTTGAGAGGTGACCTTAATTTAAAGGGCAAAAAATTCAAGCAGTGAAAATCTTTGTCAAAGAATGTTTCACAAATAAAAAAAATGAAAACAGCAGCAGGAGGTCATACAAAGTCAGCTAGTTTATCAGTTATAGGTGCACATCAAAGAACAAAAAGCGATGTGACCCTGAGCTATGGAAGCCCAAGAAATGCATTGATGGGAAAAAAACAACAACTTGATTTTCTAAAAATTTAACCTTCATGTACAGAAAATTAGATTTTATCAATTAATTGCCCAAAAAGGACCAAAAAACATTTGATGGTGATAGAATAAGGTTACATACATCAAGCGTCCTTGCAGATAGGGTTTTGATGCTAAGTAAAATGAAAGTAAAACTAAACAGACATGGTACCATCAGTACCATGGAACTACCAGAAAGCTTGATAGTGGCTATTGAGACTAGTAATTCAGCATCCATTAGATGAGAGATGCAGCTTTCCTACTTAGCTCCAAGGTTTCATTCAGAACCTTAAGCATCTGAACGCCTCAGCAGGTTTAGCTTCTGCTTCACTGAGCAACAACAGTGATACAGTATCCGCCATCTAAGTCTTATCCCTCTTGAAATCAAATGTGTTTTTGTATTTTTTCACAATAAATGTTAGACATTAAGAATCATTAACCATGGTTTAAAAAAAAAACAACAAAGCAAAAAAATTAAATAAAAAAAATAATCATTATTGAACCTGAGTGTCTGGATTATTTGGACAATAATTGAATTTGCATTATGACCCCTATTTAAAAAACAGCAATTCCCATATAGCAGACGCACTCAATATTTGGTTTGGGTTAATTTCAACAAGGGTAAGAAATAATATCTCCAGCCCTTTAGGCGGCGATAATATGAATAAGGGGAATTTTACTTCTTTCCCACTGGCTGAAAAACCTGTTTAAACCAGGGAACAATTGGCTTTTAGTGGCAGTGGGAACAGCTCACTGATGCGCGTCTACCCGGATCAAACAACTTAGCAAGTAATCTGCTTTAAAATTGCCTTGGCCCTGATTGGCACGCTGTGGGAACACCAGACCCAGGTTGATACACTAAATTACATGACACCATTGAACACAAGGTACAGACATCAACACACCACACCAGACGCTTCTGATCTAACAGGCCTAAACAACTCCGTTTACATTTCATAAACGTGGAGCGGCACTAATGGTAGGGATACGGACAGATAATAAAGCGAAATAATAAAAATACTGACTATGCTGTGGCTCCCGTCCATGTTGCTCTCCATTATTTACTTCCCTGATTTCCATTGCATCATCGCATTATCAACATTCACCCATGGTGAAGCTGTAATCAGACACGCAGTGGTGGGGACAGTGTCCACACAGCTTTCCAGCATGGGGTCAACCTCGACTTTTCGGTTAAATAGGAAAATAACCACAAGCCGATTATTAGCAGGTCAACCTGGTTTTGAAAAACCCGGGTTTTCAGTGGGAAAGCGGCTTTGGGGCCAACAGCTAGAGAGTGGATACAGTTGAGCTAGAAGTCAGGACTTGTGTACACCACAAAGAACTCTGAACAAAGTGGAGTTAATGCCTTAAAGACAGTGAAAACCTGGAGTTAATGAGGAAAGCTTCATCTGTCATCTACTGGAAGCTGAATCTCACTTCTGGTTTGCAGCGAGACACCAGCAAGACAGCCACATTATCTCTGACTGACAAAATTCAGAACTGAACAGTTTTTTTCTAAACCTTTACTATGGAAACATAAAAACAATTTTGCAAAGAACAGGAGGCAAAAATTCCTCCTCAAGACTATAGAAAGATTTTGTTCCTGTAACATCCTGCAGCCAGGAGATGCTGAACCATTCGGGTTAGAGGGGAATTATTTTTCCACATAGAGCCAGGTTTCCCCAAATAAATGAATTAATTGTTTAGAAACAGTGCTTTGTTCTTATTAAGGTTATGTTTATCTGATATTAAAATTAATTTTTATCAAAATATTCATAAAGTACATTAAAAAACAGTATATAGGGTGGTTATAAATATCATAATCAGCAACAAAAAGCACTAAAAACCCCTGCAGCTCAATGTTACTTTGGTATTCTGCATCACCACCTTGACCCTTCTAGGGGGGGCTTTAAAAATTAAGCCTAAATTTTCCCAAAAATTGTACTCAAATAGGAGTAGTACAAAATCATCATATTTTTACTTTATTCAATATTCTACAAAATGATGTCATTAAAAGCAAAATCCGGTCTTTCAAAGAATGAAACACATAATGTAATTAGGATTGTTACAATGTTAAAACTCTATTCTTGGTATCTTTTTTAAACCCATAAGGATAAATGTCAAATAGTTGAAAGCATAAAAAATATTTTCACTATCAATAAAAAAAAAAAAGAGAACCACAGATGCTAGTTTAAAGAGTGTGCAAATAACAAATAATAAAGTATAACAATGTTTTAAAATATTTTAAGATTATTAGGAATATTATCCTTTTCATAAGCAACCCCCCCCCCCCCCCCCCTGAAAAAAAATAAAAATTCTGAAATCTAAAAATCTGCAAAAACCAATTATCCTTACTACTGATACCATGTACGCATATGTTTGTTAGCCCTTACAGTAATAACACGATAACCAATGTAGGTGGAATAAACACTTTTCAAAAACAAGTTATAAACCATACAAAATTAAGGGTTCCAGAATGTTAATAAGGGGTACATTACCGGATATTATTTACCTTTATACTTCCATCTCTTTTTAAATTTTTTTATTTTATAATTTTTTTTTTTATTTAATTTATTTATTTCCCTCTCCTGGCTGTCACCTGTCAAATGAGGTGGGGTCAATTCATAATACCTAAAATTCCGATACCTAATAATATAATGTCAATGAACACGAGAAGGTATTTGAACATTTATGGATTTGTTGCTGTGATCGGTGATCTCCGATCAGCAGATACCAATTTTTGTGGCTCCAAAAAATCCTGAGCGATGCTTGTCTAATCACCACATTCTCGCTGGACTTCCAAATGCCATGGCAGACCCAGCAAATAGAAAACAACCATAAACCAATAAGCATTTCAATACAATCAAATAAAAAGAAGTCGGTTTGTGCATTTCTGGTGCATTTTAGTTTGAAATTAATTTAAAATTTCATTAATTGAATTCGCTCACAATGGGTAGAGTTGGCAGAAATTTAACTCTAGTATGACACTTCATTATATTTAAACTTAGTAGTAGTGAAAGTTAAATGCTGTAAAACTACTCATAATAGTACTTTAAAAAAATAGAATAGAATTTAACTTTATTGTCATTACACGTCACAAGTACAAAGCAACAAAATGTAGTTTGCATCTATCCAGAAGTGCTATACAATATTTATTTACATGTGTTCAGAAACTATGTATGTATAACTATAAATGGAATAGATAAACAGATAGTAATTTTAAGACGCTATAAAACAACTAAATATGAAAGCTATGTACAGATTATACAGGAAAGTTAGGATATGGATTATATTATAGGATTATATTAGGATATTATATATTATATATATTAGTGGGGTTGTATTATAAAGTTGGATAATTTTACAGACTATGACTGAAGGCCACATTAACTCTTACTTTACTTTCACTGGGCTGGGATAAAGTGATGTCATTAATTCACTGGTCCACTATCTAATCCATTTATTACACAAACTTAACGTACTGAACAGTTGTCCATGATGACAAAAACTACATCTGATGCAGATCTGAGATAAAGGATAGCTATTTGAAATATCATAGGGAGCTATTGAAATCCATTTGACAAATTAATGGCGATACCGTGCAACGGCTGGCTGATACTTTGGGCAGAGATGAGTGTTTTATTCTTGTATCAGCTAATATAGATCATGTGAAGCGTTCATATCGCCGCTTCCTCCAGGTGTAATTTTTTTGTTATACCTCAAACTGAATTAACTTGTTTTATGAAAGCTCGCAATGGCTAACTGCTACTATTCTATAACCTTTAGCTTTACAATCTCTTCTGATTTAAAAAAGAAATCCAAGCCACTTATTTAAATACATCTGATTTATATTTTCTAAATTAAATGCGGCTGTTTATAGAATCCTCCTCAGAGGTTAAACTGTCACATTGTTTTGAAGATGGAAGCAGGTCATGAGTCTGCTGCTGGCTGCCTTCCTACATTTCATCTCTGTTTTATTCTGCTTATGCACACAGTCTTTGAGAATATTGTCTGTGGATTAAAAAAAGGACAGGGCTCAGCTGTTTTTTTTTTTCCAAACCTATAAAAGGGATGATAATTAACCAGCAGTGTGGCCTGGGAATCCATTGTCAGCAAAGGCACAAAATCTGTAGTAAGGAGTTGGAAAACACTATTTGATCCATCTGTTTCCGGAAAAAGCTCTGACAAGATATTTGCAGCCCGGGAAAGGAATAGCTGAATACGGTCTGTGATAGGAAAAGGTTCAAAACACGCCACCAAATCCCAGCTTGCAGGTCATCCGCCCTCTTATCTAATATGATCTAATCTCCAGAGCCCCCCCCCCCCCCCCCCCCCCCCCCCCCCCCCCCCCCCCACCCGTCCCCACCCGTCCCCTGGCAGAGGACACACGGGCATAGAGCACAACATGTCAGGGATATTGGATATGTTATGGTGGGGTTTGCTAGAGGTGTCTTCCTCAACTTTACCTCGGACTCTGATGAGCTGAGGGACCGTTATTCCCCTGGTGATTCTGGCCGAGATTAACTCTGCTGATTCTGTGTGTCATTTCTCATCTTTCCTGTGTGGGTGTTGGAGCAAACCCAGTAATCTCACACAGGAATTGGTTAGGTCTTCCTGTTGTTGTTGCAGCTCTTGTTTGCTGCTGGATTCCGAAAACGAAACAAGCCTCTGCATTATTTTTCTGCTCTGATGCGACCTTTAGACTCCTGCTTTTTATATTTGGTTGTTTCGACAGATAAGAGGTTTCATTGGCAGTTGTGCTGAAACAAGGATGCAACAATATCAAACACTATCAGATGAACTGAGATTGACATGCTGCCTCGAATCTCTCCTCTCAATTATCTGTTGGAAGGAGCTGGCATTGAGATTTTGTGTGAGGATGCCAGCAGCTATAGAGACGATGCATTCAGCAGTTTAAGTGGGCAGATTCAGAGAGATTTCCTGAAAGCCAAGGTTTATGCATGAGAACAACGTTCATTTAATTTCATATCATTTTATTTTTCACTGTGTTTTATGCATTTATGTCAGTGGGAGGAATAAGAGCCACCTTTTGTTCCCCCTACACTGGAAAAAATCGAAATCTAGATAAGTTATTTTTTCTTAAAATGAGTGCATTTGTTCTTGGATTGAGGATGTAAAAGAGACATTTTACCAATGGAACATGATAATTTACATCTAAAATATGAAAAAACACTTGCATTGTCTTATTTCAAGTGAATGTTATCTAATTATGTTATTTTAAGAGTAAAAATACCTATTCCATTGGCAAACGATTTCATTTACTTACTCAAGTAAAGGGTAAATACTCTTAACTTAACAAATTTTTTACTTATTTCTAGATTGTTTGTCATGTAATGTTCTGTTACACCTACAGTATATTAGTCTCAGTTCTCCCCACCACTAGTTAGAACTGAAGAGGCCTCTTGGATTAGAGGCAAAATGTCTTCTAGAAAACTCCAAGTCCAGTTATCTAAACTGAACTTGTCAAGCTTGCTCAGTAAATTGACTTACATCCACTTATCAACATTTGTTCGACTGAAGCAGAAATGTTTACTTAACTGTTAAATGAAGATAATTTTTAACTATATTCTGTATCCTCTAAAACAGAGGAGGTCCGCAGCCCCTTAGGGGTCCGTGGAGGTATTGTATGGGGGTCATGAAAGTTTTGCTTGATTAGACTTTTTTTGCACTAATTGAAATGTCTTTAAATACACATGAATTCAACACACTGTAGTAAACAGATAAATTGAGGAAGAAGATGTCTTTCATTTGTTTCTAAGTCAAATATCTGACAAAAGAGTGGAAATTAGAAGATCTAAAAAAATGTTTTTGTCATTGTTGTTCCAATAAGTTATGTAGTAAGAACAGAAACATAGACTCTAGATTTTTTAGTTCTTCAAAAAGTCAGAGAAAGAATATCAAGATTTGATGCATTAAATATCTAATCTTAAAAAGTTTTTCTCTCTTTTTGGAAATATGAATTAACGTTATAACATTGTTTAAAATTCTAAAAATATTACTTAGATTTGAGATAAACTTCAGCATAAATTAAAAATTAACCAGATAAAAGAGGTCAAACAGATATAGGATAGCTGTAACCTAAACCTTTTTTTTTATATTCCCCCCTGCAATTTTTTCCACTAATTGAAATGTCTTTAAATCCACATTAACATGAACTCAACACACTGTAGTAAACAGATAAATGGAGGCAGAAGATGTCTTTCAGTCATCAATGCACACATTCAGCGACACACAGGAGCTCTTTTAAGCTGGGCACCGTTTCATTCACAACACCTGTCCCATCAACCAGGAATCACAATCAGAAATACTTTAATAATCCCAGGGAGTCCTTGGTCTAGAAAAAGTTAAAGACCCCTGCTCTAAAAGGTTATGTAATCCAGCTTTTGTAAAGGTTTTGTGAATTTTGTTTGGTGGCCATCTCGTTGCTCCTCTTTATGCATTTGGTGTCTAGTGTATTGTAAACATAACGGGGACTATAACACAGTGCATAACACTGAAATAACTCAAATAATCACTTGTCCTAGTTTACCTGCTAAATAGTTACAGACCTGAACAGGTTCTCAGAAGCTAAAATGAATCCACCAACCCCTTGATTTTATTTTTTTCCTGTAATTTCAAAGTAATTAAAATGGTGAAAGGCTGAAAAAAGACATTCTCAGCTGTTTTAACATTGAGAAAATTGCTTTCTTAGTATCAAAAATGAAAAATTGTAAAACTCTGAAGGCTTCAAAGAGTTTGAAAAAAAGTCACCTTTTATCTCACTTCAAGGATGAAGAAGTGTGCTTCATAAACGGTGTCTAGATATTATGTTCTGTCTTTTTGATTAAAGAGCTGTTGTACCATAGTGTCAGACTGGTTTCTGCTGGGAGATCATGCTGGTATGAATTCATTCCAGAACGTAAAAAAGAACAGAACCGTACCCTGGCAACCGGCACACTGAGGAGTGTTTATTTCACTCAGACATCCATTGATTACTGTCGAAATTATTTGTCGAGAACAATGTGAAGCTACAAAACAGGTACAGTTAATTAACTTTTAATTTGTAACTGGAGTAATGCTGGAGTATGTTTGGAAATAAATAATGAGTTGATCTTTGTTTATTTTTAAAAGATGAGAACATTAGAGCATTAAAGACAACAACCATGGCTAGAAACATCTCAATATGTTCCCATTTTCACACTAAAGTTTAAGATCCTTCTTAACATTACATTTTGCAATACGCCTGGATGTCAAAAGATCTAAGTCTAGTTTTTGTTTCTTTATTTATGGATGAACAAATAATAGACATGCTTGAATGTCCATTAATGGTCCATTGAATTAATATTTCTTCTATCCAATTAGCTCAATATTTCTTTGTGTGTCCAATAGATGGTGCCACTGTTCATTCGTAGGCAGAGCTTCACTAGTATTTGCAAGAGACGTAATATGGAGCTGTAATATGGAGTAACATTAGATGGGAAGGCTCTTACAATTTTATGAACTTCATGATGTTTTATCATAACTCTGAGAATAGTGTTGTAGTCAAGACAACACCAACCATGACCTAGGTATACCAAAACTGAGACAAAGCCATAACCTTTAGATGCCGAAACCAACACCTTATCTCTTGTCTCGGTAATCCTTGGTCTCGGTTGTTGTGGTCTGGACTATAGTAGTCTCTAAGAGCATCTATAGCAACTTGTCTAAAAGTGCTGTTAATGAAAAAAAGTCTTTCCCAGCAATGATTTTTAGCTTACACTAAAAACAGAGAGCACAGTTAGCATCCATTCCCATTGATATAGTTAGCAATTAATTATTAGTCTATCAATGAGGTCAATTGACTTTAGAATAATTCATCAACTGATAACTTGCATCCCCAACTTTATTAGTGAAAGGCACACTCCTGACTTTGTGACCCAAAGAGTTGATGCATATGACTTATTTTAAATGATTCTTCAGGCCAATATACAGCACTTGACAGTATCAATGCTACGTGCAGGGCTCCCCATTTGAAATACCGACTATGTATATTGGGAGAAGACGCACCCCCTTTGGCCAGCTCTCGTGACCTGGAAGAACGTATTGCTTTACGGCCACAATGTCACGATTCAGAACAGAGGGCCCAATATTCAGGCAAGACAGACAGTGGGATAAATCAAAAGCATCTATTTAAAACTGGAGGATTGGAGTAGCAGCGTCTACGGCTCTCTACTCTACTCACTACTGACTACTACCCCATTGACACAACCCTTGAAAAACCGATCCATGCCGAGACTGGTCCGAGCTCGGATCAGTTAACCAGGCCGAGCTCGGTTCTGACGACTGTTTACGCATCACGCTATCTCGGTTCCTCGACTCCTAGTGACGATCTGCGGTATTACAGCCAGTATTGAAGGAGGAAATCAAGCAGTTGGTGCCGGTAATGCACCAAAAATTGTTTGCCAACAGCCATAAAACACAAGCAGAAGACGACGAAGAAGGAGGAAAGCAAAACTCAGCTTGGCTAGAGTACCCAAAACTGGCAAACACTCTGGCGTCGAGGTGGTGGCAGTAAGCAGCTTCTGAGTCCTCCGGTAATGAGGCAACCATCTGCAGGTGTGTTAGAAGGCCAACAAGAACCAGGCACCACCTGGTGGTGGAAGGAAAACAAACAAAAAACACAACCCACACAAACTGGATTCCTAACAAGCTAGATATGAAAGTTACAGTTCTTGCATCTCTAGTGACTACATGTTATATGGTGTGCCTTTTAAAACAACAGAATTGGACAAAAGATAATATCTTAAAATAAAATGTCAGTAGAATTCTAGATACAAATGTTATGGATATTCTTCTAATATTTTAAAAACTGTGGTAATTAAAGGGACATTCAAAGTTTGGTTCAAAGAAGGGTTCAAAGCTCTGAAAAAATACGGACACAGGGTCCCCAATAAGTTCTCAAAAATACCCCTGTTGAGATTTCTATCTGTAGGCTTTGCTCACCAGCAGCACAGCCTATAGCTGCAAAGCACAGGCTCCCCATCTACAGAGTACATTATGGCTCACAAAGCCAATGTGCTGGGGCTTGAATAACACTGTACTTTATATCGAAATACCAAATATGTGTTCAAATATCATATTACCATTATTACATAAAATTATATTGTGATGTACATTAATGTTGTCGAGCCGTTATTCAAAGGTGTGCAGACTGCAACTGAAAAATATTTTTAAAAGCATCTTAACTGTACATTTCCAGCAACACAGTTGACGATAAGCTATAGCTCAGTTGTCTACTAAAATATTCTTTTGTTGCTGCCTTAAGTAAAGAAAATATTAACAACACAACATAGATATATATATATATTTTATATCTACCTGCAGGTAAATGAACATGAAGATACAGAGGAGGAATGTGGGGAATGATTGACAATCGGACAACTAAGATTGAAAAATAAAGATTGAGCCTTCAAAAGCTGCATGGATGGTTTCAAAGGGGGGTCAAATGGTGACCATGATGGACAGACTGAGAAAGAAGGACTGACAGATGGATGGAAGAGAGGACCAACAGACCAAGAGACACCCGTGTCCTCTGTCTTTCATTTTAGGACAACAGAAGCAGAGATGATGTGCTGCCCCCTTTGACTGGGGGATATTTTTCACCCTGGAGAACCAGGGAATGTCACGGAAAATGAAGAAAGTGATTGAAAGTTCACCTTTGCAGCAACAAAAGCTGAGTCATGAGAAAAACTAGGGAAGGTGACACCGTGCATAAGCAGAAATATAATTAACCTCTAGTTTGGTTGTATTTATTATTCAGAGACCTGGTGCCTGAATAACATGATTACACGTTCTCCCTTTTTTCCCCTCAGGTTTGGCCCATTTTAGTTTATCCTGTACTTCCCAGTTATTGGCAAACACAGCTTCCAAACACAAACAGCTTGTTAGCTGGACACCATTTTGCCTGATTGTCTCCCTGCCAGGTGCTGACTGGAACAGATCGGATGGACCTGCTGTAATATCCGAGAGGAAACTCACTGCGCTTTGAATCGTGGGATCGCTCCAGTCCATTTCAACTCCTAAAGATAAAATCCAACTCATTCCCAGCACCTTCCTGCAGCGCTAAAGCACCTCCTCCGAGCCCCTGATGGATGGCCGGCATTATCTTTATCACTGTAACATAATCAGCCTGCATGGCCTCTGTTAACTGAAAATACAGCTGTGTAATATTTCAGAAGGTATACACACATAATTGGAGGTGAAAGATCTTTTACTGTATTAAATATGCATGACATTTTAGGCGTTCACCACAGTTGGACATCAGTCAGCTTCTGCAGCATGTCAGTCTGTTGCCTCACCTCATTTTTTCCTGACAATACACAGCTTATTACAAGGATGATTTCATCGTTGTATTATAAAGCTCAGATTTTTAACAAAGAAGCTGTTTAAAATGTAAGAGAATTCACCTGGGTCGAAACGCAAACTCTCGAAAATCTACCTAATTTAGGAGCCCCGAAAGTTTAGAAGGTAAAATGAGAGGAAACATGATCTGCCTGAAGGTTTTTCATAGATAAAGCACACACAATATTAAAATCCTTCCCCAAATTAGAGGCGAATGTATAATTCAGTGGGTGGTGAACATCAGCTGGGCTAAAAGAAGGCACTAATGAGATGTGGGCACACTGCCTCGGAGGTAACGGCCCTCCTGCGTCGCTCTTTGTCCGTCTTTCTGTCTCGGTCTGCTTTAATGTCCGACCAAAAGCAAAGAACTGCACCAGTAAATAGGAATCTGACCACATGGAGATGGATCAACTTTGTTTTTGAAATAAACCTTCTGTACAACACCGGTAAGTTACTTTACAGCTGCTAAATCCTAAATGTTATAAAGTGAAGGATGAAACTAAGTGAGCTGTCATCCATCGCTCACAGAGATGCGTCTGTATTAGATCAGTCTGAATATCATTCAAACTAATAGGACTTGTGTATTGTGTAAGGTTATGTGACTGAGTAGTCCTCTGTGGAGCGATCCTTCCACTTTATTGGTTAAAAGCCTTCTGCTGTCTGATGGATTTGAGTCCATCTGGAAGTTTTAAGCTGTTGTTTGGACTTGCTAAGTGAAGAAAACCACAGGATGACTGACTTTGCTGAGGTTCTTTGGATATCTCTCTCTCTGCTTGTCTTACTGGTAAAGATAGGGTCTCTACACATTTATCACATCCAGACCCCTACGTTTCCATCTCATTAGCTGACATCGCTGTCAAATGGACAGATTTAAAGACAATGGACTGACGACTAGATGGACGATGAACATTAAAGTCGTAGGGAAATGGCTGTTCCAACTGTTGCAGTTCCGAATTCTCCCGAGTGGTGCCCGAATTTACACAAGTGAATAAAGTGAATGTGATTGCTCGTTGCATCTTGCTAACTAGTTAGCAACTTAGTGCTAGTGGGTTCCCAATGGGAAATTACATTTGCACCAGCTAGCACTAAATTAGTGACTAAGGCTACGTTCACACCGCAGGCCTTGATGCTCAATTCCGATTTTTTTTTTAAATACGTTTTTTTTTGCGTTGCCACATTTCCATATATATGCGACTTGTATGTGATCTCTTGTGTGAACTGCAGTCACACAACGCAATTGTCCCGCATGCGCAGTAGAGGACGATAGCGTGCTCTGTGTTTATGAAAGTAAACATGGATGGTAGTGCCGGAGCGCATCTTGCGATTTTTCCCAACCATGTTTTCTAGATGTTTAAACATAAATACTGCTCTCCGCATCATCATCTGCCATGCTTGTTGTTTTTCTTGCCGCTTCTTCATAGCAAGACCCAGTATAGTGACCTTTTGTCGGGTATTAATGACGTTCAGGTCGGATTCATCCGCATTTAAAAAGATCAGATTCTTATCCGATTCAGCACTACATAGCCAAGTGGCCTGGGTCGCACTGGAAAAAAATCGGATCTGTGTTGTTCAGACTGTCATGAGACGATCAGATACAGGTTGCATTTGGGCCAAAAAATCGGATTTGGGTCATTTCAGGCTGCAGTGTGAATGTAATTATAAACAACACTGTCAAGGAACGCTATGGACAATGGAAACATGCAAGAGGGGGAGAGTTTTGTGTCTGAGGTCTTGGATGATTCTCCTCCATCATAATTTTTTTTATTTAGAGGAGGAAAGCGGGGACGAAGATGTTGTGGAAGAGGACGCCAGGGCGGCAGAAGCTTGGTTTTGCCATGATTGGTTTAATATCAAACCCACATGCAGAACACAACGGAGGCTGGGTAAAAGTTTAACAGAGTTTATTAAAGATGTTGACACAAAAACATGAACTGGATCTGGAAAAGGTCCGGGTTGGAAATCACTGAAGTCTGCAGAGATGATAGTTTGATTAGCTGAGCAGGCAGATGATTAAAGATTCCTTTAGATAATTCTGATTCTACCTTGACGGGGTCCAGGCTTCTCTTGTGAGAGAGGGAACCGTTGGGTCCAGAGACTGTTGGTTCAGCAGAGTACACAAGCACCTGCAGCGTCTAGCTTCTGACTTTGAATGGCAGACCTTGATCAGAGTTTCCTGCTCTTCACAGAGAGCAGCAGGGGAAATCCAAATAGGAATCTTCAGGTTTGGCTTACCAGGGCTGGAAGGCAGGTTAAGCTCAAACCCAGAGCTTCAGGCTTGAGACAGGTTTCCTGTGAGCAAAGACAGAGGAAGGTTAGAACCAGTTTTCTCACTTAGAGACAACTTAGATTCTTTCAGGTAACAGAGGCTCAGGTTGCTAACCAAACTAAGGTCAACACTGCAGCGTCGAAGGAAGGTCTGGTTGCTGCTTATGTAGGTAGGTCTCCTGATGGGTTGATGAACGTCAGGTGTGCTGGAGGGCTCCAGCCCAGGAGACCCACAGTGCACTCTGCTGGAGAAAGGTGGTACATCTCCAGATCCCAACAGGTTTGGTGCAGAAGGCTTTCAGCCGTACATGTTTTAGCCCTTGTCTCGCAACGCTGCCAGTTCTGTTAGCTCTACGCCTGCCAAAGACACAGACGTCCATCCCCGTGAACACTGGGACAGAACTCAATAGAGAAGTAAATTATTCTTTTTTCATATTTCAACCGTTGCATATATTAGCTGCGACATATGAATCAAGATTCTATGACCAAAAAAAATTTCATTGACAGATGACCGTTGATATATGATTGGCCGAATTTAGATGTACGAGCTGACGTATAACTAACTGGCCTGCATAAAATAACCAAAAAAAAATACAGATTTTAAGACATAATAAAAAAAAAATAGAAATTATCAAAATTTGGTAAATAGTACATTTATATACATGTTTAAGCCAGAATGATTTGACATTTAACTATGACTATTCCCTATGACTGAATACAATCTGGGGATTGGCTCTTCCAAAAAAAAAAAAGTCCTGAATGCTAAACTACTGAAAAGGGAAAACTGATGTCCTCATGACGAACAAAGAAACTGGGGCAGCTGCCTGCAGCCAAGCCTCAAGAGGAGCACCAGCTGGCAAAGTCCTGGCTCCGGGGACTCTACCACGCCACCACCACATGGGCGCACCCCAGGTGGGGAGAGAAGCTCTAATGCTCCATCAGCTGGGTCTTATCTAAGGGACCTGTGGCCTAAACTGTAAATTGAGGTCTGGAAACCGGTTTTCTGCCTCTGTATCCACTGGTGTTCCTTTAACAGCCAACCGTAATCAATTGTACACAGCAAAAAGTTGGGAGTTAATAATTCAGTTAACCAAATGTAACTCTAAATGGAATATTTACAACTATAGTTTGACAGCCATACAGTTACCTTTTACACTACATGGTGTTGATTACCCACCAGTCTCTGAGTGGTCTTCCCGATTTTGACACTAATATGAGTAAAATTAACTACCAAAAAACTCTGACACTATCTATAGAGTACATTTTACACTCATTTGGAGTGTAACCAAATGCTATCTGAAAAGGTTATATTCAACTCTGTAGGTGTTGAAGTAACACTTCTGATTACAGATAAAATGACAGACGCCAACATTTGCACAATGATTTAAACTAAAGAAATTTCTACTACTTTATTATAAGTTCACCCTATTTCATGGATTTTAAAGTTTTAGCTAAAAAAAAAAAAAATAATTTTGGTTCCTTCACATAAAATGTTACAAAATCTTTACAGAGATAGTGGATTTTTTTGGTTGAAAAAACCCTGACAGCTGTGGTAAATGTCAAGCAGCATCTGGTATCAATCAGATTCACTTTCTGTTATTAATTTAAACAGCAAAATGTTCTTTCTGTGCTTTGGGCTGCAACACTAAACCTTAATCTCCTTGGAAAATTGTTCTGGTATTTCTTAACCTGGCCCACACTGTTCCTGTCAGCAGACTTGTTAAAAGTCTGATGTATTCCTACAGTAACGGGCAAGGGTGTTAAGCCATATCTTTATCCAAGCTGCCATTCATTCATGTAATATTTAAATATTTGATCCTGCTCTTTAGAATTTTAAAGCCTTTCTCTTTGGACTTGTACTGCTTTTTCACGTCACAGCCTCTATTTGACCAGAGAGAATGATTAGTAAACAAAAATAGATAAGCTGAAGCCAAAAACACAGTTTCTTTTTCCAGATACACATAATTTAAAGGTATTGTGGAGGATTTTCTCAATTCTTTTAAAAGACCCGCCCTCTCCACTTTGAAAAAAAAATGTCTGTGTGAAAGCATGCACCAGCCCATTTCCCTTCGTCCATGCTCTGTTTAAAAGTTGCTGTTCTTATAGCTCATACAGGCTTACTGTCTGCTCTAACCCCTAAATCCCTCAATCACTATATAGAGCATGGACTATATGGTGAAATCAGTCAACTTACAGTTCAGACAAATGATCACAGATGATGCCTGTGCCATCTTTGTTATCAGTCGCCGCTGTCGGGTAGTGATAACCTATGGTGACAGGGGGCCGCTGTGACAGCAAATCCCAGAATGCTTTGCACGGAGAGCACTCCGCGCACATAGGAGGGCCTTACGTAAACATATCACCAGAATAATTGACAATTAGGAGGACCACTTATTTTGATGATCCACCCAAAAACAGAACATCCTCCACTATACCTTTAAGATGGTCACATGGCATTTATTGATTATTGCCTTTTTACTGTGGTTTTCTTTTAACATCAAAAAGAATATTGTCCCAAAAGGTTTGTAAGATGTTTCCTTGGAATGAACCTTTTCTTTTCTTTATAAAAGACACACTGCATGTTTACACAGCCCTAGACAGCAGTCCAAAGATGATGGACTTTAGAAAAACGAGGCTTATAGCTTGGGAGACCTCATCTCACACAAGGTGCCCCTGGTTATGTAGCAACCGAAAGCAAAAGCTGTTGGTCAACAGAGAAACTGGAGACAGGATAATTTGCAGTGGATTCTTTGAGCAGTTCATATTTCAGTGCAGGCCTCCTCATTAAGGCCATCTTTTAGAAGCAGCAAAGTTAAGAAGGAACTGGATTTTAGCACTGGCACATATTAAGCAGCACTGTTACAGTCAGGGGGGAAAAGATACAGATATAAAGGTTTGCTTACACTAAAGAGAGACGGATGTATTAACCTTTTTTGTCTTGTATCTGCTCATTACTTCCACATTAGAGACTATGCTGTTATTCGGCTGTTCTCCAGCTGGTTTAAATCCTTCCATGCTACAAACTGCGCCACCGTGCAGCCTTGTTTAAATATATTTTTCCAAATCTCAAAGTTTTATTAACTTTGCCATCGTTAAAGGTCATGAAACAAAACTAACCCCTTCAGGGAAGCGGAGAGCAGCATTTTAGCTTCTTGTTGACATCCACTTAGTGAGGAACCTCTCCTCTCTCCAGGCCCTCGCGTACAACAAGCTTGTTGACTGTCCACATATGAGCAAGAGGTCCCCGCTCCCCCCGGCTCTGTAGAATTTGCTGTTCCCAACAAAACAACAAGCAGTGAGCTGAAAGGACCACTTCAGGATTTAGGTTTTTTTCAAACATTCAATTAGAGCCACTATAAGCAATCAGTCATTTTGAGGATGGAGCAGATCAGATGTTCTTTAATCTTTAAGCTGGAGCATGCTTGACTAGTTAGAAAAACAAAATAAAAACATATGGAGTACCTTGCGTAATCTTTTCCAACTGTATTTGGCAGCCCTTCTATGTATTTTACAGGGTCTTCATGCAATAGACCAGCAAATACAATACTTTAAACAAAAAAACACTTTGAAGTGTTTCATTCATTTGCATTCACCCACCTGACTAAACCACCTCTCACTGAAATTACAACTACACAGAGATCCTCCGACCCATTCTCTGCACCAGAGTTTCTTACTGTGATGCTCTGCGGTCCTCCTCTTCATGTTTTAGATGCATCTCTGCTGCAGCCGGTCTGATTTAACCAGTATATTTCTTCCTCAGCATGTCGTCAAGCTCTGTAGAAGCCTATTAATCACCTGTTGCCTTTATTCTGGTGTATATCAGCAGGAAACAGCCTTAAACATTGAGGACAGTGGACCTTGGTTGAGGACCTGGGTTGAGAAACAGGGATCTTCATATTACCACAACCAGCTGCTCTGTCCCCCACAGCATGAATTGTTGTTCGATGAACTGTGTCTAACTTTAATTTCGGACTAAACTTACCAGAGTATCTTCATCTTTGCTGTCTTTCCTACAGGACTTGTTGCAAATGAGAAGACATCTTCTGGTCTTCTTTCAGCCATTCTTCCTTAAAGGGGTCATAGAATGATTACATAGAGTATTTGTTGCTGGTCCTTAAGGTCTTTGAATAGGGTGTGTAACTATTGGTTGGGCTGAAAATGGCCTATTTACTATTCTATGAGCTCTAATGCAAGCCAGGTTTTCTTCCTTTTATGGTTTGCTCATGAATATTTAGATGATCTATGAGCTGATTGGTTACAAAGAGCGAAACTGCTGAGCAAAGACGCATCATAGCCACAAGCACTCACTCACTGAAACATCAAATTGTTGATATTGTAGGGCGACCAGACGTCCCCTTTTTCCTGGACATTTCCTACTTTTCATACCTAAAAAATGTCCGGGGGGAATTTAAAAATCGCCGGGATTTTGGTCGACTAGAGGACAGCAGAACCGAGCCGTGAGCTCTGGGGTTGGTCCAGGAACCCCAGCAGACAGGGATAGGGAGCCAGTGGGGCACGGAGCGACCGAAGCCGACCTGGTGATGGAAGCCTGGACACAGGCTGAGGACGGGCGACTCATGGCTCTCTGCTGAGGTCTGGTCCAGTCAGCGGCTCAACAGTTGACACTTCATACCCACCCCCCCCGGGAATGACAAAACTACAGGCCAGAACCAAATAACACAACATCCCAGCGTTTACCTCAACTTGGAGCTTCGTTTGGATTTACATGTTTTAAGATGAAAGTTTAGAATTGTGAGATTTGCAGAGAAAGGGGTGTCGATGGGGTTTGAACTTCTCTGCACGTCCATTTCACCCACTGAACTACCGTTATCTGACAATGTAAACTCGGTTTTGCATTCTGTGACCCCTTTAATGGACGGATAACTTCCTCCTCCATAGTGATAATCCTCTTCTTGTCTTGCCTGTCAGTTTAGGTGGATAACTACTTTTATATGACACACAGATGGACTCTTTTTTTGTTTTTTACCGCTCTGGGGGCAGATTTAATAAACAGATTTTATACAGGAGTATTAAAATTATGGATGTTAAGTACACTTCAGATTGTAATCTTTTAAGAAAAATTTAAAACCCTATTTACTTTTTTATTCCGTGTCACAGTCTCACACTGCCCAGTCTATCACATCAAACCCCAATAACATACATTTAGATTTTTGGGTTGCAAAGTCATACTAGCTACTGGGAAAAAAGGAGCAAAAATTTTCAAATATGTAGTGAATTTTGTTCCCTCGTTTTTGCAGGCAAAAAACATGTTTAGTCAATGGAAAGTCCAGACATGAAGAGTAAAATATTCTAATAGAAAAAACCTTTTAAAACTGAATTTATTTCTTATTTTTCTAATATTAAACTTTTCAAATTTTCTTTTCAAAACATTATTTGAATGATTTAATATTTTCAGATTTCATTTTATTAAATTGAAGTCACTAAAAATGTTTGGTACAGTATATTTTCAAGTTGTTACTTTCAAATTTCAGTTTTTTTCTTCAATTAATTTTATTTACCAATTGCATTATTTTCAAAATGTGTTTCACAGATCACATTTTCTTCACTTCGAGGCTGTTATGCTGTTGCTAACCTCCCTGCAGACCAAGAGAAATCGCCATTTTAACAGAATGCAAATCAAATGCAATCAAAAACACTAAATCTGAAAAACTAAAATGTTTAAGAATAAAATCTGTAAAAATAAAATTTGACAAAATGAAATCAGAAAAAAAAATCTGTAAAAAGGTTTTGGAAATAAAAGGCGAAAAGCTAAAAAGAGATTTTATAAAAATTATTTAATAAAATAAGCTTTTTTATTGACAGGTTATTGATTGTTTTTTGTTTTTTTTAAATTGCTATTTGAAATTTTTTTTAAAATTATTATTACTTTTTAAACTATTTCCATTAAAAAAGCTCTTTGCTTTTAAAAACGATGGAACAAAAATTCACTCCGTGCTTAAGAAGAACAAAAGCCTTTCGAGGTACCAGAACCTTTATAACAAGCCCGTTAGGCTCTGCCAGAGTTTTTTCATCACCACAGGGCAAACAGTAACTCCTGAAGTTAGCATCTGTTGCAGAAACGATCACCTCAAGGCAACCTGAAGCTGTGAAGCTAAACTAAGAGCAGTTACTCGAGTCTTAGTACCCCAATAAATATTTCAATACTTTGTTCTGTGATTTCCACATTCAGCAATTTCACGTCACACTGCATTTTAATGCAGCAGGAGCTCGGAAGACTCAGCAGATCTTTGCATGAATCACCCATGCAGCTTCAACATCTGATTTGGATGGAAGAAGTGAGAAAGCCAAGCAGGCTGGGCGGTTTTTGGTCCAGAACATTGAACTCTAATACAGCAAAACATCCAGATTAATAAGCAGTTTAGGGCAAACAGCTGAGCTTGGCTCTGTGCTTTTTGTCCCTGTAAAAGGTTGACACGCTTTGCAGGTTTGCCCACCATTTTCTCTATGGCGTAACGTAAAGCACAACACCAAAGATCTTCAGCCAGAGAATCTGATATACTTCGGTTCAAAGGAAGGCTGCAATGCTTGAGTTTTGCATGCATGCATCTCCATCCACGGATGAGCTATCGGATGCAGCTCTTCATCAAGCTCTTTGTTTATCGTACAGCTTTTAACATTGGAGTGAGAAAAAAGAAACCACATGAAAGCCTGCTCTTAAGTGATGAAGTACAGAAATACCTCTGTCAGAGTCAGAGTCCCAGCAGGATGTTTGAAGGCTATCATCACCCTGGAGCTGTGACTGAGGTGAATGTTCCTACCATGACATGCAGGTGTTGAAAAAGACACCATAAAAAAAAGCTGGTCAGTGAGCTAAATCAGGTAGTCTAAAAGACAGCTACAGACTTTTATGGATGGATGAACAAATATTGAAGGTTAAATGCTGGGTTGGGAATCAAAACGGCCCGGGGGTCATATCAGATGGTCTCCATGGACAGAAGCTTCAGCCTTATTGCACTTTTAACAGAGACTCCAACTTAGAAACCATAGTACTGCCGATCTCCTCCTAAAGGCTGAGGCTCTCTCATGTTGGGTTTCTCCGCTGATCCGAATATGTAGCGACTATTCAGACCAATTCAGTGTTTAGTTTTTTAAAAAACTGACTAGCAGTGATTCTAGTGGGTCTTTTTATGTTGTTTGAGGCCGATGGTGCACAGTTTACGGTCTGCAGCGACTGACACTGTCACATCCTCCCTGTTGATTCAGACACAACCTCTCACCACATCCACTGTGGGTTAATCTGCAATCTGTTGTTTAAATTAGAATTAAATATAAAGAAATAGTTGAGTTAAATTTTTTTTCTGGTTTTAAGCATATTTAAAGTGTTTTTTTATCACTTTGTCCTGCTAAAGTATTATATATATATATATATATATATATATATATATATATATATATATATATAAAATCCATAAAAAAAAAAATAAATAAAAAAAAAGAAAAAAAAATATATATATATATATATATATATATATATATATATATATATATATATATATACAACATATTTTTCATTAAGATATCGTGTTTTAACCTTTGAAATTCCAAAAAAGTTGAAACAGACCACTGGACTTTTTTCCAAGTTTGAAGACGTTTCACTTCCCATCCAGGAAGATTTTTCAATTTAAAATGGCCTAGTCAGACTACAGACCTGAATCAAAATGAGAATTTGTGCAAAACTTCAGTGTTTAGAAACTTTCCATCCAACCGGACTTAACTGAAAGAATATAGCAGAGGAGACTGGTGAAGCTGATAAAGAGAAAAAATGGTAGCTGTGACTGCAGAATAGTTTCCTTACAGAGAAATGTGCTGAATTCAAATGCCATACTATTCACATTTCTTACTTTTAAAAATGTAAAACCCACCAATAATTGACCTTCCATTTCATGATGATTCTTTACTTTGCATGAGTCTATCAAATAGAACTTCATTTGAATACAATGACAACATGTGTAGTTCAAGAGGTGTGAAATTTGCAAGGAAATTCTAAATTTGTCCCATTTATGGCAGTGAAATTCAAACAACAAGAAGCAACTAATATGATAATAAAATGCTGAGAGCTTTTCATTACCTATGCCACTAAATTTCCATCCTATCTCATTTTTTACTCTCTCATATGTTTAACAATTTCAACACTAGATAAAGCTTCTAATTGCACCGTGTTTTGATATAAAACAAGTCGGCTAAACCACAAATGTGGAGCACCTGGCTGAGTGCTTCGGCTTATTAGTCCAGAGGACTGCCTGCTTAGTTTATTGCAACGCGTTCCACCGTCATCCATCACCTTTTAGCACTGCTGATTATCCCAGCAAATGATAATTACATGGCACAGCACTGCGGAGTGGAACGCTAACGGTTATCTGACTAGCTTAACAACGGCTCTGCAAGGAAAGAGCAGAACAAGCATGCACGCCTGACCTTAACCTTACCTCTGGGCGCCTGCTTGCTCCCTCGCTCATGTGAGTTACCACGTGATGCTGTGATTGTGTAAATGAATGCCTGAGTGTGGGTTCAGCTGTGTTGCCCCTGACCTTTTTCTCCTTTCCCTCCCTTCACACACTACTCTTTCAGGTAGTTTAGTAATTCAACTATTTCCTGAACATTTTTGGTCACTTGCTGCAAAAGAAATTTACAAAACTATAAGGAATATCATCTAATAGTAAGCTTTAGACTGTGGGAACTGGGAGCACACCAGTGTTCAAAGTCACAAAGACATGTAAAGGTGGCAGAGGTTGGAAGTGCATAATGGAGACAGGGCATAGAGCGATTCGAAGGTGAGAATAAGAAGAAAAAAAACGTTTTTAGAAGCCGCAGAAGGTGTGTATAAGTTTGAGAGAAGTGCTGCCAGGGATTTATAAAGATGAGATTCCTGGAAGTCTAGTTTTCGATGCACTTAAGTCCAAAACAGGACTTCATTATCCCGATAGGAGGTTAGAAAGTGTTTCTGCCCCCCTCAGAAAGTGATAGAAAAGAGATTCTGGAGATTTCAAAGAGAGAAAACTGCACGTTTCCAACCTTCAATGATCATTGCTGCATGCGCACAGACAAAATTTGTCTAAGGTTGCCTTATTAAGATGACAAATTTAGATTTAAATACATGTTTGTACACAGCTAAAACCGCAAAAACAAGCCATGCAATCCTGCCGTCAGTTGCCTTTGTGTACTCTCTGCACAGATGGCCTAAATATACACAGTGATTAACATTGACTTCCCAGGGGAAACCTTTGTAATAAAGGCAAAACAAGAGAAAGCTCAACCTATTTTAATTAAACAGGATATTCTAATGTTGCTGACTAGACAGGGACAAACTGAAGTGTCACCAGTATTGAAACGAATAAGGAATATCAGTAAAGTTGAAAAGTTAGATGTACTCTCCAAGGTGTTGAGCTTTCATCAGAACTTACAATGAACCAATGCTGTCTGAGTGATCAACTACAGTATGTGAATGATTGATTGAATGAATTTCAAAGTCATAGAATAACTAAAGCCCCATTTACACTACCCATTTGAAACTGTGCCGAGAACGGTTCGAGCACGGTAACCAAGATAACTTGAGTGTAAATGGAATGAAACTGAGCTGGACCGTGCCAGACACAACCAAACTGTGCTAAATCTAGTACTAGTTCAAAATTAGTACGGTTCATGTGTGCCTCAGTTCTCTGATAACAAAGAGCGCATGAGCAGACCTCATCATCTCCTATTTACAGTCAGCTGATTCATTTCATGGGTTTTCCAATGTGTCAAGCTTTGCAATTCACAGATCTCTTCACCTGTTCACAATAATTAGTTTTCTCAGCCTATTAACGATAAATAGCATTAAAAGAGCATGGTGCAACCTATGTTGATGCCGAGACCCAGGCTCTCATTAAAATTTGGGCAGAGGATGCAGTCCAGGCATTTAAGTTCCTAAATGTTATGGCCGCTGTTATCATCCCCCTTAAGGCGGGAATTTTTTCTTTTTAATTAACGCCTTGAGAGCTGTAGCATCTTGGACCGCTGATAGGAGGTGAGAAAACGTGCCAGCGTGATGTGTAAAAGGTCGTAAGTACCAAGCTCGGCACGGTTAACGGATCCAAGCTCGGTTCAAACTTAGCATGGATTGGTTTCAGAGGAGTAGTGTAAATGGGGCATTAGAAATAAACAACATCTGTGTTTAAATTGCTTGTCTTAAAGATTTTTCGGTCGAGGTACAGAAACTTCATGAGTAGTTATTTCCAGATTTCTTTTAGTTGAAAACATGGTGGACAGTTGATCACCTAAAGACTGATGGATCTGGTCTTTGGTGCTGTGGAGTTGCTGTTGTTCTGCCAAAGAAAATGATCAGTAGTGCTGATTATCTTGTAGATGTAATGCCTGCTAAGGCCAAGGAGGCCAATATCTTACCCTACACCAGTTGATCCTCGACTCCCGGCCTCAAGATTTAGTACCCTGGAACTTTTAGGTACATCACAACACAGCTGAATGAAATGACTGAGTTTCCTCTCAGCATGTCATCAGGTTTGGTAAAAGCCTGGTGGCTCTCTTTTGATTTAGGTTTGCTGGAACATGGATATACCTAAAAGACCACTGCCCTACACAAACCCAATTTTCATTAACCTGCGTTTGTTTAACCCCTGCTCTTTTTATTTCTTTGGTTATTATCAGGGTGACCAGTTTTTGGATAGCGACATGGATAGCTAGCATTTAGAGAAGGAGCAGTAGTTTCTCCAACAAATCAACCCAACTAATCTTATTGTGAAAAGGAAGTCAGATGGAGGACATCATCCCAGAGAAGAGGACGAAACCAATGAGTAGAATAACTCAATTGGTATTCTACTCTGGTTGTGATAATCATACAGGTATGCCTTTGGGTTGAAGAAGAACAAGAGCAAGTTGGGGCAGTACAGACAGCCAGCTTATAATCTATCCGTTCAGCCATTGGATGTTTGAAAATCATTGCTATGAGGTTAGTTCCAGGTTGAAAAAATTTGGCTATGTAGGCGCAGAGGCGGTATCCCCTGGTTCGATCGGATACATTCAACCAGCCTGCTCCTCCTTCAACAGTTTTTCCTATTGAAAAATCTTCTTATACCATATAACCAATAATATATCAGTAAACAAATAGAAAGTAGTAGCATTATCTGTTGTCTGGTTTAGCTTTGTGTCTGCTTAAGACATAGTAATTGTGACACAATTTCCTCCCCCAGAAATCACCTCTCTCCAGCCCTTTTCTATAAAAATTTCTAAAAGTTATAAATATTCTTATTACAAATTCATTGTACTGAAGTTTTTTCAGCAAAACTAAGCTTTGTTTGCTCAACCTTAACACAGCTTAGCAACAGACTCTGACCACAGCCCAGTAAAAAAAAACAAAAAACATTTATATAAATTCACCAGGTCACAGCAGCGTTTCAAACTTTGAGAATAAATGGGCAGTGTGAGCTATAATTTGAGGCTGCTCTATGCGTGTGGCTGTGAGCAGGTATATTTGTGTGTAATTATCTCCTGTGCCTCAGTGGTGGTGGGCTTGTCTCATTACAGACATGGTGGGGTGTCTGTGCTTTCACCAAACAGTGCAGAGTCTCTAGAGGACATGATGGTGTCCAGTCGTCATCCCTACCTCCTAAGCTTCTCCCTCAACTGTAACTGAAAACCTGCTGCTAATGTGCTTTTCTTACTTGCAAAAAACGCCCAAAAAACAGCCTCAGCTGCAGAGAATGGTGCGTTTACTTGCCCTGACCCATTAATCTGTGTAATTCTCTCTCATTGAGTGTTTTTCACCCCTGCTCCTTTCACTCTTTCTCTCTCCCCCTTGTTGTGCATGTCACGGCCTTTCTCTCCTTATTCAGAAGAGATAATGATAGAGCCAATCTTGAGGAGACTATTTGTGCCACATAAAAGTGAGAACACGCCTGTCTGATGCAGCTTGGGTTGTTGCAGCTGAGTCGAAGATGTGCTTCAAATGAGCCGTGTTGCATCAGGGACCTGGAACGCTGCCCTCGGGTGTATTTTAGAGACCCCGTTGTTGCCTCCAAGTTCACATCTGGTACCTCCGGCTGCTTCTACAGAGGTGTCTGTACTTGCTCAGTGGTAATTGCTAATGGTAATTACCAACCTTTTCAGCGAACCAGGAGGCTTATATAAATAAATGAGTGCCGAGCTGGGTATGGCAGTTACCCAGCAGCGCCTTGTGTCTCTAATGTCGTCCTTCACCCTAATTCCACCACTGGGACCATGACTGGATCTCTGGTTCTCCGGCACCTATTATGTTTAACTGCTGAGGCTATTAACCAGTGCACTCAAGCTGGATAGCAACTCTGTCTTTCTTTCTTTCCTTCTTTCTTTCTTCCCATCATCATTTATTCCAAAACCTTGTGTGGGCTGATACCCCCTGACCCCATTTTGAATCTCTTTCAGAAGCCTCTCAAGTTGCTTTCTTTGAGATTCGATATTACTCTCCCACCTCCACCACTGATAGTCCATCTGCTGAGGCCGAGAACTCCTCTCTGCATGACTAGCCCCCCCCCAATACCCCCACCCCTCTCATCTCCATGTATCACTCAGACTGAGGAGACTGTATTGCACTGGAAGAAAATGGCTGAGATTGCTGGAGGGGGATTGGCCTCAGGTGAAAAAATCGAAGTTGGAGGCTTTTTTTCAAGGCTGGAGGAAGCTGATGGGAAGAAGGGTAGATGGACTTTATGCAAAAGGAACTGCCTAAAAAATCATCTCTAATTAGGCCCTGAGTCTTCATCCAGCACATTTATAGCGTAATAAGGCATGGAGAGTGTAATGCAGAGTGTTTTAACAGACATTTTCTGTAATATAAGCTGGCAGTATCAAACAGCATCAGGGAAGAAGGTTTGAGGAAAAAATGCATCACACCTGAGACTCCGCCCTCCACTTCTGTACTAATTGTCACAAATCCTTCCTTCCTTTGGTTTTGAAAGGTCCTCATAAGGCGATAATGATACAACCCAAACTAGGTATGGCTGCATTAAAAATAGCCCAAAATCATTTCATCCACCTCCAGGGCTTGTTATTTATGGTAATTGCTTTTGATTAAATTTGCTTGTAAAGAAAAATATGATCTTCATGTTTTAAATTAAGAGTTCAACAAGACTACTCATGTTGACTGGTCGAGAAACATGCTTCCTCATTTCAGAATTTAATAAATGACAGCACTTGAGATCTTCGTGTCATCTTAAATTTATTAAACATCTTTCAAAGCAAATGCAAATGTTGCTGGTTTTGACCCATTTACTTAAAGACGCACTCAAAATGTCCTCTGAATCATCATTACGTCGTTTGTCCACATTGCAGCATTTAGAGGGATGAACACGGCAGAAAATTGACTCATGTCAGTTTGACCGCACAAACAGAACTACTGTAAGACCTTCTTTGTTGCAATGAACAGCATGCTTCGCTGCTGCAGAGAATAGAGGGATATATTATACGTGTATTTGCTTGTTTATTTGACCTCGGTATAGATATGGACTCATTATAACTCTATATTAGCTAACTGTGCCTTTTCCAATCCAAGTAAGTTTTTTTAATGCCATTTTTTCCCGTCACAAGGCCAGTCACAATGCCTGCTTTGGGGAAAGAGTCTCTTTGTTCAACTGTCTTTATCCCATTTAACTCGAGTCACACCGACTTTACATGACATACAGAGGGCTCTTTTTAACTTTGCATACTTCTGATCTTTCGCTTTATCATTTATCCACTGTGGCGTCAGCAAGCAGGAAATGGGAATGAGAGAGGAGGAAAGCATGCAACAAAGGTCTTCATGAGGTCAGGGGGAAACCAAGATGGCTTCATTAGGAATGAATGCCTCCTTATATGCCTGATTTTGCTGGGGGGGGGGTTCACCTAAGTTTGGATGCCCTGTAATGAACACAACCTGGTATTATGCATATCAGTTTTTTTTAACTGTGAGTTTTACTTTGATGGTTATAGACCAAAAACAAATATAAAATCATAAAATGTCACATTAACATCTTTTTTTGTGTTATTCTATGAAAATGTTATTTAACATTCTTCAATTCTGACCATATTTCCAATTATTGTTTAGAGTCCCATGGATATGAAAATCGTATACTATATTTCGTAAATGCTTGTTGGTGGATATTTTTTGGAGCTACAGTACGTTACCAGTGATTAGAACATGGAAATGTCATTGCTCTTCCCACAGCACATCTACGCTGCCACCACACTTGGGTCTAGGGTGGCCAGCTCTCCCGATTTCTGTGGGACAGTTTTGCATTTTTTAAGGCTGTTCTACAGATACAAGAAATGTCCTCTAATTGACTGCATGAAAATAGAAATAAATGGCCACAGTTGTAGAAGGAGCCATCATCCTTTAAGTGCTTTCTGTCTTCTTCTTCTTTCTTTCTTTACAAGGCTATAAGGTCCAGCTGAAGAACAACTGGCTTGTGTGATACGAAAAATTTGTTCCCACTGCAGTTTTGCAAAATATAAGAATTTTGATACAAGCCGAAGAACCATCTCATAGGAGCGTAAAACTTTTTATTGGAAAACATGAGTTTCTTTCGAAATTTCAGGGTTTCCACTAATTACAATTTGCGCAAGTGCATGTTAAGGTTAATGGAAACACACCTACTGTAATTAAGCTGCTACACTTGTGATCTACAATGAAGCCACAACAAAGATTGCGGAAGGGTTTATAACTGGGTGAGGCCAAAGACGGGTGATGCTCAGATAACTTTTGTTGAGTTTTCCTACGCTATTTTTTAAATTTGATAAGAGGGGAGGGTGATGTATAGCAACACTAATAAAAGTGAGTCACAAAAGAAATGCACAGCTGAAAAAGCCACACTGTCATGACAGTGGCTGTGACAACTTGCCAAATTTCTCATTTCATTCACCTGCCTAACTCTGCCCGGTTTCAAATTACCTTTAATCCAAGCCACCTGCTCCTGCTTCTTTATATATGGCTCAGTCCCAGCTATCTGGGTCAGATCATTGAATTTGAGTCAGAGATCATTGCTCATGCCATAGTTCATGTTCTACTTTTTGGGGGCCAGTGGTGAGAGAGTGTTTTTTAGTGTTTTTTAGTGTTTCCCATACCAATCATTGTGACATACAAAACTTCACTCTGTGCACTCATTCTTTGCTCATTTCTTCTTGCTTTGTATTTCTAGTTGTTATGTTTCCAGTGAGCTTTTGTTTTAGCCATTAATTGTCACTACTCTGCTCTCACTGAATACTTCGGGTGCCAAAGGTCATTGGGGCTCATGCAGGCTGGGCATTTACCCATAAGTAGAAGAGCAGGTATAGTGGACTTCCACATGTTTTTTAATTTTTTATTTTTATTTTTACTGTACTTACATTTCCAACAAAGGTCATCCAGTTTACCTTGACGTCTGGAGTGTCAGCAAAAAGCCTCAGGCTATGCTTTCGAAAATTAAACATTTACTCTTCATTATGACAAATAAATAAAGCATAGTAACATCTGTGATGTTGCTTAAACTGAAAAAAAAAAAAAATATATATATATATATACACTATATTGCCAAAAGTATTTGCTCACCCATCCAAATTATTGGAATCAGGTGTTCCAATCACTTCCATGGCCACAGGTGTATAAATTCAAGCACCTAGGCATGCAGACTGTTTTTACAAACATTTGTGAAAGAATGGGTCGCTCTCAGGAGCTCAGTGAATTCCAGCGTGGAACTGTGATAGGATGCCACCTGTGCAACAAATCCAGTCGTGAAATTTCCTCGCTCCTAAATATTCCACAGTCAACTGTCAGCTGTATTATAAGAAAATGGAAGTGTTTGGGAACGACAGCAACTCAGCCACGAAGTGGTAGGCCACGTAAACTGACGGAGCGGGGTCAGCGGATGCTGAAGCGCATAGTGCGAAGAGGTCGCCAACTTTCTGCAGAGTCAATCACTACAGACCTCCAAACTTCATGTGGCCTTCAGATTAGCTCAAGAACAGTGCGCAGAGAGCTTCATGGAATGGGTTTCCATGGTCGAGCAGCTGCATCCAAGCCATACATAACCAAGTGCAATGCAAAGCGTCGGATGCGGTGGTGTAAAGCACGCCGCCACTGGACTCTAGAGCAGTGGAGACGCGTTCTCTGGAGTGACGAATCGCGCTTCTCCATCTGGCAATCTGATGGACGGGTCTGGGTTTGGCGG
The DNA here is from genome assembly GCA_030533445.1 of Cyprinodon diabolis. Lineage (NCBI taxonomy): Eukaryota > Metazoa > Chordata > Actinopteri > Cyprinodontiformes > Cyprinodontidae > Cyprinodon > Cyprinodon diabolis. Next base: position 10,340,276 of record CM060082.1, read on the forward strand.
TTGCCAGGAGAACGGTACTTGTCTGACTGCATTGTGCCAAGTGTAAAGTTTGATGGAGGGGGGATTATGGTGTGGGGTTGTTTTTCAGGAGCTGGGCTTGGCCCCTTAGTTCCAGTGAAAGGAACTCTGAATGCTTCAGCATACCAAGACATTTTGGACAATTCCATGCTCCCAACTTTGTGGGAACAGTTTGGAGCTGGCCCCTTCCTCTTCCAACATGACTGTGCACCAGTGCACAAAGCAAGGTCCATAAAGACATGGATGACAGAGTCTGGTGTGGATGAACTTGACTGGCCTGCACAGAGTGCTGACCTCAACCCGATAGAACACCTTTGGGATGAATTAGAGCGGAGACTGAGAGCCAGGCCTTCTCGTCCAACATCAGTGTGCGACCTCACAAATGCGCTTCTGGAAGAATGGTCAAAAATTCCCATAAACACACTCCTAAACCTTGTGGACAGCCTTCCCAGAAGAGTTGAAGCTGTTCTAGCTGCAAAGGGTGGACCGACGTCATATTGAACCCTATGGATTAGGAACGGGATGTCACTTAAGCTCATATGTGAGTCAAGGCAGGTGAGCAAATACTTTTGGCAATATAGTGTATATATATATATATATAAATTTGTGGTTCACCTTTACAAAGGTACCAAAGGTTTTCATTAAGACCTGATAAATATGGAGCTATTCTTGTTATATTTGTTTTTTAAAATTTTAAGCTAAAATATATTCCAAAACCCTCTGGGCTTAACATGTTACTAAAACAAGAGCTAAGACCAAAGTGCGAACAAGAAGATGTTAATGCCTGAATGAGTCAATGCAATCAACTGGTTTTCCTTAGATAGAAAACTTTGTATCAATTTGACTGTATGATCTGGTAGAACTGTAAAGTGCCTTGAGATGACATGCGTTGTGAATTTGGCGCTATATAAATAACCTGAATTGAATTGAATTCATTGCTTAACTGCCTACATTTTCTTGGCAGTCCATTTAAAATATTTGTCCATGATTTGTAAACTCAGGTTTTACTAATAATTCTTTTTACTAATCCATAGTTTACGAGCAAAAGCAAAAACAGTAGCCAAATAAAGAAAAGTCAAGAACTGAAGTTTATTGAATTGATTTCCCCAACAGCAGGTGTTCACCTCTCACATGTAAACTTCTCAGATCTCTATGAATCCAACCTCGTGGAGGAACAAACAAAAAGTCAGACCATATACTTTAAAAGTCGACTCCAGGATCTGTTTTTCAACCTTTCACAGAGGCAAGGAGGTCAAACATAGTTCTGCTGCACTTAATTTATTTGTTCTCCATATGATTTTGTACTGAATAAATTAAACCAAACACCACGTTTACAATTTCTGTAGTTTCAACTATCATTATTATTCAAGTAACTCCACATGGTGAAGTGCTTTATAAAAAGCCTCCTATGAAAGCTTCTTCCAGCCCAATTGATGTAATTTGAGCAAACCTTTAACCCCAATCAATGAATCAATTAAAAGCTATTGCTCTGACACGGAAACAATAGCTCTCTCTTGACCAGCTGTGTGCCTGTTTATTTGGAGCATTAGAGAGTCAAACCACTTTTTAAGGAAATCAGGCCACCAACATTAGGAATGTTCATATTACACATAACAATATGTGTAGTTACAGGTCTGTATGCTGCAAAATTTTTTTTTGTGAGATGTACAACAAGTTTGTTTAATTAAAGTCTAACATTTCTAGATTTCTCAGTCAGAGTTTAGTATTTCCATGTTCAAAACGCTTTTTGCCCTTAACACTAAGTAAAGGGTAAAAGAAACAAGATCTCAAAATGGTACCATTATGAGGTCTTTCTTGACCTATTATTGCATCTACATTTATTTACATGTAATTGTGTAACTGTTTGTTGAATATAAGTAGGGAAAATATATGCATGCCAAAAACAAAAATCGCAGCCATTTTAACAGTCGTTAAAAGTGCTTTTAAATGATAGCTCCTTAAAGCAGCTCTGGGTGTACAGTGGATCAGAGTACACAGTTTAAAAATTAGGTTAAAAGTACGGAGTTACATTATAAACTAATACCAAACAGACAAATAAATCCAGTTGAATAGTATAAAATAAGGCTATATATCTGGAGCATCTGCTGTTATTTTTTGATAGCCTTTTTGAGCCTGAATAGGACCACAGCACCTTGCGCGATGAGCTGGCATAAACAGAAATGGTGCCATCTACCAGCAGTACAGCTGAAATCAAGATGGTGGCCACTGATGCAGCTATTAAAAACATTGCAATTGTATTGCCTCGTAGAAAACCGACAGTTCAGAGGATAGGGCTTAAAAGCATTGCTGACACCAACAGAACTATAAGCAAGAACATGTCTGACAAGTGTCTGTCAGCTTCACAGTGACAAGATATACTGTACTCCAATGGTCAAATGTTTTCACAAAGCAACTGAAGTCTCAGCCCTGTTGAAAAGGATTGATCTTGGACATTTTTTTTAAACCTTGCTTGTCGGCCAACCGCAAGCATGAGCAGTGACAAATTCCTGGTCATATGATGTAATGCTACTTTTTACATAGCTGAATATCTACAAAAAGGCTATATTTACTTTAGCCTTTCTGTATAACAGTGTCATTTTTTATAAAATATTGTATGCCACCAAGTGAATTACTGCCGTTTAAATTGAAAACATGGAAAACAACAGGGATATGTATCTTTAAGCATTTACCATAGCATAACAGTTAGTTAGTAACACAAGTCGTATAACAATGAAAAGTATGACATTACTGTTAATTGAATAACACAAACTACCAGGATCTATGTGATAAAATATCTGTCAAATTTGGTGCTCCTCAAGATTCAATTATTGTCCCAGTCTCATTTATCTTGACTTATTTTCACATAGATAACTTTTGTTTTATCAGTGCCTCACAGATATGTCTGTGAACTATTTAAATATATGTAAGCTGCAGACATTTTCAGAAAAGTCAGAATAGTTTTAATTTCTAGGAGGAAACTGGGATGACTAGTTAAGACCAAGGTTTTAAAACTTTCTAGTATCTCTCTTTTTGAGAAAAAACAACATATTGTTTAGCCAAGATACTGGCCTGAAAGCATGTGGAACAAGCCTTAGATGCAAGTTTGCAACATCTCCCTAACAAATATATTTTTTATTGAACAATATAAACATCTTTAATCAAAAGCTGCAATATTTGGGCTTATTTATGTCCAGTATTCACTCAGGTTGGTAGTCTTTTAAGCAAAATGTATTCTCCTAGGGTATATTGCAGATTTTGGTCACCTGAACTGCTGCTGCTATTTCTCACAGTCTTACTTCTTATGCTTTGTCATGAAAATTAATACCATAATTGCCAGCTTTATGCTTTTCTTCAGGAGTGTCTATCATTAATAATTACTGATAAAAGTGAAACTGCATGCAGAGCTTTCTCATTACATAGGCAAATTGGAGCTACTTAGCAAACGCCTTCGGTGGTTCTCTAAGGAGGTGTTCCTGTGACTGCCTTTTCTTTTACACTGAAGTACAACGACAGCTGGACTCTTTCGAGGTTTAAAAGTGGAAATTTCTGCTGTATCTGTAAGCATTTATGTAAGCAGAAGAAAGGAAGGCAAGCAGGAGGGAGGGACTGCCTGCCGAGTCACTGTCCTTCTGACAGACAGAGCAGAGTCTCATTTCTGGTCCTCAAAGGGAGCCTGCCTTTCTTTTATGGAGACAGGGACTGCAGGCAGCCACAGCTAGATGCCGCCTGGCCTCTCTCTGACATGCACCAGAGAGTGAGACAGGACGGAGGAGAGAGGACAGGGATGCGATGTGGTAAAGGTCCATTAGCATTCCTGCACTCAACCTGACACTGACAGCTGACACCAACCTGGTGTCCAAGGTGAGCAGGAGACAAGCACAGGAAGCAGAAACCCCCCAGAGGCCTAGCCGTTGTGTGTTTTCATGCTGTTTTTGGTTTCCGGTGCCGTTGTAGCAGAGGATTCTAAATATCACAGGTCTTTGACACATGTCCACGATTCTGACCTTGTTGCCCCCCCAGAGTCAGCCCATTTCTATATCATCTAACGGCCCACAATAAGGCTCCACCTAATCGGACTGATATCCTGTATACCTATTCAGGTTTTTTCATATCTGCTCCAGTGACCTTTTTGCTCACTTCAATTGTGGCCAAGCTGCAAAATCCCATCAAAACATTTCAAAATATGACTGTTTGGAAAAAAAAAAACGTGGACTAGTAATATTATTCACAATAAACACTATAGCCATATTTTCTTCAGAGTTTTTTTAGTCGTTTATAAGAACTCAAAACATTTTATACTAAAACCCATACATTATTCCGAATAGGAGCACATCCATCATCCATTTGTCCGTCATCTATATCTGCTTTATCCTTCAGGGGTGGTGGGGACGGTTGTTTCTGTCTCCAGTACCAACTAGACCAGAGGCTACAACACACAAGGCAATAAACTGTAGATATTACTTTAATAGCCCTATTTTCATTGTTTTAGTTTATTTTCATGTAAGATTTGAGCTTATAGAGTTGGTGTTCACAGATAACATTTTTGTTGCATAATCTAGTGGGGTTTTGTGGCACAAGTGGCTCATTATTGCAGAGTAGACTGACAGGAAGCGGAGAACAAGCGAGGAGAAGAGACATGTGGCAAAGGACCACAGGCTGGATTCATACCCAGGCCGGCCACGCCGAGAACTAAGGCCACTGTACATGGGTCACGCGTGCTAACCACTGCACTACGCAAGCAAGCCGACTTAGACAAATGTTATTGTCATTTTATTGTCAAACGAAATTTCATTTTGTACAGCTTTTAGAACATTTCCATTCCATAAAGTACAGTAGTGATCAAATGTAAACAGTGTGGGAGAAAAAACATGTGGCAGTGGGGAAGAGCTTTTTCGGAACCTGCTAGACCTGCATCGAAAGCTGGGAAGCCTCTTCCCAGAGGGCAGCAGGGAGAACAGTCCATGGTGGGGGTGTGAGGGGTCATTTATAATGTTACGGGCTCGGGACACGCAGTGCTGGGGTGAAATATCTTTAATGGAGGGAAGAGGGACCCCGATGATCTTCTCTGCTGTTCTCACTTTCTTCCAGTCTGAGGCGCTTCAGCCTCCACACCACACAGTAAGACAGTTGGTCAGAAGGCTCGCTATGGCGCTTCTGTAGAAGGTGGTGAGGATGGGTCGGGCCAGGATGGCTCTCTCATCCTCTGCAGTAAGTATATATGCCCTTTTCACCAGTGAGGTGGTGTTCCAGGTGAGGGTGTCTGGGATGTGCACCCCCAGGGATTTGGTGCTGCTGACCACCAGTACAGCTGAGCTGTTGATGACCAGTGGAGCGTGGTTAGGCCGGTTCTTCCTGAAGTCCAAGATGATCTCCTTCCTCTTCTCCACATTCAGGATCAGGCTGTTATCTCTGCACCAGTCCACCAGCGGCTCCACCTCCTCTCTGTAGTCCCGGCCGTTGTCCCTTCTGATCAGGCCCACCACCGTGGTGTCATCTGCAAACTTCACAATGTGATTGGTGGTGAACCTGGGGATGCAGTCGTCTCTGGGGAGCTCAGGACACAGACCTGAGGGGAGCCAATAATCTTTTTTTTAATTATTGAAAAAATGTTACGTCAAAAAATAGAAGTCTTTAAATGTCCTGAACCTTAAAATTCGAGCTGTTAAAATTCAAGCTGTAATCCGTATGGTATCAGTTGGGGCTGCGTCTTCACAGCTCATCATTGACAGAAAAGTTAAATATTCTCTACTTCACCTGCTTTTTTGTGAGAGCTGGTATTCATAATGTGCACCTTTTCATAAGAATAACAACAACAAACTAAACAAAGTAAAAAGAGGAGAGTTTATTTTAATTTCACCAAATGACATGTGTGCAAAATGAACTGCTGTTCAATACAAAAACCTTCTCAGCAATAAAAGCTTGGGCAAAATATGCGCACTCGCAAAAAATCTAAAACCTTGGATATAAATATAATCTTCAAACCCGTTAAGAAGAATCTAATTAACTTCTTTCAGCGTTAACAGAGCCATACGTGGATATGTAGGTGTAGATATACGTCTCAGCCATGCTGTGCTTTAGATTTTCCCCTATAAGTGTAACTCCATCTGACTGTTGCTCAGAAAGAGAAACGGTTAGCAGATGTTGTGAGGTCGAGCTCCAGTCTCAAAGAACACTCCCCGCAGTAATTTCACAACCACTCTCAAGAAGTCTGCCATGTCGAAATCAAGGTTGTTTTCTGCAATTCTGAGCTGCAATCAATCACGTTTTAGATGCCATATGTGTCGGAGATGCAATTAAGAGTTTGTTCTGAGAGACGGCAATTTGCCATATCAACAGATGACTTCCAAACGTCTCTGACGTTTAGGTTTTTCAGGGCGTTTTATATTTCCTGCTCAATTAGAGAAATGTGTTTTTTTTTTTCTTTTTAAATTAAAGTTGAGTTATTGAAGAAGGCATTTTAGAGGGGTATTGGATGTTTGGTCTTTTCAGATTTAGGTTGGAAAAAAGCAAAAGTAACAATGACCTTATGACCTTAATCTTGTAGGAAACTTTGTAAACAGAGAGCTTTCTCATTGAATATACATTCATTTGGAAAACACAAGTATCAAAGATTGTTTTCAACCTGTCTTCACCAGTCTCTCACATAATTATGATTCTTTCTTTTTTCATTGAGTTTTAAAAACATTTGTTTCTGAAGAGCTCTCAGAAGGTCAACACACTGCATCATTTCAATAAAATTGACTTTAAGACTTACCCGTAGCTATGCAGACCATTTGTTATCTTCTCTTTCAGCTGCTCTGTTGTAAATTTGCCACTGTGTTAGCGACCATAGTCATTAAATTACCTAGTTGAGCCATCTTGGCGGTCGGATAGTTGGCCTCACATTTGATTTTGAAGATAGTAAACAGTTATCTTTTGTAGATCTGCTTCTTTTTGTAAGCCCGCCTCGGCATATGGCTGCTCACATTAAGTCTGGTTCTGCTGGAGGTTTCTTCCTGGTATAAAGCAGTTTTTCTTTTCAATGTTGTTGCATGCGTGTTGCATGCGTGGATGGTTTAGTGGACTGCAGAAGAGACTAGGAAAGACTTTACTGCATGTTCCAACAGGAGGAGCATGCCCTGCAAGTCAATGACTCGAGGCAATCAACTGGTTTTCCTTGATTGAAAATTAGAACCAATCTGACACCATTGTCTTCATCAAATGCCTTGAGATGACATGTACTGTAAGTTGCCTCTAAATAAAAGAACTGAAATGAACTGAATTGACTCTAGAAGACTTAGCCACACTGAAACATCTATGGCTAACCCAACGATTCAAAGTTCCATAGGTCCTTCAGGTACTATAGTTAAAATCAGCTCTCCCCAAACACTGGAATTATGTTGCACTAACATGATTAATTTGAACCAAAAATGCTGATTACAACCAAATATCATTTTGTCAGGTTAAAGAGGATATTTCCTGAGAGTGAATCATATGCAAATTGGCAAACTTACAGAGATACACAACTAGTTAAAATGTTGGCCTAAATATGTTAAAATCTTCCTAATAATGTAAAAATTTCAGTTTGTAATATGCAGTGATGGGACTAAAGTAACGGCGTTACTAACGCCGTTACCTTCTTTTAGTAACGAGTAATATAACTAATTACTTTGACTGTAACTATAACGCAGTTACCATTGCAGACACCCCGTTACTGCGCGTTACTCAGGTCGCACAATGAACCTTTTTTCATGGTAGGACTCGTGCGCAGCTGCGTGAAGCTGACACCCCACCCACGTCAAAAAACTCTGCAAATAGACTGAATGGTTAGTGCAACGTTAGTGCAGATTTGTGCAGAAAAAAATATTGTTTGTGCTACTTTTGTTTAAGAGATATTAAAGATTATTTTTTAGGTCATCCAGAGGTGCGCGCCTTGTCATGAGAGAGGGGAGGATGAGAATGGCTGATGTATAGTGAGATTCCGTCTGTCAGGTGGGTAGGTGGGTGTTTCTGCTGGTGGGTGTTAACGTACAGCACACACAGAGAGATGGAGAGTGAGGATGACTCCAGCAGCAAACAGCGTTTTCCTGATGGAAATACCGGTGTTACGTCGAGCTGCGTTTCCCCATCAGATACGGTTTCCTCTGCATCTCCGCACAGCGCAGTCACGAGTCATCGCGCAAGCGACAGGAAACGCGCATGCTCGCTAAAGGCGCGCACCAGTCGCCCTGTGCTCGCGCCACAGGAGAACTATGGAGAGCGTGAACGATCAAATGAAAGGGAGAAATCTGGATGGATGGATGGATGGATGGATGGATGGATGGATGGATGGATGCTCTGCCTTCTTTACCTACTGTATTTTTTATTTTAAACATTATTTGATGGCCTTTGTGGCAGGGATGGAGATCCATATTTTATGTCACACACAGAGTATAGATCTTGATAGATAGATGGATAGATAGATGTTGCAGTATCTATAACAACCCAAACACACAGGATTTCAGAATTAGACATCCCCAGTTATTAATTTCATATACTCACCAGATCTGAACGCCCTGTTAAAAAACTTCACATGGCGTTCCCCCCTGATGTCATTTACATTGAGTTGCAATAAATGCAAAACTCTCTGCAGGTTCTTGTCTTTGTCGTCCGCTCTATTCAGCTGACTTTGGAAACACACCGCGAGAAGGTGGGGGCTGGGTGGTGAGGGGTACGGGGGCGAGAAACGCAAAAGTAACGCAATAGTTACTTTTACTAGTAACTAGTTACTTTTATTGTGGAGTAACTCAGTTAGTAACTCAGTTACTTTTTGGGAGAAGTAACTAGTAACTATAACTAATTACTTTTTCAAAGTAACGTGCCCAACACTGGTAATATGCAATATGTAAAAACGGATTATTACTTCAAACTTTTTGTTAAATTTTACCCAAGGATGTCGCCATTTTTTAACTTTGCAATGCATGCTGGGTTGAAGACGTGGTTAGGTCTTAATGGATCAGAACCTGCAAGCTAAACGCAGGAAGGCTAATTTTACCTGAGCAGTTTTTTTTTATCTTATTGTGTTTGACTAGTGTAAATTCAGCTAATGCCACACCATGTTGCTGTCTTAATGTTTTGATGAGCCATTATGCATGAGATATCTGTTGAAACAAACAAATGGGATCAGTTTTTGATCTATTGTTTACTATATTAGCTAGAGTTATGGCTAAAAAGAGCAAGCACTACATGACCTAGCATATGTCATTTAACCCCAGAATGCATTGCAGCATAAACAATATGGCAGCATTTATAAAAACTAAACACATTTTTACTGTATTATTTTTGCAATGAAAGTAAACATTTCTATTTCTATTGTGACAACTAATCTTGGATCCCTTAAGTCATACCAATTTTTTTTTGTGTGACAATAACTCACATTTGTTCAGCCTGTTTCTATTTTTTAATCAAGAGTTTTAATATTTAACACCTTAATGAGTGTGAGATAGACCTTTTGGGTTCACTATCAATCACACTAATCTGACCCTTTGGTAATTTTTGGCAGAAGGTTCCCTCCAGAGAAAATTGGAAACCTCCCTTTTATATAAATTACTGAAGACTCATTTATTTAAAATTTGTCTGGAAGGTTTTCCATAACTATTTAGAGAATTTCAATAACAATTTTAGCAACATTTGAACAATCTTAAAATCATTCAGTTCAAATGTTTATGTAGTGCCACTTCACAATGCTTGTCAGTTTAAGGCACTTTATGGAGTCAATTCAATTAAATCACACAGACAGACTGGCTAAAAGTTTTATATCTAAGGAAACCTAACAGACTGCATCAAGTCAGTGACTTACAGCATTCACTTGTCCTAGATGAGTATTGTTACTTCTTGCAATAACTCAGTACAATATATATGTAGGCTATATATATATATATATATATATATATATATATATATATATATACTTCTTTACCCTGTATATAGCTAGCTCTTAGCTCTTAGTTATAGAAAACATATTTATTGTGCAGGAATAGGATCTTAGCTCTGTTACACTGGTAGCCAAGTAATCGACATTTCGTTGTCAAGATTCACCTTTTTTTTTTTTGTGCAATGACAATAAAGGAAGTCTAAGTTAACATGGATGACTGCAGAAATCCCTTATACAGAGCATTCATTTAGTGACAGCAGAGAGAAAAATATCACATTTAGCATCACAAAACATCCAGCAAAACCAGACTTAGTGTGAGCAGTCTTCTGTCAAGGCTGATTGGAAGTTTAAGCAGACAGACTATATGAAAAAAAAAAAGGAAAAAGAAGAGAAATAATAAATAAAATGCTGTTGTCCTAACACTGAACCGGGTGGAACACCAAAAGCTATCAGTCTGAGATCGAACGTTTTTTATTTCCCCATCATAAATCCTATTATTACCTAAATCTCCTCAGGGAGACTTCAATATTTAGAATTAGTCCTATAACTCTTAACAACCAGCGGTCCCTCTAATAATCACTGTGCGAATGTGTGGATCAATGACTGAATGTAGTGTAGAGTGCTTTGAAATCCCCTGACTTGAAAAGACCGTTTACTAATTACCATTATTGATAATTTTTATGTCTTAGCATCCTGGCATTGTGTTAATACACAGCTGTTTTAGTTGTTGTAATAGACTTGTCACCTCAACAGGCTTTCCATTACCTCAGGCTTAATGACCACTGGTGATGGACACAAGCCTGTCCAGAACCCTGCAAGTTTCAGTGGAAAAAAAAACAGACAAATCTTCCATTTTTAGAGCGGTGATCTTACTAATTATTATTAATGAAGTGTAGAACAAAGAATTACTTAGTTTTTCCTGTAACAGTTTATTGATTTCAACATAAGTGTTTTGCTACAATAGATTTTCTTCTCAAATTTTTTATCCATGTGAGTTTATATCTGGCTTGTATTTATTCTGTCTCTGTCTCATGACTCCTCTTCCAATTATTGCAGGTTTTGTACCATGGAATCAAAGGATGATGGGTGCTGAAATAATAAGGTTATAAAAAGGAGAGCGGGTCTCGATAAGGAGACTTCGTGGCCTCTCCGGTACTTCTCAGTCATTCTATCATGGTTGTAATCTCACCTTTTGAAAAGTACCAGACTTTCACTTTGCTTTATTATCAAGGAACCCTTGTGTGTTTCAGATGGTCTGATACTAAGGAAGGAAAAAAAAAACACAGACAGGACTGAAATAAAGTGGTTTTGCAGAGGAATCTGCTCACCTCCTCAATAGCCCACTTAGCGCCCTTCCAGTGCATAAAACTAGTGTAAAAATGAACAGGTCTGGCTGTGATCCTGACTCTCCGTTTGCTTTGGCTGGTCCTAATTTCAAAGCACACTTGCATTATATCCCTTCTGCGTCAGAAAGTACAAAGATTATTTGATATTACATGGGCAGTATATGATGTCTTGTCTGCTCACATCAACTCGGGCATAACTCTTGTGCACCCTGTGGCCTGAACATTACAATATTTTCTGCATGTTTCTTCTCTGTGATCAAATGCCATTGTCAAAGGATCGGACAGGTGACCCCTGGGCAACGAGCTCCGATGGAAGTCTCTTTCAGACTTGCTTGATTTTACCTAGCAAGCGCCGTCTCTCTCCATTACCGGCACAACCAATCAAGGGTAACTCAGAAATATTACTGCCAAGCCTGAGAGCTTTTGGAAAAAACGTGACTATTAGCACAAAAAGCATCTTTGTTGTGGTTCCCTTTGATTTTCTTAAGTTGCAGTAAAAATAATGTATCACCACACAAGTTATTAGTAATGATCAGGACAGTTGAGTGGTTGGACATAAAAATGGAAGAGTTGGGGGGAGGGGATTTGCATTTAAAAATAAGCTACATTAATTTAACCAGCCAGCAATAAACAAATGGAATATTTTAGAAATCTAGGGGCAAGTTTTATACGTATGTGTTCAGAGCAGGGTGGGAGTGTAGGCGATGTTTTTAATTAATCTACAGCATTTCACTGCTCCATCTGTTTGTTCTGCTTGCACATGTGAGTTTTTCTCACTCTGTTTATCTCTTCACTAAGTGTGACCTCCCTCTGTTCACCTGTTCCCCTCCATTTCCTTCGTCCCTTGTTGACGGTTGCGCTTGCTGTTAGTGATTGCTCGCTGCACACTTCCTTGAATTTGAGTTGACAACAGCGAGGTGATTTTAACACTGTCAAATCGCATTAGTATTGAAGCTGGGAGAGCTGCAGTCGAGGGGTTTCTCTAAATCTGTAAACATGACAAGTCTCATTACTTTGCACAGTTTTACATTTCTTCATGGAGTTGTTGTGCAAAGAAAATACATCCTTCTTTAATTCTGGGTTCTTTCAGTTTCAGGATGGTATGAAACAGATTGGGTCTACAACATGTTCTAAGAAAGAGGCGTCTCTCATGTTTTCAATGTGGCCCAGATTTGTCAACTTTGAAATATTTAAGGGGCACCAAAAATCTGATTCGCAATGAAATCCGAAATGCAAAAGTTAGATTTTTTGCTGTTTTGTTACAAAACTTAGGGTAGCTTCTTTAAAGTTCTGCTGTAAAGACAGCTGTAAAGATAATGCTTTACAACTTTTTTACTTTATAAAATGTGGTTATTTCATTCTAACTTTAAAAACCCCAGTTGTAAAGTTCTGATCTTTATTTTTAGTATAAAGAATAGATTATTCCTTAAAAAATCACTCAGAAAATGAATTTCTGTTACAACAGTGCTTAGTTAGCTGAGAAAAAAGTAACTTTACAGACATCTGAGGAAGTCAAACAATTGGTAGGCGGAAATATGATTCCAAAGCAGGAAATAGAAAAATCTGATGAGCTTTACAGCAGTGGGTCTTATAACAGTTAACAGTCTAAGCGTGCAATGCTTAAGGAATTAGAGTTTTCAAGTTTATTTTTCAAAATTCATGACAAAAAACCCAGATAAAGTCAATTATTCAAATAAAAGTAAGTCATGTTAAAAGAAGTGTACACAATGAAACATAAAAAAAAACTAACCGTCTCAGTCATCTCAATGTAATTATATATTCATTTATTGTTTAAAAACTTCCATGGCATTTTTCATAAGCAACTTCATTTATTTTGTTTCCCAGATTTTATATTTCTACATATTTATTCATGTTGTCTGTGTGTTATACCAGTTCACAAAAAAAGTGCTTGTGTAAAACATTACTTGGCAATATGGCATTTTCAGATTTTTTATTTCCCTTGATTTGAGTTGATAAGTAGGATCATTTGCAAATAAAATTATGTAAAAAAAAAAAAAAAGTTTTATATTATTTCACTGCATTATGATTATCTTATTCTGGGGAGAGGTTAGTCATCATATTTACCAGCTCAAATTAGAGACACACACTTATTTTAACTATTTTTATGTATTTATCCTTAGATCAGTTTTTGTAAGGGGTAAAAAGAACTCATACCTTTAAGAAAAAAAGAAAAAAAATAGAAAAACATGCAGAAGTTTAAAAAGCTGTTGTTTGAGATGTGTAAATTAAACACATCAGCAAAAACTGCTAAACACAGTGGAATATGTGTACTATTTTGGGCTTGTTTTTTTATCCAAAGTGCCTTATAACCCTGCAGTTCTTGAGTCAAACATAATATGCTTTGTATTCTAAAGGTTTTTTCGAGACATTTGGGAACCTATTAGTGTGATTTCTAAAGCTTGGTCCAGACTCCTTCATCAGAAGAATAGAATAGAATAGAAAATTCCTTTATTGTCCCACAATGGGGAAATTATGTTGTGTAAAGCAGCAAAAAGATTATAGAAAAAAAAAAGCCCAGGTTAGATTTATTTATTTCAAACTGAACAAGTTCAGCTCCTTTTTAACATACCCTGCTTATTTAAGAAACCATATTTGCATTATCAATATTATATCTTGCCCATCATTCTGTGTATTTAGAGACAATTGAATTATCACCACCCAGCAACAGCTACCACACTTGTCCATATTTAAAAGAAAGGGAGTCATTTTTGTGACTGTTAAGCAACGTCTGCAAGCCAACAGTCCCAGCAGGAGTGACTGTTGACTGAAGTTTTTCTAAAACTAGCTGCAAACAACCACCAGAATACATGCTGACACTCTTGTGCTAAAATGACTGAATGTATTAAGAGCCGTCGCCTCTGATTTAACAAACGCCATCTTTGCCAGCTGAACTAATGTGAACAAGAATACAGGGTTTTGATGGAGCGTTGAGTGTAAATGTAAGAAAAAGTCATTTTTTAACAGTGCACATGTGATCAGACTTTGTTCAGTGATATTTGAAAGCCTGTGAAAGCTTCAAAGATGTCTTTATTTATGATAAAAACCACCCACAAAACAGACCCAAAAATTCATTAAAGTCCACTTTCTTTGTAAAAATAACTAATATAACCCACTGTAACTTCTCCTTGATTTCCGATATTTACTGTTTTCTAATAATTATCTGATAGTTTAATTGAAAAAACAACAACATATTTTTTAACACAAAAAAAGAACACAATACAAGACAGATGGATGCAGGTGTGAATGTTTATTGAGTTAGAAGAAAAGCTAATTGAACAGACTGATGGATGGGTAGACCATAAGATGGATCCATATGCAGGTGGATGGATTTTGAACAATAGATTATACTGGTGAAACAATGACTTTACAGGTATGCTGAACAGTCATTGTAAGCCAAAAATATTCCCCATAATGATATCCTTTCTGCAGGGGTAATAACATTTCCTATGACATGAAAATTGTGAGAATTTTAAAATCATTAAGGCCTTAAATTTGGAACAAGTAATCCACAGCGTGCCTTCATTTCACACAGATTTACATGTCCAAATTATTCATCAGAATGGCAACAACCGTGTTGGTTAAGGCAATTAGGAAAACAAGAGAAATGCTGTGCATTAGCACATCACTGATTAATTACGTTGGAATATAAAGTAACTAGAGTTAGCAGAGCAAATTAAATATGAAACAAAGCACTTCTAGGTTTGCTCACAGACACATGATAAGCTTTTTACAGCCGTTTTAAACCAAGGTCAAACACCTTTAGCTCAAACAGATGGCTTCTGCCACAACCGCCCTACATGATACAGTGTAATTGGCATTACCGCTTTATTTATTGACCATTTACTGATGGTCAATTAGGCTACCTTACTGTTTGCTTTCATTTACAAACCTGCACTTCATGTCTAATTCCAGCTAATTACAATCACATATCATATGGGTAGTTACACAACATATTTATATCACCACTTCAAACTCAATATGCTTTTCACCATGCTGTTTAATTTGTTGGGCAAAGTGCAATTCAAGAAGAAAACAACAACGAATCACCAATTATGTACTGAAAGTATGTTCTCTTTCATCTTCAAATCTGCTTTTTTCAGTAGTTTTCATGTTTTCAAATCTGTATCTTTAGGCAATAACATTAGAAGTTGACAAAGGGAAAATATTGGAACAAACACTAAACCTGAAATAACTACCTTCAGCACAGCATGATGTTAAAAGGTCTACTGTAATAGGCTAATAGCGATTAGGCATATATTATATTGGCCACGTATTCCTCTAATAGCTCTTTAGAAATCACCTTATTGGTGATTTATGCACAACACATGTATAAACCTAGACATGTATAAACCTAGACTTTTTTTCATAAATAATTAGGCAAGGCTTAAATTTAAATAAGTCTATGCTATATTCTTCTTTTTCAATGTGGCAACCTTTCTGATCTCCTATTTTGTATGTATTTCTAGAAGGGGATTTTAAGATGAGCAATTAAGCTACTTTGGTTTTAGCCACATGGGCTAACTCCTAAAATGAGTTGACTTAGTTCCATTAATGTTTTCCTTGTAATTCTTGTAAGTTGAAGTAATTAGCATCAAACTTGAGCTGAATTTGATCTAAACAGAAATTTGTCTAAAGTGCCCCCCAATATTTTTTTTGCCAATTAACTCAATTAACTGTGTCTCTGGGGTGCTAATGTTAATTTTTTATATAATAATGTGAAATTTTCAACTTCTATAATATTGTTCAAAACTGCCTCGTTCCTGTTTTAAAAGGTTCAACAAATGCTACTGGTTCAGGAAGTCATTCATCCAAGCTTTGGTCATTATACCCCAATGTTTGGGTGTAAATTCATCTCAGACACACACTTCAATGAGTATCCAGTCATCCTGCCCACTTGGCTGCACAAAGCCTCCCTCAACCTCTGGTGTCAAGGGGGGTTGGAACTACCAGAGGGGATGTAACTCTGCTCTGCTGTCCATTTTTCATTAACACTAGACTATGCTACACTAGGCTAGACTAAGATGGCTGCCACTTTTTCCCATGCAAACCAAAACTCCAAACAATCACAACCCACTGTTGCCAATTCTCCAGCAAGGTAAGTCACTGCCAAAACTACATAAATTAATCTTGGTATGTTATTAAGTTGCTCCTAAAGACAGTAGGCAGATGCACCCAAAGTGGATGAGGCTGTACATGAACTAAATGTGGGAAAAGATTAATTGTAGTGCAACAGTTTTATAGAAAAAACAAAATTAGGGTAAATATTATTTCCATACACTGGGGGGTCAATGTAAGGTTTGTGCATGTTCTGCTTATTTTCAATGGGGAAAAAGAAGGGAGTTGTTCTTCTTTTATACTGAATGCCATATCTGACTGTTTGGCAATGCTTTAGATAACTGAGCATAAACCATTAAAGGAACTAACCCAATGGCCAAAAAACATACCAAAATATACCAAATATAAAATCTGTATTTACCTATGACAACTAATGGTGCCTTCCCAAAAGCTCCTCATTTCATGGGTACTAATAAACCCCCATATCATTACTTACTAGCTTTAAAAATTTGTGCTGATTATCGTCCCGATAGCCATTTTCTTCTTTGGCCTTGAGGACACAATGTCCAGGATTTCCAAAAAATTATTTTAAATGTGGACGCCTCAAACAACAATACACTTTGTGTCAGCCTATTTCATGGGGCACAAAGGAGTCGGTGTTATGGATATATGGTTTTGTCTTTTAGATGGAAGGACAAACTGTGATCACTATGGTTTCCTGGGTGTTCACTGGCCCATGCACCAGTGACAACTACAGAATGGTGTCAGTTTTTAGTGCAGTGTCTTCATAGGGGTGGGAGGTCATGTGAATTCATTGCTGACAAGCCTTTCTCCACATTCTTTGAATGTTATCATAATATCATTCAATGTTAATGATGAAATCTCTAAATTACTATGAAAACATTTCTGAAACTATTGTACTATTTGCTCACACAGTTGAAAGTATTAAACCTCGGCCTTAGCCCTGCTTGTAAATGACTGAGCCTTTAATGAAGGCTCCTTTTATTTCTTTATGCTCTATCATTGCACTCACCTGCTTCCAATTCACCAGTTTTGCTGTAGAACACTGCAAACAGGTGTTATTTATCTTTGTTTGTTTGTGTTTTGGAGGTGTTTTTTTTACTTGTACTGTCCTTTTTTGACCCTCTCCCAGCTTTTGTGTACATCCTGCCAGTATCACATTTAGAAGAAGTGAAAATTCGCACAAAACATCTAAATAAAGTTCATAAGTTTAAACATTAAATAACGTCTTTGCAGCTAATTTGCTTTATTTCAAAACTTAATTAAAATTGAAGTTTTAATTAATAGCCTTAAATATAGTCCCCTTCAGTAAAGCTCAAGTAGCAGGCGGTCTTAAAATATTTTAGCTTAAGTAGCATTTAGTATAATTTGTTTTAAGTGGTGGTTAACTTGAGAAATACTTAATCTAAGTGGCTAAGTGTGATTTGAACAACGGTTCAAACAGGTTGGTCCCTTCAGATAGTGTAAGTAGCAATTTCCCCAAGTGGTTTTTAACTTGACTAGCAGTTATACTTATTAACCTTTAGTTTCAGTAGCAGTTGGCCTAGGATGTAGATATAAGCTTATAATACCCTGAGTTTGGATAACAAGCTCTTTAGCTCTTGTTGCTCTAAACTGGAGAAGTTGTCTACTTCAGTACAAGTGAGCTTGAGTAGCTGTTGGCCAAAGTAGATTGCAGCTTGAGTAATGGTTGGTCTGGGGAGCCGTTAGATTTGTGGACGGTTATTGTAATTAATGAAGAATTTAAATTAAAATCATTATACTTTGTCCGGCCTTGTGTTTAGGAGATGTATGTCCTAATTACTAATATAAGAAAGGCAGTTAGATGGTCTATAAATGCCTCTAAATCGATTAGGAACAGTGTTGCAGACAACCTGTCTATTTTTAAGGGCTAGGCTTAAAACTTTCCTTTTTGATAAAGCTTATAGTTAGAGTGGCTCAGGTTATCCTGAGCTATCTCTATAGTTATGCTGCTATAGGTTTAGACTTCTGGGGGACATAGGGACCCCTTTTTCATCATTCTTTTTCATTCTATCTCTATCCCCCCCTCTGCAGAATCTGTTAGTTCAGTCTCTAACGTAATGCTCTCTCTGCTCTTTCTCATAGTAGCTTTGCCTCGTCTGTTCCTATTTGCCTATGACACCATCCTGGAGAGAAATATCAGCTGTGCTGCTGCCATCAACAACTTTGTTTATAGATGTTTGAGATCAGCCTGTTTTTCAGTGTAGTCCTGTTTCTCTGACTGTGACTGCCTGGATTTGCTCTCTTCGTCCTCTGACATGGGAGCTGGCTCGGAGCTCGTCTCCCTGGCTGTGTGTTTCCTGGACTTTTGCAGCTGCTTTTTGTATCTCTGCTTGGCCTTGGCAGATGCCTGCTCACACTGAGCCTGGTTCTGCTGGAGGTTTCTTCCTGTTAAAAGGAAATTCTTCCTCTCCACTGTCACTACAAGCATGCTAAGAATGAGGGATTACGTTCGAGTCAATGACTCGATGCAATGAACTGGTTTTCCTTAGATAGAAAACTTTCAATCAATTTGACTGTATGATCTGGTGAACTGTAAAGTGCCTTGAGATGACGTGTTGTGAAATGGCGCTGTATAAAAAACTGAATTGAGTTGAATTGTTGCTAGATTTGGCGGTTTACCGACTTTGAGGGTAAAGACTGCTTGGGGGAGATGGCGATAATTTGAGCTGGTTTGGAGTCAGAGCTTCGGTTTTTAAGTTAACCTGTTAAAACCAGAGTCCACCAGTTATGTAAAAATAAGCTTAGCATATTTGTGTGTGTGCACTTATCGTAGTTTGTCTTCAAAATGTAAAATCCATGTCCAAACATGTCAAGTACCGGACTGCCGAAGTGTATTCATGTTCACACAGTAAATATAACAATATATTTATTGGGCAGGTTGTGTTGTTGTGTGGCGGTTTTTAGCAGATGTTTGGGCAGGAAAACCTTGACTCTATCTGGCAACACTGATTAGTAATGTTTAACAATTGAGAATAATTTTTAATTACAAAACCCAGCCCTTCTTCCTGCCTATTTTGCTAATCACACAAACTTTCAAAGACAAGTTCTACTTTTGAAATGCCAAAACTTTACCCAACTCCATGAAAAACTCGCTGCCATCCCTGGCAGCTCAAGGCTAGCTCTCTTTGAAACTGGACCCACATGGTGCCATGCTTTCCCTTGATGAAAACAATTCTGCTAGGTGAGCTTCAGGTCCCCCTGAACCCCCCATGGGGGGTTCACAAGGGCTCCACCTCCGCCAGAGCAGCCACCCGGTGTTGCGCGCAGCACGATGCCGGGGACGCCTGCTTAATGAACCTCACGAGCTGTCACTGCACTCCTCACATACCATTTCATTTGCTTATTTATTTATTATTATCTCCCGCTCCTCTAATTAGGTTAGTTATGCCTGAGAGATACAGAGGTATGTGGAAGATCAGAATGACGGCAATGTCTTGGGCAACAAAAGTGCTGGCATTGAAGGGTAATGGTCCCACCCACTGGCAGGCAGATCTGAGAGGGTGATTAACGAACACCCTGGGGAGAAAGGCAACGGGTGGTCCGCGTGTGTGTGAGCGCCCCTGAATGCCTTCACATACTTCCATCAGCTTTATTTCCATTTAAATATCTTTTATCTTGTATTTTCTCAAGCAGATTAATATTTCTTTTTGTATATCTGCTCCTGATGTACATAAAAAGCAAGCAAAAACGTCTTCCATACACATCGCTTCCTGAGAAGCTCCCAAGGTAATCAGAAACATTTTGCTCCCAACCTTGTTGAGATGCTGACAGAGTGAGCAGTTTTCATCAATCTAAATAAGATTCAGTGATGTAGCCCATAGATTTTCTCCATGCGGATGTCCTCCCCCCGAGAGCGAGGATTCACAAAAGCAGCTCAGATAGTTGGATAAGTTGAGCTCAATCTCCAATGAAACGTAGAGGCCTATTTTATCGAGCTATATAAAGGCCAGGTTGATGGGGTTCTAAAAATATGGTGGTCTTTAAATTTCTAGACATTCTCGCTCTGATAAAAGTATACAGCGACTCTCTGTTCCACTTTTTTTTTTTTCCTGAGATGTGCTGCGTACATCTGCCTTGAATTTCAATGAGGAAAAATGTCTCTTTATCACTTTGTGCAACACTTTCACTCTCCTAATCACCTCTCTTTTATTGCCACAATGTCATCAGAGTCTTCCACATTGCAATGCCTGCCATTTGTCACATCAGGATCGTCTATTCCCAGCAGGCCATGAGGCGCTTTAGACTCACAGCTTTCTCAATTACAATCAAAATGAGCACGTCATTTATATTGCCTCTGATTGAAATCATGCTTGGGCTGTACTGTAACTATTCCGTGGCACAATGTGTATATGTCTGACACCAGATTCATAGATCTAAAAAAAAAAAGAATGCGGTGACGAGGATGAATGGTAATGATGATGATGTCAAGGCTGTCAAACATTTTCATTAGCTTTGAAACATTCTTGTGTTGAAACCCCAGATGGAAGAGGTTAATTGAATGTGATGCCCCATTTCTTATCCTCCCCACTTTTGGAAAATGCCAAAAATACAAAGAAGTGAGGTGAAGAAGAGCACACTTCTGGTAGAAAAAAAGGGACAAAACCAGGCTTTTGTCACAGCTACAGTCAAACTGCAATCTTGACTAGAACATTTTAGACTGCTGTTATCTTTTATTCTTGTCGGTGAGAGTGTTTTAACAGAGGTCTGTCACAGAAAACAGCCACAGCTCACCAATTCCAGCTCACAACCAGTTTCTTTTCACCGTTAAAGTTTCTCTCTAAAATGGCCCTTCAATCAAACAGTTTGAACCTGGCTTTGAAGGCCTGCTGTTGCTACCATTTTTTTTTTTTCTGGTTAATTACTCTAACAACCGTTGGAAAAACGTATTGCTTTAAAAAATATATATATACATCCAATCCTTTTCCCTACATGCAAGGTTGCAGAGGGTCAGTGAGAGAGAACCGGTAATCCCAGAACAACACAGAGGCAATCATCCATGAACACATATAGGGATGTCCCAATCTAATATTGATATCGTAAACTGGTTCTACAGAATATCAGCCGAAACTGAGTATCAGAATATATCAACCTGCATCAAAAACATCTGGTATAAGCAAGTTGTTAGAAACTAGTGTTGCAACAATACCGATACCAGTATCCTGCAGGGCCCCGATCCAGCACTAAAATGGTGGTATGGGTATTGGCGAGCACCAACAAATAGGGCACTGAGACCATTTTCAGAGACAAAAGTTTATTCAAATATTGTCACCCATTTCAGGTAGGCAATAAAAAGTTCTACTTTTAGTAGAACTTTGGCTTAACAAAGCCATGATGGTAATTATTTTACATCCAAGTAGTATCCAGTTCTTCATAAACACACACACATAAGTTTCAAACAGACGGTATCGGTATGGTATTAGTATTGGCCTATACTGCACAGCCAGTTATCAGGTATCAGGACCAAAAAATGGCATCGGTGCAACACTATTAGAAACTCTCCACTTTTGTTTAAAGTTTGTGAAACTCATTGGTTAATAACACAAGCATCAGTAGTTCATATAATCATAGTGGTTTACCAAGGCAGTGGGTGTTATTTTATCCTATTATTCCTTTTATCCTTTACCCAATTTTATTGCTTTGATTGCACGAATGTTACATTTTCCAATGTTTTATCTGTTTTGTCCTTTATCTGCCCTTTTTTAAAGTTTTTTTTATCGTTCTGTACAGCACTTTGGTCAGCTGTTGTTGTTTTATAAGTGCTTAATCCATAAAATTGGATTTGATTGGATTAGACTGTTTACTATTCTTTGTTTTACTAACATCAGGTGATCAAGCCTGTTTTAACACTAAACGCCACAAAATGAGTAGAAGAATGATTATGTCGTAACGGGTCAATATCAATATTGGTCAATACTTAAACTTGTGCTATGGGGATCATATTGGAAACTGAGATGCATTGTGGCATTCCTAAACAACTCTGCGCCAAATGCAACTTTAGAAATAATTACTACTACTACTAGCAGACATATTTTTGGACTTTAGAAAGATGCATGAGTGACAGGAGAAAGCCCTCACATGCGCAGACAGACTGGGTTTTGAACCCTGGACCCTATTAGTAAAAAGAAGAGTGCTAACCAAACAACTAACCAGTGTTTACCTCACCCAAATATCATTTAAAAAATAATCTAAACCAAGCTAACAGTTGGTCTAGTGTTTTATTTTAGTAGGTAGTAGCCACTGAAACAAACAACTTGATAACTTAAGAGCTTTTCAAAATAACAGCTAATCACTCTAAAAACTAGTGAAGCTAATTGACTATTAGCAATATATTAGAAACATGAATGAATGAATGAATGAATGAATGAATGAATGAATGAATAAATGAATGAATGAATGAATGAATGAATGATTACTTTATTTTGGTTTAAAAACAAAAATTAAAATAATATTTTTTATACAATAGAATAGCATAGAAGTGAATACAAAATCCCTTTATTGTCCCACAATGGAGAAATTCTTGTGTTTACAGCAGCAAAAAAATATAGCAACAATGGTCACACAAATGTGGACCTTAGAGATATAAAAATAATATAATAGTGAAGAGTTTAAAAACTAAACAAATAAAATACTGTACTGTAAAGTGTTTTAACAATTTAATTGCTGTGCACTTAAATAATAAAGAACCAATATTCAGCCATGGAAATTTTTACAATAATGGATATTTGAAAATAGCAGCAACATCAGAGATGTGCAAAATGACAGCAGCATGTTATTTAACTGACTGAAGCTATAAACTGTGCAAGAATCAGCAAGAATGTAACAACTTATTCAGGTTGTTGGGAACAGTGATGGTTATAAAGTCTTACAGCTGCTGGGAGGAAGGATCTGTGATAACGCTCCTTGGTGCATTTAGGGTGCAGCAGTCTGTCACTAAAGGAGCTCTCAATTTCAGCACCAGCTTCAGCTTTGTTAATTTAGTTAGAACGCTTTTGTTTCCCACATCCTGCACTGACTCCAGAGGGCATCTAATCACAGAGCTGGCCTTCCTGATCAGCTTATCCAGCCACTTTCTCTCAGCAACAGATTAGCCACTGCTCCATCAGACGGCTCCAAAGAAGATGGCTGATGTCACAACAGAGACAGAGAAGGTCTTTAGGAGTGCCCTAAAGGCCTAAAGTTAACAACTAGTTAACTTTAAAGATGTTCAAATGACAGTTAATTAGGTTTCAGGTTTCTCATGCTCAAGCTACTGAGGCTATTTGCTGCTCTCAGCTACTTAAAATACATTTCCAAGCCAACAGATGCTTGAGCAAGCAACTAAGTAAGCTAATAATTAGCTAATTTAAGAGTTGCTCAAACTAAAATAAAGTTAAGGTAATTTAGGTTACAGCTAGCTGATCTAAACAAAACTAAAAATAAAAGATTTTCGAGCTAACAACTTCTTAAGCCAGCAGAAAATGGTTTCTTTTTCTGCCTTAAATAAAGGAACAACTGAACAACATGGAAAAAGCTGTAACATATGTTTATATGTGATAGCTGTGTCTTTGTATTGCCATGCTAAGCATGTCCAGTTTAAGCAACAAGAACCCAGTTTATTAGAGAAAATACAGCCAACAAAACAACTGCCAGAAAAGACCAATTAAAAAAAGAAAATCCAAATAGTGTGTTCACTCCAACTGCTAGTGGGCCCTCCGCTCACAAGCTGTTATCTTGCACCTCCATGAGAATTTCTCCCCGATTCTTCAAACTGAGACCATGCGGAGCAGCTGTCTACTGCAGGCAAAGAAATACTGACCACTTTCAACGACTACACACAACTTTTCTTTAATAAAAAAAAACAAACAAACTCCAAAATTATCCCTTTAAGGATTTGTAGCGGCAGGGATCCTTCTTCAGTTAATCTGTCTGAATTGCTTTACACTCGTTATCTTGCCACAGTTTTTTTTTTTTTACACTTTCTGTAAATCATCCTCATTCTGTCACATCCATCTGCTGGTCATTAGCTGTTTTTCTGTCGCTGCAGGATTGGCGGGGGGGGGGGGGGGGGGGGGTGCGAAGAGCTTGAGTGACTCCTGCAGCCGCTGCGGTCTCGGTAACAACCGAGGTGCCTTGTTTTCATATCGCTGACCTTCATCACACATATGCTGCAATGTATGTGTGACGTTAAGAGCGAGGCCGGCAAACATATGCACATAGTTGACACTTAACTGCTCTGCATCCCAGGCATCTGTCACAGCCAATAGCTTGTGGATCCAGTGGGGAGTTGCCATGTGGGTGCTTTGAGTTTAATGTCAGCATGTCGTCAGCTCTGTAGTGCCAATGCCACTCCGGCATGACATCACTTCTTCTTTTTTTTTGTTCATTTTATAGGTTTACACCTGTCCTTGTGGTGTCAAACTCGATGTGAGGCTGGACAGGTCGACGCTGGGCAGTGAAAAAAGGACAGCTCTACTAAAATACTTCAGATGAGGCAGGCAGTAGGGAGAGAAAACTTCTATTCAGCTTGCTGTGCAGGAGAAAAGAAATTCAATTTGTACAGTGAAAATTAGTCATTGTCTTCAGGAAGATTGTTCTATTCAAATTATGACATTGAAACGGCACTGGTATAAATCTGCAGGCAGCACAAGGACAAAGCAGAAAAACTCTCCTGAATGGGGACTTTTTATTTTTTATTTTATTGTCGACCATGGTCAAAATAAAAAATAATAACTCGATGAGGCATGATTCATAATCTGGGAATGAGCGCGAGCATGAAACTGACAACAAATTGAATGTGAGCCGACTGAATGGCTGTTACTCTTGGTTTCATATTTTAAAACAGGACATCCTGCTGATCAGCTCAAGTCTGGTTTTCATGCTGATAAACAACAGGCTTTCTGTGGGGCATTTGGCTCTCTGGCTGGAATGACTGGTCATGATGGTTGCCATAAACCGTTTGAATATTTGCACATTTTCATGATGCGCTCAGAGTGTGTCAAGGCAGGATGCCAGCTTTCCTCCTCCTTCTTCAGTTTTTTTTTTGTCACTTCTCTCTTAGCTTGAATTTATAAATTGAAAAAAAAAAAAAGTAGACAAAAATGACCTTAATCCGCTCTCCATCATTCTGCAGGAAGATGTTCATGCTCTGCAGGGACGGGGTTTACTCCCACCATCTGTTGCATTTTTCATTAACAAAATCTATTTCTTCATTTACCCATGCATGCTCAGACAATGCTGCAGCTCCCAGAACGCCCCTAAATCCTGGATCGGAAAAGAAATGAAAACACCAACTTGCACCAGAGAACACGTTTCCAGATTAGGGCTGTAATTGCAAGTATAATGCTCGTATATTAATCACGGATTATGGCTATGACATTGTGTGCTTTCAGGTAACGGGGGGAGGGGGAAGAAATCATCTAATAGAGCTGACAGAATAAATGTATGTGCCGTCTGTTGCCGGTCCAGAGAATCTTACAGTGACTTGCTCAAGGACAGCTGGAGCACAAATAGTGGATTTTGTGGCTCAAACTTCAGTGAAGTGATCCAAACTTTTCTAACAACAAAAAATCACTACATCACGGATTTAGAGGCATCAGCTAAAGTAAATCTTTCCTCTCGTAATAAATGGCATTCTAAACCAACCACTGATAGAGCTTTGTTTTTACTGTGCACAGTTTATGATGTTTTAAGTAGCACATATTCATCTCTTCTTGGCTGTGCCAAGTTCTGCTGCTCGCACCGAGAGGCTGCCCGACCGGCATATATCATGTCACCATTCTCCGATAGGTTTATTGATTTTGCACTCCCCTCAGCACCATCTCTCAAAAATTTCTACACCAGAACTAACTGAGACAGATATTTTCCAACTGCTTGAAATAGATCATTAGCCAATTGGAAAAGATGGACTTTAAGCCCCACGGATCCATAGAAAAGATTAGGAGAAATGGGAAGAGGAGACATCGGCACAAATTTGTGTTGGACTTTAAATGTAAGAGGGAGCCATTTGTTTTTGTTCTTTTAACTCATTGTAAATAAAATAGAGGATATTACAGCTGGGAAATCTAATGTTTGTTTTCAATACTTGAGGTTAACATCTTGTTTGGCTTTTAATGGTTGTTTGTGGTCTGCCCTGACAGCCCAGTATATTTAAGATACCATGCATGACAAGGATTGATTAAACTGGTTTCTTCCAGTCCTCACCCTGAAGATATGCCTATAAATAACTGTAACTACCACATAGATTGGTTGATTCATGACTGCCTGTGATTATAGAAGATGTTTTCTTCTTTAAATATAACAGTTTCTATTTATAGACCTAGATACAGCAATGTGATGAAAGTTTTAGGTAATTTTTCTTTTCTTTTTTTTTTTGGGGTGTCATACCATTACAGTATCTATGCAATTTCAGAACGGATATGCTCGCAATGACAAGAGTAGAAAAGAAAAACTGATTTCTAAAAGGATACAGCACATGAGCTACAGCATCATAATGGAAGCGAGGGTAAAAGTTTTTACTTGATGTCAAACTTAAGCTATAATTTGATTAAATCAGAGCTGGATTCTTCAGAAAGATTATCATTGCTTATTGCTTTAATATTGCTTATTTTGTAATAATACTGCAGTTATAATCTGTTTTGCATGTTACCGTGCCATAATGGTGCTGCCTGGAAGGCTTTTTAAATATTTTATTAATAAAAGGTGATAATTGCCTTATAGAGCTAACTGACAGAGGAGCAATGGGTAGCCCAGGTGAGGATCCAGTGAAGGGGTGAGAAAAAGGCCTTTTACTAAAAAACATTTTTATTTTTTTTTTAGATACTTTGTTGATGTAAACCTCTTAATGCCACATATAAACCCTTTAAAAATATAATTTGTATACCAAAGTCTGAGAATTTAAAGGTAAAGAGGACATTATTTCATCAAAATAAGAGGTCCTCCTAATTGTCAATCATTCTGGTGATATGTTTAAGTAAGGCCGTCCTACATGCTCATCCCGTTAGTTATCTTTTTCTGTGCAAGTGCACTTTCAGGCGTATATGTGTGGCGAGCTATGGTTTCAGCCAGTCATGGAAGCTCACCGCTCTCACTGTGGTTTTTTGAAAATGGCAGAGGGTCGTAAGAGAAAAAGTGTCTACGAACTGTATGAGAAGAAAAGAAAGGCCTCAGAGGAGGCAGATATTTCCCTGAATGCTTTGCGTGGAGAGCATAAAAAGCATTGTGGAATCTGCTGTCACAGCGGCCTGTTGCCATAGGCTGCCGCTACGTGACAGCGGGGACTAATAACAAAGACCGCATGGTGGGGGAGGAGTTACGTGACCAACGGAGCAAAAAGTAACGATTATCTGTCCGAACGGCCAGTTAAACGGAGCCTAGGCGGAAATTCAACTAAAGAGACGATTTGTTGGGATCTGGAGATCTACCACCTGTCTCCAGCAGAGAGCGCCGTGGGTCTCCTGGGCTGGAGCCCTCAGCACACCTGGGATCATCAGCCCATCAGGAAACCTTCTACATAAGCAGCAGTCAGACCTTCCTTCAACGCCGCAGTGTTGACCAAGTTTGGTTAGCGAACCTGAGCCTCTGTTTATCTTAAGGGAGTCTTGGTTACTCAAGAAGAGAAACTAGATTCTAACCTGCCTCTGTCTTCTTTGCTCACAGAAAACCCGACTGAAGTCTGAAGCTCTGGATGAGCTTTGCCTGGAAACCTGCCTGCCTGCCCAAGGAAGCCAAACCTGAAGATATCAGTCTGGATTCCTCCACCAGCTCTCAAGGAAGAGCTAGGAAAACAAGCCAAGGTCTGAAACTCATAAGCCAGAAGCTAGACGCTGCTGCTGCTGAGCTCTCTGCTGAATCTACAGTCTCTGGACCCAACCGGTTCCCCCTCTCAAAGGGATCAGCCAGAACCTCTTCAAGGTACAATCTGTATAGACACGCTAGACAAACCATTGGAGCTGCCTGGCTAATCAAACTATCCATCTCTGCAGATATCAGTGATTCCTGTCCCTGACCTGTACCAGAACCAGTTCATATTACTTTGTGTGTGTTCATTCAATAAACTCTGTTAAACTTTTACTCAGCTTCGTGTGGTGTTCTGCATGTGGGTTAAGTCTCTTAAGCCAATCATGACACGATTACCATTTGTCTCCGTCACCGGCCAATCTGCATCCATAGTTCATCATAAAAGGGAGTCCAATCCACATCTAATAGAAGACGCCTAAAGTGCAGACAGTAGTCGCGCTATATCAGACTTCTATTCAGATAAACCTGATTCAACCCATCTCCATCCCCTTCTCCTCCATCAAAGCTAAAACTTAATCAGAGTGTCATTCCTCCCGGACTCTTACTGTGTTCTGCGTCTCATCTCAACCAGTCCAGCAGAAAACCGCCATGTTGAGCCTGATTCTGCTAGATGTTTCTTCCTAAAGGTGAGTTTTTCCTCTCCACTGTTGCTTCATGCTTGCTCATCATGGACAGGTTCATGTAAACCTGTGCTATCCAAACTGGACTTCCATCTTTCAGGTCCCAGAGTGAAGCACTAGTATCAGCTCACGCAGCCTACCGGATTTCTTCATACAGCTAAAGCATACTGTCTCACCAGCCAGCAGTCATAGATTGACCAACTTCCTCCTCTCCACTCCACCACAAGTCAGGCCTGGGGGGAAACATCCCTATTATTTACTCCTGTTTATGCATATAAGCAAATTCTGCGCTAATGTTTCATTTATAGGTCTGCGTGCCGAAGACTTACCTAATTGTATCAATAAAACTTTTCTAATTGTCTTTTCTTTCTGTGTTTTTCAGATTGACGTTCACTATATAGTCCTCGCTCTATAGGGTGGACATTCGGGCACATTAATCTTGTATGAGATATGAGAACAGAATAGCAATTTTAATCAATTTGCGAAAATCCTCCACACTACCTTTAAAGATAAAAGTTTTGTTAAACCAAGTTTAGCCCAAATATGAAACAGATATGAAACCCAGATAAGAAACAAAAATCCTGTTTTTGCAAGAAAACAATGCTGAAACAATGTTAGGTAGTTCACTGTTTTACATCGGAGTAATGAAAAAACACGTAAATTAACCAATTTTTACAGGTATTTTATAATACAGATAGGCTAGGACCTGTACAATGCAGGTGGGGGCTGTTTGGACACCAGCGCAGCAATGCTGCTGTGTTTTATGGGGTAGAGGAAAAAAACTTTGACCATTGGCTGGTTTGGCTTGACAGACCAGCTGTTGGTAAACCTCCCTATGGCCACTCTGGCCTGCCCAGCCAGGCTGATTCACACAAGGCATTAGTCAGGCTGGTAATGTTGAAGCTCTCTGGTTTAAAACAGACCTGACCAATCACAGCGTGGCAGGTGGACCCATAATTCAGCAGTGCTTTTCTGTAACCATTAGTCAAGACTGCAGTTGCAGCGGAACAATGTTTTCATGATTCTTTATCATGTCCTGAAAGAGCTGATTTAATTGTCAAAATCTCAACAGCTGGCTGATGTAAGAGATTTTCTTAAAAAATAAAAAAAAAAGACAATTTAGCTTCACATCTGCAGCTATAAACTCTTTCCATTTAATCTGTTAGTCCCGCCTTTAAAATCAAGCTCTACTCACTCTGAACTAATATGCCATGTACAGCATGTTTCCTTGACAGGGCACGGCATCACCTTTGGATGACGGAAGGAGCAAAGCTGAATCTAGATTTGTGCAACTGAACAAGTGAGCATCTCCTAAAACAAACAAGTTTATTATTTTTATGTGGAAATAAGGAGGTAAAAAACTGGAAACGTACATAACTAAGCCACACCAGGCTATAAGCCACTGATATCTACTGAACTGTCTCACACCAAACCTTTAGTGGAAGCTCTACATGTAGCCCTTGGAATAGGGATGATGAAGAATGCTAGCTCCCGTTAGCTTGTTAGTTCGCAGTAAGAACTTCTACTGAAAGCTGGCGCTAAAGGCTGATTTATACTCAGAAACCAGGTTGTCTGCATGTGTGTCTCAGTGAATGTAGATATATCCCCGCCCCTTCCGCAGACACTCTGCTGGACCTCTCCGAAATGGTAGGTCACCACAGACAGTTAAAAAACTCGGGTAGAAGTTGAAGTATCAACTTGACCTCTTTACTCAAGTAAAAGTGAAAAAGTATTTGCTCCAAAAACTACTTAAAGTATAAAAGTATAAAGTCACCTTCAAAGAAACAGCCAGATGCCACTATATGAATTAAAAGCTTTGAAAGATTCTTTGAGATAGGGCCAAGGATGAGGGAGCTCTTGTTGGTCTCTGTCTCTCCATCTCCCGATACGCTCTTGCCTGTGTCCGACCTTTCAGACATTTTAACATCTTTTTCTAAATCCGACATTGTAGCATGGCATAGACAATTCACGTTTGCAGTTTAAAGAACACCTGCTTGTTTCTGATGATTTTCTTTGTCTAACCAATGAGTGTTTGTGTTTTATGACTCATCCAATTACACTAGTTTTCACTAGATCTGGATGGCGCCAATGATCTGCATTGGATGGAGCACATGACATGAAATGAATATTTATAAACATAAAGCCAAAGCCAAGTAGCAAGTAACAAGTAACGTTTGTTTTAAAAATGTAAGGAATAGAAAGTACAGATACTTGTCTGAAAATATAATAATTAGAAGTCAGAAGTAGGAAGAAAATTAAGTAATGGAGTAAAGTATAGATACCTAAAAAGTGTACTGAAGTACAGTAACAAAGTATTTGTACTTCGCTACTTGACACCTATGGTTTTGTTTGTGTGAACGCCATTGTGGAAAACGATGCGTAAAGTTGGACCAGCTAGAAGAGCGAGGTGCGCCAGAACACTGGGACCCTTTTTCCACCTGGATTCCCGCTCTTTTTCGCTCTCATGTCCCTTCGTTGTCGCACATTTGCCCCCACTTCTTCACCGCCTCGGTCGTATCTATACTCACAGCTAGTACGTGTTTGTTCCTCTTGTGTTGAAGCTTGGAATAAAATAGGGCAGACCACACTTAAAGCTACAGTGTGTAATAATTACAGGGATATACAGTCAGAAATGTAATATATTATACATAACTATGTTATTTATCATCATCTACGAGCTCAGCCTCTTAACCTTAATATTTGCGTTGCCTTAGAATTCGTTATTTATAATTACATAGGAGCGGGTCTCGCAGCCATGGAGGCAGACATCTTTGCGCTACGGCAGCGCAGAGCCAACAAACTAGCGATTGCGAGATCACCCATTACGCTCGAAGTAACTACGGCAAGTTGAGAGAGATGAACTGAGACGGTACTGAACACACAGACTAATGAAATACTACCTGTAAAATTATCTATTTAAGCAAACCTCATCACTTGAGAAGGTAGGTGATGCGGACGTCGTGGAAGAAATTTTGTCCTGTAACGCTCGCCGTACTGTTGGGGGGGAGAAGCGGTGGGGGGGAGATGTTCATGTTGCTGCGGTCTGCAGTCTGGACGTTAGATGTCGCTGAAAATTACACACTGTAGCTTTAAATAAATCAAAAATATCTGCGACAAGCTCACTGCAACACACTGCTGCGAGAGTATAACCTGCCCTTTAGTCGGATTTTTATTTCAGGTCTGCAGAAGTTGAGCACAGTCTCTTCATTGGTTCTGCAACTGTAATGGGGCAAATAAATGGCAAAATGTGTGAATTTGGGACATTTGTTCTCCGTCATACCTGCTGCTAGCAGGTTCATGTGCTAAATTAAAATTAGCCCCACAGTCTTTCATTTCTAACTTTGACTTCCCCTCTGGCATTTTGAACAAAACTAATAGAAAAGCCACACCTTACTATAAGCAGCATGGTTGAAAGTGTGCGAAAAAAGTAGTGGGTTATAGTCTGCAAAATACGGTAATTTCGATTAATGTCAGTGAAATGGCCAGTTATGTTAAAATACACTTGCAAGAACCTGCACATTAATTGTTGTTTATATTTTAATTATTAAAATGTTAGAAGTCGTTTTTTTCAGTGATATTTGTGAAGTGATAAGGTTATGTAATTTAAACAGCTTTTTTTATCCCCTATAGGTTTTTGTATTAACGTTGTACTATTTATTCTTAGAACTTCGGATGTAAGAATAAATCTTCAAATCTTATCTGCTAGCTGAGGGGCAATTTCTTCACTTGTACATGAACCGTATCATTTAACGCACTTGTTGGTTATATTCTCTCTTTCTTTGTACAAATCGGGTAATAATTCTACCAACCAGTAAAGAACAAGACAATAAAAGATGCACAAACAAAGAGGATTTTCTCAGTGTGCTTTGTTCTCTCTGATGCAATTACAGTGTGAATGGTTCTGAGCTTTATCTTTCCGTCTCAATGGATTCTGGTCAAACTCTGTCTCCACTTGATGCACAGAAAAAAACAGACCCGAGGAGTAAGTGTGCCATAAAAGAAATTAAAAAAACAAGCACAAGTCAAAGTGTCATGTTCAGTTTTAATTTGTTTCTTGTTATAGTACAAACATGTTCAACAATTTCCTGCAAGATGCGAAAAAAAAGCAAAAAAAAAAAAAAGCCTGACACCTTCAGCCAAATAAATTATGATAGCACATTCCCAGATCACTTCCCTGAGAGTAATCTACAAGGATTTGAAACTGAACTCCTCTCTCTGCATACTAATTGCAGACAGTCTGGGGTAAACATATGATTTCAGATTTATTTTAACGCAGTTAGTCATTGCCATGACTTCTTTTTTTTTTGTGTGTGACTTCAGGCAAGGTCTTTTCTGATCAAGTTAATTACTTTGAGGAAAGCAGACAGTGAGGCTAATTAAGAAATATGTCCAACTGAACTGTGGTCAATGACAGCCCTACTTCTACCACTGGGTTCTGACCTAGATCACTAATGCCTCCTATTTAGGAATTACCCCATGACAAATATCCAATCAAACTTCCAGAAATTGCCCTCATCGCAGGCGGGGCCGTCATCACCGGCTGGTTTCCTGGGTGGCTTAGGAAGCCACCAGTAATCAGAAGGGTTCACGCCAAGTTGCTGATTGCTCCAAAATAAGAGTATAAAGGGCCGCAGAGACCCAACTGTGTAATCGATGTGGCTCAAACGTACTTGCACAATAAGACCCTTAAATTATAATCAGTGCTATTGCCGGAAAACAAGACTTTGGTCAACTGCTAATAATCAGTGGTGCAGCTTCAAAGATGTTGGACGTTATCATTAAAAAAGTTTATTTAAATGATGTAATTTCTAGTTGGAACTCAGATTTTCATTAAGTTTAAAAAGTCTAAGGTTTTAGGTGATGCAGAATTTGCAACCTGTAGCATAATAAAGGAAGAATAAAAGGATGGCTTAGACGTTGTAATCAGCTTGTTTTGCAAAGTAGATCAGTTTATAGAACCACATATTCCTTGATTTATTGTGAATTTGTGAACAAACATTATTTTGATCTCAATGAAGGTGGAGGATTTGCTTCAAACTCAAAGCCAGCTGCAACAGTACTCAAACTTGATGCAAAATCCTGTTTGTAGTATAGGATACAAATGACCTTTTAAAATATTCTAGTTTTTCTTTGGGCTCATTGAGATCTTTTAATACCAAGAACTTACAATGCAAATGTCATTTAAAACAAGTTAATAATAATTCTCATTAAAGTTTCAGCTCCGGAGTGTTGTTTGCCTTCTGAATGCACTTTTAAATACATTTAAATGAATAAAACCCAAGTGTTCTAAAGAGGAGGGGGGTCAAGTGGACTTTTTAAAATTAACATCAAAAACACTGTCTCATGTTTAACTGTTTTCAGTTTAAAGTAAGTGTCTTAAAATGAATACTTGACACCGTTGTCAACAGCAAGGTCATAAATCACATGTGAAAGCATGACGGAAAACAGATTTCAACCCAAAGATGAGAGATTTCTCTGAATGACACAGCTTAAGAAGTTTAATCAAAATGACTAAACTAGATGTTATAGATTTATAAAGAGAAGCACCAATGCAGAAAAATAGCAGAAGACACAATTGGGGTCAAAAATGAAAAATAAAAAGGTTGCTTTACTGCAGGAGATTTCAAAGAAGATGTGTTGAGACTTCATGAAAACATAACATATATTTAGAGACGCCGATGGCCACTGAATTATTTATGAGCAACATTTTTCGAAGGTGCATTTGAGAATTTGTGAACGGACCGATGCATGTCCTGTGGCCTTATTCCACGGCAGTCCTCTAATGCTTTGATAAATGGCTGTTATCTGCAGCCTTTGGTGTATGACGGCCATCTGCTATGAGCTCCTTAAGGACCAATTGGGAGGCGTTTCAGAAATCTGGGTCAGCTCAGGTGGCTGCATTAAGAGGAGAAGGTTGCTGACCGTGAGAAGTCCGCCAATCTCCCCCGTGTCATGTGGCTGCAGTGACCTCCTTATCAGCGCAGACAGAACTCAGTTTTTCAGTTTGTGCTCGGAGGCTCGCCTCAGAGGGATTGGCTCTAAATCAGGATAGATTTACCCACTGCACTGCCGATTCTGCACACTCATCTCCGGAAGAGCACACCTCTGAAAAAGTGGAGTTCACTTTTTGTGAAGTCACATCCTACGTGCGTGAACTTTCTAAAGGCAACATAAGCCAGAGAGTGATTAATTAGATTTCCTTAAAGCTGCCATCTGGAGATGATTGCTGTTTCTGTGTACCTGTGCAGAGATGCACAATGATTAAAAGTGCAGTGTTGTAGAAGTCATGGCTCCCTGGTGACCATGGCTGTCGGAGCGTTTCCAGGTGGATGGATTGAGTAGTAACCGGAGGCAGAGAGAGGACTAAATGGTTAAGCAGGTTTGTTTGTTCCTCAGGGGTTCGAAGCCTTTCCTGGACCAAGACATGAGACCATCCATGCAATTAATCATGCTGGTATTGGCATAGAGGATACAGAACCCACTCAAGGACAGCTTTGAGATGCATTAGGCCGAATCCCGCCGATCCCAAGGCGCAGTCAGCCCTGAGGGATCTGGTGAAACCGTGCATCTCGCTGGCCAGACGCTACTTTGGTTCTGTTTGGGTGCAAAAGGGTCTTATAAGCTCCTCTAGTGACTGCATCAACCCTGCTTTGTCAGTGAACAGGAAGCAAATGCTTGTTCCTCTTATTGACAGCGGCTGCCATGTCTTTAATCATCCTGTGCAATAAATCTCAATCAATTCAACTCTGAGGATGCGGGACACGTGCAGATGGTATGGGCTGATAGTCCTGACACATTGTGACTCAATCAAACAGCTGCACAATAACCCTCCCCCTTCTTCCTTTCTTTCCCCCCCCCATCCAGGACAAGGATCCATGAAGCGGCACTCTCACTAATCTGCGCCATCAGAGTGCCATGTAATCAGAGCAAGAATCATCCGCCTCCGTTTCCCAATGTCAGGCCTTGACAGTGATATGAGGACTTATTAGTTTAACAGGAAACATAAACAAATCACAAGCACTTAGCAGAGCGATCATTTCAGCAGCACTCGGCGGACATCTTCTGCGAGATACCAAAATTGAGACCGTGTCCGGGTGGGAGAGGGGGATTGGATTGTGCAGCGACGGCGGTTGAACAGGTGGTTCTGTCGGCGATTTGCCAGTACACGCGGCACCAAATGGAATAAAATGACGAAACAGATGTTCTGCTGTGCTGTGCCTTGATTTGAGTGGTGCTTACGCTGTTAAAGCCTGCTGAAGTACGGTTCTGGTGAGAAGTTTACATACACTCATCATGGCTGTGAATGTCATTACTTTGGGCTGTTAAAGATTTATTTAAACAATTATTTTTTTTAGAATTCAATGAATATACAGCTTACTTTTTTTAATTGGGATTCACTTCTAATATGAAGAATCAATTAGAAGAGTCTAAAATATGAAAAAAAAACACCTCCAGTAATTTCTGTGTCCATATGTCCATCTGTGAGCTGCACTTCAACAACAACAATCTGGCCCAATTCTGGTTGAATATTAAGCAGAAATGTTGACACAACTGCAGATTACTGATCAGGAATCCAATATTTTAAGAAAATTAACTGTTCCTTAAATGACTGAATTATAAGGTACCTTAAAGTTACCTGCTATATTTATTCCAAACTACCTTTAATTACTTTTTGTGTTTGTTTTTCTGTAGGAAAATCCAGTTTCCATGAATGTCTACGTCAGGAGTGCACAAAGGGCTGCCAGTAGGCCATCTGAGGCCCTAACAATAATTGTGTGAGGCCCGCAATCACAATTCGAGAGTAATATATATCTGTTTAGCAAACTTAGTTAACATGTAAAAGGAAATGCTTGTGTATCTTTAAGTGACTCTAGACCTCTTATAAGATCCATATGAAAATCTTAGTTTTATTTATTTATTTTTCTCAGATATATCAGTTAATTGGACTACAAGGTTGTACTGACCTTCACTGAATAACAGACTGTTTATTTATTAGATAAGGCTACATAATGCAAGAGTTAACTATGTCATGTTCTTGTTGAAGAAAACAATCCCAGAAATATTCAGTCCAAGAAAGTACATCTGAAAATATTTTTGCTGCATTTATATTCCCTTCTTTTTATTTCTAACCTTGCTAAACA
Source organism: Cyprinodon diabolis (assembly GCA_030533445.1). Lineage (NCBI taxonomy): Eukaryota > Metazoa > Chordata > Actinopteri > Cyprinodontiformes > Cyprinodontidae > Cyprinodon > Cyprinodon diabolis. The sequence goes on from CM060082.1 coordinate 10,377,189, forward strand.
GTAAGAAATATTGCTTTTTTGCAGAAATTGGGTTAACTAGCTTGTTGCACCAAAATATTGTGTGGAAATATAAACCATCACAGGTCTTTTAATGCCAATATCAATTATATTGATATGTTGATAATTTTTATTGATCCCTGATATATATTTCAGATTTTTTCCCTATTATATTGATTTTTATCAATTTACATGAAAAAAAGACACAATGATAACAGACTCTTACATTAGTCTCAGTATAAATAAACAATAAAAGAACTTTTATCAATAAATCAAACAAATTAACAAAGGTTACCAATGGAGGACGTTCTAATGCATATGCTTAATATCACTCCACTCCAAAGCAGCTTAATGCACTAATAATTTAGTAAAATCAATTACATATCAGCTATTGTTGAAAAAAAAAGGAAAACTCTTATATGGGCCGAAAATATCTCTCTACCTTTAATTGTGTATTTATCTTATAAAAAAGCAGATAAAAGAGGAAAATAATCTGCTATTTCAAAAGGAAAAAAAATCTAGTTTTTTGGTCTTCAAAGTACTTTTTCTTCACACTTTTGTATCTTTAGGCAACAAGATTGGACACCCCTAGTTTTGCTGTTTATTTAAAATTATAGTTAAGTGTTTAAAACCTTGCAATTTTGTCAATAACAAAAAGAATCCAAGCACAATGCTTTTTAACACAATGCTTGGGAGTTTTGTGTTGTGATTGATTTTAGCCTCATTTTAATTTATGCCATCTACCTTCTTGTCACTGTGTTTAAGCTTACTGGAAAAACTCTTGCAGAAATCAAATTGCTTCTAGTGTGTTGTTAAAGCAGTAGCTTTGGTCAAACATTAACGTTAACATTGTTTGCTTCTTTGAAAACAAAAACCAGTTACATTGTCTGGTTTTGATCATTGCCTGACTGGTACACCTTGCTCTGTGCAAGTTTTATCCAAATGAATCAAATTAAAATAAAATAAAAATACCGGATGGGATGATGAGTAGCACCAAAAGAAGTGAGATTATTTTTACATGTTCCCGACCAAGAATTGTATGGCTGACACTGTTTACATTAGCTTAAATTTACAGCTACAATGTGCACAAACCAAATGTCTTCTCCTGAAAGGTTTTACTGTGAGATCAGACAAAGTTTGAGCTGTTTGGCAACACCTAAAATAGGTATGTTTGGAAGAGTCATTGTTTAAGAAGAGTTTTCCAACTGGAAAGCATGATGGTGGCAGCCCAATTACCAAATAATAATAATAATACAAAAAAAATACTCAAAAAAATGCCAAAATCAGCAGGTTGATTGTAGTGATTATTTCATTTTAAAGAACCATATCTTTTGGCTTGTTAGTGTCTATTTAGTTATTTTTTTGTTGCTTAAAGAAACATTTGTGTCTATATTATTGTACAATGCTGCCCAAAATGTATTATTTTATTTAAATGAATTAAAGGGAAATATAAGAAGCTTGGAAACTTCCCTTTCCAGTCCAAACCCAGTGTTCAATGCACCACTGAACCTTCAATTTAAGACATCCGTTGCACTGAACAGAAGCCAATAATTGTACCAGCAGCCTCCCTCATGGTGCCGCACCCATTACCAAACAGTCTCCTAATGTGAATAACTGCCGCCCCTCCCTCTCTCTCTCTGCTTAGCAAAGGCAGAGTCACACTTATTGACCACACATGAGCTTGAAAGGAGAAAAAAGTGACAGGAAGAGAAAAAAGTGTGAAAAACACAGTTCCCTCAATCAGAAGCTCCCAACCTTCACTTCAGATAGAGCTCCTTTGTTTGTCCTCCAACACTTGAATGCAACAAGCAGGACAATAGTCTGACAGAAACATCGACGCTGGTTTTGGAAATTATAAAGGAGGCTCTTATGAAGGTTCAGAAATGGTATTCCTAAAGCCAAACCTCCACCCTATTAGAGGTAGAAGGATTATACGTTAGAGTTGGATAATGAAACCCAATTCTGCCAAGAAAAGGGCAGAAGTCTCAGAGGTACGGCTAACCAAGATCTGGTTGGAGTGTATGCATAAAATCATACAACATAATGTTTATTTTTAATATTTTGACCCTGTGTGAATTAAAACAAATGTTCAGTAAACATTCTCCTGGGTACCCAATCCTTGGATGTATCCGGGGATCTTGACTTGTCGGCTAGTGCATCTCTGCTCGAGGAGCCGTCAGCGGCACCGACTCCTTTACTGCTCTGACAGACGTTTGAGCAACTAAGACGGAGGCAACAGGCTGCTGATCCGAGGCATGCAGCGAAGGGAAGGAGCAGGGGAGGGGGACGTGAACAGGGTGCACAAGAGTTGCAGAACTGCTTGTGTCAGTAACTTTGAGCCTCGTCGGGACTATATTACACTCTGAGGGCAGCCGAATGTTTAGATGCCTTTGCCAAAATCATTGACCTCTTCCCTCGGAGGCAATCGAGCTGCATTTAATGGTGGTTAGCAGTCATGCTGCTGTAAATCTGCATGACAGAGAGTACGTAATAACATTTACAGCCAGAGATGAGTCACTCTCAGGCTGGAAGGATATCGCAGCGCTCCTCCCGTCGCAGGGAAGAGACTTGGATGATCAGCTAATAATTGCTATTTTGATTTTGATATGCTTTTAAGGAAGGAGGAGGAGGAGGAAGTTGGGGTTCTGAAAGCCTGTAATGACGGTGGCCGGCTTGCAGAGAGACGGAGCGGGGGCGGACGGTGTGGATAGCTGTGAAATTGATGCGACCTTGAAAAGATCTGGAGACAGCGAGAGTCGGCCTGGTAATTACGGTGAAAACGTGTGTAACTAACTACCATGGTCGGCCCACCAATGAGCACAGGCTCCCTAACCACGCACCGTACTCAATTACAGGGGAGAGAGACGAGGAGAGGGCCAGCAGGAGAGAGGAGAGGGAGGAACCGGGGTCATTTTCCCCTTTGATGACCTTCAGACTAATGCAGCCCAGGAGAGGCGGCTATTTTCTGATTCTCACTGGATGATGTCCCCTCGCTCTAAGAGGCCCTTTTTTCTGTCCTCAACCACATCTGATACAGGTGTGGATGAGGGGGAAAATCTGAGAGAGAAAAAGAGCCAAATTAAACCATCCCTTTGTCTGTGAAAGAGAAAATACACTCAAACGTGTGACATTAAATCTAGAAATGCTTTCTGAGGGCACCACAGATGAAAACCACTGAAAAATGACCAGGAATAAACAAGAGATCAAAGCAGTAAACAGAGGAGACTCAAACAATAGGACCACAGTCAGAACAATTCAACACAAAAATAATAAACAGTTGCTATACTGTTTCTATTGAACATTATATTTTGATTTCTTGGGATAAACCAGAGCAGAGTAATTGATAACTGCTAAGTGAAAGGCTAGTTATGGTCAGTACTTCAGTCTGCTTGCGGGACACATCTCTGTCTTGAAACAAAAATAAATTGCGATGGTCTAGGGGTAGGGCACACAACCCATAAATGAAGACCTGATTCCTTCCTGGGTTTGAGTCTTGACCCTTTCAGAACTTTCCTGTATGCCTTCATCATCATCTCTCCAGCCCCTTTTCCCGTATTACCCCTTTTAAGATAAAGGCCATTAGTGCCACCAAACGAGAGACATTTTTATTGATTCCTGCTCCCATACTCAATCAGCGTCAGGCAGACTGGCTGGTGAGCAGCTTTTAGATCAGTTTTCATATCTTGGCATAAATTCTCCAATAGATCTTTTAGTTTGGACTTTGGCCATTCTTACTCTTAAGTATGCTTTGTTGGAATAAGTATATGAACGGTAGTCCTGGCAGATGGCTTTACTTTCAGTTTTGCAATCTTGGGCAGGTTTTCTTCTGAGGATGCCCCTTTATTTAACCCCAACTCCAAATGGCATCCCCACACCTTGGCTGTATCTCTCCTGGACGGGGCCACCTGCAGAAAGTTAAAGTTTTAAAGCCTTGCTCTTTTTTTTCCCTCTCCACTGTCGCCATAAGCATGATTGGTGTGAGGGATTGCTTGCGAGTCAATGAGTGGGTGCAATCAACGAATGTTCCTTAGATAGTAAACTTTGAATACATTTGGCTGTAATCTGGTTCAATTGTCTCTGTAAAGTGTGGGGGTGTTGGGGGGCAGGGGTGGCCTTGGCCACTCTTAGCAAATCATTGGCCATCCCTGTGCCAGCACCTACCATTTTCTTCCCTCTGATACAGATGGTGGCAGCACTAATACTCTCAAGTGGACTGTTCAAAACATTTACATTTTTCATATATTAACAGTTACTTGACAACAAAAACACTGTGGTTTATTATGCATATCAATATACTAACATTAAACTTTATAACAGTATTCAGGCTATTTTCACAACTAGATTTTGTGGCGTTTTATTTATATATATATAACTAACTGTTTTCAGTTATATATATTTTTTTATTTATATATATATAAATAAATAAAAAATCATATCATATATTCATATATATATATATATATGTATATACTATATATATATATATATACATATATATATATATATATATATCATATTTTCATCTAGATGACTTATATCATATATAAGTCATCTAGAAGTCTTTGGTTAAATATATTTTAAGAAAAACTTATTAAATAATCAATTTATGACTTTATTGATCTCACAGTGGGTAAATTTGCTTTATGTAGATATCAGGGCTTGTAAATATAATTGTTTTGCAGAATGATTAGTGAAAAAAGTAGGTAAGTAATGACAATGGAAAAGATGTTCGCCCCAGAACTTACACCTGAAAGAATTTTATCCACTATACCTTTTATCTTGGAAGCATGGATGTTTAAATATATGCATCTATTTGTTAGCAAATGCTTTCGGAAAGTATAGTTAGTCTTTATTTAGAAAATATGGATGTTGTGCTCGTTAATTTTCCTGTTGGAACAGTATGGATTGGCTCTGAGGTTTTGGCACCTATCCGCTTTCGGCCACCCCTCAGTGTACATTGGTTACTGCCTGGCCACCCTTATAAAAATGTTCTCGCTATGCCTCTGGTCCTCTACTTGACTCATAACAAGACTTTTTATTAGTAGTCTTCCAGCAGCTGTTCTATTGAAGTCAAATAATTGGAGGCATGAAACTCAGTAGCTCTGTTTTTATTCACCTCAAACCATCTTCCTATCATCTCTTCCCAGGGCTCCCCTCCTTGTTGATGATGCCGACATCATTTCCTGTAAGGATGCTGTATCTATTATAGTGTCAGTTCTCCATCACACACAGGCAAGCCAGCTAACTTTATTTATAATGAACTTAAAAAACAGCAGGAATTGAAGCAAGGGATGAACAATTACATTAGAAAAAACGAAAAAATGAAATCTGAAAGACAAAAGCATATATAAGAGTCTGATTAATAGAATGAACATGAAAACAGACCTTAGACAAGAAAAGGGTAACATTTTTATTTACAAGAGCCATAGAGATGATTCATATGTATGTAGCTAAAAAGGTTACATTTAGTCTCCTATGACAAGATAATGTCACGGCTCAGGCAAATGGACCAAGAGTTTAGGCAGACAGAACAGGTTTGTTTAAAGATAAACAGTTTTTTGACAGCTCTGGATAAATGCGACTTGTCAGCTGGGACCAGCTTTCTGAATTCTCTGTTGAGACACTGACTTAGTTAGTATGTGAATCACTAACCTGGTTCTCAGTTCAGTTCGTGTCCAGAGAAAGGAATGGAAACCCAGCGGATGATTTCTCCACGACGTGTGGTGGGAGCAACCCAGAGTTTCAGGAGTGAGAGCAGCCTGTGGAGAGGAAGCAAGCAGACATAGAAGAGTAGTGGAGTAGAGAGGCTAAACCCAGAGCAGGTGATGAAGCGGGGTCAAGACCAGGAGATCAGAGAATCGCAGAGCAACAATAGGATAATCCAAGCCAGGTCAGGGGACAGATCCAAGGTCACAAACAGACTGAGTTCAAATAGCAGTCTGAACACAGGGAACATCCAGATACATACTGGAAAAGGGGTGCCATAACTCATGAATCCAAAGACAGAAACAGGTCAGGATCAGGCAGTCTAAAACACATCAGGTTAAGCTAGATACTTCTCAATCTAGGCTTGAATAACTGGCACTGATGGCTGGAAAACAGGCAGCATAAATAGGTGCTGGAACAGGTGGATCAGATGAGCGGTAATGAACAACCAGGCAGATTTAGACAGGTGAATAGAATGAGCAATTATGCCAGACATCAGCGCCAAGATCATGACAGATAATCTTCTTTTTTTTTTTTTTTTTTTTTTTTTTTTTTTTACAGTGTCCTGTCTGGCATTGTGGCAATAAGAATAATTGTCTTGATGCCAAAAGGAGCCCAACAGATTTTACTTTCACAAGTGTAGCTGTATGGCAATTGCCATACTGCTCCACTTGTTTCATGCATATAAATTGCTTTATTATAATTATGCAGGGAGTTTTACAATTTATATGGACACTGCAATGTAAGTAGAGCAGAAAAACAGAAGAAGAAAAAGGAAGAAAAAAAAGAAAAAAGGAGAAAAGATGAAAGAAGGAGGAGATAGAAAGGAGACAATGACAAATTATTTTCAGTCTGTGTCATCACCTGTAACGAGATGAAAAAAGAACAGCACAACCAAAAGACATGGTACGAGACATACAATAAAGCAACACCTTGAAACTATCGCTAAAGTAATATTATTAAGTCTGACATGTACTCTGTGTTATCTGAAGATATGAATGTGGGGTTTCTGTTTGGAAGTGAATCTCTAAGTACCTGAAGCCTAGCACCTGTAGTTGTTTGTGAGGGCGAACTTGTGCATGTAAAGTTTTAACCATAGAAAAAATGCTCAATAGGGGTTGTGGAGAGCCGGAGAGGCACACCCCCCAGAGCACTGAGTCCAGCGCCGGGAGACCCAAAGCCCCAGGCGCCCAAAGGGACCCCAAGAGCAAAGGCACCAAGGAGGGGCCAGCCCTGGGAATCAGACCCCCACCAAGGCAGGAGGAGAGACAGCACCGAAGAAGCCCCCCAGCCACCGCCATGCCAGCACCTCGGGGAGCCGCGGGGACGAGTCCGCGGGCTCCGCCGGCAGCCGGCCAACCTGAAGGAGGGCCGGGCACCGAACACCGACCCCCCCACGGCACCGACCGAAACGCCCCAGCCCCACAGAGCACCGAAACAAGCCCCGCCCCCCGGCACCAAGCCCCGGCGACCGGCCGCAACACCCACCGCGACCGCACCACCCAGGAAAAACACACAGGCGGTCCTGCCTGCGGCCGGGGCCCATGCGCATCCGCCGCGAACCGGCCACGAGCGCCGCGTGACCCCCCCAAAACGCCCCCCTGGCCAAAAGCGCAGCCTCACCCCACCAAGACCGATGCCAACAGCGCGCAATGCAACACACCGCGCACAGAATCAACCCAAGAGCAGAAAAGCCGCCCGGCGCAAAACCGCAAGAAGAGCAGACCGCAGCCGGCGCAACCACCCCACCCCACACAAGCCCGAGGGTCAGCACAAAGCCAGAGCGGAGCAAACCACACCGCTCCCCCACCGGACAAAGCCGAAGCAGCACAGCCATGTCCGCCGCCCCCCCCGCCGCCCGCACCAGGCCCCGACACACGGCCGGAGCCGCTCCGCCGCCCCGGCCCCCCAATGCACGCCGGCCAGAGCCACTCCAACCCCCACCCGCCCCGCAGCCACACCCGCCGCGATCAGCGGGAACAAAGCAGCTCCTCGATGCCTCCAAGAGGGAAAACCCACCCGAATACCCAATCAGCGCAGCCAGCCCGTCCACACCGGCCCCCCAACACCAGCGGCGCACCGCCAGCAGGACCCCCACCCAGCAGGCCCGCCTGCCCCCCGAGAAAACAGACATGCCAATCCCCCCCAAAAAAAAAAAAAAAAAAAGGAGCCCCCACAAAGCGACAGAGGACACCAATTCAATTCAGTTTATTTATATAGCGCCAAATTCACAACACATGTCATCTCAAGGCACTTTACAGTTCAACCAGATCATACAGTCAAATTGATACAAAGTTTTCTATCTAAGGAAAACCAGTTGATTGCATTGACTCATTGACTCAAATACAATCCCTCACACTAAGCATGCTTGTAGCGACAGTGGAGAGGAAAAACTCCCTTTTAACAGGAAGAAACCTCCAGCAGAACCAGGCTCAGTGTGAGCGGCCATCTGCCAAGGCCGACTGGGGTTCAAGGAGACAGAAGCAAACACCAGACACCGACCCGCCCGCAACCGCTCCCCCCCACCGAGGAAGAGAAAAAAATAAATAAATAAATAAGTAAATAAATAAATTCATTAATTAATTAATAATTACAATTAAAATAAATATGCAAGCGGAAAAACCGGAGCCCAAAACAAGACCCAAGACCCGCACCTCACCATGCCGTGCAGCTCCCCTCCCCCCCGAACCGATACCACAGGACCGACAGATAATCTTCTTTCATACTTTTAGGCCTCATTTATACTACCCTGTGAAACAGATGAGCTTGGTTCTTACGACCAATTCCACATCACGCTAGCATTGTTCCTCACCTCCTAGCTGCCTTTTTCTTGAGTTATCGGATTAAATAGAGCCAAACTCAAATGCAGGGCACACCTCTTTGGAATTAAGTACTGCTTTGTATATGTAGGAACCAAGCAAATGAAAAGTTTTAGAGGTCTGAATACTTTTAAGACACTTTTGAAGTATTAGGGTAGATAAATTATTCACCTAACATCTCCAAAAAACATGTTTAATAAAATTGGAAAAAATATGAATCCATGTCATTGAAAAAACAAACAGACAAAATGACAGAAACTGGACTTAATCTGATTACCAGCTAAGCTAAATCTTGTGAAGTGTGAAAGAGGGATACATCAAGGCATGAATCATATCTGTGTGGCTTTTCCTGTTTTCCTTTAAATATATTCTGACCCCAGTTATGCTTGGAATGGTTAAACTAACATCCACATATGCTGCAAATCTGGTGTGAAATGACTACAAAAGGAACATAAATGGTGGCAAAAAATGTGTAAAAACACCACAAGTAAACAAGCGATGATTGAAAACACTCAAAGCTGGTTACAGGAACAGGAGGAGAAGAAACAAAAATTGGATAAAAGCAGATGGGACAGAACGTGATTGTAAAGAGGAAAGACAATGGAAAAAATTATTGTGAAAGCCTCATAACAAACACAAATAACATCACTCTGTCTGAGGTTTTTCTTTTTGTCTTGTTCACTTTGTGCTTCCTGGTTTTTCTTTTGGACACATACCTGGTAATATATTTCTTTATTTTCAGTTCTTTAAAAGTGATGGTTTTTCCACCCTGTTGGGGTTATTTTGGTGTTTGAAACTCACTAAGAAAGGAGGATTCTTGCATAAGAATGCAGGTTGAGTGGACCGTTCAGCCCTTAAATAGCGTGTCTGCTTCCATGCTGGCTGGCTGGAATTTGGGAGCGGGTGTAGCGGCGAACTAGTGGCGGAGGATACAAGTGCATTCAAATGCAAGTTCAGATAGTTTGCTCGATCGTCATCACACTGAAGGAAAATAAATGTACTTAAATGGGAGCTATACTTTGAAATAGTTTTATTTGACTGGATATATTTATTAAGAGAAAAGGGCAAATGTTTGATGTCATGTTAACCTGCGTTACAGAGCTACAGCCACACTCATGCGTCGTCAGTGTGTTGCAGAGGAACAACTGCTATGTCTTTTCGTGGGAGGGTAGAGGGCATACTATTTACGTTTATATCTCCCACATACAATCCAGGCCCCTTTCACAGCTTTGAGTGTGACTTTATTATGGGTGACACACTTGGCGGGATTGGGATTCCGCCATAGTGTATTTTGGGCCCTCCAGTGGGAGTCCTGATGGTGGGTCCTGGCTGGAACACCTCCCTAAGGAGGCATCCAGTGGGCCTGCAGAAGAAATGCCCAAGCCACCTCAACTTATTCCTCTTTAAGAGACATTTTTTATTTTTTTTTTTACTGGAAATATCTTTAAAATAGCATTTTTATTGGACTCTTGATGACTGACACTTCTTTGGATTAAGCCTGTAATGTATTTTCCATGAATGTTGATCAGGTCCGATGTTCCAGCACTCTTCTGTGGATGTTAGCTCGTCCATGTTAAACGGGTCCGAAGTGTTATATTCAAGGGTAATTTTGAGGCTACTCAGAAACGATCGACATCCAGCTCAGACACAAGTGGCAACTACAAGCAAGGTGAAAAAATAAAAAATAAAATAAAAAAATACTAGTAAAGTACTATGTTTTATCTGCAGGTGGCAGTGTTAGGAATCCAGTTTGTGTGGGTTGTGTGTTTGTGTTTTCTCCCTCCACCACCAGGTGGCACCCGGTTCTCGTTGACCCTTCCACACACCTGTTGTTGCCTCATTATCTGACGACTCTTAAGCTGCTGACTGCCACTACCTCGACGCCAGAGTGTTTGCCAGTTTTGGATACTCTAGCCAAGCTGAGTTTAGAAGAGTCTAACTAAGTCTTTGTCTCCCTGAGCCCTAAACTTATTGTTTTAGTCTTTGCCTCTCGGCAGGAAGTCATCCTGCAAACTGGATGTTTTGGCCTTCTCCCCCTGGAAGGATCGTTTGAGCTTCAGATTGAGTAGGGGATTCAAACTGGATGTTTGGACCTTCTCCCCCTGAAAGGATTGTTTGAGCTTCACACAGAGCAGGGGATAAATCTCCACATGAACCGTTCAAGTACTTCAGGAAATCTAAGTGGCAGTCAGCTCAATCACTCCTCAGGAACCAACCAAACCCGAGTAAACCCTGTCCGCCCTCCAACGAGTCAACCAAGTTCTGAAATAACCCACACCGACTGGATTCTGGGAAGGACACCTTTTCCCTGGAAATGTGAGTCCCGTGTCAGTCTTTGTTTTTGCAAGTCGTCGCTCAAGTTTCCCACTGAGCCTGAACTAAACTCTGAACTTCCCTTCTCACTTCCAGTTCCGGTTCACCAGCGTTCTGAGTAACACTGGATCCAACTCATCGTGCTTTCAATAAACCTGTTAAACCTTTTCTCTGGTTCTTTGAGTGGTTCCCTGCATGTGGGTCAGTTCCCTTAAAAAGAACATGACAGGCAGTATCATTGAAATCAGAAAAAAAGCCCGCCCTCAGAAGTAAAGAGACTATGATGTATAAAAAGCTTGAAATAAAGCAATCTGTACATTTCTTTAAAAATAACTAAAAATAAACAGTAAAATTGTTCCCGAAACCTTTATATGTTAAAGCTAACAAAAAATAAATAGATCGGTAGGTACATCATACATCCTCCCAAAGGTAAAAATTGGGATGATGTATGCCATTAAATTCTTGAGGAAATAATTTTCAATTTATGGGCTTTAAATCTGAAGCCAAAATGTCACATTTTACCTGAACCTAAAATATCCTTTTCTTTTCAAATGAAGGAAAAATGTCCGATTTGGGCCTCATCCTAATGAGTGTTGACGTGCCTTCCTGTGGAAGTAAACTAACTCTTCTTTATTTTGAGCAGCAGATGAAGTAACTCACAGTGGAACATGATCTCCAAGAGGTGGTTGTTTATTTAAAGTTGATTGGCACAGCGAGCTAAAGTTTAAAAATGTCTGAACATAATTAGGAGGATGATTAAATTATTTTCTAATCGCAGGCTCAAAGCTCATGCCGCGTTAATGAACTTTGCCTTCAAACTTTGAAGCCTGAAACAGATTGTCCATCTGCACGATGCCATATGTGACTGGAGGCTGCTGCTGCTGAATGCATCAGGCTCTGTGACGATCCTGTTTGGAAGTGCAACGTGTTTGTGTTCGAGCAGCTTTGTTCCAAAAGCCGACACGCAGCATCTGCAGACGGCTGACACAGATTTATATTAATTGATTTATTGGGAAAAGCAAACAGTCAGAGTAATAAGATTAGTCTGAAACAACGCTGTGTAACTCTTGGGCTTCAGTTAAATCATCTTTATGATAAATGGGTGGCATTCAATTTCCATATGGTGCAGAAACATTATTTGTTGCTGTAGATTCTCAGCCATAAAGGACACGACAATCCTACGTGCTGAAGTGGAAGAGAACTGGACCTTTTCTATTTCTTACAGAAAGAAATCTGAATACTTATCTGAAAGACTTATTAGGTTCTCAGCATGGTTGGAAATAAAAGGCTTATAGGTTGCAGTCAGAAGACTCAAACTAATAGGTCCCTAATGGTGTAATTAGGACAAGTCATTCAATGGCCCTACCAGCAATTTAGCTCAGTGTTTGGATCAATGTTGCCTGATAATCCAAACATGTTCCTAAAAATACAATTAAGGCTATTCTGGTCTTATGTGACTCACATTGTATCTTTTTGTGACAAGTTTAAAAAAAAAAAGTTTCTTGTTGCATCTGGTTAGGCTCCATTTACCTCAGAAGTCAGAACCAAGGAGTCAAAGTAAATGAATTAGAGGTAATAACATACACGTTTCCCACTTGTGGACGCTTGTGTTCTTTATTTCTTGTCTATGGCCACTGTGGACACAATTAAAACAATAATTACGATAAAAAATACAGCAGTATGTGTACAGAGGACTATATGACCATCATTGATAAAGTACTGCTAAAAGCTGTGTAAGTAGGAAAATATAATGTTAATGCAAATGGCAGCCATCTTAAAAGTAGTGGTGCGCTGATGCCATTTTTGGCCCTGATATTGATACCCGATACCTGGCTGTGCAGTATTGGCCGTTATTGATACCTTTTGTTAGAAATTGATGTGTGTGTATATATGAAGAACTGCATACTACTTGGATGTAAAATAATTGCCATCATGGTTTTGTGAAGCTGCTGCCAACCTTTGTGAAGCAGGAAAAAAGACCAAAACAAAGGGAATCCAGTAGAACTTTTTATTGCCTACATGGAATGGGTGACAATAGTTGAATAAACTTTTGGCTCTCAAAATGGTATCGCTGCCCTATTTGTTGGTACTTGCAGATACAGATACCACAATTTTAGTGCTGGATCGGGGCCCCACCTGATACTGGTATTAACACTACTTAAAAGTCCGGTATGGTTGTGTAGCTCCAACTTGGATGGTTTTAATGCCATACTCAGAGGCCAGAAGCTTAACTAAGATTTATAGTTCAGCAGAAGCTTTAATGAGAAAACACTGTGTGCAACATATATATATATATATATATATATATATATATATATATATATTTTAAGTAACAGATCCATGTCAATAGATTTACATTGCAAGCTAGATGAATTGTCATGAGGTTTGTTAATTCACAAATTGCACCTTGCCAGAAGATAAAAGATGGATTTGCCTCGATACATTAATGTTTTAGACCAATGACCAAATGCAGTGACATGAATTTGTTCAGCTGTTAACTTGGGAGTTGGGTGTATAGGACAATATAAGAAAAATCTTTTAACCAGGGTTCTGTCAGGTGTTTATAATACATTTCCTGAAATGAATAAAGATATTACAAAGGTTTTGAAGAAGTTTTGAATAAGTTTCTTATTTATAGTAAACTCAAAAGAGCAGCTTGTTTTTCGGAAACTTAAAGCAGGACATGCCAAGTCATCAACAGTTCACTATTACTACCAACATATTCTGCTTTTGTTTGGAAAATGACAGAATTTTGTGCTGAATTATCTGGCATCAATGTTCAGAGATAAAACCACAGTAGGGAAAGAATTTTTCTGACTTGGTGACATTTAAAGAATCAGTGAAAACGTGTTTATCTGATTAGGCAGTGACCATGCCTGCACAGTCACACCTGAACCTGTTTACTTTAGCTGAAAAACACAGGTGTTGGTGAGGTGCTTATTTGACTGGTCTCAGAATGAAAAGATGTTTACAAGCTTTTATAGATGGTAAATAGGTCAGAGGAGTTATTTTTGCATATGGCTGGAGCTCCGCCACTATTTTATCTTTTTGTATGGGGTATGTCAAACTATTCATCGACTATGTTAAATTGAATTACCTTTTTTCTTTTGCTGTGGGTTCAGATTTTTAACCTGTTTTTGATAATAAAACATCTGGTAGGGAAATGATGTAAGCTGGATAACCCAGCGATCCTAATCCTAACCCCGAACAACTGCTAGTTTCTTTTACCATCTGGTTGTTAAGTAAACTAAGGGGAGTTTACACTTCTTCTGTTATACCAGCAAAAATCTCACTGCAAAATGTAAGAAAACCAAAGCTTTATAGAAGTTCACAAACATTTCCTGTGACCTCAAAAAATAAATGTGCCAGCGAGAGCTGATATTGTTCTCAATATGTATTATTCAATAAATTGATATAGACAGACATGTGCTTTTATATTATTTTATTAAAAATATGAATTTTTAGTTTCATCATTAAAAATCTATATCTTAATATTTTAAGGGACTTTAAATTATTAAACTGTTCATTTCATATTTATCATCTTATTTAAATATTTAAAAAACTGTCAAAACTAAATAGAACCTTTAATTATTTAATGAGATAATAATCAATTTTTTTTGTACATTCATTGATTTAATGATGTCCTTTTTGGCACCCCCTACATTCTTGGGTCAATTCGTATAATATGACCGGCTGGGAGTCCTGTTCCCCGCATTAAAAACACTACTTTTAAGTAAATTCATTAAGTGATAAAAAAAATGTCCACTGTAAAACTAAAAAGTCTTTGTTTGATACAATTTTATAAATGTTCCTTTTTTTTGATTGTATAAAAACATGTGAATTTAAGTTTAACTAATTACTCATGACTTTGTGTTTTCTGGTATATACATATTAGGTGGCATTTAGTCGCATTTATTTGATTTGATCAAAATGGGGGAAAAAGAGAGAACATACAATTCAAGCTTTGTATTTACAGATCGTCTGCAAATGAATGTAGCTGTAATGTCAATATTGAAATTTAAAGGCATTTAAACACTTTGTTTCATCCATACCAGGGTCTCTTAATACTGGTCCTCATATTTTAGGATGTTTGTTCTTCAGCACACCTGATTCTAATAATCGATTTACCTCCTTAGCAGCTATCAAGGACTGCAGAGGTTTGTTAATAATTTATTTATTAAAGTCAGATGAGTCAAAGTAGGAAAACACTTAAGAAGAGTTAAGTGCAGAAGTGTAGTGTAGAAGCTTTGCAGCAGTTGATGCAAGGCCAGCAGATTCTGCAACAGCTTCTTCCCCTCCGCCATCAGACTGCTAAACTGTTGAAAAAACTCGAAATCATGTCACAGACTCTGCATCACACTAATAACATTAAACCAAAATACTGCATATTCACACCATACATATTTAATGCTCTAAACTTCCATATCAATGCGTTTTTTTGCACCATGTCATTTCTCCCACACTGTTTACATTTGATCAATGCTGCACTTTATGGAATGGAAATGTTCTCAAAGCTGTACAAGACGAAATTTCGTTTTTTATACACTCTGTGTTTACAAAATGACAGTAAATGATGTCGAAGTCTAAGAAAAGGGGTCGAAAAACAGCACTGACAGTGTGTCCCTTATAAAGTGGCTGTTAAGTGTACAAAAAGCAGTCTGCAAACAGAAGGCGATGTGAGGAAAACTAAATGGTCTTTTGCATTCACTTATCTTAACACAGCCCACCCATAGTGATTTTATCACACAGATGCAAACAATTCAGAAATAAAAAGGAGTTTTCTAAACATTCTTTTTAACTTTATTCCTCAATGCAATCCAGCAGGTTAATTTCCTACTTTATGATTCAGCTGGGTTTTTGTTATATGTGTACAGTTCTTTTTGGGAGGAATAAAAGTCTCTGCTTGGTGTCTTTAATTCAGCTTATTTTGCAAGAATCAGTATTTCTAATTACCCTTAAGCATCCTTTCTCTAGTATTGACTTGGATGTGTCCTGCAGTAGAATTAGTCACCACTGGTGGGAAGAAAATTGCACGGATAAAGAAAAGATGTAAAAATGTCACAACTCAGATTTGTTCCTATATAAGCACTCAGAAAACGACAGCCATACTCAGAGTTACACAAACAACTATTTGAAAGTCCATTTGAGAAGACAGGCAGCTCGATAACCCAACAAAGCTGTGACCCAGTTGATTCGTGTGTTTTTGTAGCTGCAGATGGACGGAAGGAGAAGAAAACAAGAATCAAACCCCTGCTTGAGGTTTCTGACACTTTGAAGGGGCTCCGGTGCTACTGAAGTGTGAGTTTTTTTAATGGTTCTCTCTATGTGTAGACATAAAACAAAGTAGTTCATGTCTGTCTGAAGTTATCACTGCCTCGCAGCAATGCACAGACAGGAGACAGGACTCGCCTGCGAAATAAAGATCAAACCTGACTGCGGATGTTCAGTAATGACATCTAGTGCAGAGCTAAAAAGAACAAGCCACCTTTCAATTTTATGTATTGTGTTCACATACTTTTCTATTACTTGTCTTCATTCCTGAGGTTCTGCTACAGTAACTGTGTTGCCATTTTCACGAAAATCTCACTAAATGAGATTTCGATTTTAATAAAGGTCAAGCAAACACAATTCGATAGAAACTCATGCTTTAACAAAAGCTGTATTTGTGCTACAGTTCAAACTGATGCTCAGGATTGGTTTGGCCTCCCTATTTATAGAGCCTCACAAAATTCTTTGCATCTCTTCTCACACATTTGATTATTTCACAAAAACAAAAGTCAATGTATGTGTTGGGGGTTTTATGGGGTAGACATATACAATAGAGTGCTGTGCCTTTGATTCCAGCTCCTTTTAATGTTTTTCTTCTAGATAAAATCCAATGCAATGAAATGCAATCATTGTAAAAGAACAAACATCTTTAGGAAGACCAAGGAACACATCAGAAAGGTCAGGGAGATAGATCTGAAGAAGCAAAAATTAGTTCTGCATTATAAGCCAAGAGGCCTATGGTAACACTGGAGGAGTTGCAGAGATCCTCAGCTCAGGTGGTAGAATCTGCTGGACTGGCAA
This sequence comes from Cyprinodon diabolis, assembly GCA_030533445.1. Classification (NCBI taxonomy): domain Eukaryota; kingdom Metazoa; phylum Chordata; class Actinopteri; order Cyprinodontiformes; family Cyprinodontidae; genus Cyprinodon; species Cyprinodon diabolis. The sequence goes on from CM060082.1 coordinate 10,394,093, forward strand.
CTACTAGAAATGAATAGAAATGAATAACAGATTGTAGATTCGTTCACCAAAACTAAAAATGCTCTAGATGTAAAGTGCTGGTAATATAGAACAGAAGTTCCCAGCTGTTTATCTTCAGAACGACAAAATTGTACCAGTGTCAACTTATGACCTTCAAACTTTTCAATGACATCAATTAACCACGGGTGAAATAATATCACAAAATGAGTCAACAACCTTAATATTACTTGTTTATTTTCCATTTTAACTGATGTCTTTACTCATTAGAATAACTTATTCTTAGAATAACTTAACATAAATGTGTATTGTTGATTTAATTTCTGTAGTGGATGTCAAGGCCCCCTCAACAACCGCAAGTGAGATCACAACTCCAACTTAGTGAATCAGTGATGTAAAGGATGCAAAAACGTAAACAAAGACATTCTGTTGACAGATCAGATTCCTTCATTCCTTTTGGGGCTACATTATAAAGTCCCCTTCTATGGAAGCACTGACAATCACCACTCTGAAACAGGGTGGTGGCTATATCATGATGTGGGGATCCTACTGCAATAGACTAAAGACTGGGTTCAACTTGTAATCATAGCCAGTGGCACTTAGTTCAAAGCACATCCATGGATTAGAATGGCCTAGTCAAAGTCCAGACCTACATTCAATTGAGAAACAGTGAAAAAATGTGAAGAATCAAGTTCAGAGACACTGTCCATCAAACTTTATTGAAACTGAGCTATTTTACATAAAAACTTGCAGCTTAAATTGAAGTGAAAGGTTGTTAGGCATGTCTTACTGTTGGACTATTTTATAAGATCTTAATACAATACTTTGAAGTGTGTGCTTTTAATACGGCACATGAAACATGTCAAAGGGTATAAATACTTTTGTAAGGAACTATACACTAACTTTGACAGAAAAGAAAAAATAACACCCTTCCCACTTCGAAAAATGTAATGAGAAGCTTATATGTCCACTAAAAACAGAGTAGCACACATTAAAACAAATAGAAACATTTTACAGTCGGCAAAGACAGTAAAAAGAAAAATAACAAGGACTCCAAGAAAATCTAATTTAAAGCAGACATCTCGGCTATCTTCAAACTACAGCCCCCCACTTTTCTCCTAAGTTGGAAACTATTCATTTAGTCTCTGTCTCCATCTGTTTTCTATCTCATCTCAAAAATGGTCAGTTTCACTTATTGTGCAGCTTTCCCTGAAAAATAATGTTCAAGCTGGAATTATGCTCGTGATGATAGCGTTTCGCCGGCTCTTGTAGAGACAGATCAAAAGCTTTTTTGAAATAGCGGATAAAAGATTTGGGGGGGAAGAAAAAGATTGCATTGTTGTGTTCTGCTGAGATCGACCCATCTATAGAAATTCAGCGGGTGGAGAAACTCGGGGTCTGTTTTCCAAGGGGCTTCCAACTGACATCAGAGAAACTGAAGTCTGGGACCATTAAAACATGTTCTAACTTAAGTTCAGGGAGTTTGTTGGTTAGTTAGTAAGTAAATTAGTTGTCCTAAAGAGTCTTTTGTTTTAATTTTGCAAATATATCCATATAAAAATGCATTAAAATAGAAACAGGAGATTAAATGGGTTTAAACGTTTGGACTTTAACAGACTTTTGTTCATCCATCCATCCATCCATCCATCCATCCATCCATCCCCCCACCCACCCACACATCCATCCATCCACACATCCATCCATCCATCATCCATCCACCCACCCACCCACACATCCATCCATCAATCCATCATCCAACACACATCCATCCATCCATCCATCCATCCATCCATCCATCCATCCATCCATCCATCCATCCATCCATCCATCCATCCATCCATCCATCCATCCACCGATCCCACCACCCACCCAACTACCCATCCATCCATATTCAATTCAATTCAATTAATAAAATATTGTCTTCCACTTTAAATTATGACTGACTTTGTGTTAGACTCTCACTACATCCAAATCGGATGTTTTTGAGGTAGATGGCTGTTAAAATATGTAGATTTAGAGACACACTTACAAATCTAAATGTAAAAAATGAATCGATTAAAAACCTTGTGGACATAAATAATCAGAGCTGATTGATTGATATAATTACATAAACAGTAGATTAAATCTACCTTTTCGGCCAAGATAATTAACACAAACATTAACTGATTAGAATCTGCCAGAATAGACTTTTTATGGAGTAAGACTTTCCATTAACCGCTACGGCAATTGTTTAATTATGATTTGAACAATAATTTAATCATTTTTTGTTGGGGAAAAGTAAACTAAAGGAAACAAAGAAAGTGTCCTACATGGAGAGAAGCCCTTCAGACAAAAAACATACATGATAAAGGATCTAAAAGGCGAAAGAGGTATATTTTTCTTTTTTTTTTTTTTTTCGCTCCAACAAAAAAGGACAAGGATTTTTCGCTTGATTACCAATTCCCTCTATCACATTATTTGGCTGGAAATAAAAACCAAAACAATAGAGCAATAATCCTCCTCAAAGCTGCTGAGATTCCTATTTTCTTTTTGTCATCAGGGATACAATCAACCATACAAATCTCTGAAGCTCCTTTGAGACAAGACTCTTAATGCTGCAAAAAAATACAAAATAAATAAATAAGAAGCTACGAATAATGAACTCAGCCAAGGGGCTTTTTTAATGTAATCCAGCCAATGTCTCTCATAGAGCATTTCATCAAACTTCAATAAAATAATACAAGAAAAAGTGACACATTATTACCGAAGGCAATCGGAGCCGCTCAGGGACAAAACAATCAAGGAAAGCAATCTGAAATTAAAAAAAAAAAAATCACAGACATTGATCTCGACAAGAGGTGGGTGAAATTAGAAAAGATTTAATTTCGCAGAGGTGCGGCAACAATCGAACGTCGCTTCGGGCTTTGGTAACATTAGAACAGCTAACTTCCTATGATGCAGGCGGACACGGTTTGTTTGATTGCAAATGAAAAAAGTCATGTCAGAGGTGTATGCTGGTGTTCAGACAAAGAACACAATCACATTAGAGGGTAAAGCGCTCCATTGTTGCTCTCTAGGCTCAAAATCAATAAAGACTCACTCTTATTCAAGTTCCTGAGATTAGATGCAGCGTTTCAGTTGGCTGGGTGCTGCTGCAGCGCTGGGTTGGTGTAACTGGATTACATCAACAGGGAAAGGCTTTCACTACCAGCCCAGTAACAGTGTACATTTATTCAGTACATTTATTCACCACTGTACTTATACCGTACTAAAGTAGCCTACTTCAGCAGTACTAAAGAACTTTCAGTTTTGGTTAATGTTGACTCCACCCAGTGGACAAAAGCTGTATTGTTTTACCTGAATGAAGACAATATTTCCCACGAGGACTTGCGTGGTAAAATCCTGATCTCCCAGTCACCTGTAGTTGGATAGAGTAAAATTTTTTTATCCTGTGGTTGGGTTAATAGATTGATAGAAATGAGATAAGGAGTCTAACTGTGGTGAATCAATGTTATATGACGATGTTGAAAATAAGAAACATTCTGTACCCTATTCCTGCATCGCCGCAACCGCCCCCCATATCACCCGACTCTTCAGCATCTGATATGCTGACGAGTTAAGAGCCTTGAAAACACATAAAAGTAATGTTGTTTTATAATTTCAACGTAAACCCGTTTAGATCCCAGCACGAAGGTGCCAAATTGCCCCATTGCAAACTTCTGACTTTTGAATCCTCCTCATTTAGTGGCCACAGATTCAACTGTTAAGTTTTGTAATCTCCTTTTTATCCTGTTTATTTCTTTATTTCCTGAAATCATATTGGCCACATAATTGCTTAGTTTAAATTCAGCGAATCTGGCCTTCACCGTCCTCTGAAGGACAGATTCGTTGGCCAACAAAAGCAGCCTTTATTTTTTGCCCGTTTTAAAGGATGGGTCCATTGAATCCTACATAGCCTGGAATATCCCATGATTCATTGTGGCTGAATCATGGGATTCAAGCTGGCTGCTCCATGCTCAGAGGAAAAAGGTAAATGACGCTGAATGGTGGAGAATATTGAAAATGCAGTTTAATATAATACAAGTATGTGAATAGTTCTGTCTGAAATTAATTAAAATAGTTGGTTTAAATGGTTATTGAGTCAGATATGTGGAGGATAATGTTTGGTTTATTTAAATGTCTTACCTGTGTAAATGGAATTTTTTTTATTGAACTTTATTGATCTCACATTGGAGAAATTTACCTCTGCATTTAACCCATGCCCTTTTGGGGAGCAGTGGGCTGCCACTGTGCAGTGCCTGGGGAGCAATCAGGGGTTAAGGGTCTTGCTCAGAGACCCTGAATGGCAATCTGTGGGAGTGGTTTTCAAACTCACAACCTCAGAATTCCAAGCCCTATGCCTTAACCACTAGGCCGCCACTCCCCTGGATAAATAACTGAACTTTATTGATCTCACATTGGAAAAATTTACCCCTGCATATAACTAGTGTTGCGCCGATGCCATTTTTTTCTCCAGATACCGATTCCCAATACCTGGCTGTGCAGTATTGGTCGATACCGATACCATTTGTTTGAAATTGATGTGTGTGTGTGTGTATATATGAAGAACTGCATACTTGGATGTAAAATAATTGCCATCATGGCTTTGTCAAGCATCTGCCTACCTTTGTGAAGCAGGAAAAAGACTAATACAAAGTGAATCCAGTAGGACTTTTTATTGCCTACCTTGAATGGGAGACAGTGGTTGAATAAACTTTTGGCTCTCAAAATGGTATCGGTGCCCTATTTGTTAGTACTCACCGATACCGATACCACAATATTAGTGCTGGATCGGGGCCCTGCCCGATACTGGTATCAGTGCAACACTACGTAAAATTCAGGTATGGTCCTGTAGCTCCAACTTTGCGACTGGTATTGGTATCGTGTCAACACTAATAAAAATAATGGAAGTGAAAAATTTAACAATTCATAGATGGTCTTAACTCCTGTAGCCTTTCCTGGGAAATGGTAAAAAGCAAACACAACAACAAAAAACAAACAGTTGGGTCCCTGAACCAAAGAACGATGCTCAAGGCTCTTTCTGATATGCAACAACAACCTTTCTGAGTGATTTAGGCTCAAATGTTAGAGAGACTAAAAAGGAAATTTAACTGAGGGTATTGTCCATTCAGTTGCAGGTTTGTGCATTGAGTTATTGTGTCTGAGCTTTTATATATGGAAGACTCATGGGAAACACTGGGGCTGCTGGGAAAGTCTCCTGAAGCGTGAAGGATCTTAAGAGCTTCAGTTATAAGATGTCAAAATAATTGAAAATGTTGACAAACTTCTCTTACTCAAGGCTTGCTATGAAAAAGACATGTTTATATTTCTTATATCATCTTGCCACATCAATTAATTATTGAAGGTAAATTCTTTAAAAAAATAATGTTTTTAGCCAGCTACATTTTCTGCAGAATTGAGTTTGATGCCAGATGCAGCTTTGGATATTTAATGCAAAGTGAATTTGCTTTGGGTTTTTTTGGAGAACCTGCTCTATCCATCTCATCCTTTGTATCCTTGGGCGAGACTCTACACCCACCTTTCCTGCTGTTGGTAGTCAGAAGGCCCAGTGGTACCAATTGTATGGCAGCCTGGCTCCTGTCAGCCTGCCCCAGGGCAGCTTTGGCTACAGTGTAGCTCATCTCCAGGGCTAGATTGGAAAAAAAGAATTGGCCTGGGCATTTTGAGGAGAGACTGGCCCACCAGGTTTTGATGGAAATACGATGATAACTATGAATAGAAACATGAATGGAACATTTTGTGTTTTTGATCAGCATCACATCCCCTCGCAAACACTAATTGAATTCAATCTAAATTATATCTGCATGTGCAGAAGGTCAGTGACGAATAATAACTTAATCATTTTGTTTTACATAAATATTTCCTCTCCCTATTGAATTTTAGCTCTTTGTGTGTGAAAAAAGAACAGCATAGTCAATTTAAATCAATTAACAAACACTGGAATATGCAACTTCCTGGCTAATCACAACTATATTTAACTGACTAGAGGAGTAGAATAAAGTTACTAAAGCCCAAAGATAAAATCAAGAAATTGTTTAATTGCCTACAGGTAACTACTGAGTGTTCTTTAAATTAGAAAGCACCGAAACTTAATTTTTATCGGATCCAGGTAGACTGAGGTTCATCCCTCCTTTCCCGAATTCAGACCCCCATCCTCCTACCAGCGACTTCTGCAGGTCTTTCCTCCTCCTGCTGCCTTTTTCCCCTCATGTACTTACCAGCTACCTGCGCCTGCTTCTCATGCTGCTTCTACGTAGACACTTCACCGTGACCACTTGCAAACATCGGTGTTATTTTCACGCAATTGGCAGCGTCTGTCTGAGGGGCGTTTTTAGCAGTGCTATTTGTTGTTCTCTCTGTTTAGGGTTGACAGACTGACAGCCAGAGCCCAACATGGATAGTGCACACACCCTCAACTGCTTTAATTGGTCCAGCTCTGTCAGTCATGACTTAAGGGCCAATCTATTAGGCTTTTTTTGGCAATTGACCAGACTAGAAAAATAACCAACAAAACGGTATGGCCAAAAATTAATACCAGCCCACCAGGCAAGTGCCTGATATGGTTTGCCCAATGATGAGTCCAGTGGTGCTTACCACCGTGAGTGTGTGAATGCATTAATGTAAAAAAAATATGTACGCCAAGGAGAAGGGGGGGGGTCACTCCAGTGGCTGGAAGTTGGAGGGGATTTTGCTGGGAGTTGCAGGGAAGTGGGTTGCCATTCATCTGACATTTGACTGGGAAGGGCCAATGTGAATGGCTGCTACCCTAAATGATTGGATAAATGAAGCAGTGTGAAGCACCTTGGAGGCATTGAACTTGATGAATATCAAACCAGTAATAGGTTGTAGTTCTACAAAAAAGTTGAACAAATAATTCAATACAGCACCTGATGTATTTTAGTCCACATCTGTGTTTTGTTTTAGGGCAATTCAATAAAAAGTAACTGCTAAATGAAAATTTACAAAATCAACAATACACTGTTCTTCAACTCCAAATAGGCATTTATAAATGAAGATCTTTCAAGCAGTGAGCCAAATATATGTTCCTTAATAAAGTATTTCAATTTATAGCTAACAGGTAAATAATAACAAAATAAAAGCCTCAAAGAACACCCTAAGGTTGAAAAGAGGCTAGTTTAGAGTTTGACTCCTTCTCTTCTTATTAGGTGTATAATGTTCTTCCTCACAGACATTAAACATTCACCCTCACATTTCAGACAGTCAGAGTCACTTTTTTTCTGTTTCCTCAGTGTTTTGTTTTCAGCTTTTGGCCTCATTGGAGTTTCATATGTATCAACCATACATAGGTAAAGTTGAAGAATTTCGGTATTCCATCCAGTTTGAGTCATAGAGACAGAGACAGTTAATACTCAGTAGTTTCTATACCTCATGGTTTAAAAGTTTGACATATTGATATGCTTATGATGTGATAAGAGCATTTTTCCTTTTAAAATCTGTTTCATGATTAAGATTACCATGATTAATTCAACCAGTTATGATTAAAGTTAAATAGAAATACATTCAAGACATTATATACTGTAACTGGGTTTAGAGTTAACATGGATAAAAGAGTCCTCTGTGGAACATTTTCATTACGTATAATCAACCTTTGCAAGAATTCTCGGGGTGAAGTTTGGTCACAAACTCAAAGCCCGGCTTCTTTCAGAGACAGAGAGCCAAATGCTAAAGAGAGATAAAGTAATATAGAAAAAGAGCTATTGTTAGCTAGTGAGCAAATATTAAAAGAAACCAAGCTGATGCTCACCTCCTCTCTTAACGCGGACCAGGCCCGACTCGGTGGTCAAAATATGTGGAATTTCGGGGTCAGCGTTCGAAGATGGTGAGCATGACCTTCTGGCACCTGCCACCTCCAAAGAGCCATATTTAGTACAAAAAACGTGTCTGTTTTTTCCATGTCCATTGATACTTTTAATACTTAGAATACTGAAAAGTATGGATGCAGGTAAGCTGGTTCAGTTTAGTGTGAAGAAGTAGTGAGTTTCTGGCATTGTCCTCGATTTCAACTTTCTGCGTTTTGATAGTCGAAACTTGAACTCTACAAACAGGTGTTTAATTCTGTCTCATCTGATCATAAAACAAATATCCAGAAGACATTTGGCTCTTTGATTTGGGTTGCTTTACCTACCAACAAAATGTCTACCAACAATGTCTACCAACAAAATGACATTTTTAGACGGGCCTCTATCTTGGTCCATACACTGGGAAAAAATCTAAATCTATATAAGTCTTTTTTTCTTAAGTGATAAGGGCATTTGTTCTTGAACTGAGGAGATAAAAGAGACATTTTGCCCCATTTTGCAAGATAATTTATATTTAAAATAAGAAAACACAACTGTGTTTTCTTATTTCAAGTGCATATTATCGATTTATCTTGTTTTAAGAGTAAAAATATTTACTCCATTGGCAAATTATTTCATTTACCTATTAAAACCAAGGGTAAATACACTTAATTTAAGAATTTTTTACCTATTTCTAGATCATTTCTCCAATGTAAGAGTGATGTAAAACTGACTTTGTCTGTCGGTTCTTGTATTCTCGATGTCTCCAGTCATGGTGTTGGTTCTGTTTGAGTTTTCTCTTTGAGTTTTCATTGGTATGATTTCCATTATGTGATATTCTAGTTATTTTTGTTTGTATTTGATCTATGTATTTCTTGTTTACCTTCTGTTGCCTTCTTGTTTCAGTCTATTTCTCCCAGCTTCCTTCTAGATTCTTCTTTCCACACCTATTACTCATCTGCCAATTAGTCTGTTTCTGTCTCCCATATATTCTTCTGCTGTTCAGTCACTTTTTGCTTGTTCCTCGTCATTTCTTTGCCCTTCATGTCTGTTTCCCTAGATCTAAGTACCTTGTTTGTGGAATTTTGCTTCTGTTGCCCATTTGGAAATTAAGCTTGCAAGAAACCACCTTGGCTTCCATCTCTGCATTTGGGTCCTTCAACCGTCCACTCAACCTGACACAGCTCATTGGTTCTTGGTACAGTAGTCTATGGGTTCTGTTTTTAAATCTTTACCACTTTAATTTGTTTTAATTATAGCTTTGATTATAGTTAGATGTTGGATAAATTAGATATAAGGTGGGATTAAGGAGGTCTTCGAAAGTACTCCTCCGACTGATATATTGCATCCCCAGTCGAGGTCAGCGGCACAGCACCACGGATGGATGGAAAGAGATAAGGTAAAAGGTAATTACTGATCCCTGTATTAAATGTAGTGGTCATTTATGATTAGTGGCGAGCTACATGTTCAGCACATTTACAGTTTTCAACCACCCTAAAACAGCCACTAGCAAGGGAGCTGTTGGTGGCATCATGGTAGGGGGCTGTTTTGTCCCAGGGTCAGTAAGGATCAATTGCACAAAGTGAACAAAGAAATACTGGATTTAATATTTTTTGATTCTCTACAAATGAACAAATAGATGCTTCTTGAACTGGATTTACCTCAAATTGAAAATCTATGTTTAATGTTCAGATTCCTCCAGAGAACCTAAAATTAGCTCTACCAATTCTAGGAGATGGCAAATATCCAGCTTTAATTATTAAAGTTGATATAAAAGCATGTAGTGGAGATACAGTTGGATGTTCAAATGTTGTTTAAATGGTAAATATCAAAATGAAACTCCTGCAATCCTTCATTATCAGGCTTACTGAAAAAAAAAATGGTTCAAGTGTATAAATAAAAGCCTCAAATGAATATGAGATTAAGGAATTGGATGGATATATGCAAACTGAGAACATATAATGAGTTATTGTTTTGTCACATACTTATCTGGTACTAATACCTAATTAGAAAAATATAATTAATTATTAAAGTATAAAAATGCCCAATTGAAGCCTTTGAAAGAGTTTTTATGGCCACTTGGTTTTGATCTGGCTTTGGGTTGAGATTACAGGGGCTGTTTGAGTCATAAAAATGTATATTCCTACATCAAATGTAGCCACTCAGGTCATGAACCATGCAGGTGAACTAATCTCTGATGTATTTTCACTTGAGTAACACTGAATTAGATTTCTCATGTCCAAAGATGAATAGACATCTAGCTTTTAGAGTAGGGGAGTGCGCCGTGAGTTGCATATGCACAGATCTTGACATGCATCACGAAGCAAGGTTATACGCTTATCTGAGTTTTTTAAGGATGTAAAAGGGTTTTATGGGAAAGACGATAGATTTATTGTGAATCTATAGTAGAAAGTAGAAGAGGGGGATCAATAAAAAACACATACAACTAAAACTAAAGAATCTCATGAACGTTATGTAGCTTTCAAGTAATTTAAATGGTCATGCCTCAGTTCTAAAACATGAAGGATCTAAAACGTGAACTGTTTTAAAATGTAAAAGCAATATTCCAGTAAGAAAGTTATATCTTCACTCAAACATGTGTTTATAGAAAAGTTTGACCTATTGAAGTTGGATTGTTTGAAGTAACTTTTAATTGGCATCTTGAAGTGGAGATGAGTTAGCAGGGTCTAGGCTTGGAATATCAAGGAGAAATTTAAAACGGTGGAATTGAGTTAAAACTGCTTAACACCATATTATTTTGAGAAACACCAGTATTTCATTTAGACATAGTATTTGAAAGATGTTTTACCATTTTAAATATTGTACTGTAACAAAGTGTCAAATTTTGGTACTTACAACAAAGTATGGACCTACTTATAAAGGTAAAACTTTAAGAAAGCTATTGGAAGACGAGGGTTCATAAGTTTAATACACACATTTATTTTTCAAAAATGTGTCACATGTGGACCTTTAAAATCTAGTATAGACACAGATCGAGGATGGAGTATTAGGAGCCCATATCATTTTTTTTTTCAGAGAATGGAAACCTACAAGGCAGCAATAGACTTGATTCCTTCCTGCTATTATCACAACGCCCACCCCCATATAGGGGACCAGAACATCTCGCCTGTTCAGCCAGGCCAACATTTCCTGCTAATGACCACTCTTTCAGAGACGGAGACTAGTATTGGGTATTGCAGGCTAACAAAGAACCCAAACGACCCCCATTCCTATGGGACGGACCCGTTTGTCCGGTTCAATTTGCATGATTTCTAAGCCAAAACAAGGCTCTGCTTTTGGTCCACTCTATAAAGCCCCAAACTGAACACTAATTCTGACATTTTGTATGGAAAAAGCTTCATGGATGGGAAGCAAAACGTCTTCAAACTTGGAAGACAAAGTCCAGTGTATTGTTTTTTTTTTTTTTTTTTTTGAATGAATAAGTGTTTGAGTCTAAAAGTAGGTCTACTAAATCCAATATGGCAGATGCTCTAATTCATAACTACAACCCAACCAATGAGATGTCTACGAACTGTATTCATGTCTATGGAGACAAGTAAAATGAATGCTATCATCTACTCACCGTTCTACTGTACTCACTATCTAGCAAGCTAGCTAACACCTCCTTGGTGTCAAACTAACTGGAATACAGCTACAGCTATTTAGAGTCAAATTAAGAGCCTTGACAGATACTTACAGTAAGGCTTAGAGCTACCAGTTTGCTCCTTTCTAGAAAATATTGCTTTGGCTAAAGGACACTCATGATGAAATGTCAAGAAAATCTTAATTGAAAGATTGCTTAAATGAATCAAAGATAATTAAAAAATGTAAACTGCTTATGAAATTTCACATAAAGGTGAAAATTCCTTAAAATGATCTGAGTTTTATTATTAACAAAAATTAGCATTGTAAGTAGGAAGACAAAGTCCATCCATCCATCCATCCATCCATCCATCCATCCATCCAGAAATATATATAAATACTAAAAAAAATTAAGTAAGAAAACATATAAAAAGGCCTTATGAAGTTACAATTACCAAAAAGCATTGACATAAATTAAATTGACCTTTACTCACCATGCAGGACACAACTCCTCTGCACGCTTCAGTCACCTGTCTGTCGTTTTATTTTGAACCCCATATGCTAGTGTCATCTCTGCCAGTGAAGGTTTCTTATGCCTCAGAGCTTTTGTCTGTTATTTTGCTATAAAGTAAGAGTCTTGTCCAATGAAGAGGCATCGATTTACTAATATCCACGGTGCCAGCAGCCCTCAGGACTCTGAGGTAAACATTGTGAAGGGCAAAGTGAGAGAAAACCCAGACTTAGCTTTTGCTGCTATAGAATATAGTCAGAGGATTGATTGACAGACCAGGTGGTACAATACAGTAAGTCTAACACCAGGCATCTAGTGAGCACTTTAAACAGCACTGTATCAGCTGTTTCCTTTATAACTGCCTGTTTCACAGACGTTCCTTTGTTTGGTAATTATATTTTTGTTTACAGTGTGCTGTGGTTGGACATTGCCTCAGCAGTCGGCCAGATTACTTCTAGTCCTACCTGCTGAGCGAAATTCCTAAACATTGTTTGAGCATTGCTTCAAAATTCAGTAGCCTGGCAACAGTATCCTGCATTAGCAACCCCTTGCTTTTGTAGAGCTCTTGTAGTGCTCCAAAAGCGGTTCAACAAACTCAACAGTGATTGTGATAACCTCTTGAGTACCTTTGACTCAGTGTTTTTCCTCTCAGCTTACTGTTTGTCTGATGAGTATTAAAAAAGCAGCAAGATGAAAACAGACAGAACTCGCTTTAGAAATAAGATGACTTCAAGAGTCCTTTGTGAGATGGAATCCTAGATCAGATGAAAATGAATGTACAGCCGAACAAACAAACAAACTAATTCAAGTCCCTGGAAATAATAACAAAATTAAGACTGATGTCATGATGATTACAGCTATTGTAAAATAATAATAATAAAAAAACGGATTTTAAAAAGTAGAATAAGTAAAGGGAAAAAACAAAAAAAAGATAATAAAACCTGCCACGTTAAGTTAATGCGTTAAGGAAACAACACATCTGAGCTGAAGCTTAAATCTGAAAAGAAATTAAATTGCAAGTAAAATAAGGAAGTAATACTCATATCTGAATATAAGTTATGTAAATATATTTATATTTAAATATATATATATATATATATATATATACTCCGTCCAGGAGTACAAAGGGTGGGTGAGAGAGCAGTGTATATATACTAAAGCAATAAAATCAGCACAAATTCAAGAATGCTTTTTTAATCAAGGTTATTTTAGATATCCCTGGGAATTCAAAATTGGGTTAATTTAACTTTGAATAAACAACAAAGCATGACTACAGATGGATCTGAAATATGGAAGAAATAAAAATATGAATTACTTAGAACAAAAAAAAGCCATACATCTGCTTAATGCTGGTTCTTAAATTCAGGTTATAAAACCTGAAATAAACAACAAACAACACTCAGCAAACAAACATACAATAACAGGGTGAAAATACAGTTATTTAATGAGAGAACAAATATTAGAATAGATAATATAAGGGAATTATAACATACAGGATTGGGATTCATGCAGTTTGTCTTTTTGCCCCTGTTTATAACGCTGCAATATTTACAAAAAATAATTTAAAAAGTCCCAAAGTCTTATGTTACACAGTACGCGCAATATCTTCAGGAATAGATGTCAGTTTAGTATTCAGCTACTCATACAATTAGAAATCATACCAAACTGGGAACCAATTTGGATTTCAGATCCACCTTCCAGCAAGACAGGGACCCTAAACCTACCCCCAGAACCACGGTGGAAAAGATTATGATAAAGAATATCCATACGTTAGAATCGTCTAATCAAAGTAAAGGTCTTTATTCAACTGGAAATAGTTTGCAAGACTCATAAATTGATGTTATTGGTGATCTCCCTACCATATAACTGCACTTAATCAAATTTACAAAGAAAAAGAGGTGACACACCCCAGAAAACCTGAATCTGAAATTGCAAGTAATAAAAAGCAAATCACACTTTTAAAAATTTTTTAGGAAACATCTAGGAAGCGAATCCTCTTCTTTCAGCTTCACAACTATACAAAACCTTTTAGCTCATAAAAAGAAATAAAACACTAGAATCTATTGCTCTGTTAAACTATGCTGTAAGTAGTAAATTCTTAAATAAACATTTTTGGCAGTGCACTGTTTCACTATGCCAAAATAAGACAATTTTACAAAGTAGAATATTAACTCTGTTTTATCCTGTGATACTCCCATCATGCCTGGTGAGATGGAGCAGGTACAGCCAGGAGTGAGGCTAAATGGGTTTTAGCAAGGAGCCCAAGAAAAGTGTCAGGTGGCAGCAAATCACTAGACTGCCGGAGCAGCAGGGTGATATTCCTGAGACAAGACAAGGTGGGAGCAAAATCCCGCCCTCAACAGGAAGCTAGATGAAGTTCTGCTGAGCTGGGAGCTTCAGCAAGCAGCTAAAGCTATGTGTGCAGGACACTTTTGCAACTAAGAAAAAAGGTTTATTTCTAACAATCACATTGATCTAGAGTTATTTACAATGAGATGGTGCAGAAAAGCTGCCAAATAACAGCCTAAAAGCAGTGACAGGGAACAATGCCAGACTTTGCCAGTGTGCTGCAAATGAACATCCTTCTCTGGTGTGTCTTATCCTTGAAACATATGCGGCGCACATTTTCAGCGCAGTTAATCGAGGAAGAAGCAAAGATCCAAGGACAGCTGCGGCACTTTAATGACTTTATCTTCATTTGAATGGGTACCCCTCTCAGAGGAAATGTTCCACATCATTGCTTGAAATCCATTCAGGCAATATGATGGCCACCTGAGAGGCGCATCAGCTGAGATTCTATGGCTCCGAGTTGATTTTGAGGAACATAATACCTTCCACTGTGCAGAATTATCTGCTCAGAGATAAGTTCGGCCGTGGTGAATTTGTGCGCCGCAGTCTCAGTCATGGCCGATGTGTGACGGGGACCTGAGGCGAGAAATGAAAGACAGGGCGTCCTGCGGTCTGCACGTCAAAGCCTGAAAACTTAATCAAACTCCATTTAAGGTGGAAGCCTGCTGGAACTAATTGTGCAGTTTCTCAAAGCTCTGGACGTGAGTCAGGTGTGGGCATGACTTCAGGAAGGGGTGGCCAATATGTCGCTTACGCTTATTACATATTTGCACAACAGAACTTAATCACAGCTGCTGTCTCTGCACAGGTGGATTCACACTGCTGAGTGATGAGGCTCTGATTTAAACTGAGCAATTTAAGCATTTATTTTTAAAGAATACTTTTTATTAACAACACAAACTGTTTATGTACATTAAAATAATTTTTCATCTAGAGTCTTTGATGTTAAATTGAATTTTTTAGTAATTTTTCAGCTGGTGAGGTCCATTTCCAAACCAAGGGTGGCTGCTGCTATGCCTATGTTATTTAACATTTAACTAAAATGCCTGACTTCCCTAATAAAATAATAAAAACAGATCTTCTAAGACATGAACAAGTATTCACACCCTGACAAGTTTTTTCATTTTTGTCTTTTTCGTCATTCAAATGTTTCAGTTCTTCAAACTAATGTCATCACCAGAAAAACAAAACAAAACAAAAAAGGAAAACTATTCACACCTTAGTGGTCGTATGTGAAAAAGTAATTACACCCCAATTTCTCTGCAATAACTATTTGTTTTACAACTGGAGGCGACATCTGCTGTCAAGTTTTTGTGATAACTGGGAAACATATTTTTTGCTGACAAACTTGTAAGCATACATACAAACATAAATGAATTATATATATATATATATATATATATATATATATATATATATATATATATATATATACGTATATATATATATATATATATATATATATATATATATATATATATATATATATATATATATAAATAAATACAAAAAGCAACTTGGCTTAAGTTGAGACTTTGACAAGGCCACTAGACACATTCAAATGTGAACTTGCTGATGTCACCTTACGATCACAAACTGATAAAATAATGCTATCCTTCAGGATTTTCTGCTGGAAAGCAATATTCATAATGCATATTTTCTGAAATGCTGTAAAAAAATATATAAGTACATGTAACTTGGCCAGAGATCGATAATTAAATTTAGGTCAGGCGTTCTCACCATGGAATTCTCTCACTGATGTCATTTTTGCCAATTTACATTTAAAATGGTTTATTGCTGTTCTGCTAACTTACAACAAACATCATTTCCAGGACCTGAATTATTTAATCACATTGAACCTAGACAGATTTAAATTCAATAACATATATTTTAATTAGATACTAGTTATAATACAGAGCAATCAATCCTTTAATGTTAAGCGATAAACTGATTTTTATTTAATGTAGATGAGTATGTTTTTCTGGGTGCATTTACTTATAGAATAAGGATAATCACAGTCCTTCTGGAGTAAATTTGGGTTTCATCTATGAAGTAAGAATTCTGCCAAAAGCGCACAGGTGTAAACTATTCTCCATACGCATTTTGAATACTCTACGCTCACAGTTTCAAAACTATGAGTGCTCAAATATGACACAAGCATGAGTTCATGCTCCTTCTGTCCTAATAGGAGCGTATAGATCTGTTTCTTTCTAGGTTTCATTAATTTAAATCCGTGTGCCAATTTTGGTCTGGTCAGAAACTCGTTTTATTGAGGGTCAGATATGTGTTTAACAAATTTAAGTTTGCGATTTCAACTTAAATGCCCTCAATGATTTTCAACCAAATATCAGAAATCTGATCAGGGCCCACCTCCAGTTTCTGTGCAATAAACCCTACGTAACTCCCCAAGAGAGCTGAAGCATGTGCTGCAGTGACTCAGGTCCTCAACAGATGGTGACATTCAACACCCCAAAGGTTGTCCTTAGGCTTAGTCTGGAAGACAGATATTGTATTTCTTACGCAAGGTCAACACCTGTCAGAAAGGGCAAACGGGTCCATGGGGGTTGGAGGGGTGGGGGGGTGGGGGATGGATATATTGTTTATCAGAACCAGAAAACCTCATCTGATTGGACAAAATTAAGTGTCTGCCACTTATAGAAGACCATCTGACCTGTTCTAATTCAACTATTAAGCAGCGTGCAAAAACTATACTGTTTTCATATTAGTGTCTTAGTATTAGTAAAAATCGCACTAATGCTGACTAAAATAAAGACTATTTTTGGGGGAAGATTTATTAATGTCAGCAGTGTGTTTCACCATACCATATTTGGTCAAATAATCTGAGAAGTGAATGATTTTGTGAAGACTTCATGCAAGTTCTCTTTATGCTTAATTGAGTAAACAGGGTATTTGCTTATTAATTTGTCATAACGTACAATCATGCAACACATATCTGGTGACTGGAAGAAGTATGGACCTATGGTATCCTGCAACAAACACTGGCTACCTTGGTCAGAATGTGGTCAGCTCACGTTCACATTGTAAACTTACAGCTCAAGAGTCTGCCTGGAAATATACCCAGACAACCACTTTCAAAAGGTACTTTGTTATTTTTTGTTTACTCCGAAGTGTTCACATCTACACAGCCAAGGTAAACAAAGAGGGAAAACAAACTCACTTAACACCTCGGGTGGGAAATCACCTTTAGCCATTACCCCTTTACCACTTTATAATCAGACAACTGCAATGGAGAAGGATTTCCAGGCTTTGGTATGGCTTCCTAGTACGGTTTAAAAAAAAATACACTTTGGCGTTCTTCAAAGTTACAAATGAACTGTAAAAAACATCGGTCATGGATCATAATCCAGCAGGTCCTGGGGTACGGTTATCTACTGTAGTCCACATGCTTTGTTGATTTGAAGGGGGCTTCTGACTTTGATCCATGAGACATTTTGTAAGGAGGGTTGCAAGTTTTCTGGTTGGGTTAGGTGTCTGTTGGGGTTTTTGAAGCTCCATAATCTCATTGTGCAAAATAGTTTAAAATATGACATGAAATCACTAGCCATGTGCACCCATTAGGTTTTAGTGGACCTAAGGATTGGTTGTCCAGTCCAAACCTACTTTTGAAGAGGATTTCCGCCATAAAATTGTATCCTCTTTTTTTTCTAACCAAAGAAATAACTGTGACAGAAATCTTTGCAGTAGAAATAGTTTTTTGGCTGTGTGTTAGACTCTTTCATAGCTCCTCAATGTTTCATTCATGTTTGCGGCATTAATGGACAAGATTGTTCTGATTTGTGAACCTTAGGTGCCAACCTTTTCTCATTGCTGATGGTATAATGAAGTTAGGGTCTTTAAGCCATGACAGCCATCATATGAATTGGCTGGTATAAGATTGGATTACATTAGTTCTTAGGCCTCTCAACACGTTTTTTTGCATCAAGATCAGTTTTTGCATTTAATGGAGGAGATAATAATATCAATAATACTACAATACATTTTATTTTTACATTTTAAAGTAAATCTCAAATAGATATAATTCATTCATATCAAATTCACAATCAGATTACGATGATGAATGAGACTGGAACATTGTTTTGAGTAAAGTAGGTTTTGCTCAGTGATGCTGTGTCACTAATGATCGTTATACATACATCTTGACAAGAACAAAAAACTCCTGGACTCAGTGAAGCAGTGAAAATGATCCTTCTTTCTAGCGTTCTGGGACTCAGATATTGTATCCCTAAGAGATAAGGTGTTAAACTCTGTTTACCAGAGGGAACTTGGTGTAGAGATGCTGTTCTTTTGCATACTAACTAGTCTGTAGAGGAGGTTTGGGCATACTTCCCTTTGTTGTTTTTCCAGACACAACTGATAGCAGGCTTCCTGGAGGATACCCAGAACCCGCTGGAGAGACTATACCTCCCTTGTGGCTTTGGAACCGCATATGCATCCTCTAGAACAGGGGTAACCAATTTAAACTCAGCGGGGTCCGAATACAAAAAAATCCTCAACCAGAAAAGGTCCAGAGACAGTTTTTATTATAATCTGTTACTTTAAACATAATTTAACACTGAAATAAAATTACGTTTTATGCATCCATGTTATACATTGAATTTATAGAAAAAGTTTTCCATTTTAAAATCTAAAATGGTTTTTTAAGTAGAGAAAAACAATCTTTCATTTTTGTATATAGACAATTCCCTGATTCATATATTTCATAAAACACCTGACAAAACACTGTTTGTTATTATTTTTTGTCTTTTTTCTGTCTTATTGAGAGCAGTTGGCTTTATGCTGCCCTGCAAGGCTTTAAACCTGGCTTTGAATGGAGACTAAGCCATTCTCAAGCACATATCAAGGAGCTCATTTAGAGCCTGGATCCATATTTATTTTTGATTCTGTTCATGGTGGAGAATCCTGCTTCACAGCAGCAGGTTGAGCCAAACATCCTCTAAATGTTCAGGGTCATCTTTGAGCACCATTTCACTTTTGTGACACCAGTTCAGCACAGTTCTTCCAGCAGTCCACACTCTCTCTACCCTCTTTTTCTCATCATCTTCTCCTTCTTTCCCATCGCCCGGCTTGCCACAGGTTTGCCTGCTGTGTCTAAAAGTAGCAGCAGCAGCAACCCAGACTGACAGCAGCTCATTGGATAATTTGGATCACATGCAGCCTGCAGGGGGCTTTACCATATTAACAGGAGAAGCAGCGCAAGTGAAGTAAGACACTGTCGTCGGACAACTTGCGGTAATTTACAAATGCTTTAAATCAGGTTGGTTCCGGATTAGCCAGCAGGTGGGTCTGGATCCGGACCGCCGTCCGCTAATCCGTGAGCTCTGCTCTACAACAAGCTGGAGAGAGAGAATACTGTTTCCCTATGACCTGATCTAGAGAAAAAGGATAGATGGACATTTTAATTATCTTTCTTTTTTATACAGCACCAATTCACATGACTTTACAGAGACAGTTTAATCAAGTCCTGCAGCAAGATTGGTTAAAAGTTTTCTATCTTCTGTCTTTTTCTTACAAGAAAGTATAATTAAAAAAGAAAAATTGTTTGTGTTCTCATGGTGACCTTGTTAAAATAGGCCCTTTAGCCATCACTCTCAGTCAGTAGTACACATACCATACAAGTAAAACCTAAATTCAAAAGGAAAAAATTGAACATAACCACCGAGAAAAACATGTTCCTCAAATATGGCCAAAGGTTTTGTTGAATCAGAAATATTTCATTAATCTCCAGGCCCAGAATTAAATCAATTTTTTCATGACAGTTGTAGAGTTTAGGTTGATTTATGACTGGAAGCAAGACTTGCACCAGTTTACTGTTAGCAGAAGATGTTGCACTAAAATAGAATTAAAGCTTTGACACTGTTGAGTCACACACTTAATCTGTATGTTGCTGACTCTTTGACAATGTAATAATAACTCATCTGGGAGTTTTTGCTTTTCATAGACCATAGTGGTGTTTTTATGAGCTTTGAAATACCATAATTACCATCTCTGACACCTTTCTCTGTTTCACTTTCACTGTCTGCTTCTTTTCCTCTATTTGCTGCCTTTCTAGCTTCACTTATACAAGATGAGAAACACAAATTTTCTTATTGAAGTAAGAAGGGATATGTAGTCCCTCCAGTCAGTTATGGGTCTGGATCTATGTGGAAAAAGCTCCAAAGGGAGGCATCCAAAAGGTGTCCTAATCAAATGGTCACAGTGCCACAGGTATTTTGCTTCTGCAGGTTTTCCTACAGAAATTAATTTCCCAGCTTTGTTTAATGCATCTCAATTTCACTCTACTAGACATTAAACTAGTGATGTTTTACTTTTGGAATATAACATAGGAATACCTGGGTTTTGTACTCCATTGTTCAGTTAATGGGATTCATCATATGAAAAAGACCCTAAGATGAAATAAAATTATCTTAGGGTTATACCTGCAATTATTTATAAGACTAGCAGATCTAGATTTAAAGCTCCTCATGTTATCACGCACACGTAGAAAACAAGGAAAAACTGTTGCCAAAACAATAAAAAAATAAGAAAAGAAATAAAAGCGCTCTTGCTGCAGAAGGTGTGCTCAGAATGCAGGGGGAAGAAGTTCCCTTGGGAAACCTACCTTAGCTCAACACCAGTGAATTATGTCAAAGACAGATGTCCACTCCAAAGATGAATAAAATCCCAAATTCATTCCTTTAGTAACCTGTGAAGAACAGCCTTAAAATAGCCTGCAAACAAATTCATAAGCTACAACAGTTGCTTTCCTAGAGTGCGACTGCCAAATGCTCCTGCACCCATATAGCTATAGGGGATCATAATATTAGTCATTTAACAGTGTATTTTTGGTTTAAGCGAATTATCCCCTAATAACTAATAAAAGTTATCCCTTGAAAAAATAATGCAAATAACTCATCAAGGTTAAAAAAAATCAGCTCTCAATTAGTTATGCACCATTTTTGCAGTGCTGGCCTCAAGCCTTTACTTTGCCATAACCTAAAATGTGGAGTGATGTCTTTGTGTTTTGCGAGTTGACATTTTCCCGTTCTATGGGTTGGACGTATTTCTGTTTTTCCATTTTGATGACTGTAGACTGCTTTTATCATCCTGTTACATTCACTGTTGCAACTGAATTACTTTTTCTATGGTGGCAGATGGTGTGATTTCAAAAATGTCTTTATTTTTGTAACATAATGTGTCTTGCCAATGAAATGATGTAAACAATGTCGACTTCCAGACTCAGAAACTTTCATGCATGATGAAATCCTTGCAGCACGCCAAGGCATGCAGCACTTTTAAGCACATTAGGACCAGTAGCCTTTGTGTTGGATTCATATTTTATGACAGCATGACCAAGAGAGGCCATATGGTAATGGAGGTTGGACCTGCGTTGAAATCCCCCCCTAGCTAGAGGTGGTGGAGTGACCTAATGATGCAGCAGACTGTGTGCTGCCTGGGGTCAGAATAGGAAAGGAGTTCAGATGACTGTGGTCAGTGGCAGCAGCAGCAGCTAAGCCTTGTGACTCGAGCCGCCCCAGGACACACAGCAGACCGACCAGTCAGTCACACAAGACAGGCACCCATGTTCCCAATTGCAGAGCTTTGCCCAAAGGGATGGAGGTAATCTAGCAGACTTGGTTATGGCTCTGTGTTTTTTGGCTGCATGTGTATTTGGCCTGTTTTCTCCTTTCTCACATTAAAAACCATGGCTGCATGCATGAATTCCCAATGTTGAGCACATGTCTAATTCCAACGTTAACCTTTAACCTAACCTTCAAAATATCAATGTGAGACAGAAAGCAAAATTGCACAAAGCCTTCAGATGAACAGAATCAAAGAGGATTTTTTTAAGATTCAGTTGAAGATCAAGCAAACAAACTGCTTCAACCTCTCTCTTAGTTACCAGCCTGATTCATTTTACTTTTCATGTTACTTGGCACCAACAAGCAAGAACGTAATTACTGCTAAACCTATGATAAAAGATATAAACAGTTGGAATGATCTGCCCAACAATCTGGCTCAAAATAGAAAATGTCAAACTAATGATACAACATTAGTTTTTTAATTAACTCGAACAGAAATATGCTACTACAACCAACACCCTCCCAGATTATTATTTAATGCATATATATATAGGAATAGCATATAGGAAATAAAAATAAGAACATGAGATGTTTTTCTCCCTTGTTTTATCATCACAAAGTGAATACAAATCTTTTGTTTTTCCATTTTAAATACAACTCTTTCAATGGAAAAACGATCTAGAAATAAGTAAACATTTCTTAAATTAAGTGTATTTACCCTTAATTTGAGTAGCTGAATGAGATAGTTCGCCAATGGAGTGAGTATTTTTACTCTTAAAATAAGATAATTAGATAATATGCACTTGAAATAAGACAATTCAATTGTGTTTTCGTATTTAAAGTGTAAATTGTCTTGTTCCATTGGCAAATGTCTCTTTTATCTCCTCAATCAAAGAAAACCTGCACTTATTTTAAGAAAAAATTACTTGATTTTTTCCCAATATATGTTATCTTAAGTTATATATATATTTTGTTTCTAAAACTATCTGTTTGATGCGCCCATCGTGTTTAACAAGTGTAAGGCATATTTTTTTGCCTCCAAATTGGTTTGGGATCTACCGTTATTGTGACATTACCCAGAAAAACCAATGTGAGTAGCTCTAACACTGTTGGGTATGAAACTCTGTAGAGAGTTAGAGCAGGTTTAGATACAGGCAGTATTTAAACCAGTAAGGTTCAGGACCACTGGCCTACCCCTTTCTTTTGTGGAGAGAAATACCGCTCAGTATAAAAACTGGCATCACTGTGATTGCTCTCCATATTTGTGTTGCCATCAATGCCAATGGCAATGCTACCTAGACTATGTCCAGTAGTCAACCTCAAATTCCCTAGTCCACAAGTATTTATTTATGTCAGGCCAATTTTTCAAATACTATTTCAGTTGGAATAGGGCTCTGATGGAGGGCATATTTTCTTTTCACGTATTTATATAAAGTCGTTTTCAAAATCTTTCAGGGTACACTCACTGAACTCAAGGGGACCGCAAGGAATCTACCTATATCTCATGAGGGAGTATCCTGACCTTTTTTAAATAATGATACAGGATAGTAATTCCTTTACCAATGGGTAGTTACTGGAACCTAGAGGGTAACTTTCCATAACTAATACGGTAATAAAAAAAAAGAAATAGGAAACTGACCTAAAACTTAAAGATAATCTCTTCAATCCTTTGAAGGCCTTTTGCTGATCTTATGGGACATTTAACAGAATTTTGAATCGTGGTTCATCACCTAATCTTATGAAGTGTGTTATTCTATTATTCCCTGAGCCCACAAAGTCCTTTTCCCTAACTGAAAGAGTATTCTTTCTATCTTACAGGGCATATCCTCCAATCTCTTAGGGTCCTTTATTTAAACATAGGATGTACTTTCCTACAGCCTATGAAGTACATTTTCCAAGCTAAGCCTTTTCCTGCACCTAGTGGGTTCTTATATTTCATATATGTTATTATACTGCTTGTGGTTACCCCAATCTCATGGAGGTCCTATGGGGTCTTCTACAGAGTTGTTGTTTTCTTAAATCTTAATGATTACTCTTCTTTATATTTTTTACAGATTTTTCCTGATTTTCCAGGGTGCTTTCCCATAAAGTGCATTGTACTTTAATATTATTCTTGATTTAGACAACTAAAACCATTTTTTTTCCCTTTTCCAATATTGCTCTGTTTTTACAAAGTGTTAATCTTCTGAAATAGCAGGGTTTGTTTCTGCCATCCGGGTGGCCTTACAAATCAACATCATAATAATAGTACCTATAATTCCTTACAGTATAACCTTAAAAACACCCCACCCCTGAAAATGACCCAGAAAAAAGTATTTGAAATAGCTCCAACACTGCCTAATATCTAAAGATTCCTATACTGATGTAATAACTGACTTTTTATTTAGTATAAGTAACAGAGAACATTCTACTCAACAATTGTAGGTCTTTTCTCTCACAAGTATGAATTGATGTTTTATTTAGTCAAATTGGTCCATATTACCACTGTCATATTGAAATTGCTTCAAATTAACAACATTGTTAAAATTAACACAAAAAAAACTTCAGATTGATAAATTAAATTATAAAACTACATTTTCAATGTGTAACAGATGTCTTTATGAAACAGAAATGAATAGAACAATTTAGGACCAATAAGGAATTAATCATTTTCTTTAACTGAATCCAAGTAGTTTTAGATTAAAAATTATTGGTCAAGGATTAGGAAAATTGGCACAATTGTATGCCAGTGTGAATATGGCTATCATATGGCAGTCTTCTGTACAGTGATGCAGGTCATACATTAAAAAATGTTCATTAAATTGTTTTCCTTTAGACATTGGTGAGTTGCATTTAAATTTTATAGAGCTAAACTTGTTAAATTGGTGACCTGTTATGTTATTATTATTGTCTTGTTGCTGCATTTATTTTGTCAGGGAAAACTAATCCTGAGTCAGTTAAAAGTCAGGGAACTCTGAAATTATGTAAGACTGTGGAAACCCTGTATAAAATAACTATGTATAATGATTCTCTAGAA
Organism: Cyprinodon diabolis; assembly: GCA_030533445.1. Classification (NCBI taxonomy): domain Eukaryota; kingdom Metazoa; phylum Chordata; class Actinopteri; order Cyprinodontiformes; family Cyprinodontidae; genus Cyprinodon; species Cyprinodon diabolis. The sequence continues at coordinate 10,418,966 of CM060082.1, forward strand.
AAGTCACATTATATTAATAGTATTATCTTGTATAAACATACCGTGATTCTAAAATAAAAGTTATTCATTTGTGACATTGACTTCTGTCTTGTGATTTATCTTAAGTTTTTAACCTGTTTTTAACCAATTTATATTTTTCCAAGCACACAACTGGTTTCTATTGACGTTCTTAGGCATCCAGCATACAAAGGTGAGTGAAGGTGAGTGAAGTATTTTCGTAGTATACACTAGTATACACTAAGATTAGGTGAAATAATGATTATGTCATTGCTGCACTTTTACAGTAATGCTGACTCATTAATTCTATGGCACTGACTCTTTCTATACTAATACAATCAAATGCCCCATATTGTGATCCTCAAACAATCTTTCCTCTGAGGAAATACTATAGTTCTCTCCTGGAGTTATTTTTATTTTTTACATTAGCAGCATCAAATTTTCTGCAAGAAAATTGAATATTTTTATACTGTTCAAATCAAGACACAACTTTAAAACATTAGGTAAGATGGTGCTTTGATTATTCACACTTTGAAAATATATTTCTAAAGCTTCTTTTTTCAACTTTATGTTTATATGCCAACCAAACAACTCATTTCAAATATTATTAACAAATTAAATATGAGGTGTGAAAATAATGGAATAGAATCAGTTAATTTAGGTGCCTAAAACAGTTTGTTGGTATTCCTATTAAAGATATTCCAAAGAAAACCTCTCTCTAGCCCACTTATTTAAGACTTCTTTTAAACTCTAGAGAACAAATGGATGATCACACCTTCACTGCATCCAGCCGAAGCCAGCACAGTGAAGATCTAGTTAATGGCAAGATGGACTCAGGCATAACTAAAAAATGCTGGTGAACTGTCAACTTTTCAGTCTGCCGTGTGGCACAGGTCCCAATTAAGGGAGAAAAGTGAAACCAAGTGACAACAGGAGGACTGCGAAGAAGATAGAGAGCCTTGTTTTGAAGGTAACGAAGGCAACATGCAGCACTACATATAACACATAAACATGAAACTTTTATCACTTTTTCCTGCTTAAACTCTAGAATGGTTTGAAGTAAAAAAAATGTTGTTTTCTACTCTTTAGGTTGTAGACGTTGTTTTATTTAATTTGTGAATCATCAAAGCAAATTGCAGTTTATATTCTCTAAGAGAAAACATCCTCTCTAAATAACACTTTTGCATTTTATTCTTTTCTCCAAGGATAGAGATATAATTACATACATATACACCTTAAATTGATCTGTAGCCTTTTGGTTTCTTCCCAGGTTCTTTTCGGTTAATGTTCCTAATATTATAGTTTTTTTAAGCTTCTTTCTGCAATCAGTGTTCTAATAACTTATGGAGTATATGGATATTTTACCAGGGCTCAGATACTTTCCAAATGATATAGTTTAATTTGTCTAATTTGAAGGAATACCTTCCACTTACCATTTGTTCTCTGTTAGATCCTAGGTAGCACTTTACAAGAATATAATAGCTAATGTCTTAGAACTTAGACGAATACTTTAACAAAAAGTACAGGGTCCTTCCTTGAACTTACAAGAAAGTTCACTGGCCATAAAGATTGGTTTTTATGGCTTTTACAGGGACTCTCCGATAATCTACTGGGTATTTTTCATTCAACCTAAGGAGTACTTTCTAGTAAGAAACTCAAATTTTGAAGATATGGTATTGTGAGTTTTTGGTATTAGTTTTTAGACAATACTTCCTTACAAGGTGCTTTAAGAGAAAATAGCCCACAGAACTTACAGGGTATTTTCTCTGACATACCTTAGAGGGTACTTTACCAGAACTAGTTCCTTTTTCAAAATTAACAGATTACCTTTATGGCATATAAAGGGAACTATCTATAACACACTTTTTTCTAGTCCTTTCATGTCAAATTCTTTCATTTTACAACCTACCTTTCTATAGTTTTGGGAATACTATTCCAGTTCTAGGGATTACATCTCATCTTACAGAAAACTTTCCTACAGACATAAGATTCAAGAACTTTACTTTAAACCGACTGTGTATTTTTAATAATCTAAGATGATAACTTTCTATGAACTTGCTACATACTTTTTAGGATTTCATAAGTAACTTATGTTATACTTCATTTAGTTATCCAAACAGACCAGTTTTTTTTGCTTACAGGTTCCTTTCTATTATCTCTTAAAGTACTTTCCAATAGGGCTGGGTGATAATTCAATAACGATATATATCGATCGATAGACGTGTGGCGCAATAGAAAAAAAGAGAGTCGATAAAAGTTCGATATAAAAGAAACGCAGTTTTCCTTCCTTCTCATTGTAGCCTAGCATGTATGTTTATGCTAGTCACTGCTTCCTCCCAACCAATCACAATCGCGGACCCAGGCACGCCGTCACCAAGCGCCGCCCTCTCAAACCACAACACAGAGCACATGAAGATGTCGCAGCAAGGAGAGGAGGAGGAAATTGTTCCAGTTCGCCAGTTTGGCAGTATTTCGGTTATGGCAAGTCGGACAAAAAACAAACCACAGTCATCTGTAAAATGTGTCGGGAACCAGTGAAAACGAAGTCTGATAACACAACCAACTTTTTTTTTTTTTTATCATCTCAGCCGCTCACACCCGCAGGAGTACGAGCTGTGTAGGCCCCGCCGCGGCTCTCCTCCGAGGAATCTTCGGGAATTTCGGGAAAATATATATATTCATTTCTGGGCAGTTTCACACGTAGTTCTAACAATTGAGAGAAAAATGCTGAGGGGCCAGAAACTTCAAAGTAATAACTCAGGTTATATACATATGAACCAGGTTCAGCATAGAAGAATGGGGCGCCAGGGGGGCAGGGCATTTATTTATTTGTTATATTTATTTCGGTCACTTTTCTGGTCACTTTAGTTTATTCTTTGTCAGTATTTAATAACATAACTCAGGTCTCTTAAGTTGCTTCTCTTTAAAACAATTGTTATGGTTAAAAAAGTTGACTAAATAAATATTTAAATGGAAGTCTGTGTTTGTGTTCTTTATTAAAATTAAATCATTTAGCAATATCATAAAATGTCCAGGCAGAGCTGCACATAAAATATGGTTTCAAATCTTTTCAATAATTATCGATATCGATCAATATGCATTTTTTTTTATCGATAAGCTTTTTTTCTATATCGCCCAGCCCTACTTTCCAAGGTGTTTAACTAAGACTTATTGGTAACCTTTTTGGACTTTACAGTATGATATTCTAGAATCCACAGGGTACTTTCCAGGAATATACATAATTTTTAAGAATTTGCAAGTCAATGGTACGTACAAGAATTTGTAGAGTGTTTTATAGGACTGTAAAGAACAAACGACCTTGATTTTACAGGGTACTTTTTTATTCACTACAGGTAACTTTACAGATATGTACAGGGTACATTTCCCAAACTTAAGTGATAAAATCCTAAGTCCTTTAAGGTTTATAAGTTAGAGATTTTTTTGGTATGTTGTAAAAATTGTTTGTGGTATTTAAAATTAGGATACAATGATCTGCAAAAAGTCAGAACCCTACAAAAAAAAATTACAGTATATGCTATAAAATGTGCATTTCTCCATTATTAAAGAGTCTACTTTTAGCCACAGTAAATTTGACACAATAATAGCAAACAGTATCGTTTTAAAACATAATCGCAAACAATAATGGTTTTATTGGGATAGCAGTGGGGCAAAAAGTATACAGTAGCAGCCATTCAAAATGGCCCTTCACAGTCAAACACCAGACGAATGGCAGCCGGATGGCACCCGACTTCCAGCCACTGGAGTGACCCCCTCCTTCTCATGGACATGCATATTTTTTTACTCTGACTTCACTCTTTCACAGAATTACTGGGTTTGACCAGGAAATGATGCTTCTCTTTGGATCTTAATGTCCACAAATCATGACAGAAAGAATATTTCAGTACAAAGATTGATGTTTAAAAAAGGAATCTTAGGGGACCAGCCAAGGACCGGTCAATGAAAGTGGGAGAATTTTGAGTGGCTGCTACTGTAAATAGTTAGACTAACAATACTCAACATCAGACTTTCAGACAATCATCAATTATCTTTGTTATAAAATGATGACCAATTCCTATTATGTTCATTTTTATTGATACAGCAACTTATAAGACTATTGCAAATCTCTAATCTGTTCAGCTATCAAGGGAATCCAAAAAGTGTTCCATCAACACAAAGATTAGAAAAGAAAATTACTTTTATGGCTTACTTGTATGTAAGCTGATTTATGGTAAAAATAAATAAATAAATAAAAAAGATTTTTGAAATTCTAAAGCCAAAAAGCCAAAAAGTTCAGGTTTGGTTTTTAAATCATCCAACTAGAAAAGTGCATAAAGCTTTTCTCTGATGTATTGAGAATTATTAAAATTTTTAACATGTCTAAAGGATGGATTTTTTTTCTCTGTTTCCGTTTAAACTCAGGCTGCACTAAACAGGTTTACATGCCTGGAGAGTAACCTGTATGTTTTGAGCTCAGAAAGCAAAGAATTCATTTAAATGGTCAAATGTCTTGCTTTCAATATCATCCAAATGCAGGAAGAGATGCTTAAAGGCCACTGTGGAGTCATAAATGTTTCTGGGCGCAGGTCCAGTGACTGTAGGCCCCAGTTTTCTTTCCTGTTCTTCGGTTCAGCTTGGCAGTCAAGGCAAGACCCATAAACCTCCTGCCGTGGCCCGACGTCACCCCCCCTGAACTAAAGCAAAGTGGAGTGAGGGAGGGCTGGCACGATGGAGGAGTCGCCTCGGGCAGAGCGGAGTCACAGCTTGGCATCCTCCAGTAACCTTTTAAAATGCAAGCCCAATACTGAGAAGCCAGACTTCACATGGATCCGTTTCAGGATGAGAGCTTATCTATTGGGCAACAACACTTAAATCTGCCAAAATACTGCACTGAGCAGCGCGGCGGAGCAGGGAAAGGTCACGCACGGTTGTATGCAAAAACACCCCTCCCCACCCCCGTCCGCTGCAGACACCCATACACAGAGATGCACTACTCTGAGATACATGCAGGACCACGCCATTCAGAGGCGAGAGGAATGCATTTTCTACACGCCGCTGATCGATTTCTGTGGGAAATAACCTGGGTCCTGTGAGTTGTTATTGCTCTCATACCATTTTGCGGATGTATTCATAAACAACCCAGCAGCTTATAGTGATACGCTCAGCAGAAAAACTGACGGATAAATGAATCATAAAAAGGCCCGGCAAGGACAGCGTCCCCGAGTTCACCCCCCCAAAACATGGCTGCTTTTGCAAGCTGCTGAGTAAGGATCCTAACCCCCCCCCAGCACCACCGCCACCAATCTTTAATAATCTGCATCATTTATTTGCTAGTATATAGCACCACCAGAAAGAAAAAATAAACACCTAGAAGTTTAATGCATTCAGTTGCTATTGGAAACATTATTTTCTGCTTCTCTTTGCTGATAAATAATCCATTACAGAGATAAGGCTGCAGTATAGCAAACCACAGTAGGTTAAGAAATGTATATGCAATTTATTTCATTTTCTATGTTGTTTTTTTAATCTTTGCATGCAAACACAGTTTTTAACTAAAGAAACAATGCAGGTCTACTCAGTGCACACAGCATAACAAACGGTTAGTGTATATAGGTGTGTGTGTGTGTGTGTTATCAGGGGGTGAAAACAGGTTAGATCTCTGTACTCTATTGGAGCTGTTGTGATTTCAGGAAACATGCATTTTGATGTTGATGGGGAGCAAACTGATCTTGAAAAGCAAACGACAAGCATGATAACACTTATCTGGGGAAAGCTGGGCAATACCCAATACCGCAAAGGATGTTCTACTATCTGAAGAAAGTATTTATCTTACAAAAAAAAGGTGGTCTCTGATGTGTTAGCTTTGCACCTCATAGTGTAATGGAATAAATGCCCATATCTTTGGACTGTAAAAAATGAGATTGGGACTCTGCAACTGTAATCCAAAACGGAGGAAGGCTTTCAGTGTAATCAATCTCCAAAAAGGCTTTTAATGGAATCAATGGAGAGAAAAAGGGGATTGATTTCTGCACAGCGTACTGCCATTTTTAGATATTTACTCTGTCAAATCTCTCGGCGCAGGACTGAAAACTTCCATCCTGTGATATAGGTTAATTGCATATTGAGCAGAGCAGTCCATTTGTTAAGTGGCACACTTTTTCTCGGTGGCCATTAAAGCACATACAGCTATATTGGAGTGCAAAAACCCTTAAACTGGGCTGTGATCAAAATGGTTCAGCCAAATATATGGTCTAAGTTGTCGTCAAACTATACTATATGTATGGGTTCTTTATTTCAGTTTCCAAGCTTAAATGTGTAAACAGCTGTTGTTTTTCAGGTAAATTACTAATGACATGGTACTGATTTGTACTAAACCAGTGCTTCCAAATTGACAGTCTTTATTTTATTATTGTATTTGGGATTCTGTGGAGGCTTATAGGCACCCAATGTCCTAAAGTACTGTATGTAGCACTCTAAACATTTTCAGTTTGGGAAAAACAGTTAAAAAAAATTAAAATCAGATCAACCTTATTTAGATCAGGAACTAGCTTTCCAAAACCTAAAGACCGTAGGTCCCAATTAATCTACAATTAAACCAAAATCCCTCAGTTATTCAGCAAAAAGTCAGTTTCTGATAAGGAAAGAAATATCAGAAAATTATGGCAAAACTAGGTATCAAAGTTTTGAAAAATTGAAATGTGTAATGAATTTTATGTTCCTTATAAATGGAATGTTTAAAATATTTATACCTTAATATTTTTTAGAGAAATATTTATTGGTAATACCTCATTAAAACCACCACCTTATATTTACTTATAAGTGGTTGCATGTTTGTACTGGTGTGTTTTTTTAGATGTATTGCTGTTGAGGAGCTAATGTCCCTATTCCACCAGTACCAACTCAGAGAGGGTTGATTTGATTATTAGTATTTAAATAAGCAATAATAAGCATATTAAGTGCGTGCTTGCTTGCTTCAAATTATTGAAAGTTGCACTGAAAATTTAGCGTCTGAGGAATGTCGGTCGCTGATCGGTTAGGGGCGGTCTCACATATCACTGCAATTAGTGTGTATTCTAATAACTTATCTCTTAGACCATTAAATTAGTTCATTCTGATCTTATAGTGTATGAATCCTTTTACTCTGACATGAGAGCTGGCTCGGAACTCATCTGCCTGGCTCTGGCCTGTGGAGCTGGTTTACAGTTACCTTTTGTATCTCTGCTTCTTTTTCTATCTCTGCTTCTGTCTCCTTGAACCCCAGTCGGCCTCGGCAGATGGCCGCTCACACTGAGTCGGGTTCTGCTGGAGGTTTCTTCCTGTTAAAAGGGAGGTTTTCCTCTCCACTGTCGCTACAAGCATGCTTAGTGTGAGGGATTGCCTTCGAGTCAATGAGTCGATGCAATCAACTGGTTTTCCTTAGATAGAAAACTTTGAATCAGTTTAACTGTATGATCTGGAGAACTGTAAAGTACCTTGAGATTACCTGTTTTATGAATTGGCGCTATATAAATAAACTTTATTGAAATCAAATTGAATTATAGCAAGCTAGCATTAGCTTACCTTCTTATGTGCTCTAGCTAGTCTTTCATATAGCGTCACATTCTCTCTCCCTCTCCCACATCGTTCTCTGTAACACCCTCCAGGACAGATGGCGCGATTACAACATTGACTGACCTTTGGTCCGCTAAGGCCTAATACCAAATACACTTAAGAAACACCTCAATATCATACAAGGTTTGTTGCTTTGGACATCCCTCATGTAGCGATCAGAGATCTACTGTAGCAACAAAATATAGTTAATAATTAGATCAGTGAGACCCATCCCACCAATGACACCCTACAGATAGCAATATCATCACTCACTTGGACACTTATATTTCCCAGGATAACTACACCAGCTGGAGAATCCTACTGGTTTAAGTAACCTGCATAGGAAAAGACAAAGGAATTTTCCTTCTTGGCTCATGTTCAAACTCGTCCTTGTTCTCGTCTTCCTCCGCTTATCCTGGACTGGGTGATGGGGGCAGACATCCCAGTAGAAACTCTCAGACTCCCCCCTCCTTACAGAAGACACCGATGCTAAGGTGAGCAGGCCAGCTGAAAGACATGGTCCCTCCAGCATGTCCTAGGCCATCTCCTGCGGCCTCTTTCTGTTGGGACAGGCCTGAAGCACCTCCCGATGGAGGCGTCCAGGAGGGAACCACAACAGATGTCCAAGCAACCTCAGCTGTCATCCTTCATGTTGAGGAGTGGTTTTGCTCCATGCCCCTCCTGGATAGCCAAGCTACTCGCCTCATCTCTAACTGATTCATCGGGAAGAACTTCAGCAAACATTGCAGTCTTGGAGTGAAACACTAAGCATTTTACATCTGTGAAAATTGGAATTTAGATAATAAACTGCTTATTGTAAAATAGAATATTTTGAAACCACCCTGTCAAAGTAACTGACTGATTGAAAGTAAATGCACTGTGAAAATTGAGAAACTATTCTATCTATGTCTGTCAGGAGATCAGAACGTGAGATCTTAAACTTAAAACTCTGCCTCCAGAACAATATAGTGGTTTTATAAGGATTTTTTGGTTTAAATTGTTTCATCAAGAAATCGGCAGGTCTAAAAGTACAACCAATTCATTCAGTCAGTACTTCCTCTCACTTGAACTCGCCCTTTCTTTAAAGCAATATCCTTAGAAACTCTTGTTTTAACAAATAAACATCTTTCCATCCAGCTATGTAGCTATTGCAGTATGTTGTTGGTCTTTTGACAGTAAAACAATTTTGCTTGCAATCTAGAAACCCATTACACAATTCAAGAGACCGGTTAAAAGCCGCTCAGCTGTGGTTCAGCTTCAGCTCTCTGGGTTTAGAAGACACAATAAAATACCACACTTCAAACAAAGAATAACAGTAACAGCCTATCAAGTCAGCTGTGCCTCAAACTACATTTTTGACAAGTAATTGGAGTCTGAACTCTGATGATTATATACATGCATTACACTATTTTGTAAAAATAAAATAAAAACTCTCTAAGGAGCTGTTATAGTGGTTTGGACAGGCTTTGAGAATTACAAACCTTGTGACAATTGAGGGCAATGTAAAACTACTGTAAACATCTATTTAAACATCGAATATTTGACCAAGGCTCAGGGAATCAGGTCCACAGATTTAAAAATGTCATGGAACTGTCAATAAATCTGCAAGAACCAACTAATTTGCCAGACACGAGTTTAAACAATTGAGCTCTGTTTTATAACAGCCCTCAGACTGTTATACTTAAATAATGGTATAAGACAAACACACAATGGTGTCAGACAGCTTTAAAGCAATTTCTACGTTTATCCCTCAAGCATTTAGTCTAAAAGTGCCTCATCCCTTTATTCATCAATTAATCAATCCATTCATCCATCCATTCGGCCAAATAGACCAGAGCCCGCAGGCTGCTCTAGATAGGAAGAGATATATTTGGTCCTTTGCACAAGGGTAGGACAGAGTGTGTGTACAGTAACAAATGCTTCCTTATACATGTTAAATTGTAGGTTTACTTCAGACAGAGTGGTGAGCACTGCTGGGGCCTCCTATGATTTTTTCTAAATGGAAACCCCAATCTAGTTTTCAAACAGCTATATCCACTGGAAAACTTAGCCCAGTAAAGCTCAAATTACTCTGCCATTTGAAATATAACTAATCTGCAGGGGATCTCATCGGAAGGTGGTTTTATTGTTCATATTATCTCATCTGCTTTTCTCCTTTAGATTTATTAGATTTAAGATACCATTTGTGGTTACAGGAAACTTAGTGACATTTCTAAGCAAACAGTTACTGCAAAACTGTGACCCTTACCTCAACTTTTTTACGGTGCGTTCATACCAAATACGGAAGGACTGGTCGCTTATGTGAAGGACATATTTCAAATAAAGTAAATTCAATGAATTGGGCGAATAGGAGTGATTCAGAAAAAGACAGATGCAAAGTTTTCCTTTGGGTCAAAAATCTGAACTTTTCTGTCAATTTAAAGTCACCCATCAGGGACTGGATTTGGTTATGATGTAAGGAGAAGAAGAGCAGCAGAGACAACAATTTTATGATTAAAACCCACCAAAGGGAGATTATTCCACTGATGCAGGGCAGCAAGTCATGATAGTGGGTCCTGTACTGCTGGAGCAGACTGTAATCCATGTGTTCGGTGTGAGCATACCTTTATAATTCTTCTTACATTCTAACCACCAGCATTACACTATTACTGTTACTGCAGGTTACCTTATCTGCTGCAGTGGAGCCGCTTCTCGGTTACTAACTGCTACAGTGTATTTATTTCACACTTTCACTTCTACACTCCAATCATTACTGGTGCTATCCTCTACAGGGACACTGCAACAGTCTTACTATTCATATAAAGTTGATTTTTTGAAAACTTGGAAGAAAGTGTGGACTGCTGAAAGAAGCGTGGTGAACTGGTGACAGAAAAGTGCAATGGCGTGCTCAAAGATGACCCTGCACATTTTGAGTATGTTTAGGTCAACCTGCTGCTGTGAAGCAGGATTCTCCACCATGAACAGAATCAAAAATAAATATCGATCCAGGCTCATAATGAGCACATTGAAACGTGCTTTAGAATGGCTTTGTCTCCAATCAAACACAGGTTTAAAGCCTTGCAGGGCAGCATAAAGCCCACTGCGAATATTAAGACAGAAAAAAGAAAGAAAAAACAAACTAACGGTCAGTTCAGGTATTTTAAAAAAATATGTGAATCAGAAAATTTTCTATATACCAACCTGAATTATTGTTGTTCTCTACTTCAAAAAACAATTTAGATTTTAAAAAGGAAAAATGTTTTTTAAATATATATTTTATTTAAAAAGTCAATATTTAATATGGATACATAAAAACCACATACTATTTCAATGTGAAATTCTGTTTAAAGTAATGGATTATAATTAAAAATGTCTCCGGACTGGTTGCTGAGTTTCTTTATTCAGACCCCGCCGATTTTTAATTGGTTACCCCTGCCCTAGAAAAAGGATATTAATATAATTTGTTTAAAGATTCGTTAATAAAATTAATCAGTTCATGAAATTGTGGTTTGGGTTTACAAATAAATTGAGTTACAGAGCTTTAACTGCATTTTCTGCTCCTTTGCATTTATAATAGGCAATCAGCATGGCTTTAGTGATATTGTATTAATTATAGAACTTTATTAGAAATGTATGTTTCCCAAAAGCTTTTATATGTAATAAATATCAAACAAAGCTTACCTTATTTTGATGTTTAAACAACCAAAATTCAGTCTGTTCATATGAAAAATGTAAATATAAAACTTTATACTCATCTATTCTAAATGATGTCTGTTGTACCTCATTTCATTTGTATATTATGTGAGAAGGGTCTGCATGGTGGTGCAGTGCACTGTTACCTTGCAGGCCTGGGTTTCGATTACTGGCCTTGGGTCTTTCTGCATGGATTTTTCATGTTCTCCATGTACATGTGTGGTTTTTCTCCGGGTACTCCGTCTTACTGCCACAGTCCGAAAAACATGATTTTCGATTTGTACATTGAATGACCAAACTATCGCTATCACAGCCCAGCATGAAACACCAATGATTCAGGCATTAACAGAGAGTGAGTCACAGAACCAAGACTTTGTGCAAATTTCAACTAAACTGAGAAAAGAACTAATCAATTAATGGTAATGATTTCATGCAATTTGTTCACACAAACATGTTGTCTGAATCTTTTGTATGACCAACCAAACAGTATTTCTGTTACTATGTTGCTTACTTGCTACTTCTACTGCTTTACTCTAATTAATACATTAGTCACATTTGCACTACCTTGTATATTTTACTTTTTATATTTTTTATCCATATTTTTATCCTAAGTGTATATATTAGTCTATTCTTTGCATGCCTTATACCCACAGTGTTTTTAGAGATTTTTATAATTTTATTTACCTATTCCATATTATACAGTATGTTTCATGTTGCACGATTGTACCATAAAAAAATCCTAGTTTGTGAACTCCTTCACTAACAATGACAATAAACCTGATTCTGATTCTGATACATATTAACATATGTATCTTATAACTAAACTGTAATTGTGTTTTTGCTAAACTGTCACTGTTTTGCTCATCATATTTTTTGCTACACTGTTCTGGATTTGGCAACAATGTCCTGCATTTTACAACAATGTTATTCGCATTTCTCTGTTACCACTTTATATATTGTTACTGTTACTGTATTTTACTGTTACAATTTTTTGCCACATTGTTACAGTTTTGTACACTGTAACTGAACTTTTTGACTTTACTTTTACTACATTGTTGGTTTTCTGATTCATTGTTACTATTTTGCCTGGACATTTATTGTAATTTTCTTCTCTGTTATCGTTTTGCTTCATTGTTACATTTTTCTGATGTATTGTTACTGATTTTTCTCCACCATTAATCTTCAGCTAGATTGTTACGGTTTTCGTTACTCTGCAATTGACTATGTCTACGCTGTTACTCTTAATTTATAGCTCCACCCCCCTGATTTACATTATGCCTTCACCACTACGAATCTTTAATCTATGTGTGGTTTTCTTGGCTATATTGCTTCTGATTTTGCTATGCATTCCTAATGATTTTACTCCACCTTTTTTTTCAACAAACTTTTGGTAGAAAAGTGAAAATACAAACAATGATGTCCAAGCTCAAGGAAAAGCAACTGAATTAAAACTTTAAAACTTACATCAATGGAAATTTAGAAGCTGGAATAAATACCTAGGTTAATTTATCATCCTGAATGATCATTTGGTGCTGCACGGGTTACACCTCCTTGCTGAAATCTGATCACAGTACAAGGCTGATTCTCCCAATCTGTGAAAAAAAACAACCCAAAATGCACTAACATAAGTTTTCAATTATATGTTTATCCATATGCCAAAGCTTGTTAGACACACAAATCCCGAGTCAGATATTAAATAATTTCCCTGATCTATGTAAACCTAGAAATTTACTTACAATTTTGGAACTCATACATCAATAGCTTTTAATACAACTGCTCATTGTAATGAAATGACATTGAGTGTAAAAGTGTAAAATATATCAAAGTAGCATTTATAGTTCTTTTGAAGGAAACAGAGAGCACAGAAGCACAAACAGATGGCAGCCTGTCAGAGCAGAGAGATTAGTCTGTGGTTGGCATAGAAACTGAGCATGGACACTTCAGGTTAAAGGGTAAAACCACTCATCCTCAGCTATAAAAGGAAGACAAATCTCTAGCTATATAATCTTTATATATTTATATATACACATTGCAAAAAATTTAAATATCAACAAGCCTTTTTTTTTCAATTAGGTGCATTTTCTTTTGAATTAAGGAGGTAAGTGAGACACTTTGCCAATGAAAGAAGGCAATTTAAATTTAAAATAAGAAAGCGCAAATGCATTGTCTTTTTTCAAGGGCATATTTGCATATTATCGAATTATCTTTTTTAAGAGTAGAAATGTTCATTCGAATTAAGGGTAAATACACGTCATTTTTTTCTTAATTTTTTTCACATTTTTATTCATTTTTAGATCGTTTTTGCAAAAACGATAAAAAAATTTGTAAAACTGAGTACATATATATATATATTTTTTTTTTTTTTCTTGAAGTAATATAATATATATTATATATATTGTATATATTATATATATATTACTTTATATATGTATTAATGAACTTGCATAATAATATCAATAAAATCACGTAATTTTATTGATATTATTATGCAAGTTCATTAATTATTTCACATGCTTTGAAGTGCACTCTTTGTTTTCTTCAAACTCTTAACCAATCTATATCATTACTGCTAAAGCATTTGAAATGTTAAAACATTTCAGTACCTTACTGCAAAAAATGACTTAACCTGTTTCCCCCCACTAAGTTGATTTTTTACTTATAATGCTAATGTATTGAAGTTAGCTGGTTAAATTAAATCAGGTATAAAGTGCCCCCACTCTTACTATTTAAAATTGCCCTGAAGGTTTAACAGACTTTAGAGGCATTCCTTTGGTTTGTTGTTCTACATTTTTGGAGCAACTAGATGTGCTATAGTGTTATAGGAAGCATGTATGTGTAGAGAAACAAGTGTCAAGCATATCAAGCAACCCTTCCTTATCCTTTTCTTGATTTTGAAACATGATCGTTCACTAATTTTTTGTTGAGTTTAGCTGTGTGATTGTGCTACCATTAGCTTGTATGGAAACATGAACAATAAGAATTGTTTTCAGTTGTAGTTTTAGTTTCACTATACCATCCAAGACTGATTACTCTCTGGCAACTGCAGCTTTGTAAAACATGTTGGCTTTGTCTGAACGTTCACCCTAACCCCTAAAGCTGAGTTAATACTTGACCTGTACACGAGGTAGTGCGGCCATATCATTTTGTGCTTCTGCGCCCCTACATGCAGACTCCATGTGGACAGAATTTCAGTTCGGAGCCCGAAGGAAAATTTGTAACTATGTGGACGTATCCAATCGCAAAACATGGCAAACGAGAAGCAGCTCCTGGTGGCGAGGGTTCGCAAATGTAAACATCCAGAGACAACCTGTGATCTAGCTTTAAAATATCACCTCTCTCATCATATTGTGGAAAAAAACCAGGAAAGTAATTACTGTCGCTCTCAAACAGCATGAAGAGGCTTTGATAAAGTTCTAAACAGGTATGTTTTCTACTTCCTCTTGTAGTGTGGTGCTATCAGTTTGCTGTTGGTGCTGAACACGTCCGACCCAGATTTGGCTAGAAGAGGAGGAAAGCTGCTCAGAGTATAAATGCTGCAGACGCTGTGACGGGCAGCTCATTTTTCCGAGCGGGATGTCCGTGCATCAAACATAATGAGCCCTTAACCCCTCAATCACTAGAGCCAGGAACATATAGTGGACTTTTATATGTCAACTTGGTAAACTAAGTTAACTGACCGTTCAGACAGATGACTACTTAACAGCTTCTCTGACGTCATCATGGGACATGCTCAAAGCAGTCCAGCAAAATAGGATTAGACATGTTTATCTGCATTTTAGTTGTTTCTTTCTTTAGATTATGCACTATATAGCATAAGGTTTTTTAACAAAATAAAATGGAAGGCGACCCGGATGTATTTCTAGATGCGCATTCACAAATGAGCTGATAGCGCATGCAGGAAGGATCGTGCTACGGGACGGATCGGGTAGTTACAACCAGGGATGCACATTTTTCAAGGTGCATTGTGGGAAATTTTGAGTCCGCTACATTTTCATTCACTAAACTCTTAAACATATAAAATGTTGTCACCGCTATATAGTGCTCTATATAGAGGTTAGGGTGAACGTCCTGACACAGCTCAAGTCTTTAAAGGAAAAGAACTACCAAAGCAGACACAATTGATTGAAAACAAACAACAGTCAAAAGAGCTCAGTGGGTAACATTGTGAAACAAAGTGAAAGCCTGAACAAAATAGAAAAAAGTTATAGAAGAAAATGGACCTGGGCGGTTTGCTTAAGTGTATGGAGCAAGAATATCAGGCCAACAATTTGTGACCTTTAGCATCAGCCCACTAGGATTATGCAAGACAAGAATCCAAATATACCACTGAATGGTTAAAAAGTTCTGGGCTGGTTCACTAAAATTCTGGACTTAAGATTGAATAAAATCTAATGTAGCCAAACTAAATAGTATTGCAGAGCAAAATGGCCAAAATCAATTCAGTAATGTGAAAAAATATAATTGACAGTCATCACCCTCAGCAGCCCTACTGCATTTCGCCAAGACGGGCACAACCATTTATTAGACAGTTGGTGCAATATCATTTTATTAAGTGTTCTTCTTTTATTTGGTAAATTTATTTTTTATTTTTTGGTTTGAAAATAAAATGATAATTTGAATACAAAGTTTTGCATTTTGTCAGATGTCGGGGAAAATATTGGTAAAAAAAGTCACTTAAATAAGAGGGTAAATACTTTCTCACACCTCTGCACAGCTAAAAAGCAACAACATCCTTGTTAGTTACGACAAATCTGCCCTTTAATGGCGAAAAATTGTTGAAAAAGTCAGTAAACTGGAGACAGCAGGTTAATATTTACCAAGTCGGCCACTCAGCGTTCACCTCGAGTCAGCTGCTTGCAAAGGGACCAGAAGGCAAATTATCTAACGTAGCTCATGGCCTCTGTGGACAAAGTGCTCTTTAGACGGGAGTTCATATTTCACTTGTGAGCGGAAAAAGTCAGCGAACCTGATACCTGAATTTCATTTGGAGGAAATGGGGTGATTCTGAAGGGTAACGGTAAAACCCACCTGAGGCTGTGACAGTAAAAGCACAGGTTTTAAAATAGAAAGAGTTTGCCGCCACTCATGCTGCTGATGCTCGACCGCAACACCTCCTTTGTTCCTCGTCGACTAGCAGTGCAGGTGTTTGGCAGAAGGCGTGACAAGCCAGGCGTCAAGCGGAGCTGACAGATTGTTGACATCTTCCCTCACGCCGCATGCGGATTAACCGCTCCTGACAGAGACTGCTGTTTTATTTCTCGGGTGAGATCTGATGAATTATGAAACGGTCGTGTCAGGCCCTGTCCTTTATTGCCTGTAACATGCTCTCTCTTTGTCAACCTTTGTGCCCGTCCATGTCCTGTCAGGCCACAGCACCACTAGGGAAGGCCGTCCTGGGACCACACACTTTTCCTCTGTACCCTGAGCAACATTTTCTGTTCACACACAGACAGACACAAGCCAGTGTTTGTTCATATTAATAAAACCACACAGGGGAGGTTCTTCAGATTCGTGCCTCTGGCTTGTTTGCTTTGCTCCCTTTCTTGTTTTTTCTCTTTCCCTTTAGTTCAGAATTCCCTCGCAGTGTTGTCCATATGGTGTACTGACGTTGTTTAATTTCAGCGAGCGTGTGTACAAAGGGTAGCACGCTTCCTTCAAGCTCAAACACAACCCTGCTGAGCACAAACTTCGCCAAGCTTTGATCATCAGAAACAATGCACACAAAACATGAAAACTCATTCTTTAATATAGAGAAACAAAAGGCCGAGCTGAAAATACAACCCAAAAAGCTCTTATTTTGCAAAACGGTTCCACCATGAGTATACTCTTCTTAGTAAATATTCACTTTATTTCTTTCACCAACACTTACGTTGAACACTGAAATTGAATATTGAAAATTGTACACATCCAACCTTCCACCAAACCATATATACTTTAATAACCACTTATATATTGGTGAAATGTCCCTTAGCATGTTGCACCATGCATTAGTATGCTGATCTTTGATCACAACTAGCTCTAAAGTGTAATGCTATGTTCAAACCTAAAGCAGCAGAGGCAGCAGAAGCAGCTAGTTTACATGAAAAGTCAATGGTTGACGCGCATAGTGACAGAGCTCTGCCGGTGTCGGGGGGTCTGAGTGGCTCAAAACAGAAACAATGTTTGAAGGCAGGATGGTAATCTGGATGAACTGACTGCACAGATCATGTTTTAAGGTGGACTTTCTCATTTAAAAACATATTAAAACTACTTTTTACCCACAGATCCCAGCAAATATAGCTGCCATCATTACCAGCAAAGAAATGATAGGGTAGCTCCACACAACTCGCATCACACCAACTTTTTCATCAAAAATGAAGCAGCATGCACATTTTTGCTGCTCTCGTGTGAACGTAGCTTTAATGTGAACTAGACCTTGTTCATAGCATACCCGCTAAGGAATGACTAAGTGAAAAGCTCCAAATTGAACTTGTTTCCATTTATTTACAAACCTGATCTAAAAAAGTCTAAATAATGAGTCATGATGATATTCATAAATTAGCATATAATCATCTGACATTAGTTTTATTCTCTGCTGTTGTCTTTTACTTTTACTGTATTTTACTATGACTCAAAACACACAACAGCTTCTCTCATTTATATCTTGTACTGGCTTCTTTGTAAGAAAGCAAAACATACTTTTTCCCTGAAAAGTGCTTTAACCTAGAATTGTTAAAGCCGTTTTTTTTTTTTTCTATCAAGGGCTTCTCCTGGTAAAAATAACTGAATTGGGTGACTTTCAAAGACCATTATAGAGTAAATAACAAAAAAAAACAGAAAAAGGGCTTCAATTAGAGGCAACCTCATTTTTGCTCAGTTTATTTCTTAATGAAAGACCACGATCACACCATACAGACACAGACGAAAAACAATAGCAATAAAATGTCTTACAGAGTGGATTTATTTAGACTTAGACTCAATTTTATTTATCCCTTGAAATAACTCCTTTAGGGAAATTCTGGTTCCAGTAGCTTATATAGTGTACAAAGGGCAGTGTTAAAGCAAGATGCCATTAAAGATAAAAATACAACAGATGATATAAAAAGAGTACATATAGTACAAAAGAGCATAAGAACATTTGTAATGTCCTGGAATATGTTTCCTTTAGACATAAAAATATCTGCACAGTTAAGAGCTAAGGAAAGACTACACAGTAGTTGATTTGGATTATGGCACTTGCACTGCAAAAAATGTACTGACCATATAAATGAATAAAAATGATATAGACAACACAGTAGTTGGCATGTGTTATTACACAGTGAGAGAGCAGAATAGTGCACATGAGTGACAATAGGTAATGTTTTGCACGAGATGTCCAAGTAGGGGGGGTACTGACCCTTGTCCCTCTTCCTATCACCTCCTCCTTCCCCTAAGTGAGGAGTTGTACAGCTTGATGGCTTGAGGAAAAATGGAGTTCAGCAGTTTGTTGGTCCTACATTTGGGGAGGAGAAATTTCCCAACAATCAGGGTCCTCGGAGTGGTCAAGACAGTGTTTAGAGGGTGGCTGGCATTGTCTATAATGTCCAGCAGTTTGTGAAGTCTCCTTGTCTCTACCACCATCCCCAGGGGGTCCAGCTTCTTTCCAATCACAGAGCTGGCTTGCCTGACCAGTTTTTCCGCTCTGGAGATGTCCTTCCTGGATGTGCTGCTCCCCCAGCACACCATGGTGTAGAAGAGGACACTGGCAACCACGGACATGCAGAACCTCCCCAACAGCTTATTACAGATGTTGAACGACCTCAGTCTCCTCAGGAAGTACATCCTGCAGTGTGTCATCCTGTGTAGCTGGTTGGTGTGTGTTGGCCAGTTTATTGTCCAGCCACACCTCACGGTATTTGTATGAATCCACAGCCTCCACCTCAGCCCCCTCCAGTAGTACCAGCTTAGTCTTTCGTCCATTCCTCCCAAAGTCTATAACCAGCTCCTTCCATGTTGAGCTCCACGTGGTTGATGCAGCACTAGGTAGAAAAGTCCCCCACCAGACTCCTGTACTCCTCCTCTCTGTTGTCACTGATACACCCCACAATGGCAGTGTCATCTGTGTACTACCGCATGTGACACAGCTGGATGTGCTGTGTTTATTAAAACTGAGAAAATTATAGGGGGGCAATTACTCTCATGTACTCTGAGATGTAGTACTTTTTTTCTTTTACTTGTTTAATATCATTGTAAAATATTGCCAATCTTGCATTGAGATTTGCTTTGAGAGACCTACCTTAGGAGTTGGAAGGAGAGGTGCTTATATATTAAATAAAAATTAACCTGAACTCAGTCTCTGTGAAGTTGTTGCTAACC
The DNA here is from genome assembly GCA_030533445.1 of Cyprinodon diabolis. NCBI lineage: Eukaryota > Metazoa > Chordata > Actinopteri > Cyprinodontiformes > Cyprinodontidae > Cyprinodon > Cyprinodon diabolis. The sequence continues at coordinate 10,438,556 of CM060082.1, forward strand.
CTGCCCCTTCCTTTTTGGCTGCTTCCCCACATCCAAACGGCTCTATGCTGAGCTGACAGCCAAAACGCTATAATATTTTCACTCTCTTTTCACTCATGCGTTTTGTCTACAGTAAGTACCTTCTGTTACATTAAAAGTATTTGTTTGGATACTGACCGTATTATAACAGCTATTTCCTCTCTGTTTTCTGAACCAAATTTTTAGAGTGTTTTGACACCACTGGTACAATTTAGAGCCACAAAAAGTTCACATGAGGGTCAGATAGGCAATATTTTAAAAGTAATGTGAACAACCTCAAAAAAATATATGGTTTATAAAAAGTAAAAGCATAACTCACCATTAAGACCTGCATTAAGAATGCAGCATCTCTCATGGTGGTTCCTGAATAGAGAACAAAAGTACAGTTTCACAAAAAACGAGAAAAAATGGTCACTATAGAGGATGTGCAATCACGTGACCTTTGTTTGTTTACGCTGCCATGCATGACGGCATAAAACCACCTGCATGCACAGTAATTATAAAGCAAGATGTTTGTTACAGAAATATAATACAAAATTAGTGGAGAATTTGCCAACCCAATATTGTCTAAACATGTTGAACATTTAAATGGGGAGTTAAACAGAGCTACATCGCAAAGACTTCTCTTGCTGGAGTGGAGGATCCCTTCGATTCAATAATGCCATCCATCAGACATCCCTGAAATCACTACGGCTAGTACAATTATTTGCTGAATCACCAATCTTATTTTTTCAGGAAAAGAACAAGAGCATTGGTCATGGATTAGCGGATCTGGATCCGGACCCATCTGCTGGCTAATCCGGACACAACCTGATTTTAAACATTTATAAATGACCTCATGTTGTCTGACAGCAGTGTTTAATTTCACCTATGCTGCTTCTCCTGCACTGTAAGCAATTGCTGTAAATTTAGAGCAATTTTTCAACACTAAAACACTGTTTTCATGTTTAACAGTTCAGTACTGTAGTAAGCAATGCATTGTGGGCTTCTTAACTTGGAGCAACAAGACAGAGGCCGTAAACGGTATCCGGCTGTTTTAAATAACGGGATACTACAGTATTTTCTGGAAATTTTCCAGAAGACGACTGCAGAACACATAACGTGCTACCATCTGTCTTTATCACAACGATTCCGGTGTTGCATCTAAAAAATTTAACGGTACTGTACGTAAATCAAAATCTTTTTTTCTTTGCCTCTGGGTTTGCTATTTTATTTATATTGCCAAGAATGTTTGATGTAGGCTAACGCTATATGTAAGCTATCAGTGATGCTTAGATTTGAATAGGGTAATCAATATTCTACTATATTCTACTCTACTATTTTGTTGTTGTTGTTATACAGTAGCCGGACGACAGCTTACACACACGCATGCACCACTTTACTCCACTCTGATCTTAGAATATTTTGATGATTTTAGGCGCTTCATTGGTATAAATCCAGAGAGAGGGTCAAAGGCAAAAAGGGGGAAGGTTGTCTCCAAGAAGAAAGGTGTGATTCCCAAAAGAAGTCTTCCACAGTCAACACACACGTCTCCATGCTCCTGAAGAAACTCCTTGACTTTGAATGGGACTTCATATAGATCAGTGAGTTCTCCTTAATCCTGCAGTTTGTCCATGTGTTGTTTTGACAATCTGGCATTGCCACATTAAGCCACAAGAGTTTATTAGTTTTATAAGCATTAGCTTGGAGAGTATATTGTACATTCCTGATTGAATAATATTTGTTTGTTATTGTTTGACAGTGGCTCCACTGGAATAATGCTGCAGAGGAACAGCGGCTAACAAACTGAACATCTCTCCTGGATCCACAAGATTTGAATCAGGGTGGTTCACACCCACCCAGATTCCCGGCACTACTACTACCTCACAGGACTACTTTCAGAAGTAAAGTACATTTTCTTCCCTAAATGTTCTCTTTTATCCATATGACTGTAATGATGTATAAATCCACATGTTCTAACTGTACTGTAATAGTTTTGAAATGGCCTTGATGCATTTTTTCAAAATGTTCTTACGTTTGTTTTCCAAATGTTGTCAATTTTGCATACAGCATTCTGCATTTTCACAGACATCAGAAAATACATTGCTGATTACATAATATACATGTTTTAAGTGGAGTTTAGAGGAAATTTTAATCTACATCACAGGACTATTTTAAGAGGAAAAACACATGCTGGTTTGCTGAATGTTTTGACTCATAATCAAAAAGGTGTTAATGTTCCTGCTTTGAAGTAGTCTTAATAATGTTTAAACTCTTATTTCCTCTGTATTTGTTGTGTTGGTCTTTTTCTTAGACCTATTGTGTTATTGAACAAGTGTTCAAACTTATGTGTGTTAAAGACAATGTTAAATAATATTGACATTGGCTCAAAGTCAGCTAGTCAGCCGTCTCTGTTTGCTACTCGAAATATCTTCTCAGCATCACCCAACACGGTTTATTTTCTGTTTTTTTTCTCTCAATTTTTTCAAAGAAGCAATATTCAGTATTATACTGCCTTTTGAAATAAATTATTTGGATTCTTTTTGATTGTATTGCTTTTTTTGCAGAATAATGAAGTTCTTATATTTATTGCATGTATTCAAGGTTGATATTTTAGGAAACTGCTAAACTGAATTATTGTAATGTGTATCTACTGTGCCTCTCTACAGTAAACTTAAACAGAATATTATTGTAATTTCCAAATAATAGAAATATGATGCATTTATTTTTTACTGTATTAGACAGTGAAATCATTGAACAGTGAGAAAACAGACTACTACTGTAAAGTCAATTTACGGTATGAAAACCCTAAAATTACAGTATATCGCTGGTGTCCTAGCTGCCAGCTTTTTACCGTAACTCATAGAAATACAGAAATATACCATATTTCTGGTTTACGGTCTACTACTGTAATATCAATTTACGGATGAATACCGTAAAAATAACGGTATATTGCTGGCGTCATTGCTGCCAGCTCTTTACTGTTTTTTTACAGGACAATTACTGTGTGTATGTAGGGTAAAGCCGTCCGGCATCAGGCTACACGTGAAACCAATTAGCCAATGAGCTGCTGTCAGTCTGGGTTGCTGCTGCTGCTGCTTTTAGACACAGCAGACAAGCCTGTGGCAAGCCGGGCGATTAAAAAGAAGGAGAAGATGATGAGAAAAAGAGAGCAGAGAAAGTGTGGACTGCTGGAAGAACTTTGGTGAACTGGTGAAAGAAAAGTGAAATGGTGCTCAAAGATGACCCTGCACATTTAGAGGATGTTTGGCTCAACCTGCTGCTGTGAAGCAGGATTCTCCATCATGAACAGAATCAAAATAAATATGGATCCAGGCTCAAAATGAACTCCTTGATATGTGCTTTAGAATGACTTTGTCTCCATTCAAACCAGGTTTAAAGCCTTGCAGGGCAGCATAAAGCCCACTGCTCTCATTAAGACAGAAAAAAAAATAAAATAAATAACAAACGGTCAGTTCAGGGGTTTTATAAAATATTGGAATCAGGGAATTGTCTATATACCAAACTGAACTATTGTTGTTCTCTACTTCAAAAAGTACAAAAATGTTCTTCATTTTTTTTTTCTTTAAAAATTTTATCTATAACATGGATGCATAAAAAGCTCATTTTATTTCAGTGTTAAATTCTGTTTAAAGTAGCAGATTATAATTAAAAATCTCTCCGGACATTTTCTGGTTGTTGATTTTCTTTATTTGGATCTCAATTATTTTTAATTGGTTACCACTGCACTAAAGGCTTAAAAAAGTTTAGACAGCTTTGTTGTGTATACCAAGTGGGGGAGAGCGCTGCATTATGTCACTGGAATGAGGTAGGTGGGTTTTCTGGAACCTTACTCACTATTTTATGTCACTCTCAAACATTAATTAATTTAGAATATAAAGATGATGCCCCTGATGTTCCTGGAAGGGGGGGGTTGGTAAAGCCTGGCCACCCTCCAGGTTTATAATGCACTGGGGGAAACCCTGCATGCCTGTTATTAGATAAAACTCCACTTGTTTTTTAGTAGCATCAGAGAAATATTCCACATCTGGCTAATTGAAAAAAAGAATAACCTGTAAAACAATAATTTGATCATATCTGTTTAAGAAGTGTTCACTGCATATTTAGCTTTAGCTGGTTTTCAGCTCTGTCTCTTCACGCCTGCCCTCAACTTTCCGGGACTTTACAGAAGCGATAAAATGAGATGTATTTTCTTCCTTGTCGGTTGGTACACCCATATGATGAGCATGAGATTACTGTGTTTTTGTTGATGTTTTTAAGGTAATATCAAGGGAAACTACAATAACTGTTGGTCATGTTCCATGTAGGAAGTTTGTTTTGCCATCCAAGGAGGATGAGTCACGGGGTCCCGTGATTGGCTGGACATCCCCTATAAGTTCTTTACAGCGTAAGATGCTCTAACTGCTACTTTTACAAGTCTTGTTGAGAGAAAAGGGATATAAAAAAAAAAATCTACTTGCATTTATAGTTGGAATTTGCATATAACCATATATTTATGTAAGTCCCATAATCTAACGTTGATATTGAATCACATAAAATAATTAAACAGTTACTCAGTACTTCAGTGCTGAGCCCTCTCTCTTTGCAGAATTTGCTGTGGCATTTTCCGTTAAGGTGAAATTTTTCATTCACCCCAAAAAGTCTCTTTAAATAACATCAGGATGAGCTACGCTTCCCTCATGTTTGTTAATTAAAAAAAAAAAAACAGGATCTCCGCAGATGAAATGCTAAATGATGAAAATGGAAAAATCTCTCTAAATTTTCTAACCTCTTCTCAACTTAGTAGCTAGATGACTGAATGTTGGAAACTACTTGATAATTCCATGACGTCACCACATCATCAACATTAATGACATTAGAACCCTTTAAACTATGATTAAACTCTGGGTCTCTGCCATGAAACCAATTGGTTAATATTAAATCAACCGTTTCTGAGCTATGCTTAACTTATCTATCTGCCATTAATATGTCTGAAGTATGCTCTGTCTCACCAGATCTACTGCGGGACATTAAATTATCACCTGCACCGCCCATTTTGAACCCCAATCATTGAGTTTTTCTATTCACTTATTTAGTGAAAAATCTTTACATATTTAGTACAGAGTTTGCTTTTACCTCATGTTCTCCTTACCAGCAACTCCTCCATGTTACGGTTTCTCATTGTCTTGTCCTCTTTTATGAGATTTTTCCATTTGACTCACCATGAGATGAAAAGCCTGTTCAACATCTCTTTTATCCTTCTCACTGTCTTAATCCCCTTTTCCATGGGAAACAACCTCTGATCTGCTGACTTCATACTGAAAGTGGTTCTTTCTAATGCATCATAATGCTGGAAAATAACTGTTCTATTTATTTAAATAAAGTCCATTAGTTTGATGCTGATGAAAGTTTCTGTATATATATTCTGTATATATATATATATATAATTTCCTTTTTAAACCACAATTTTTTGAGCTCTGTAGATAGGAGAACATCTGGACATTAAAGGGTGCGTAAATCTCAAAGTCAGCTACGAAAGAGATAGAGGTACAGTATGAGGAAGTATCCTCATAGGAGGGGCACTTACACACATCATTTTAAATACAGTTTTGAAGTATTTATTGTTACATTTAAGTATTTATAATCGAATCATATAATTATCAGTGAAAATAATAATAATCATGATGTATTAGATAAATAAATAAATGTTACTATAATTTCCCATAGCTGTAAATGTGTGCAGTTGTTTTTCCTGTGTTTCTATTACTCTGTGAAGGGCTAGTCTCCTCATAGTCCAGGATGAACCCTGCCTTTTACCTAATAACTTCTGGAGATAGTAGCTGCTCTACTGTGACCCTGCAAGGGAAAGTAAGTTATATAGACAATGGATGGATGGCTTTGGAAACATTCCCCAGCGGATTATTGGTTGAGTGTTAAGAGTATAGCTCCAGTTGCTATCCAGGCTGTTATTTGTTTACTTAATGTGCACCAATGGCGTAAATATTGGTAAGCAGAGACAGCAGTTGCTTACGGGCCCATGACCTCTTAGGGGCCCCATCACTGACACCTGGTGGGCCCACTACGCAATTGTAGATTAGGACATATCTTTGCAGATGTAATGGTGCGAAAGATTCCTCTTAGACCCACCTGATACTGACCGCACCAGATCGTATTTATATCGCAACACATGCCAGATTTCAACATGATGATTAGCCCTTTAAACACGACACCAATAGCAAAGCAGACAGTGGTACTTTTAATTACTATGTGCTACTGCTACTACTATACTGCTGTGTATTATTCATTAAATTGTTGGTAAAAAATACACTCATATATATTTCAAACCACAATAAAGATCTCAAAAGAACAATGTATTCAAGTATTTTATTTTTTACACTACGACTTGGAATTATGGGTAATCCAGAGCATCGATAAAAACCATAACCGTTATGTACAATGTGTTAGTGACGATGGATGCAGAAAAGTATTTAAGCGGATTCCGGAAAAGAAAAAGGAAAAAAAGAGCTGCTGGAAGTATGGAAAAAACTTCCCAAAATAAACATGTTCTTTCAAAGAACTGTAGAGGGAGAGGAGGACGTTGCTGCTAAAGTGAGTAAAGATTGTGACCTGGAGATGAATGGAGAGATCTTTGGTGAGGAGGGGGGCTGTGAAGCTCGATAAGCATCTCCCTGAAATGAGTTTTTGGAACTTGGGATGTCTGTAACATGTGGTGGTGCGCTGTCACCAATGGTTCCATTCAAGGTGCGCAGTCACTATTTTTCCGTGTTTGATGTGTGATCATATACTACAGAGAGTTGCATATTTGTATCTTCTTGGCCGATTTATGGAACTGTTCCCGTATCGTGAACCTTTATCACGTGTTGTACTTCATATGGGGCCCACCCAGATAATGTTGCTTGTTGTGGCGTGTCGTTACGCCATTGATGTCCATCATCAATTACGAAATGTTGGATTTCACTGCTCCAATACTGACTGTAGTACAGACAAAAAATATGACAGAGCTAAAATCACAACATATGACTCACAATTTTGACTATTTTTATTTAAAAAAAGGACAAAAAAAATATAAAATTCATCATGTGTTAACATGAAAGTGAATCACATGTTTGCAATGAAATTTCAAAGATCTCTGGAGGTGTTATAACTTGTTAAGAGTTGTAACAGGAGTGATTTGAAGAGAGAAGAAAAGTTGGCACATTTAATAGGATTACTGTTTTTAAATCACAGCCGTAAAATAACCCAATTATAGTTTTCTACTATGACAGAAACGGAAACATTTTGTAGCTGACCTTTGGAAACAACAGCTGTTTAATAAAGACAACTGACATTTTCTGTAGAAACAAAGACCCATTCTAACATTATGAAAAATGGTCTGGAAAAAAAAAAGTTTACTCCTTTTCTGTTTTTACTTTGCTTGTCAGACTTAAATGTTTCAGGTCATTAATCTAATTCTGTCTTAATATTATCTTTGTAATAATGTTCTGATTTATACTGGAGCACTGCAATTGTTATGGGGACTTGTGTATGAGCTTCTAATCTTTGTCCTGCTGTATAATCTCAGTATGCTTTGGGATTAAGATCACAGATACATGGTTGAACTTTCCTCCTCTCCTAAAAAAAGAGCAGAATCCATGGCTTCATCACTGGCGGTGTGGCTACCAGATCTGTTCGGATGGTTAGATCGGCTCACACCCTGCGCATGCCAGTGACTTTACGCTACATGATTGGCTGAACGTTGTCACATGATGTAAAACGTTGTGGTTGCCAATACAGAGATAATAACATCACGCAGCGTTTGTGTACCGAGTCGGCAGCAACTCTAAAAGAGAAGTGATTCTTAAGAAATGGGTGCAATACAGTTTGTGTGAGTGGTGTTGCCATATAATGATGATGTCGTAAAATGGGGCAGGGCCCCGAGCAGATCTGGTATCTACACTGGCAGGTTTTCCAGGTCTAGTGGAATAAAACAGGTGAATACCATCATGTAATATCAATATCATCATCCCCATGTTACTACTAGTATCTCTTTGTAAAGAATGGTTCTCATGTGTTTCTCATGGAGTTTTGAAAGAAATTGTATCCAGACTTATATATTTCAGTGAATCTGTTTTTGAATCTCATTAGAGAGCTTCCAGCCTACTTCAGGTTGTCAGGCAGGTTCTCTTTAAGCAATTTCTGTAGTCTACAGATGTGGCAGTAATCAGGCCTGCATGTGAATTCACAGTTTATGTAAAATTTTGTTGTTGTACAATGCGACCAGGTTGGTTTGGATCAATTTTATCTTAACTATTAAATCCATAGTTAAAGAAGGCCCATTGCCATCTAAATTTTATGAAAATTTTGAGCAAACCTGTAAAAAGTGCAAAAAAGATAGCCTAATTAGATGGATTTCCGCCCATTGGAGAGAAATATTGAAGCCATGCAAAGCTTGATGTCGTCATACGTTAATGTTTGGTTTGGCTGTAGTAAATAGGACGTAGAGTTAGCAAGCTAGCAGTGACCACAGATTAATGAGGGACTGAAGTTGTTGAGGAATTTCTTAGTGGTGGTTCATGCCATTTAAAGACATTGAGAAAGAAGGGTTATGAAATGATGCATTCAAGACACCAGCGGCAGCGGAAGAAGCTGATCAGTCATGAAAGGTAAATATTCCCAATGTCAGAACTTAATCAAAAAATTCAAAAAAGTTTTTTGTGGAAATTAGTATGTTGATTCAAACTTTGCTGCATCCTTCAAGCTTTTCTTATGCAATACTTCAAAATGCACAACAAAAGGGTCAATGGAAACACATATAGATTCTATAAGGAGGCAATTCCCTTCCTTAGTACTTCAAAGATGATTGATAGATTAAGAATGCATTGACACTGCGTGTTTGGTCAAGGATCAGCCCAGGAATCGGAGTAACCTGCCCGGTTGGCCTGGTTAGCTTTCACACAGGGATTTAAAACCAGGGCAAACAATATTGTACAGTTGCAACAGATTACTTTGGAGGTGATGTTTGTCCTGCTTTGCTCTGTTGGAAAGGAAAAAAAGCTACTGTAGAAGAAAAAAGGGAATCTCATGGGGTTTTTACCTTAGGACATTTTCAAACTTTTTCTTTCTTGATTCAAGGTCTTACTTTGTTTTTCTTCTTCTACTTAAGTACCCTGCTTTTAGAACACATCCTCTTTTCCTGCTTTTGGGTACTGTCTGCTAAGACAATCAATAATTCGTATTTGAAGGAAAATGCTCCAGGTACAGGATATCTTGTTCCAATTATGACAGTCATGATCATCCTGCTGAATGGATCTATTTCAGGATACTGGATTGGATTCAGACAGCTGTGATCTGTTTCCAGAAACCAGACTCTGTCACAGCTACAGGTGTACCAAAGCTTTAGTGTAAAAGCAGCCGAAATCTGCATTCAAGAACACCATTTACACTTCAGGGAGTTCTACAGATTTTATTCTTAATTTCAGCCATTTTAACCAAAGACACAATATGTGTCCATCTTTATAGCTCATCTTAATTATTCATGTCATTCACCTGCTTAAATTTGCCTGGCTCCCGATTTTCTCTCATTTCATACACCTGCTGGTTCTCCTTTATATTCGCTCAGCTCAGCTATTGGGGCCAGATCATTGTTTGTTTGATGTCTTTAGGTTCTGCTTCGTTAGTTTTTGTTATTCGAAGTTTAATGTCCCCGTTCCAACAAGGAGATTATTCTTGAGCCTTTGTCTTCAGTCGAGTTTATTCCCTAACCAGTGGTGAGAGCGTTTCAGCGTTTTCTAGTGATTCTGATTTCCTGATTCCGTTCCCTCTCACCCACTGGCCCTGTCTGTCCCCTTCTGATCAGTTCGCCTGAACCATCTTTGGACTCCTGCTGGATTCTGCCGGTCACGTCTCTGCATTTCTGTCTGAGCGGGTTGCTCGACGCACGGGACTCTGAACCTTACTTCACACTCTGGGGGTTCCTGAAACTTGGATCCGTCCATTCCTGTGTGGACTGGAACCCCTAACCGAACTGCAGACTCCTGGATCCTAAAACTACTCCTGTCTGAACTGTATCCCTGTCCTGCATCGGAAACCCGCCTGCTCACTGGGGTAGCTGCATCGGGGACACTCTTGGCGGCTCAGAGCCACATCTCATTGGTAGTGCATCGGCTGCTCCTGCCTTGATTTAGAGGATGGACTGAACTGTCAAACCAGTTAAGTGACTCACTCGGATCATCATCTCCTGTCAGATGATCCTGGTCACTTACCTGTGTTTCTCTTTACAGAGTGGCCCCGCCCCCTTCCTGCAGCCGCTGCAGTCAACAGTTCCACAGTGCCACATTTCTTTTCTGTTTGAGTCTGTTTTGTTTTAATGAACGTTTTGAACTTTCCTACTGACTGTTTCACCTTGAATACTGGGTACATCTTTCCTGTTTTACGGCATGAGAGGCTTTAAAAATTCATACTCATAAAGCTTTTTTTCTAATTACTATTGTTTGAGATGTCAAAGCTGACTTTCTCTCCTTGTTATTGTTACAAGTCCTCCACGTCAAGTGAAAACTCAGACAGGCATCATCCGACTGAGCGGCATCCTTATCATGATCCCGGTGCTGCTGTTCCTCTAATTCCTCGCAGTCTTAATGTGTGTTCTTTGGGGTTTCGTTTACACAGATTTGGCCTCTTAACCGTGTCGTTTCCTCCCCTTCTAATCTCAGAAACATGGCTGCTATCTGATCCCCTGCAAAAGCCTTTTAGCCAGATTTATGCAGGGTTTGCTTTGCTTGGCAGACAAACCGACAGCTGAGGCTTTTTCATTGTGTAATTTGAGGATGTTACTACCGTGCCCAAAGAAAGTGAGCCTAATTTGTGTCTGGATATAAGAAGAAAGTGGCTTGTTCATCTATTTTCCCTGCACAGTACAGTAATTTTAGTTTTGTAATTAAAATCTTGAATTGAGCATGGTAAAACATTCTCATTGCATGTGTGCAATCCATGCAACAGCATAATGCACAAGCCTCATAATTAGATCCTCCCCTGAAGGTTTGTTATTCAAAAAATGCTAAATGAAGAGTTTTAAAATATGTGTCTGCAAAATAAACACTCGTTTGTGAGTAGTAATGATGTTCGACAAAAGTGGGAGCAAGCAGACAAAAGATACAGGGTAAGATGCATTATGATAGTGGGGAATTATTAGGTAGTGTGGAGGGAAGCGTGGGTGGATCCTGCGTGTGAGAGTCTGTGGTAAACACCCTGGTGGCTTGTGGCAGAATAGGGAAGCAGATGGGTCAGGGGGAGAAACATATCAGTGTGTGAAGTGACAGCCGGGGATCATTACGGCCAATCAGAGCGGTGCACGAAGTGCAGGCCGATTGAGATTGATGGCACCAGACTGCTGCTGCTTTACGACTTTGGACAAATGAGGAGAAGAGAAAGAGGGTCAGAGAACAACAAAACCACTGTGTCTTCTCCATTTCTTAACCACAGAGCTTTGGTTGTGTTGTGAGTGTGTGTGTGCCTACTAATGCTTGTTGCTCTGTAGGCTACTATTGAAGTTAAAAATAATCAAATCATATGTACTTCACTGTCCCCGCAGGGAGATGCTCGATGGGTTATATAGCGTTAAGGCAATACATTTTATATGAGCTAAAACAAATAGTGATATATTAGTTAGCAAATGCTGTAAAAGGCCAAAAGTGAAATATTATTCCAAGACACTAAAAGTAAAAAAGGAAAAAAAAAATACTTCACACTTAGAGTTAAAAATGAAGGTCAAAAAACAAACCATTACACAAATCAAAGTGGGAACAAATAAGGGATTGAGTTGGGCAGACTCCCTGAAGGTGAAATTCAGAAAAAAATGGTTGGACTTGCAAAACAGGGCAGAAATAAAAAGCCTGAAAACAAATCTCCATTTATTCATGCTAACATATACATTAACAAATGTACAGCAATATGAAAGTTAGAATTGTCACAGTTTTACACATATAAAGAATTTGGAGGCCTATAGAATAAAAACAAAAACTCTGATTAAAACATATTTTCATGCCCTCTTCCTTTCTCTCTACCAGCTGCTTTTGCACATATGGTAATTTTGTAGAACTTTAAAAAATAACAATTTCAGATTCCTTAATAGGTTGTCAGGTTTAGAAACCTTACATAGGATACATGAGGGATAATGCCTAAATCAATGTCCATTATTAGGAATAAAGGGATGATGAGGGAACCTGAAGTTCTTTTGCAAAGTCCATTAATTTATGTAATGGACTCCTTAAACAATGTTATCCTACTTATAATGTGGTCAATTATGGAAGTAATAAATATTACATCAATTATATATGTTAATGAGTTTTTTTTTGTTACTGGTAAAAGTGTACTTTTTTCACAAGAAGAAGCTGAAGACATTTAATATCCCGTTGCCCAGGTGATCAGCTATGCCCATAAAGCCATTGGCTCAGTCGTCCACAGCTGCTATATTAGGCGTCATCATTGGAAGGATGTTAGCCTTTTAATCTAACCCTGACAATGGTTGCATGTCCAAATACTTTCAAAACCTCAATCCAAGTTTTTGTGAAAAGATGGCAGCACTGGGATAATATGCTAACAACACATTGTTAACTTTAGCAAAAACAAACATGGAAAGAAATGTCTTATTCTCTTTGGCACTAAAGCATTGGTTGTTATGCTTTCACACTTGTCTGCTGGTCAATTTTAGGAAGTTGGGTTTAGCTCTACTGACAACTAATTATTGTAGTTTGTGATGGTAAATGTTAGTGTTGGTGTAAACGGCGACTTCACTTGTAATGGTAGACAGTAGCCATCATCTAAAATATTATTGTAACCTCAAAGCATAGGCAATACGCACCTTATTTGATGGATCCCTCATAAAGCTGAGCTTAAACAAATCCTCATGTTGTTTCCATGCAAAAACACAACTGTATATTGAGCATATAAAAAAGACCTTTAATGCCTATATGCCAAGCTGCTAGATGACAAAGGGGCTGGTGTAATCCTCTTTCAGGCCCACTTTTTTCTATCATATGCATTATGTTATCAAAGGCTGCTTGCAATGGCGGAATGATCTCCTTTACTTTTTCACAGTCTCATCATCAGATCAGCCAATGACCTTGTTTTGTTGCGTATAGAGTTAAAGAATACAGGAGAGTTTCCCGTATAAATGTATTAAGTGTCTATAAAAACGTAAGTGAGCCTTTGAATGAACCTCATACTCACTTTGTTTTGTTTTGTTTCATTTAACATTTAATTCACTACTAGCAGAATTTCTTCCAAGGAAAAATAGGCTAATTGTGTTTCTGCTGTTGCAAACCATAACATCACTAGCATAATCTATGCTTAATGTTAAGTGGAATCAATTTATTTTACTCAGCTCTACAATTAGCGTTTTTATCTTTTCTTGAAATGATTTTAATTTTTTTTTTTTTTTTTTGAATTCCAGTTAGTTCCAGTATAGTTTTTTTTTAGGAATGCCCAAAGTACTATCATTCTTTACTTTTGCCTCATATTCTGTGTATTAAGACCAGTTTGTAAGATAATAAGGAAGCTTGAATTAAAATGAAAAAGACACAGATATCTCATCTCCAAAAAAAAATAAACATTTTGAAGCATTGTTTAAGCTATGTGCAATGCTACAAGAAAGTACTTTTCCCAAATCGAAGACTGAGCAAAAATTGAATCCAGAGCAAAGTTCCAAGGAGTAAACTGTTTTTTTTGTTTTTCAAAAACTCACTAAAAAATGTAATCACCCCTTGAGACTTTTAGGGGAAAACAGAGTGGATGGATGAGACAAAACGGAGACTTTATGCGTTATGCTGTGAATCTAACACAACATTTAAACAAAATAATTTACCATTATTGTTGTGGGCAAGAATGCATTTTGTAAAGGGAAATTATATATAGCCTATATATAAAAAACAACATATTTTGTAAATTTCAATTTGAAAACATGCAATCCGGAAATGGAAAATATAAAACTATTATAATCAAAAAAAGGTTTTCAGAATTACTTTCATGTTTTCTTAGATTCTTTAAAAAAAAAAAAAAAAAAAAAAACTCTTTTTTTTATGAAATTCTTTTCATAAAAAAAAAACTCTTTTTTTTATAAAATTCTTTTCAATATGGGTTTTACTGATCACAGTCTGCATGGCTTCCTCTGGAGTGAATATCAAGTGCAAAGTGGTCAATGAATGAACGTTTGTATTGGGCTTAAAGTGTAGAGAAAGTGATCCGTAAATCTAAAAAGATTGCAATTCGTAAAACTAAATCTGAAAAGGAGAACTTTGAAAACAACATTTTAACATTCAAAATATGTCAAAAAATAAAACCTGAATAATAAAATAGAATACATAAAATCAAAATAATTAAACCTGAGAAAATACTATTTTTGATTAACATACTTTTGAAAGTTTTTTCTGCTTTTTTTTTTCAAATTACAAAATGTTACTTGCTTATAACATTAATGGAACAAAATTCACTCCATTATTCACTGCGTACATGCAGATAATATAAAGAATATATGCATATGCCCATGACCAAATGACCAAAAGTAATAAGATAGAAAAAGTATCTTTCCGTATCTTTATTGCCAAGAGGTACCAAGATACATAGCACACATTTGACAGCTGCAAGTCTATTATAAAGAACCAGAAAGTCACAAAATGATGCAGACAAAAGGTTAAAATGCAGAGTTATTAAACCAGACATTTTTATTGATTATTTGTTTTTCATGGCGGGAAGTCAGAACAGCACCTTAAAAACTAAGGATAGATGGTTCAAATCCCTGGGTGGGATTTGAACCACAGACCATATTGCTGAAATACGATAAGCCATCTGTACAAAAAGGTATTTCTCCGCTGTAATTCTTGTGCTGCTGGCTTTGAACAAATTCTCAGAATTTCTTAACTTGGACATAAAATTATAAAGAACATTTAATGTGAGCAGAGCTTTCACATTAACCTTCCTTCAACTGTCAATGATTTTTTTTTTTTATCTTTCTCTTGCTTCATTAGACACACTTTCTAATTGCTGAATGCACTGCAGACTGGTAGTCTGATTTGTTCTTTCTAGGGACACTCTGAGGAGTCTCCATGTTCAATTAATTGGAGACTGTGTACAAAATGGAGCAATGTTAACTGCTGGTGCCAGACACTGAAATAACAGATTGGATCAAAATAGAAAAACATGCACATTCAGACCTATCAGGTCTTCTCCGATGGTCTGGAACAGACCAGCGGCTTGTGTTTGAGAGAAGATGTTTATCTAGAATCAATAAACCACAATCTGGCCTTATCTCCCCGCCCCTGATATGGCGCACTGCCACTTTTCCACACCCCTCTAATGTCCTCAGTTATGCCGTTTAAAATTCCTGATGGCACTTATGGATCACGAATCACAATGAGTCTAGAATCAGCCCACTTAATCAATAGTTAAAGAAGCATGAAATTTGGATATTCAATAGGCTTATTTACTTACTTGTTATTCTGGGAAGGATAACCTTTCTTTCAGCTAAAGTTTATTGAAATGATTCCTATCAAGGCTTTTGTCCCTGTGAGTTGCTCTTCCCTTGTAAAGTTTTAACCAACTTTTAAGTACACTTCAGTGATATCGCTTTTACCCTAGAGCATAAAGGGTCCAATGATTTACAGATTCTATCTCCATATGACCGACAGGATGATTTCTTCTGAGCGGTATCACCTTCTCTTCATTATAATCTTTCAGGGTTGACCTTATGACATAAGGCATATGTCACCCGAGGCAGAAACTGTCAGTTTTTGACTTGGTAAAGTGTTCTTCAAGACCTCTTCACATTCGGATCCTTGATTGTGTGGCCTTTCCTCTCCGACAATCTGCAGCGGTTACACCCAGGATGTCATTTTTGTTTTACTTTACATCTGTTCACAAATATTATATATAAAACAAAATCAGAGACATGCAAAGTTAGCACTTGCAAGTCAGAGAGGGTGTAAATAGGGCTTTGCTATGCTTTATTATTTTCTTTGGTGGTTGAGAGTAATTTTTGGAACTGTAATGGTTTTGAGTAGGTGAATAAGTGAAGTTTTAAAACCTGGGTAATTTTTTTTTAATACAAAGAAAAATATATTATTGATACAAACATCAGGATTCTATCTGCATTTATGCACTTGCGTAGTACATGGTTTCTGAATCGAAACAAACAGTATATTTGCTACAGACAACAATATCAGTCTTATGTTTGATTTTCTTAATAGTTTCTGCACAGTTTTTAGACAAATAACTATCCAGATCAATACCAGATCAATAATTTCTGATAATTGATAGACCGACTTCCAAAAAAGTAAAAAAAAACAATCCACTGGACTCCAAGTTTGAAGACGTTTCGCTTCTCATCCAGGAAGCTTTTTCTCTTCAAAATGGCAAAAATAGCGTTGAGTTCAAGGCTTTATAGAGTGGACCAAAAACAAAGCCTTGCTTTGGCTTTTGGCTGTTTTTGGTCCACTGCATAAAGCCTTAAACTAAACGCCACTGTAGAGTATTGCTTCTGCCACCCTCTGGTTTAAAGGAGAACTGCTTATTTTATAGGAGGTAAATTAAATCTGCATAAGAGCAACAAATCACCTGATAGGGGTCGCCAATGATAGGCGAAGCCTGGTCATGGTCAATTCTTTTATAGCTAGGAGTTAAAGTAGCTTTTGGCTAGAATAGCTGTTAGCCTGACTAGTTGTTAGCTTAAATTGAAGTTTAGTGCAGTGGAGTATAACGTATACTATAAAATAAATTGAAATGATGATACAAGGATGAAATTTGTTATTGTACACTATACCATTTAAGGTCCATTATTTTCAGAAATACTGCTGGCCTGCAAAATACAAGATGGCAGACTTTTTTTATTTTGTTTTTTAATGGCTATAGTGCCAAAACCAAAAAAATGTCTTCTGATGCTTATCCATTAGGGTTGCACTATTTCTAGCTGTCTATGAATGAAAGGTATTGTGCGCTTTGACAGGTCACCAGTCCATCGTAAACTATAACTGGTATTTAGTGTGCACGATGGCTGCCATCACTATCAATTATTCAAATGGAAGGATATACCTAGGGCTGCAACAACGAATCGATAAAAATCGACTTTTAAAAGCGTTGGCAACGAATTTCATCATCAATTAGTTATGTCGCGCGATTAATGCGTCAACTGCCGCCGTCATCAGCTGCTGCCGTGGGTTTTAAAGTGGGGAAACGTAACGTTAGTTTCTCAGGTAGCTCATCTGATGCTTTCCTTACCGTGTTAGTAGGTTACAGACAGTGATAAGGTTGGCTACTTATTTTACTTTTAATTTCATTTGAATTAGCTTAAGCAGCGTTTATATTTTCTTGATAAATAAATTAACTTGCAAATTATGAGGGCAAGGCTTTTAAAATTTAAATCTTCTGGCAAAGATAAAGCAAAGAAGATCCTGCAATTTATGGAAGTAAAGCAGAATAAAATCCAGCAAGATCAGTAATATGTCAATTAATTATATGCCACATTCCCATGTAAATATCTGTCTTTGGAGGATGTGTTTTTTAGCACCCCTAGTTCTCTCATTTTTTTTCCAAATACAATTTATAATTTGAATCACAGGGCTATTTTTATCTCTATGGTTCAGTATTTTCTCAAGTAGCAACTTTAACTGCTATACTTTCCTGTCTTAAAAGGCAGAACTCTTCTAGTCTAAAAAAAACTCATTTGTTGAAATGGGGGGACCTATTGTTTGAACCCCTTAGGGGCTTTTAAAAACAAAAATGTCTTTTTTTGCGCTTTATGAAACAAAGTACCCTATATTTTGTGGATGTACAGCTACATTTCTCATGTAAGTTTGCGTAGTTTTAACACAAACATTTATTTTTCATATTGCACCAGTACAGTTAATGAGCAACCTGTACTTGTGTGCTTGTTTGTTCTGTCTAAAATGTTTATTTTGGAATAAAGAGGTTAATATAAAAAATATTTTTTGTCCGATTCATCGATTAATCGAAAAATAATCGGCTGATTCATCGATTTTTAAAATAATCGTTAGTTGCAGCCCTAGATCTACCAAAGATGTGTTTTTATTTGGTGTGTACGTACAGGTTTTGGGTCAGAGAAATATATTTCAGCCATTTTTATACTTGTTACAATGGTTATCTTGCTATTCTATAGTTGTTGTATCAGGCCCTGTCCAAACAACTCTGCTTTAGGTGTATAAAACAAGCTTCTTGGACAGATAGAGGGTCCTATCCAGATATACTGGTCTCAAAACAGATTACTTTAGATACTTGTTCCTAAATTTATTTGGATTTTGGACTCAGTTTAAAGGTCCGGATAATTTATGGATCTCCGGATTTACGGCAGACGATTTCATGAATGCTGTTTCACCTTCTTATTATAATCTTTCAGGGATGACCTTCCAGTTGAATACTCAACCGTAGGCAGAATCGGTCGTTTTCAGAGATTTTAAATCCTCATTTTAAGATCCCTTCCAATGTAGACTGTTGTTTATGTGGCCTTTTGTTTCTGATTTTGCACAGTGCTTCTTGGGATTTGGGTTTGTTTGCATATTCCACACAGCTACATGGATTGACAGTGAGGACAATGTCACAATGCAGTGGTGGTTCTGTGATGGAAAGAAAAAGCAGGGGAGAGGAGACAGAGCAGTGCACTGTGAAGGATAGAAGCGGCCCTGCTGGAGGCTCGCCACAGGCTATGTATGACATCCCTCTCTCTGACGGACTGATGAGATTACCCTGACATTTTTTCCTTCCAACTTAAATTGCATTACCACAAGTATCTTATGTTAGGCAGATCTCCATATTATTCTCATGGGGATTTGGGCTCCATTTTGCTCTGCGCTTCATTCTGTTCCCTCCTTTTTTCCTCTTTCAGTCACACTCAGAGGGATGAAATCTTCTTTACAGCCTTGCGTGTATTATCTGGTAGAGAGACTACATGTATCCCATTTGAGAGCTCTTGTAGGCCCCTCCCGTCGTAAACTAGAATGATGCAGGTCACTAACTTCACAACTGAACTGTGACATTTGATTAGACACCTATCCTTGCATGGTGGGCTGTTAACACAATGAGCTAACCAAGCAGTTCAGCCCAAGGGGTCACTTCTAATTAGGGATAACCTATTTAAAAAGCAAATCTAAACAAAGACCATGAACTGTGCAGATTGGGGTCATGAGAGCACGTTTTCCAAAGGCACTAATTTACATTTAACCTTTGCATTTCACCTTGACATTTAAGGTTAACTGACAAATTAGGGAACTGTTTTTTTTTTAATAATTTGGTGGGGTGGGGGTGAGGACACACTGGGAGTCTGTTTTCCACCCGAGTCTATTTTTCTGCGCTGCATAGCGTAATGGTCTCAATTAGTCTAAAAGTCACTGTGGGTAATAATTCACCTCACTCAGGCTTCATTTCCTTAGATTCAAGTCAAGCATAGCACAGGAAATGACACTTCAGGAGCTTTTAAAGAATGATGAGGACAAACCGGCGTGATCGCCACGGTAAATCAGGTAAGCGACATGTATGCGGTGACAGTGGCTGGGCCTGTCAGTCTGCGTGATGATATGTTCATCAGGTGATATCATTCAATCCCTGTGGCCATTATCACAAAATGACTCGTCAGAGGAATTAACCACCGTTCTTTATATCAGGTAATATCTCACTAAAATCAGTTAACGACTATTTCCATCATTCAAAAAAAGTGTCTCCACTGGCACAACAGCTGCATTTAGAGGATACATACATTTATGGCATATTTTCTATAATCCAAAAGGTTAAATTGGACCAAAGGATTACTAATATTGATGTACAATCTCTCTTAAAGTGGGATATCATCACATACTTTTTGTAGCCATCAACAAGGTCCATCATACTTCTTGTTGGTGGTTTAATAACAAGAACCTTAACTTTAAGCACAGTCTACAAACCTTCAATGTGCTTACACCAGGGCTTAAATAAACTTAATGAAAGTTTTTTACGTGTTTTGATTCAGTAAGAATTTTTTTTTTGTGTCTTTTCTTTTCCATTAGAACAGCAAATTGTTTCCATATGTTAGCTGTCAATCTTTTAAATTTGAGTTGGAGTAGAAATATAAAGTAGTCATCTGCCTTTATTTCTCAATTTCTAAAAAAAGAAAGAAAAGCAAGCACTACAGTAAGGTAATAAATCCAATTATACCACAATATAAGTACAATAAAAAAGAATAGAATGCGAAAAGGCAGCAAAATGGATAAAATCAATAACGATAAAAGAGAAATTAAAATGAAATGAAATGAATATAAAGAGAAAAAAAATTACCATTAAGTCATAGTTGGGTTGAACACCAGTGTATAAAAAGATGTTTTTAAACAGGTTTTAAAAGTAGGCACTGTAGGGGCCTATTGTGCAAGGGCAAAGCATTCAATAACGTAGGGGCCCCCAATAGTAAAGGCCCCATCCTCTCTAAGCTTCTGCTTAAAACTGGGATACACCAACAACTGAGTCCACTGAGTGCAATCATTCATGTTTTATACAAAGAAGTAAACCAAAGCATTCATCTGATTATCATTATCCTGGAAAAAGATTGGTTTATATTAATAATTAAACATTGAGAAGTAATAACATTGAAGCCCCTCATGAATTACAGGTAGAATTTACTTACAAAAGTGTAAAACCCCGGACAGATGGACCCAGTATTCAAAGCGAGGCAGTCAGTAGCAAAGTTGAAACATCTATTAACACTAAAAATAACAGACAGAAGCGCAGAGCTGTGGATCTGCGGACTGCAGCAGCTGCAGGGGGGATGGCGGTGCACCACCCAATCACTGACAGTCTGAAGGGAGAAACACAGGTAAGTGACCATGATCATCTGATGGGAGATGCTTATCTGTGTGAGTCACTTGCCTGTTAAAACAGTTCAGTCCATCCTCTGCAAGAAAGGCAGGGTCCAGCTGATGGCCTGCCAAATAAGCTGCAGTGCAAAGCCGTCCAGAGTGACCCGATGCAGCAACCTCAGTAAATAGGCAGGAATTCGATCCGTTAACATCGCATTCAGGCAGGTGCAGGGTTCCATGAGTCGAGCAACGAGCTCAGACAGAAATGCACAGACAGGCAGGCTGAGTGGTTGAGGGACAGAGTCAAGACATGGTACCATGATAACTGCGAACTGGTCTCCACCTAGGAGCCAGGACTAGGGGACTTTAAACTAGCTTGCTGCCCAATTAGCTAAGAAAGAAACAAAGAGCATTCAGTGGGAAAGAGCCAGGACACAATCAGGAGACGACAAGAGAAACACAAAACCCTCTCAACCCACTGGCCTCAGGGGATGGGGACATGAACCTTGGAATAACAAAAACTACCAAAACAAATTTACAAACGTCAAACAATGATCTGCCCCTGATAGCTGGGCTGACCTGTATATAAAGCAGAACGAGCAGGTGGATGAGATGAGTGAGAATTAGAGATCTGACAGAGTTAGGCAGGTGAGTGGCATGAACAATTAAGGTCAGCTATCAGGGCAGATCATGACAGAAAGTGGTGAGTCTGTATTAACACTAAAAACAATACAAGATGCAAAGACACTTCAGGTCCTGATAGAGGGCACTGCAGGATGTCTTTATTGCAGATAATTTAAAATGAATTTAATCCAATGAAAGCTTTTTCATTTTAGGCTCTACAGTTCCTCACATAAGGGTTGCGAGCCTGTTTTGGGTATTTAAGTCCATCAACACCCAAAAAACCAAAACCAAAGATATTTTCAATGCCAAGTTAATTCTTGTAAAACATCCTAATAGGTGACTGTTTCCCAGGGACAGGAACACTGAAATACCAATTGGAAGGTTTAGCTCTGGTTTTCCTTGAACTGTAGTTTACCTCTTACCTTTTCATCCAAGGTGTGTGTTTCTACAACCAAAAGGAGAATGAACCATTACTATGTCCTTTTATTGAATTGTGAATTCAGTATAGACTGTAGTTTCCTGAAGGGCAGCGGCCATCTTCTCATTTACTGTTAATTACCTCTTGAAAAATGATGATAAACGGGATGGCTTGTGTCACATTTTTGCCATGCTGCCTCCGTAAAGCAGAGTGGGGAAGGATGTATCATTTGCAGTTTCAATGAAAGGTTCCTAGTAAGAGGCAGAGGAGAGGAAAAGGAGAACAGCAGTGACCTTGGAGGATAAGGATCTTTTCCATGTTCACTCCAATCCGGAAACCATGACTTACCAATCATTAACAAGCTTATAGATTTGGCATCCTGGAGCTATCTTCATTTTCCATGCAGCTACTGATAATTGCTACTCCCCTTACAGTTTTCCAAATACAATTATTGAGGTGCAGCTTACAATTATCACATTTAATAACTGTATCCGTTATATATTAGCACAGGATTGACTGAGTTTAATGCACTGATAGACATTTAGCTGCTGATAATGAATTTCATTTATATATTTAAAATGTCTTTATGATGTCAAATGGTAGAATTTTTGTGCAACTGGATATTCAGCAGGGATGTGTTGTATTCAGATGCCAGTCCATGTTGTGATACATTTTCACTCAAAAGCAACTGACACACAGCAATTTGAAAGCCAATATTTACTCTCTCGTTCTTGCAAATTGTGTTTAGAAAACCATCAAACAAGACTGCTGTGAAAACAATGTTTATAACTGCCACTTATGCAAGAATTAGGGTGTAAAGGTTCTTTATGTTCTCTTTGATTTAGCTGCTCTCCTATTGCAGTGTGCCATGCTTTGAAATATTATTTTGATTAGCTGAAAGCTTAAGAAATATGATTAAGTAAGCTTAATAAGCTTAAGTATGCATATGCTGAATAGTTGTTAACACAAGTATTAGCTATTGATCCTAAGTAGCCCTGTATCTAGCTGAAATAGGTAATAAGATGAGATGCTACTACAGTAGCTTGATCAAATAGATGTTAACTTGAAGGCAATATTTTTTATTATTATTGACTTCAATTTGCACAATTAAATGTGCAAACCAGTTTGGTTCCACCCATTGAAATAAGCTGACAATGACTGCTAGTGTCAGTTTGAGAGGGACCACAAAAGGAAGATGAGGTGCTAAGCCATGGAGACAGAAGTAATAATGAAAAAAAGTTACTTAAAAAATAAATACAATAGTGAATAGTCACTGGCTTTTGTGGCTTTTTTTTTTGGCCTGTAAAACGGTCCAATTGCCTCTAATCTAAGCCTGTTTTGTAGTTGCCATAATCCAGGTGTCGCGGTGAACCGCGAGGAGGCGACCCGGCCAGAGACTGCTGTTGAATGGGATTGCTACTGACAGTGCACCGCTGGTATGTAGGGGTCTGAGCAGCTCCGACAGAAATAATATTGGAAGGTGGGATTGTAATCTGGATGAACTGACTGCAATGATTAAGTTTTCAGGTGGTCTTTCTCACTTAAAAACATATTAAAACTACTTTATTCCCACTGATCACAGCAAATATAGCTGCAAGGCAAAGAAATGATAGAGTAGCTCCGCCCAGACACACTTTTGCACCGCGCGGCTGAAGCAGCTTTGCTGCTCTGCTCCTGCTGCGTTCGGTGTGAACGTGGCATTACTTTGAACGGCCGGTTCACACCGATGTCGAGCGGTTGAAGTTCCTTTGTCAGACCTCCCGGAATAACAGCAAGCACAGCGTTCATTTGTTTCATCGGCTGTGAGACGGGCAGGCATGGAGTCACAGATTAACAGCGATGGTGATGCGTGGAAAAAAACACCTGGCCTCCTTACATACAACTTCTTCAGCCACTCTTTCATTATCTCATCAATGAGGAGATGAGAAGTTCTGCATAAAGCACATACCTGTTCTTTTATACACAATCCACGCCCACACTTCCCCCTTTAATGTTCTCATGGTGGTCTCAACAACGTCCGCAGTAACAACACACATAGGGCGCACCGCACTATAGGGCGCACCGTACATTTTGAGGGAAAAAAAAGACGTTTATATGCACCTTATAGTCGTGAAAATACGGTAATCACCGATTAGAATAAAACCCAAACATAACCCTTCAAACCCTTCAGTTGTTTTAATTTATTCAACTTTTTTCTTTGGCACTTTAGGATAGGCTACGAAGTGCACTATCAATATTTTTCAATGTTAGCAATATTATTCTTTTAATAATTATCATTGTTTACCTCCATTTCCATGGCTTTGAACCTCTTCTTTATTTTACGGCCACTCTCAAACTGTTAGTAGAACAAGCAATCTGCTTCTTATGGTAGAACCAAACTGGTTTATACATCTTAACAATCTATAACAATCTATGAAGATCACCTGCAACACACCCACTTAGTACACTACTAAAAATAGTTATATGTGCAATTTAGTGCTTCTTATTTGAGGTCCAAAATATATCAATATATTCACTTCAGGTAATGATCCCCACTTTGACACAAAAGTATTCTGCACCAATAGAAATAGACTGAACTCAGGTATTACCACATCCTAGCAGTTCCATGATAGAGCCAAGAAATGGCTTCCCGTCTTTGTTACATTTATCAGATTTGAGCTAATAAAAAAAAAGGGGGCAAAAACCAAGGTTAACATCAGTCAACCTTTCAAGCCTTAAGGAAGCGAAGGGCCTCAGAAACCATGCAGAGGTTGCAGTTTTTTCCTATGAACAGGAAAGTTCGATCTTTGCTAATGCTAAGCTTTACTCAGCTATCTCCTCTAATTAGTTGAAATGGTTTTAATTCATATTTAACATATTATAATTGATTTGTTTCATTACTGTAGTCCAGTTTATTATTAGGCATGTCTGATTTACTACATTGTGCTTAACAAAATCTTTCTTGTAAAGTCCACATGAGGAAATAGGAGCAAAGCAAACCCCTCTTATTAAAAGGTCTGATTAATGAACACCCTTGCCCCTTCTTCATGTATCATGTGGTCATTGATAATTGCTACTCAAATTATTTTCCCATGCAATTTAAAGGGATAGCCTAAAATATCTCTATTTAAGGATAAACTTTGTTTTCCATTATCACAGTAGTGCACTTAGTACAGGGCTGCAGACTTTAAGCCTTTGCTTATAAAACCACTTATAGGAGTCAAAAATCAAAAAATTTCCCCACATGAATTTCACCCACCACAGGGGAGCGTGCTATTCAGCTGCTTGTCGCTCTCAGTTAATACGTTTCACTTGTATATCGTGTAATTCCCTGCAATTTAATATCCAAATATTTCCTCACTCATCCACGCGTCTTTTGTTCAAACCCTCAGAGTTTCAAAGGCACAGAAATGATTAATTTCTCCTCCTCGCGGTCCTTCCAAGAACCAGGAAAGCCTTTGAACAAGTTTAATACAGTCAAGTTGTCAGTTTTCGAGACGAGAGCAGATTGAGGGTAAAGAGCCTCGGGGGTAATGGGATGAAGTGTGTTGCCACATTGTTGCAACATGCGTGGGATTCCCATGGGAGGGCTGGAAATGGAGTCAGGACAGAGCTCCTTCCTGACATCTCAGGCCCACATGCTACTGCCTTCACATCTCTCCTTCTGTGTTTGATGTCCAAATTGAGCTCTGCTTCATCGCCTTCATAGTTGGCCCCTCTCACCCCGCCCCCGCTCTCATGGGTTCTTTCTCCTCTCAACAAAGAAGACTGAAACCACAGATAAACTGGTGTTTTGATGCATACTGTAGATGATTCACTTATACTAATTATCTGTATGTCACCTAAAAGATCGACACCCTCAGCATGTACGGACTACAGCCTAAAAAAATTTTAAATTCATTTAGGAAATGTGGACTTTTTATTTAAAATAACAAGTGATAATTACAATATGAACCTCTTAAAAAAATCTTTTTTGTGAGTGACTGCCGCAGCCTAAAATTGATGACTTTACCAGAACCTTTTACAGTATTTCCCCCAGAAGTTTCTAAAAGGTTGAATGAATGGATGACCTTGAACTTGGTTATTAATCTTACAATGAAGAAATTAACTAGTCATAACAACAGCTCTTAGATGCTGTCATGGTCTTGGTTCTGTTATGTTTTACTCTGCTCCATGTTTTCTAGTTTTATTGGTTTAATTCCTATTTTGTTGTGTTTTCTGGATATATTTGAGTTCTAAGGTTTTTATTTTTCGCCCTCTTGTGTTGGTCTCCTTTTCCCTAGCTCATTCCTAGACTTCTCTCTTCACACCTGCTCCCAATCTGCTCGTTAGTCCTCTCTTTGTTCAGTCTACCATAAATACTCTCCTTGTGCAGTTCCTTAGTGCTGGTTCCACGCCTCTCTTCGTCTTTCCCGATCTTACCCTGGCTCCTTGTGATTGTTTTCCCCTGATGTCTTCATGGTTCTGGTTTATTTTACATTTTTAACTTAGATTTTTGGATTTGTTGGATTCCTGCCTCTGTTACCTGTGTTAATTAATAGTAATTAAAAAAAAACTCAAAGAACTCACCCCTGCCTCTCAGAAAATGCATTTGGGTCCAAAATGAAAACCAAACCCTGACAGTAGCACAAAAAAAATCTTGATTTAAAATGTTGAATTATTAATTAAGTATTTAACTGAGTGCCCTAAAAGGGTTACAACATTTTTTCCTACTTTTTTAACATGTTATTTACTTATTCATTTTTATTCTATTTAAATGTGTGTTTCCTCTATGCAACTGAAAAGTATTTGTCTTTTTTCCCTCATGTACAGCACTGTGGATCTGAAAGAGTAATTGTATAATTTTAAATATTAAACCCTTATAGATGCAATAATTCAGATTTATTCAAACACTGTTACCCTCATCATAGGCGTAACTTCCTTAAGGACTGGTGTGGACATGTCCCCACCAATCTTGACCGGTAGGGGGACAGTCCCCACCAATATTTTGTCCACGTATTTTGCTTTCGGTGCTGTGTATATCTGATTAAAACCCCATTAATGCCGCTCCTCAGAAAGAAAATAAAAAAAAGTTCTCCCCGCTGCTCACCGTCCACAAACCCCGTCAAAAAAAATTAGAAAAAAGAATCTGTTGCCTCTCGCTTTCTCCCCATAACCCCCCTCCGCCCTCTCCCCTGTCGCTTCCCTCCAAACATGCTAACCCATTCAGGGACAGCAGTGGACTCAGACTTGCAGGTGAGAGGGACTTGTGGAAATATTAAGACCTAATTTTAGTCAGGAGAGACTTAAAGTAGTAAAAGAATAGAGAATAGTGTAAAAAATAAATTAATACCGTATTTAAAATATAACAGAACCGAACAGAATTTTTATTTATGTATTTTTCGCGGGTACCCGACCCGCGAAAAATACATAAATAAAAATAAAAGGGTCGGGCGTCGGGCGGATATTTTTTTAGTGCGGGCGGGTAGTTGGTGATTTTTTTTTATGCGTGTGTGTTGTTATGGACATCAGAAATGTAATATTAATCAGGCACTGGGTGCAGCGCAGCGTACAATAGCCTATGATGTGTTAACGGGTCGGGTTGCGGGTTAAATATCAACGGGTCGGGTCGGGTTCGGATTTGAATTGAAGATATCCGCGGGTGACGGGTTGGGTTCGGTAGTCATCCTAACGGGTTCGGGCGGGTGCGGGTTGGTAAAACTCGACCCGTGCAGGTCTCTAAGCTACACTACATTCAGTATCGTTGCCATAGAAACAGACAACAGCGCCAATATATCAGAATTATACTAAAACACACGCAAATAATTTCCCACATAAAAAACAGGACTTTCAGTCCATTACAGTTTTCCGTTTTTAGAGGGTTGTTTATTTTGCGTTTATTAAGTGATGGCTGTGGTATATTAGCTTTCACTGCTATAAGCTTTCGCAGCAGTGATTGATTAATTTAAACACCTGCTCTACTGATGGTCTATCGGAGTTGGTGTTTAGGTTGAACATAAAGAACACCTTTTATTTGAAGCTTCTTGTAGCTACTGTTTGATTCCTGGCTTCACTTAAAACTTTTTCCTGACCTTGTTATATATTTGTCGTAGTGTTGACATTCAGTAGCAAGCACTGCGCCCCTTTTTCTTTTATATGTACACGTACATTTAAAGCTACAGTGTGTAATAATTACAGGGATATACAGTCAGAAATGTAATATATTATACATAACTATGTTATTTATCATCATCTACAAGCTCAGCCTCTTAACCTTAATATTTGCATTGCCTTAGAATTCGTTATTTCTAATTACATAGGAGCGGGTCTCGCAGCCATGGAGACAGACATCTTTGTGCTACGGCAGCGCAGAGCTAACAAACTAGCGATTGCAAGATCGGCCATTACGCTCGAAAGTAACTACGGCAAGTTGAGAGAGATGAACTGAGACGGTACTGAACAATTGATGGCAGTATTAAATTTATCTATGTAAACAAACCTCATCACTTGAGAAGGTAGGTGATGCGGACGTCGTGGCAGACATTTTGTCCCGTAACGCTCGCCGTACTGTTGGGGGGGGAGAAGCGGTGGGGGGGAGATGTTCATGTTGCTGCAGTCTGCAGTCTGACCGCTAGATGTCGCTAAAAGTTACACACTGTAGCTTTAAGATTTAGCGTGTTATGTTGACAACTCATGAGCAAGCTGCTTTTTGCAATCTAGCAGGAAGGTAAGGATAGGATCTTGCAGGTGTGACGTCACTCTGCAGGGGGTCCAAAGATAAAAGATTTAAACAATTTTGGCATTGGAATTTCAGATTTAAGGGAGTTAGAAAGTTCACTTAGTAAAAGTGCAAATAATAAATCTGATTACGATTACTTTTAAGCTGGTTGAACATACTGCGACAGACTGGTGACCTGTCCAGGGTGATCCCACCTCTCACCCAGAACGTGGCTAGAGATATGCACCAGCACCTCCTGATCCCACTGAGGGATAAGGTTAAAGAAAATGGATGGTTGAACATAGTCCGCTCTCCCAGATTCTATCAAAACAGTGTTGATACCCTCAGGGGCGGATTTAGGAAATTTGGGGCCCTAGGCAAAGACAGGCAGGGGGGCCTCCTGAGAAGAAAACCCATAAAACAGACCCATTCTACAGATAGAGAAATGTTAATAGAATAGACATCCATTATTTGTTCTAGGTTTTGTCCCTCTCTTCTTGTCCCCTTTTCCTCTCTATTTATCAGCGTTCTGATGGCATTTTAGCCAAAGGATTTTTATCAAAAACATAATTAATGTGCACAAATAAGGATTAGTTGTATTAAATATACATGTAAACAGAGTTTTATGGGGCCCCCAGTAACTTGGGGCCCTAGGCAACTGCCTAGTATTGCCTAATGGTAAATCCCCCCCTGGATACCCTGCTGGTGGATGTTCTTGACAGAAAGACGGAGTTGTTTAATCATATTCTGCTTAAGGCCCCATAAGATCTTGTCCGAGTCCTGGTTTAAGGTAAATTAATTTAAAAAAGTGACCTAAAATTGACCGTCAATAAATGTTCTACAAAATTGATATATTTATTTGATTTCTTTGATTTGTACTGTCTGTTTAGATTTATGTGTTATTTTTTGCACAAAATATATAAGTGAATATTGTAACAGTTGTTTTCAACTGTAAGCATTAAATTGATAAATGTTATTCACATTTTTTTGGCTTTATCCTTTCCAACAAAAAAAAAAAAGCCGTCGTGCAGGTAGCTCCCTTTCCTTATGAGCCGTCCCCACCAACTTTCAACACAAAGTTACACCCTTGACCCTCATATATTCATGCGATCATACTGCTGTTTAGCTTTTCATTTGCAGCACTGCTTTATTATTATGCCATATTCTAATCTGTTTTTTCCCCCATACATAATGGAAAACAGCTGACACAGATTTTTTCCATCACCTTTTTCAAATATGGACATTAAACTCAGTGCTTGCAGCTCAAATGGATGCTTCAGCCTGTCTTTGGATTCTTTACTTCTCAGCCTGTCTTCTTATGTATATAGTAGTTGAAAAGTGGTTGTGAGGTAATAATTCTCATCCATGTTCCAGAAGGTATTGCACGGTGTGCAGAAAAGCTTTCCACCACTTTTTTGGTATACTTTGGAAAGCTGAATTGAGAATGTCTTATTAATCTTTCAGGTTTTGCTTTCAATCTGGAAAAGAGTAAGTTAAATTAGAAAGACACTGAAATGGTTTGGTAAAAATTCAGTCCTGCACCACTGGTCAGAAATGAATGAAAATACTGAAAACACTAAGTGGTTGGTCAGATAAGCTTAAGGGTTACAATGACTTATGCTACCAGTAAAACTTAAACTACCAGTCCATGTACTCTTTGCAAATAATGATGTCACAACTCAGAACAGAGGCAAGAAAGACAGTGAGTAATTTAAAAAGCGTTTATTTAAAACTGGATTTGCGGATCTGCAGTGGCTGGGGCGTGTAGGGCAGGAATCTCTACAGGGGAGAAACACAGGTTAGTGAAAAAGATAATCTGATGGAGGATGATTATGTATGGGTGAGTAATTACCTGGTTTTGCAGTTCACTCTCTGCCCAGAGAACGAGGATGATTCCAGCCGGTTGGCTAACAAGATGTAGCAGAAGCTGCCAGAAAGTTCCAGACGCTGAAGCCTTAAAGGCTGCAGAACTGGAAAGAGGTCAGATCCAACCAGATGAAGGAAGGTGGGATAATCCACGTCAAAGTCAGGAGGCAGATCCAGGTTCAGTCCACAAGAAGAATCCAGCAGATGTCCGAAGACAGGTCAGGCAAACAGTTCAGAACAAGGACAGGCAGGCTCAAAGGTCAAAAAGCCAAATGGGTCAGGATCAGGCAATCAGAACGCAATCAGTTACGCTAGAAAACTCTTACACCAAAGGCTCAAGAATAATCTACCGCTGGTGACTGGGAGCAAGCAGCTTAAATAGAGGCAGGAGCAGGTGGATCAGATGAACAGTAATGAGAAAACAGGCAGTCAGATAGGTGAATGAAATGAGCAATTCAGTCAGTCATCAGCGCCAAGATCATGACAAATTATTGGATTTTTAATGTTAGTTGGGCTCCCCTTTTGTGGGAGGTACTGTGGGAATATCAAGATGCTTCAGACAGCCATCTGTTCAAAGTTCAAAGTACAAAGAGGAAGAGTGTTAACAAGTTGTAAAAATCTTCTAGAGACATTTTTCAATCCAAAACCATCAGTTAAGACATCTGTAGGTGAGTAGAAGTTAGCCCTACTAATCCCAAGTCTCAAGGCTAGCGTGAAGTGGAACCAGCTGAAACACCAGTCACCTGAAAGTTTGAATGAGATAAGTACAGATCTGAGGAAGGTTTACACATTTGTCCCTCTTTTCCTTTTTCAGGAGTGTGGTGTAACGGAAGTAAGAGTTTTGTCTGCATTCTAAGCACAGAACAAGTTTAACTTGTTTCCCTGGGCAGGATGGACCATCAGTTCTGTCCCTTGTCCTTTGTCCCTCTTTACTCTAATCATCAATAGGATCTTAAGGCACAGTCAGGAACAGGCGGCTCTTTTGTTTTGGAGAATCAGAGTCTTCAGCCAGTGCAGATGAAAAGGTTTGTTTGGCATCTTTGAACTAAAACCATTGACTCAGCCAACTGTGAAGTAGATGGTATGAGATTCAGTTCCTCTGAGTTGGAGGTCAGCTTCTAAACCGGAAAAAGGTGGTTTGCTCCCTCCAGGTCAGGGGTCAGGCTTTGATCCAAGTGGAGGAGTTAAAGTGTCTTGATGTCTTGTTCATGAGAAATGGAAGGATAGATTGGGGAACAATAGGGGGCTTTGTTTAAGGTAATAAAGGACTGCTGTGGTCTGTTTGGTGAAGGAAAAGCTGGATCATAAATCTTCGATTTACATTATTAGACATTTTGCATAGGATTGCCCAGCCTTAAGACAAGTTCAAATCAGGTGATGCGCTTCAAATTAACTTCATATATCATACTAAAGTGTACAGAGGATAAAAACATGTCTGGATTAAAGCACTGCATTGTTTCTTTTTTTTCAGGGGTATCAACACAGCTTTACAAACTGCTTCAGACACAGTTGATGATATACAGCATAAAGGTCATGATCAAAGGCTCTGTCATAGGCTGAAATAGTCCTGCAAAGGAAAACAGCTCCCTTATTTAACCAGAGTTTATTTCATGTGGTGAAAACACATTTGGCACAGTTTTGGCACTTTTGGGTTAATTGTGCCAAATTAACAGCTATGTCTGGCCGAATGACCGACTGAAAACATTGTGTTTCATATATGCGTTGGCAAGTCGAGTCCTATTTTAATGCATTTATATTAAAGATGTTGATAATGAGGATTCTCTTCTATGTTTTACATGCTCTGTGTGTATTCAGGTGTTCTTGTTTAAATTACATATAAATCAGACTCCTTAAGCGTTCTGTGCTAAACTGTTTAATCACCCATATATTTAAGTCAGGGGAGGCAGGGAAACATTTAAAAACAGGCAGAGAAGTGGGTCTCCAATACCAGGGTGGAATAAGCCTTTCTTAAAGACAAGGTGTGGCGCTTCATCATTTCTTTGTAATCTATTGGAGCGGTATCCTCAGAGATAGTTAGGGGGAATATGTACTATATACTTTTACGCACTGAAACGCCTTGAGATCAATCAGGAAGTGCTTGATGCTCTTGGTTGGGATGAGATGTGTCTTTGTTTTCCCTTCAGCACCATTTATGCCCATAGCTTAAAGGAATAGTACACCCAAAACATGATTAGCCTTCATTTTCTACTCACCCCCATGCTGAACAACACTCTGGAGTACTTTTTTGATATCTCAAATGCATCTGGAGATCTGGGAGGCTTCTTGCTGTCTGCTGACATTCAAATAATGGAGGTCTATGGTGCCCAAGGCAGAAAGGTCCATAAAAGTCCACAAAAAACGTGTCAACATTCCTCCATACTGCTCGTCCAATGTATTCCAAGTGTCCTGAGTGGGTAGCGTCCATAATTTACTCGAAACAAAGTCATTTAGAATGTTTTTAGAGCATAAACAGTAGTGTATAGGATTTCCTAAAAGCGCGTTCACGAGCCTACGGAAACCGCGGCAGACCAAACCAGATGAAAGTGCGCATTCAGCTCGGCAAAGAACTCATGCTCTTCCTCAACACTGAAGTCCTCAGACATTTTTCTTTCGTTGTTTCTTTCTTTGCACAGGTAAACAGCACATTTCTTCTTCTACGCTTGCATTATCGGCAGAGCAGACGCTGAATGCGCATTTTCATCTGGTTTGGTCTGCCGCGGTTTCCGTAGGCTCGTGAACTCGCTTTTAGGAAATCCTATACACTACTGTTTATGCTCTAAAAACATTCTAAATGACTTTGTTTCGAGTAAATTATGGACGCTACCCACTCAGGACACTTGGAATACATTGGACGAGCAGTATGGAGGAATATTGACACGTTTTTTGTGGACTTTTATGGACCTTTCTGCCTCGGGCACCATAGACCTCCATTATTTGAATGTCAGCAGACAGCAAGAAGCCTCCCAGATCTCCAGATGCATTTGAGATATCAAAAAAGTACTCCAGAGTGTTGTTCAGCATGGGGGTGAGTAGAAAATGAAGGCTAATCATGTTTTGGGTGTACTATTCCTTTAATCGGGAGAGGTAAAAATTTATTCCATATAATATTTAACTTTTCTTTGGATATTTATGAAGATACAATTTTGATATTTCCACAGAACAATGCTCATTTTTGTGTGGGAATATGTCAGAGTTTGCATTGCTTGTTGTGTTGCATCAACACAAGTGTGACGGAGTAGATTCTCAAAGCCCGAACACATCGGACACGATTAAGCTTCTAATACGGGACTAACCGATCATCCCACATGTGGTTTTAGAGCAGTTCTCACCTTAAGCCAAGGGACCTAATTAAATGGGGGACCATACATTGCTGTTTTCTGTCCCAAGCTTTAGCTGGAAATGCCAGCGATTTTACAGATTTATAAAGGAGGGGGAACATTTTTGTTGTTTAAATATTAATAAACATGTAAACATAAATAAAACCATTAGTGTCTTAGTTTCCTAATTCCATCTTGATGAGATGTATTTATTTTTATCTAAGAGCTGGAAATGTCCCCAGATTTGATTTCAGAAATCTGGTCAACTAACCAATGATTACCGTAGTTTTTAGAGCAAACCCCACTATAATCCACACCTACAATGCCAAAAAAAAAGCTACTGGCTTATAGTCCAGAAAATATGATAGATCTCTAAGCAAGAGCAGCCCAACTTATGAGAACAGAGGGAAGGGTCCGCCATTGATTCACATGTCCTAAATGCTCCATTAGTTACCTTAATATGCCCATAGTGGTATTGTTCTACTAGGGTTTATAATCCCACTACACCCAAAACTACTCAGAATTACAGATTTGTTCTATAAAAAAGGTAAAAGTCAAAGAAACAAGATAATCTTTTTACAGATACACTTATGATTTGGCCCTGTGCAAGAGATTTAACTGTACCCTGTTCCTGTTTTTATGTTTTGCTTCTAAGGAGCCAGAAACCTAAGAGGTCTTTTAAGTGGGTTAGATCATTAGTTGGTGACCTGCAAGCTAAACTTTTTCAATATATTTTAAAGTATTTCTCTGATTTTTCCTTCCTTCAGACTGTATTAAGTATCATCAAAAAAAAAAAATCTCCTTATCCATGAGAATATTGTTTCTTGTTTTTACAGAACTCACACTAATTTAATTATTTATAAAAAATATTGAAAATAAAGGTATTAAAACATGTACAAAGGAACATTAATTTGACAAAACTAATTAGAACTAATCAGGAAGAGACTTGGTGAAAAACATTAAATTAACCCTACAAGATTTTTCAAACCACACCAGGTTAATTAAGCTACAACATTACAATCGCTCTATATAATTTGATTATGAACATGTTCCAACAAATCTTTAGTTAGAGAGCAAGGTTTAAGGCCTCCATGGCCCTCATTTGTATCAGCACGACTTAAAAACTTAAGTCTGCATTTGAAAAACAGGAACAGACTCTGTAAGATAAAGACGTTACTCTTTAATTTTGTTTCTACACTTATCTTTTCTATTTTACATTATATTTTTTTTACATTATAAAGAAACAAACAACTTTGAGTAGTCTCTGAGCTGAACAGTTAGGTAGATGTTTATTATCAGATACATAGGTTGACTCTTCTACCCCAAACTCACTGCATGAATAGCTTCATTAGTACAAAAGCTAGTATGTCTCCAATGTGGAAGAAGATGCTGACGAGAGGATTTTTGCCCTACTTTAAGAAATAAATCAGGTTTTTGTTTCTCACCTATTATAGTTTCAGTTGTAGCATTTGCATATGTTTAACAGTGGAAGTCAGTGAAATATTTGCTTTAACCTAAATTCAAGCACCCCTTAATACCCTTTCATGTGGATGTTGCTGAGCAATCAAAGTATGTCCTGATTTTCTCATTCTTTTTTTTATTTCTCAGCGCTTAAATCTTTTATTTTCTGTGCTTTACAGCAAATTGGATTCAGTGTGGACAGTCAAGGGCCTTGTGTTTAATTTGCTAGTGGCACTTTACCGTTTAATAATCAGCACAATCTGAGAAAATAAGACAGGCTGGTTTGAAAGTCTTTAGAGTAAGAGTAAAGATGTAAAAAAAAAAATAAATAAAATAAAATCTGCCCGTTCTGCAATAAGAGCTTGGCTTTCCATCCCAGTCTATTCAATTCAAAAGGAGGCCATGATGAAATTCAAAGCTCACAGCTCAAACAGTGAAAATAATCATGCAGCAAAATTAATTAGCATAAAACATGATGAAAGAGAATTGCTGCAATAAAATCGACCGGTGGGTCCTGGGTCCAAATCAAACTGTGGCTGGATCCAGATCAGAACCAATGTGCACCACTTGGTGACCTCTGCTTTACTAGGACTAGGGAAGTGGCGGCCCAGTGGTTAGGGCATAGAGCTTGGAAGTTTGTGAGTTCAAAACCCACTTCCACAGACTGTCACTCTGGCTCTCTGAGCAAGACTCTGATTGCTCCCCGGGCGCCCCATGATGGCACCCCACTGCTCCCCAAGGGGATTGGTTAAATGCAGAGGTAAATTTCTACAATGTGAGATCAATAAAGTTCAATCATTCTTGTTAGGACTCTGAGGTGGTTTGCCTCGGTAGGACAGGACAATCTGACCCCAGGTCAGCTGTCTTAACTGTTTTCCACCACCTGTAAAATGTTTGCCAATTACCCTACAATCATCCAGGAAGATTTTAGTGTCAAATGTTAGGTTTGTTTGCTACATTAAAAATGTTAGAGTCAGACTGGGAACAGGATAAGAATTGCATCCTGATAAACTTAACCACTGAAAGAGAGCATAATGCTTTAAACAGGTCCCATCGCTGCAGGTAGCAGTTTCCCCAACACAGAGCTTACAAAATAGAGCTTAATAAACAATTAAGGTGTAAATGATGTCTTCAAAAATTTCTGTTGTGAATTAGACATTGACCATTTCCTAGAAAATCTAAAATTGTGAAGCCTTCTCAAGCGTCCAGTGTGCAGATGTTAATCTGTATGCCACCATAGCTCAACAAAAAAGCTCTGTGGATATGATTTGTGATGAACGTCAGAGTGAATTGAAGAGTTTCCTGTTTTAATGAGCCCTTAAATTTAGAACAAGTAAATGAAATACTTTTTTTTACTTATAAACCAATAAGTAGCTGGAAAAGGGGAAAAAGGTGGAGTTTCTGGTCAGGCTGTAGTTAAAATGCTTTGATATTCACTGCAGCAATGAGAAAAGGATGCCTTTTTAGCCTTGATGGCTGCCTGCCGTCTAAGTAGTTGCAGCTTTTTGCCTTTAAATTTCGCCTCATTGGTCAGATGAGTTTCCACACATTTCACTTTGAAATGGAAGCCGCAGAAATAGAGGGAGCCACTGCTGTTCCTCACATATTATCTTGCACATCTGTGGCCACCGCCATTTTTATTTTCCCTAAGCTAACCTCAAAAACATTAATGCTTACTAGAGAGGTGTGAAAAGCCTTTAAATAAATCATCTTGTCAAAAAGTAGATTTATCTAAATAATTTTACTTTTAATTTCCTCAAATATAATCCTTACGGCTGAAATGCATGGAGGACCAGGACAGTCAGTGATAAATAAAATAAAGAAAAAAAAAAAACATTTAAAATGTAACATTTAAACTGGCCTTTTAAAAAATCTAATTATATATGGTTTGCAATTAGAATATAAAATATCTTATATTTAATCATGAATTGTAAGTTGTAGATGTTGAACCAACAGAATAGAATAGAAGAATAGAATTCAACTTTATTGTATATTGTATATATTACACGGTGGGCTGCCATTGTGCGGTGCCTGAGAAGCAAATATATATATATATATATATATATATATATATATATATATATATATATATATATATATATATTCCTTATCAAACATACAAAACTGTAATTCCCATTTCTTTTTCCTTTTTTCACCTTGCATTTTTTTTTAATCATTTGTGGTCACATTTCCTTTTACTTCACCCTACCATTTTTTATAAAGAGTCATCCTTCTTAATTTTAGGGACTTACTATTTAGCATCTAGACAAATTATAGATAAACTCACATAAAATTATGCTTTTAAAAAGGTTGCATTCCTTTCTCAATGACTCTCCTGGTCCTCCATAGAAAAACAATGTTTGTTAGTATGTCATTTATGGTATATCTGGTGCTCCAAAATACTTCCTTTAAGACCGCTAATCAGTTTAATAGATTATCGAAATTTAAAAAAAAGAGATTATTTTAACTTGGTAAATAGATCTAAGTGCACAATCACCAAAAATGTAAAGACTTTTTTAACCTCTAGACCTTAAAACCTGAATTTCTTGACTCCCTTGGGTTTGATGAAAAAAGTGAAAATGACAATTTGTAGAAATGTTCACACCTCCAAGAAATAAGCGATCTTATTTCTTAACTTTACATACATAATATAAAGAATGAGACAATTTAGATTTTCAGTTAAGTCTGTTCAGCTAAATGTAAAATAAATTGTGTGACTTCTACATTTGTGGAAGTAACTGAAAAAAAAAAAATTGCAATGTTTTTACTTTACATCCAGAGTGTTCTAATACATCTGGATAAATGAAGAAATGAGTGAGAATCTTGTAATTTATCAAATGGATTATGTAATTTACACATTCAAACCAGGATTATGCCATCGCAATGAAAGATTGCTTCATTCAAGTGTTTGAAGCCTTTATAAATGCATTAGAGGATAAATTTGTTTTTGATGTTACTGTGAAAACATCTTCATAGGTCAGAAATGCAGTCCCCACCAGAGTCTATTTGTCCTGCTTCTTTTCTTCTCGGCTCACTTAACACCTTGTCCCGAGAGCCTCTGGGAGTCCAGCAGTGGGGTTTTGGCGTTGCTGTGGCACACTCTGGGCAGGAACAGGAAGGTTTCGGGGGTGGTGTGGCAGTGACTGTCGGGGTTACGGGGGTAGTTGAAACAGATTGGTTGATATCACACTCTCACCTTCGGGGGATGGAGGACCTGGAGGCGTGGTGGGTGTGCAGTTGTTTGTGTGTGTGTGTGAAAGATAGAGAGACAGCAGGAGAGGGTGGTGTGAGAGTGGGTGGTTGGGTAAGGGGATGGTGAAACACACAAAATCTTCAGATTGCTGAGTTTGGATGCCATGACCCCGCACCGACCCCCATTTCCTGACTCAATTGCCTCAGCGTGAGCTGGGCTCCTTTTCACAGCACCACTGCCTCTTCTCTTGTCTGCAATCATGTGGACTCATGTGGTACTCCGCACTGCTGACATCTCCATAGTCACGAGTAAATAATGACAGAGGGTCAAAGTGTGGTGTCCTCGTGCGATGCCTGATGTGGAATGCTGTTTTTTTTTTAATTAATTATCAATCAAGCCTGGAATTAACATTCAGCTTCTTCACTGGGCTGTAAAAAAGTTTAAGGAGAATTGTAGATATAAAAGCAAATTAATAATGTAAACCATTTAGACGTGCATTTTGTCCCTGATTTGTTTCTGAGTTCTGCCTGTAATGAGCAACTTTGAACATTTATGTTTTATCCAGTCAACTAATAATAATAAAAAAAAAGAAATTTAAAGCATTAGGGACAGGTTATTTTTAACCAATATTGTGCACGTATTTATGAGTAGTATTTATCTTGTTTTAATTGTTTCATACCTTATCCACATTTGTAGAAAGTCCGGATAAACGTTGTAGGCACCGGATCCGCTCGGGCGGTCAGATCTGCTCGGGGCCCCGCCCCTTCTTATGACATCAATATATGGCAACCCCACTCTGATAAACTGTATTGCACCTGTTGCTTAAGGATCAAATCTGTTTTGGAGT
Source organism: Cyprinodon diabolis (assembly GCA_030533445.1). Lineage (NCBI taxonomy): Eukaryota > Metazoa > Chordata > Actinopteri > Cyprinodontiformes > Cyprinodontidae > Cyprinodon > Cyprinodon diabolis. Next base: position 10,477,774 of record CM060082.1, read on the forward strand.
TTCAACATAATATTTTTATTTTTTCTATACTCTAATAATCACAGAGGAATATTACTTCTCTAGATTTAACCCATCCCCTTGGGGAGCAGTGAGTGAGCTGCCATTGTCTGGCGCCCGGCGCCAGTGTGGGGTTAAGGGTCTTGCTCAGGCACCCAGAGAGGCAGTCTGTGGGAGTGGGGGATCCGGATTCAAAGCCCTATGCCCTAACCACTAGGCCCATGTATATTAAGAAAATAAAGCTTTTGGGTTGCGTGCATTCAATAACTTAATGATCTTAAATAGATTAAATCAAATAGATAAATTGACTATATGGTAGATGGCGTTATCATTAGCCTTAAACACTGTTAACTTGCACCAATGCTAGCTTGTTTAAGTATTAGCTGTAGTTGCCGATTGATTAAGAAGCTTTGTTTTGCATTGAACTTAACTTGTGGATATGTTGGTTGGAGCAGGTTTTGCATTTGGTAGTCAATGGACTGATGTTTCAGTAGATCTCAGATTCAGAAACATAGATTGATTTAAATAGTGTCAGTTATAGGTTAGATGATTGCTCATAACAAGTTTGGACCAAATTAATGTGAGATCTTGTCTTGCTGCTTAACTATATTGGTGTTAATTAAATTACAGGTAATTGTTAGAAAGCACTTAAAGTGCCTTACAGCTCAGATTTATCTTAAAATCTATCTTTTTCTGGTTGGATTAGCTAAAGGCAGCACCTGCTTTCACAATATGTTGTCCATGTTGCTTCCAGCTTACACTAGTGGTTACACTAGTGGTGTTTATGCTCAAGAAACAGATTAAAATAGCTAATTATCCAGAGGTTATGCTCCATGTCACAGTACAAAATACTTAAGGGCAATGATTTCTTGTCCTTATGCCTAGCGCGTGTGTGGGTGAATTTTTCAAGCCTTGCAGCTATTTAACGCTTATACTATTTATAACAAGGTTTTAGAGGCCTGTTAGTGCACAGTCATCTGCTTTTACATGTGCAGTGTCCTTGCTATTTTCTCTCTTTTTGAGGTCCCGCCTTGTAAGTTGATTAGAAATTATGCTTAAGAGCCAGAACCAAGTAACTTTTTGAAATTTTGTATTATTTTTATAGTTATCAGTTTAAATTCCTGATACTAAAATAGCACTATTTTGTGTTGTTAGTCTTACCTGGCACATCTATACTCATTAGAATGGAGGAGAAATTAACACAGCACAGGTAGATTATAGCCAAAATGGGTTATTAGGTTGTAAAGCTCATCATGTAAATTTTTGATGCAGTGTGGAGAACAACAATCAAAGGCTAATACAGAAGCATTCTTTAATATAGCTGAAACAGTTCATGTGTATCTAATGAAACCAGTGATTTCTCCTCATTGCATGACCATTAGTAAAGAATATTCAATAATCTTTTTAATTAACGCAAGGCCGTGGTGTGTTCCGCAACAATAATACCTCCAGTCCCCATTAACCTATGGTTAACATGACTCTCAGGAAGCTTGGATAAGCACTCTTTTAAATATAACAAGAAAACCTGCCTGTTTACAGACGATAAATACCTGTTCACATATATATTTTTTGTCTAATATCCGACCTATCAGCATTTAAGCTCTCAGATTCATTTTTTTTTTATTTATTTTTTTTTTAACAGTGTCCTGTCTGGCAATGTGGCAATAAGAATAATTGTCTTGATGCCAAAAAGAGCCCAACAGATTTTACTTTCACAAGTGGAGCGGTAGGGCTATTGCTTGTTCCGCTTGTGATGCTTGTTACGCATATTTCATGCATATAAATTGCTTTATTATAATTATGCAGGGAGTTTTACAGAATATATGGACACTGCAATGTAAGTAGAACAGAAGAGGAAGAACAGAAAAAAGGAGAAAAGATGAAAGAAAGAGGAGATAAAAGTGAGATCATTATAAAACATTTTCAGTCTGCTTTATCACCTGCAAAGAGATGTAAATAGAACAGCACAACCAACAGGATGGTACGAGACATACAGTAAAGTAACACCTAGATACTATAGCTGAAGTAGTATTATTTGTAATGAATTACATGTAAGCTGTCAGATTCAATAGATCTACCACATAGGTAACAAAAAACAAACAAACCGAAAGCAAGCAACTTTTCTTTTGGCTTTAGTCAAAGAAACCACTAAGGGTTAATCTAGCCAAAATTGCAATTAAATACAACCTAGAAAAACTGTCATAAAAGGTAACACCTAGTAAAGCTACAGTAGCAGTTATTCAAAATGGCCCTCCCCAGTCAAATGCCAGCTGAATGGCAGCCCACTTCCCTGCATCTCCCTGCAAAATACCCTCCAACTTCCAGTGAAATTTCTTAGAACAGGTCTTATTTTTCCTGACTAAATATAGAAAATTGTATTACTTCTGGGCCACTTTCTTTTATTTTGCTCTGGCATATTTTTCCACATACACATATTTTCACCTGCCACCAATCATAGCCCATACAACAGTCCAAAACACAATTAAACAGGTACAGCGGAGTCACAATTTGCTGTCGTTTTTTTGCGTCACGGCTGTTACCTGAGCAATTACTCCCTCCTGGATTCCATCAGGAGCAACAACGAGATCTCCCAGTGATACTAAACAGTTTCATTTTCCCGCACACTCTCAATCAGTCACTGAGTGGGGCTGGAATCAAACAAAATGTAGAGAAAGGAACCTCTTCCCTATTCTGGCTGCACTCCACAGTCTCTGTAAATCACCCTTAATGGGCTGGTGGAGGGAGCGCACGCTGTATCACTGTATCAATCATTCACTCTGCTTTCCTCCTCCCGGTGCCATCCACAGGATCACTTTGGTGCTTTAATGAGCCATTACAATTCCTATCAGACAATCTCTGCACCACGTGTGTGTGCACTGGCACGTTTGTTTGTACATGAGTGCGTGCATGCTCTAACTGTTGTGGACTCATGCTGATATTAGATTGTCTCCACAGAGTTTCCAAGATAGCACTGATCTCTTGTCTATCTATTTCTCACCCACTTTCACTCTCTGTTTGTCTCACTTCTCGCACTGTGTGTGTATGGAGGACAGTGGGCATGGGTTATAATTGCATTGCTTTGCCATCCCACTCGGTCTCTTCCACCCATCTGTCTCTTTAATATCTAGCTAAGGACTCTTGACCTTGAAGCATAGCAGGCATCACATCCGTGGCCGACATCTCCGAAAGACCGCAGAGACAAGGGAGCAGCGGGAGGACAGGGAGAGACATGTGAGAAGGAAAAGAGAGAGAGAAATAAGGTGCAAAATGTTTTCACCGAGACAAAGGTGAACAAGAGAAACATGATGGATGGATCCGGCCAGAGACCAGGGAGAAAAAAAGGAGAGCGAATTGGACATAAAGATGCCTTGAAGGTCACAAGTGAATTCTTTCAATTTGAGGGTGATTTGATTTTGCAAAAATAAAAAGTCGCCCACGTGCAGCTCGAAAGAGAAAAGGCTGTCACTCTAAAAGAAAATATGCAAGATTAGGTTGGAGTCTAAGAACTAAAAAAGTTTTTTTTTTGCCTTCCAGCAGTTCCTTTATGCATCTCAGAAAAATGGTTCATTCTTAAAGCAATGCCTTTGGGTCATCATGATGAATTTCTGAGCTAACTCTTTTTGCTGTATAATTTGTGAGAAATGCCTTAAAGCTTTAGCTCGCAATTAGAGCTCCACTCCAACCTAAACCTATCTGATTAGATATTTGAGTGCCTTTAACAATGATTTACCTTCAGTGAGGGAAGGTTTGCCGCATCCTGAGCATTTCTGCTAAAGAGCTCATGGTTATGCCATTCTAGACAAGACAACTCCTGTTAAATAAATAAATTTTGAGACACGAGTGAAAGAATAGCTCAAAAAGGTAGAACATCACACATTATTGGCTTTTACAACAAATCTAAATTGTTTCTTCTTTTGAATAAGGCAAGTTTAAGGGCAAGGCAAGTTTATTGGCTGTACATAAGAGAAAATGAAAAGAAAAGTACATGCAGTGGCACAGATGCAGCACAAACATTTAAAGAGAACAAAAGTGAATTAAAATAATAAAATTATATATACAAAATGAAATGAATCAACTTTTACTTAAAAAAATGAAGTTTGACTAACTTAATTATAGCACACCCTGGAAAAAAGCTAAATCTAGATAAGCCTTTTTTTTCTTAAAATAAGTGCATTTGAGGAGGTAAAATTTACATTTATCCAATGGAACAAGACAATTTACATTTAAAATAAGAAAAAACAATTGCATTGTCTTATTTCAAGTGCATGGTATCTAATTATCTTATTTTAAGAGTAAAAATACTAATTTCATTGGCAAACTACCTCATTTACCTACTCAAATTAAGGGTAAATACTTAATTTAAGAAATCTTTACTTATTTCTACATCGTTTTTCCAGTGCAGTGTTAAGGTTTCAGCAATTTTACATTTGGATTTGTGGAGCATGAGAACCAAAGACTGCTTCTCCATGTTTGGTTATGGCTCTAGGAATGTAGAGCAGATTTGAGCCAGAAGACATAAGAGGCAGTCTGGGTTGTATATCCTGAGACGCAGGATGACAAAAAGTCTGTAATGTATTTCGTTAAGCTATATAATGATATATAGACTAACAGAAGCATTTAAAAAGAAATCTATTCTTTGAGAAACATGGAGCCAGTGTTATTGTCTTAGAACTCGGGTGATGTGCTCCACTTTCTGACATTTGGTGAGGACATGGGCAGCAGCATATTGGTTCTGCAACTGCTAATGGACTCTTTCCTATGAAAACACCATCATAGTAATAAGTCTTACTAAAGATGAGCCCATGAATTAGTAGACTTATATCCTGAAGATATCCTTCAGGTGATAGAAGGCCAACTTTGTTTTTATGCCATTCAAGGTTCAGGTACGGTCCAGCATGACACCCAGGTTTACATCCCGATTGTGGTCTCTAGCTATGTTAAAATAAAACAACATTGATCTACTGAAAGCCATTTAGTTGGCTTAAAAAAAGGGCAAATAAATAAGAGTAAAACAATTTAAGGAGCAGAACTTGTGTTGATAGAAATGCTTTATGTTGGACGATAAAGGAAAATATGTAGCCTTGTTCTGGTTTAAAAATAGACAACAACCACTCAAATACCCAATCTTTATAGCCAAGGTATGGTAAAAACATTTACTCCATCCAAACAATACCAAGACTTAGAGCAGAAGACATCAGCAGGTAAAACTCCTGTCAGCTATGAACAGGAAACTGAGGCTGCAGTTGCACAGGCTCATCAGAAGTGAACAACAACAAATTGGAAAGATGCTATCTGATCCTCAATTTAAGACCCAGCATTCTGCAGCACGAAAGCATGGATCAATCCTGCCCTGCATCAATCGTTCAGGCTGGTAAAGATGTTGTAAGGGAATTGTGGATTTTCATTGTTTAAACACCTAAGATGACCTTATCATTCCTTTAAGAACAAGATGCACCTGACATCTGATGGCTACTTCAATCAGGTTCCAGGTCCAAAAGATAAAATAACCTTAAACTGCACTCCAGCGGCCTCCAACAAAGAATCTTTCTTGACATTGTAGACTCAGGACAGTTATATCATATATGAGGGGTCAGCAAATCTACAGCCACTGTCTGATGCTCAAATGTTTAGAAGGACCAAGATCTCTTATTTTTTTAAACAAGCTTGTTGAATATCTGCCTGTAAGAATTATGGCGGATCTGAAAGTAAGATGCTTAATTACAGAAAATCCTAATTAAACTGTTTAAAATGCAAAACAAAAAAAAAAAAAAACATCAATAAAAAACCAACAGATGCAATTTAACATTTTAATACCCAAATAGATACAATATTGAGGCCTAAGATAAGTATTATAAGTGCAAACGTATGGACTGAGTGACAAAACACAAATAATTCCTTCTAGCTGCAGCTTGGATGATAAAAGTAGTTTGTCTGGGAGTTTTTACGCTCTTTAGATTTCTTTTTTGTATATTCTTATTGTGAAACAGATAAAATGACATAAGATCAGGTTAAGAAAACTCCTGCTAAATGTACTGTAGTTAAAGATCTTTCCCTAAACCAATGTGGTTTTGGCATTTTTCCCATAAGGCTAATGAGCTCCTCAGCAGAAATGTTTTGTTAATTATGGGATTTTTATAACCTAAAATATGGCTGTGAAAACACTTCACATTTGCACATCATTTCTGTACCAGCAAGGAACATTGTTTCAAAGATTATCGCTTTAAGATTTATCTAATGTTTTTAAATAATACTCTTCCAGAAACACATGCCCTATTAGCTTGCTAATGGCGTGCTAATTTGCAAGCTCTTTAGCCACCCTGTGAATCTTGGTTTAAGCTATCGTATACACTTTTGAACATACTTTAGACAAACTACTTAAGAGGAACAAAACATATGCATTATGAATATACAATGAAAAAATTATTTTATTTCATGTGAGAAAAAAATACAGCTTCTTCACTCAATAATGCAATAAATAAAACAAAAACCTCAGGCAATCAAGAGAACTTTACAAATATGTTGTTGTTCAAAGCATTGGTCAAAAGCTGGAAAAAAAAGAAAACAGTGGTGAAGGTTTGGATAGGATGATGGTGTAGGCCAGACTATAACTTGTCGTGACATTTACAGTACAGCTGAGAGCTCAGTCTTCCTGGTTGTCAGGGTCAAACCTCCTCCTGGGGTCTCTGCAGTCCTTCTCCATGTGGTTACAAGAGGTCATTTATTTTGAAACATAAAAGCTTGCACAAACGACCTATGATACCTCTTTTTATTTGGGTGACTCTCTGATGAACAGCTCTGACATTTGAAACAGTTTTTTATGGGGCATGGAATCTGTATGACTCCAGACTTTTTCTTTAAACCTTCAGTAGGTGTCTATTTCTGATTTCTTTATGGAGTGTTTAAGAAATTAATTGACCATAGAAGCTCTTCTTTCAAAAGTATTTATGCCTAATATTATTGATAAATGTTTTTGATTCATCAATCATCAATATTAAGTTCTTTGTACTGAAATGTTTTATTAATTTTCCTGGATTGGGAGAATTCATTATATAAAAATGCATAGATCATGGCTTTGCAAATATTTAAAATTAGTCTTTAGTTGCAAATTTTAACTGTAGAAACCAACACATATGGTTTTTCAGCTTATGAATTTAAGGTGTAAGGCTTCCAATTGCTTAAACTTTCATGGTGAATTAAATGAACCGCAATGTTAAAAGCTCTAAAAACAGCGATGCGTTTAACTTGAATACCGATGTAAAGACCTTTTGGGACTTAAGATTTATTCTAAACTTAATGAATAGCTCAATTGAGCAGTTAAAACTGTAAACAAATGGATCATAAATTGTTCACTTTTAAACCAACAACTCATCAAAATTCATTCAACTGTTTTTTCTAATTCTATCGCCCAAATAAGCTTGTAGAGACTAAATTTCAGTTGACATTTTATTTCTCCTGACCTCTGAAACTGTACTGTGACTAACAGCATAATTGTAACTTCTTACTTTAATTGAAACTGCTGTAGTGAAGGTAAGACACAGGGGGATTAAAATCCTAACAGAATCCTAACAGAAGCATAAGCGTTTAATACTTTCTTTAAAAAAATAGCACTATTCATATTGAAGTTGTATGTGTTTGTCATTTAGATGCTGTCTGTATATTTAGCAAGCAATAGATAAATCTTTGTCATTTTTGATATTGTTGTCGTTATTGTTTTGTAAGTATAAGAAAATATTGGAAACCACTGGTAGAACTTAAAAAAGGCAGGTTAATTCCTTTTATCTTTTTCTATACCAACTTAGTTCCTGAAGTGTTATCAAGGGTGATGCTGCCTATCACTAGCGGTCACTGTACAATAGGACAGGATCACCAGTCCATCAAAGGGCAGGTCAGGTTTAATAAAATCAAAATATGAATCATTGCTACCTCTGCTGTACATGCTCCCATAAAAAAGTCAAAATAACACACTTGTCTTGATGTCCTTTTATTATCTCAATGTCATACATAAAGGATAAGGTTGATTGTTGGCAAGTTTGGCATTTCGGCTGTGCCTGAGTGGGATGACTTATTAAGAAAATGTTAACTCCCTGCAGCACGGTTATCTTTATTGAGAAACAAAGGATTAGCAGCATGATTGATGGGCCCTGTCTCCAAGGGATTATGCTGTAGAGGACCACTAATTGCTCTCTTTTGCTCCTTCCGTCTTCCTCTATCCACATCCGTGCCCATGGTCTTGGCAGCTACACTTTTAACCATCACCTTTGCCATCAGGGGCTTGTGGTGCGAGGGGGGTGTCAGTGACAGGACTGAGGTAAGCACTAAAGAGATTGAACCATCCTTAATGTTAGGCCAGAGGGACTACATTTTGCATTCAGGCTCGAGTGGTTTGTTGAGCGAGTGCCAGGCCGGAGCCAGAAGGACAAAAAGAAAGTGAGACCAAACACTGTACGGGTACGGTAACGCACCATGTAATGGACTACTGTACAACTGGAAATAATGTGCTGAGTCATTTAGGAAAGCTATTAAACCGCCTGGGTGACTTTGAAATTCACTAAGCCTGTTCACCCTTTACATTTATTCAGCAGCAGGGCAGCTTTAGCCCCCCGGCGCACTGGATCTGGATTCCTCCCTCCTCCTTTACATCCTCCTAGCTTTAGACAGAGACAAAAAAAACCCACATGTAACTGAAAGAGCAGGGGCTTATCATCTGACAGCACGGAAACCAGCTCTGCATCTGCCAGCAAAAACTCTCCAACTTACTGTACAGCTGCTTATTTTTAAATACTTAATTGAGCATGGGTTGTATTAACCTTGAGTGAATAATGGTGATTCTGTTTTCAATTAATCTTCCTGAGGAGAAAACGTACAAATTAGGAATGGATGAAAACACGGTGTAACTGTCAGAGAATGTTTCTTCTGCAACAATAGGCGACTTGTTTTTTTAACAAAGCATCCTAATAGGTTACTGACTGTTTAGCTCACTGCTGGCCCATGAGACTGCAAATTACAGCATGGCAGCTTAATAGGCAACAATATTGCTCTTATTAAAATGGCTTAAATCATGAACACACCTACGTACAAGCTCCATTTTTCCCTGCATGTCGTCAATCATAAAACCATTCCCCATCCAAAAGATAGAGCAGTTCCAGGAAGGATATGCACTCTGAGGACTTACCTGCAATTTTCTGCCACATTTAGCAGAAATGTTGTAAAATAAAAAAGTCCGCTTCGAGGAGCATTTTTCACGACAAGCCCAGAGCGGGGCTATAAATGACATCCTCACCTTGGGCAACGCTTCAGGGTGTTTCAAGTACTTGGCTGTTAAAATATAAAAATTCTCCATTTTGTTCCTTAAAAATTTGATGCTAAATGCAGAAGAGAAATCTATTTGTAGAACACAATAAACCTGAAATGTACATGTCAGTTTTGAGCCCCGTGAGACCTGCTAACCAAAGAGACTGGCAAAAGGCCACAAAATGTAAATGTCTCATTGTGGCTTCACGGGTCAGCTTGTCATTCGGTGATGGATGCGGCGCTTCGCATTTTTCACCATTGGGACCAACTCAGACCAGGGAAAAAAAAGACCCTGTCACAAATTACCAAAGGTTTCAAAGTAGGAAAGTTCATAAAACTCATAAAAAAGGAAAGCAGGGGAAGTCAGAAAGGATTTAACGCTAAAGTAAAAGTTTTTTTTTAAATCAACAGAAGTCAATTGTGAGCTCACACTTGAGCAAGTTAATAGGTATGACAGGTGTATGAATTTAGTCCTTTATTTCTTATTAACTGAGTTATTTATATAAGCACTGTCTTATTTAATAATATATTTTTTAAACAATTAAGGGTTTCAGGCTTTTTGGAAGTTTTACTCTGGGCTCTGGCCCAAGTTTGCAATAAACTACCCAAAAAATAATCAAACAAATAGGAAAAATTATATTTTTTGTCCATACAAAGAACAATTTAGGGTCTTAAATTATTTTTTTACCCTAGAAGTTAAAATACTGGGGACTTTGGGCAACAATGTCAGTAAAAAAAATTTCTCCAAGATGAAATGGCCAATAAACCGGAGAGGGTTGATTGGCTAAGTCAACAGATGAATACTTTTTATAACTACACTGGAGGTGTTACTGCAGTGATAATCATCATCCATCACCAATGACACTAATTAGAATACTAGTTATTTTCTTAATGTTTCTCCCCTTTTCCAATAAATAGGAAATTACCAATGAAAAGAAAAATATATTTTTTCTGAACAAAGCCTTATGTATTCCGATGTTTTTGTGGCCAATTTATTGGCACTTATAAATCCCTTTGCCTTTTGAATCTCTTCCCTTCTAACAACTGTTTGCAAAAGTCACTAACCTCGCTATCATCCCGACTTATTTAAAATCAGGTATTAGCATGCTGCATGATTTAAGCAGCTTAGTTGCCCTGATGCCTTGCAGCAAGCAGGTCCAGATTTTTAGTCCTGGTTTGGTCTTTGTGCATGGAGTTTGCTGTTTTTCCCCATGTATCATGGATTCATCATAGGTTCTGCTGCTTACTCCCGCATGGTTGGGTTTTGTTGCTCTGATTGTTCTTTCTAAACTCCCCTTATGTGCATATTGTGTAAATGCATGGTAATTTGTCCTTTGTGTATCTGTGCTGCCCCTCTGACAGACGCTTGTCCATTTGAGACAACTATATGTTGTAACTGTTTAAGACAATAGAGAAAGGGTAGAGAGATGGATTGAATTTTCTAATTAGATGTACTATGTTGCATTGCTGGTCATGACCAGACACATTTATTCTTTTTGAGATACTTATAACAAACTAAACATTGAAACTGAAATCAGGAAATATAGCCAACTGATTTTTTTTCTGCATTGCTTTTAAGAATAGTGAGGTGTTGAGTTTCATGGTACCTAAGAATATATTATATTGAATAAATACAATTGTGTCATGAGGTCTGGTTCTTTGCTTAAGTTGTTGCAGGACTGCAAACTTTTCACCAAACCTTGGAGTGAGATTTTGAAATAGTTTGGATAGGCCACCCTTGTCAGAGTTAGATTGAAAGGCTATGAGGAAAAGTGCAGCTATCGGTTGGAGGATTTAACTGAAACAAAGTGGCAAAAGTTGGAATTTTTTAAGAACAGTAAATGTTACTGAATAATAAGTTATCTGTAGTTATGTGTAACATTTTTAAAAATATAAACGCCTACATTATTTTTTTTTATTCTGGGGATTTTTAGAGAATTTAAGTAAAGAAGTATGGGCCCTACTAAAATAATTGCATCTTAAATATACTGTAGACTAAGAATTTCACAACTGTGTTTATTAATTATTCTTTGTAGTTCAAGTAAAATAAACAATGGGGAACTAACAGGCAATCACTGGATTACTGGCACTAATACAGGAAACAGTGCAATCAAATCCCGTGCAAACTACTTTGTGTATGAATATTTGGTAATAGGCTGAGGATAAAAAAATCTTAACTCATTATCTTATTAGTTTTATTACAATTGACAAAACAGCTAAACAATTCAGACCTTTCCATGAGGCTGTAGATGGCTGCAACAAATGATTATTCTGCAAATAGTCTAACCCATTGATTATCGATTAATAATTAAAAGCCAAAGGTTCCTTAAAAAAATATATATTTTGTTTACGAAATAAAACCTTGAAGCTGAATTTTTCCCCCTTGGACTGTATAGAGCATAATGAAAGATGACTTTTTTTAATTTTGAATATAAAAATGTTCACATATTTGTTTTACAATTTTGGTATAATTGCTCAAGATGGATAACTTTGTCAGCTGAAGACATGTTTTAAAATCTCTATATTCCAGTTAAGAATGAATGGATTACTAAACTACTGGATTTTTATCAGCATGATATTTTTATAGATAAATAAGTGGAAAGGAGTTGAGTTTTAATGTCAGTCATTTTTTAGAGTGAAAAATTGTGGATATGGAGTAAGAGCATGCAAGGACACTGAGATGTGTGAGTCTCACACCCAATGGGTGAGAGTTGACAGCCCTGTTGTTGTTCGGGGATAATGTTAGCTCAGCATTAGCTTAGCATCAGTAGTGTGGCCTTTGCTAAATGTGTTACTTTTTTACTGCTGGTTATTCAATTTTGGTTTTTAAATCTTTAATTCATGAGGGTAATCTTGTACAACTCCCAAACATGAGAGCTCCTGGGTAACACATTTTTGTTCCTGGTTCTCACAAACAAGACCTGCAGATAATCTGCTGGAGACGTTTAAGCAAAAAAACATCTCCATTGTGTGTTTGTTCTCCACTTTTTTTTACTACCCCCTGATCCTTTTGAACAAAAAATACCAAACACAATTTGAAGAGTAAGGATTTTTGAAATTGTGAATTGATTATAATGCAAGCATAAACAAGCAACAGCAGAACAAAAATGCTTTTTTAATTGTACAAGTTTTTGAAGTTTTGTTTTGATTGTAGCAAGGAAATATTTTTGTCAAACAAGTTAAAGTCAAGATAGCAAAAACATCTCAAAAAGCAACACGAATGAGAAAGAATGTTTAAACAGTGGCAAGACCCTCATCATATGAACAACAAAATAAAGTTCCCCTTTTAATAAAGGTGATGTTTTCTCATTAACACTGAAAGTTGCACTGGTTTATGTTCACATTTTCATTTTGTATTCATCCCATTTCAATGATTTGATGTTCATCTTGGGTTAATTGAGATAGCCCAATTCATTGATTTTACTTTGTGTTAAAGCACTCTGGTCAACTTTTAACACTTTTTTAGGGTGTTGAATAAATAAAATTGCTCTTTCGTGCGCTTTTGTATGAAATGGCTTTGAAACACTTTTTTTCCAGTCCCACTGCCAACACATTCCCTGAAAGAAGGAATAATTCAAGATATTCTTCACTTTTTATGTAAAAAAACAAAAAAACAAACAAAACAAAAAAAAAAGCAACTAAGCTTCTTGAGGAAGATATAACTTCCTCACATGGCGGCGAACCTGGGGGGAGAACTATGCCACAAATATATAAAACATGGAGCGGGAGAAAATGGATTCGAGGCTGCTGCTGCTGTTGCTGTGTGTGGCCCTGAAATGAGCTCTAGCTGGGGGTAACCCCTGCCAGCGTGAGTCATTCTCCACTCAGTGTGATTAACCACAGCAAAGAGTGCTGATGGATGGAGGCAGTAACGGCAACCTGAACACACAGTGATGTGAGCGATGGGGCTGCCTGTCAGTGGTTGTCAGCCATTTTTGTTTTAATACAGTTGCATTCGGTAGTTTACGTCAGATCATCTAAAATGTAGGCTTTTAATGATTTACTCTTTCCAGGATGGAATGGTTTATAACAGCAGCTGTGAGAATAAAGGGACATTTTAAGTCAAAATGTTTTTTCAGTTTTTTTTAAACCACACAGGTTCCAAACTATACATACAGCAGTGGTGTCCAAGAGTCTTGAAAGTCCTGGAAGCTTCAGATTCAATATATTCCAACACAGCTGATTTAACTCTCTATTTTACTTGTTCTATATGTCTTTAAGACTCCAAATTGTTAATAGACTTATCATTTCTTTGAGATGTTTTGACTAAGAGAGATGTCTAAAACACGTGCTACAACCCTTCAGGTCTGACATTGGACATTTAGAAGGAAATGTACATCTATTGTCTTAATAAATATGGGAAACTCTGATCAATATTAAAAAATAATTATTAACATATCGATCTTGATTAATACAGCGGGTAAAATAAGTATTAAGCACGCCACCACTTTTCTCAGTAAATATATTTCTAGGGGTCCTATTGACATAACATTTTTACCAGATGTCGGTGACAATCCATGCAATCCATACATACAAAGCAATCAAACCATAGATGTCCAGTAATTAAGTTATGTGTAATAATGAGGAATGACGCAGGGGAAAGTATTGAACACGCTTACTGATATGTATTTAATACTCTGTATAAGAGCCTTTGTTGGCAATGACAGCTTCAAGATGCCTCCTGTATGGGAAAATTATTCATATGCATTGCTTAAGTGTGATTTTGGCCCATGCTTCCACACAAACAGGCTTCAAACTTGAAGGTTTCAGGCCTCTTATATGCACTCTGATCTTTTGTTCTTTCCGTAGATTTTCTATTGGATTCAAGTCAGGTGATTGGCTGGGCCATTCTAATAGTTTTTTTTTCTTTCTCTCAAACCAATTGAGAGTTTCCATGACTGTGTGTTTTGGGTTGTTGTCCTGCTGACATTTCATCTTACGTATCCTGGTAGATGGCACCAGACGTTTATAAAGAATGTCTCTGTACATTTTTCCTTTCATCCTTCCTTCAATTATTTGAAATTCACCGGTACCATATGCTGAAAAACAGCCTGACACCATGATGTGCCTGTCTCCAAATTCCAAATATGATGTACATTATGGCGCCCAAAGAGTTTAATATTGGTCTCATCCAACCAGACTATATTTTCTCAGTATTTCACAGGCTTGTCTAAATGTTGTGCAGCAACCTTTAAAGAAGCTTCAACATGCTTTTTCTTCAGCAATAGTTTTGCAAGGTGAGCGTGCATACAGGCCACTGTGGTAGAGGTCATTACTTATTGTTTTCACTGAAACAATAGTACCTGCTAATCCCAGGTCTTTTAATTTGCACTGACAACGGGCAGGGTTGTTTTCTAATTACTGAGAGATTTCAGCTGGTGTCTTGGCTTTCCATTCCTTTTTGCACCTCTCTTTCTTCATGTGTTCAATTATTTTTTCCCTGTGCCATTCCACATTATTACACATGACTTAATTTCTGGACATCTACAGTATGGTTTGATTTCTTTGTATGTGTGGATTGCACCTCTAGAAATGTATTTGCTGCGAAAAATGATGGCAGGTTCAGTACTTATTTTACCCGCTGTTGTCATGATCTTGGCACTGATGGTTCTTTCCATTCACCTGCCTTGCTCTGCCCAGTTTCACATCACTGTTCATCTTATCGACCTGCTCCTGTCTCTATTTAAGCTGCTTGCTTCCAGTTGTCAGTGCCAGATTATGCGAGCATTTGGTGATAATTCTTGGTGATAGTTACTATTGTTTTTTTGATTGCCTGACCAGTTCTTATCTTGGACCTTTGAGCCTGCCTGTCTCTGTTTTGGATTTGTTTGCCTGACCTGTCTTCAGATTTCTGCTGGTTTCTGGCTGTGTACTGAACCTGGATCTGCCTCCTGACTTCGACTTGGATTTCCTATCGGTACCTCTTTGGATCTCTGATCTTCTGGTCTGGACACCTGTTGACTTCTTCGACACTGGCTTGGGCTTCATCTTCTGGAGACTGTCCGCTTGGGTCTGCTCATCAGCCAGTTCAGCAGTGTTCCAGCGCCAGCTCTATGGGCAGCATTCACCGAAAGCTGTTGTTAGCCATCCAGCTGGATTCCACTCCTTTTTTTGGGCACCAACTGAAACCTAAAACCAGGTTAGTGACTCACACACTCGTAGTCGTCCTCCGTCGTACAAAGATTCCTGCATTGTCTTTGTTGCTGAGTTGCAGATCTGACGTACTTTGATAAATGCTTTTGTGAATTACACTTATCTGTCTATCCTCAGTTCTGAGCCCTGAAAGCTCTGTGTTCTTTGGAAACCTTTTCATGACAGTGATTGCACTGTATGTGAAAGGCACTGGCAAATCAAAAAACAAGTCTATCCAGGTCTATTTTCAGTTATTCACAGATGCTGAAAGTGGAGCCAAATATTTTCAACATAGTCATACTCCTAGAAATCTAAAAATAATTGAAGAAGATGTGGTCATTTAAATCTTGACACAGTGCAAAGCGCATTAAGAAGAAAACTAGATTTAAAGCTTCTTTAGAATCACTGGAAGTAATCAGGGTGCTAACAAAAGTCCCTAATTTGGATATATGTGCATGCTCTGAATTACTTCCCAGCAGTGCTTTTATATAGAGGCTTCATTCCACTGTACTAGTTTTCTATTTGTAAGGTAACTTACAGCATAGCTTTATAATACTTTAGCAAAATCTGTGAATTGATTTGAAAAACATCTTTTAGATTTCCAAAATAAATTCAGCACGAACTTTAACAGAAGCACTTGTAAAAGAAAAAGCTCAGATCACATATCATTCCCATGCTCACATACACACACACACACACTAAGTAAAAAAAATTTAATTTATAAGATTGGTAAATGTCAACTGTTTTTGGTGTCTGCATATCATGACTTCAACTGGTCTGCAATTCAAACATAGGTAAATTATTAAATGTTTGTTTTCAGCAATCAATCAATAAATTAGTGGGGCAATATGCTTAAAGACAGCAGGTAGGGGGTTGCTGATCACTGTGTTTGTCTAATCAGAAATCAGGTATGACTAGTAGAATGGGGCAATCACGAGCACGCTGTTAATCCAGAAAGAAGTCCTTAAAACTTTGGGACTCCCTAGTTTCCCATGGGTATCTCACATTTTCAAAAAGAAATAGTCTATCTGCATGTCTGCTTCTGTCTCTTTAAAACCCAGTCGGCCTCAACAGATGGCTGCTCACTCTTAGCCTGGTTCTGCTGGAGGTTTCTTCCTGTTAAAAAGGATTTTTTTCTCTCCACTGTCCCTACAAGTATGTTTTGTGTGAGAGATTGCCTTTGAGTTAATGAGCCGATGCAATAAGCTGTTTTTGCTTAGATATAAATCTTTTAATCAGTTAACTGTATGATCTGGTTGAATTGTATGTGTAAAGTTCCTTGAGATTCCATATGACATGTTTTGTTGCTAAATAAATAAACTAAATTTAAATTGAATTTAATAGGTAACCTTGTGCTTACTTTAAACACACTGCTTACTTGCCCTTTGTATCAAAAAAAAAAGCACAGCTAAACAAAACCCATAATTTGAAGGTATAAAACCCTTGAATTTACATCTCTTTTGACTTATCCTCCAATTTTTTTCTTTTTCTTGTCCTTTAATTCTGCTGCTCAGCCCTCAGTCAGCAGAACATTGATCTCCAAGCTGGTAAAGTCTCTCTTCTTTGTCTTCAATGGCATTCCTGTGAATGAAAACCATCTTGACAATTTCTCTGCTATGTTTAAATGACACACCTCGACCCCTTCTTGTGATGTTTGTATCATTGAGGCTGAGCAGCTCAACTCATGTTTTAATAGATTAGTTTGTCCAGATCTCCAGCTCTTATTGTATATTTCGAACAAAAGATCTTTCTTCTTATTTGGCACCCTCCAACAGGCTGGATCCCTGGTGGTTTAGGGATTGCTCCTTAGATGCTAACCAGTTTCTTTTACTCTGGAGGTGATGGTTAGCGTCTTCTTCTGGAAAAGTCCTTTATGAAGTTTTAACTTTGCCAAACTTTGGCTTCAAAAGGTGATTTTATTTTCATGTTTAAAACATTTCTTTGAGAGACTAATTACTGGGAGCGCTCCAGAGGCTGTACTTATTCATTATGCCAAAGGAGCAGAATATTCATCACAAAGATTTGAAAAATCTGATAAGAAATTTATGTCCCAATCATATTTTTTTAGGATACTATTAGTCACAATGGCAGTCCCCCCTTAAAATTATCTCTCAATTTTGGAGCTGATAGACCTTTTTGCTCAGATTTGTACAAAATAAACAATGGCATAAATATGACATTTTAATTACAATAAAGCTTTTTGAAATGAGAACAATTTATTATAACCTTGTTGCTACTGAGGTCCTGCCAGGTTTCTACATGTGGTAATTTTCAAAGATTTCACTCTGAAAATGGGAACACTGTGTCTTTGTGAGCAGGTGCTAAGTAGCTTTGTTAAAATGACACAAAACTAATCTTCACAGTAGTTTCAGATAACCTACAGAGATACTGTTTTACCTCCAGAACTGATAGACAAAAAAAAAGCTGAATAAAACAACTTCTCTTGCTATATAAAAATAATCAGATTATTAAAAAAATATATATATATTAAAATAATCAAGGTACAAAAATCTTTTTTGTTGCACTTAAATTAATCAGGTATCTGTTCTTCAATTCATGTTAAAGTTTTTTCTTTTACTCCTAACATGTGAAGAAAAACTCCCGTATTTTTTACTCCATAAATTTTTAAAATCGGCTTGTTACTTCAAGATGCATCAATAAAGACATGAGATTCATTACAAAACAGAGGGGAAAACAAGTGTGCAGGGGGAGAGGAGTCCAGTTGCATCATCAAGGTTTGTGAAACAGAGAAAAAAAAGCAAAATGGATGAAGGAAAGATTGCAAATGATAACAGAAAGAGTTAGAGTCCCCATCTGTGTCCTGGGTTAGGAGAATCCCTTGATCTTGTTGGCTCCAAGCATGATTTAAGGTGAAAAAGGTGGGCTTTGTGCCAGCCCAAAATGAATTCTGCCTCAAATCTTAGAAAAACAGATAAAGGTAGTTTTAGATGTTGAAGAGAATAGTCAAGTTTATTCAGAAAATGTGTTTACAACAATCAATGTGCTTAAATATAAAAGCAAAAAGAGCAAATGCAAACACTTCAGTGAAGCAACATCAGGGGAGAACTCAAACATAAAGCACAAAGGAATACAATATCACATCAGCTCATACTGGGTCCAATTGGTCGAATGCCAAGGAAAACAGATTTGTTAGGAAAAGAAAACGCAATATGAAGAAGTCTGTCTACTATTGGAAGAGAGAGTCTTGAAAAAGCCTGATCTCTTCTACACTTTTGGGAAAAAACAAAAGCATCTGATCAGATCGTCTTACTGCCCAAGAAGGAACATGAGGCTAAAGTTATAGAGATAATGGGTGCAAGTCTAATTAAATCATTTATAGGTCAATAGAAGAACTTTTCAAATTTCTTCTGTGACTCAAGTGGAGCGGATGAGCTAAAACAAAAAAAATGACTAAAGGAGAACTTTTTCTATATTATATACCTATAACTTTCTTTTGTGGAATTTCAGAACTTTCTAACTTTTACTGATGTAAAGGGGTTAATTCAAAACTTTTGCTTTCAGTCTTTTTTTGTGCTTATATCTGTATTTTTACCTAGGTAAAGGATAAATATGCTTTTGCCACCTCTGCTCTAAGCTAATGTTGGCATTTTTACTGTACAAAACTATAAATTGGTTTTGGTTGGATGCAATCAAGAGGTTCGCTGACACTGCATGAAAAGTGGGATTTTCGTCAATATGCGGCACTGTAGATTGTCGTGGAAGTTCAGGTTAGCGGCAGTTTACGGTAATTTGCAGGGAAAGTCGAAAACTTCCATAAATTGTCAGAAATTGACGTGGGCTTTCTAAGGCAGTGTTCCCCCCATGCCTCCCCCCCATGGAATTCTAGGGGAGGCTTTAACATGTAAATGAAAATGCTGTGAGCTCTACAAATGCAAATCAGGGTTGCAGGGGGAGTTTTACCCCAAGTGACATTTTTCTAAAAGGTAAGAAAATCTCTGATACAAAGAGATCAGGCTAAGTATAGACTCTTACATTTTAGCTTGAATTGATTTATTTAATTAAAGTATAGAGACCAAAACAGATCTTTAGCTGACAGAGCAATACATTTAGAGCAGTAATTATTTAAAAAAAAAAATGTTCATTTAAGATAAAAAATAAAATGTTGTCTGTCAATATGCTCAATTCACAATTACTTAAGTGGAAAAGTTTCAAGAAATTAGAGATGATTCACTTTATAACATGGCGCATTATCCTGCTGGAAGTAGCCATCAGAAGATTGGTACACTGTGGTCATAAGGACATAAGGTCAGCAACAATGCTGAGGTAGGCAGCCTCATTTATTTGATGCTAAATTGGTATTAAGTGGCCCAAAGTGTGGCAATAAATATCCCCCAAATAGATGGTACAAATAGATCAGGCTCAGTATGACCTAATTATAGACTCTTACATTTTAGCTTGAATTGATTTATTTAATTAAAGTACTCTAGATTACTGTGTATGCCATTAGCAATGGCAAATGTTATGTAAAAAAATACACATAATAATTTATTTCAAAAATTAGTTTTAATCAAAATCAGTTGGTAAATTGTGAATCAGAATCAGCAAGGTAAAATGTGCATTCCTTGCACAGTGCTCCTTGGGATTTTTAAAGCTTGGGAAATCTTTTTGTTTCCAAATCCAGCTTTAAACTTCTCCACATCAGAGTCTCGGACCTGTCTGATGTGTTCCTTGTTCTTCATGATGCTCTCTGCACTTTAAACAGACCTCTGAGGCGATCACAGAGCAGGTGCATTTATCGGGAGACTTGATTACACACAGGTGGATTCTATTTAGTATCATTTAGGTCGACATTGGATCATTCAGAGATCCTCACTGAACTTCTGGGGAGAGTTTGCTGCACTGAAAGTAAAAGGGGCCGATTCATTTTGCACACCCCACTCTTCAGTTTTTTATTTGTTGAAAAAATTAAAAAAATATCCAATATATTTAATTACACTTCATGATTGGGTAAAACTAGCTGTTGATTCTTCACTAAAAATGTTTATGTTCGATGCCTGAAATGTGGCAAGAGTTTGAGATTTTCAAGAGAGCAGATTATTTCTGCAGGGCAAACTGTAACTGGGCTGATATCTAAGGAGAGCTCTGACAGGGTTTCACTTGCCAATAATGTAAATTTATAACATACGTTTTAGTGGTTGTAGAAGTAATAGAAAACACAGATCTGGGAACTGGAATTCTAGCAGAACTCCTACATTATTTTCGACATTTTCTCTCCGTTGTCCTTTCTTTCACAGTAAATGGTATTGGCATCTCAGATATGTTAGATTTGTTTACCAAGCTTTCCTGTCTGACCCTTCAAAACAATCTACCATCAACAGCATTGTGCTGTAGAAGCTTTTATGCAAGAGCCTTTTTTTTGGGAGTTTTTACAGCACATTTTGGAGTTTTTACGGCACTAGTGTCTCGTTTTTTTGACAGTAGGCTGGCAGGAAAGGGGGTATGAGAGAGGGAGAGACATGCGGCCAAGGATTCGAACCCGGGTCATCCATGTCGGGGACTAAGGAATCTTTCTGTACATGGGTTTTGTGCACTAAACACTGGGCAACCAAAGCACGCCCCGCAACAAACTTTTAAACAATTTTTCCAATATTTAGTGAGAACAGCAAAGTTGCTCTTTTGTAGTTTTTATTATTTTCACCTATAAACATAGAAAAAGTCGGCAGCCTTTTGAAATGTTCTGTAGTATGGTATAAATCAAGATTCTCCAGAACATTTCTCCAAAGCCTGCTATTTTCTGTAACACAAGTTGTGCTACCCACAGTAATTGCTGATAAAAAGTCTAAAGACTGTTTTAGAATTTTCCTATTTCTTTATGCTATTACTAGTTTTAAATCTGTGGTAAACCATTGTTTTACAGCAACTCCTCTCTCACATATACAATATTGCATCTTCTAATATGTTTCCTTAAAGACTGTTTAGGACAGGAAGCTACAAAAAGTTAAATGACCATAAACTCTATGTAAACCCCTAGCTATTATTATTCTATGTTCATTTTATTTATTTGTTTATTTATTTATATGTTTGTTTCCCTTGTTTTATTTTTATTTATTTTTTAAATTCTATGTCTCATTTTTTTAAGTTATAATGTCACCAACTGCTGTGTATCTTTGTTTGATGTTTGAATTACTCTGTATTGTTACACAGAATTGCCAATAAAGCAAAAAAAAAACATGATAGACGCTGTTTTCGCGAGTCCTTCTGTATAACAATGTCCTCGTATGTGATTGGAGGAGCTATACTCAGAAGAACTTTATCTCCAGTTCCTTTGTTTGGATTTTGCTGGTACGTGATCAATGGCTGGACAACGTCCCCGTTCAACTCGCCTTCAACTCCTCTTGGACGCGATGGCGACTCTGCAGTCGAACAACTGTGTGGGAGAGACAAACTCAAAGAAGAGAAGCTAGCGGTAAATATATGTTTGATTACTGCCTGCTAAGCTAAAAGCAGCCTAGCCTAAAGCTACGGCTAATAGTAGCCTTGCAAGAACAAGCTTTATTAAAGTGTATTTTTTGTGATTCACAGGAAGCAGTACGCCGTCTTCACAACTCGGAGACAAATTGCAGGCGCTATGAACCGGAGCAAGGGTAAGATTTAAAGAATATGCTTTCATTCTGCGGTAAAAGGAAATAGATACGGATGGATACCGATCATAGCTGTACATTTTGTTTTCACAGACTAATCTCGCCTCATAATGAGGCGGTGACCTCCTATTATTCATACCACTCTCATTTACTTTTTTTTGTCCAGCTGCCTGTAAGACGTATTATGAGACAGTACGCAGGAGCTTCACATATACGCAGCCAGCGAGCACGTTGGGCGTGGAAGCTGCCAAGCATTCAGAAAAGAAAGAGAGTAAGACTTTGTTTGGTGACTATTTTTCAGGTGCATTGATAGATGTGTTGTGTCCATACGCAGTGCATCCCATCGCATAGTGCTGATTCATTGTTTTTTTTTATTTTTTTTACAGCTGCTGGAATCGAGGCAGAGTGTGCTAGCTCATGAGGAAGTGGAACTCTGGAATGGCCGCCGCCATTTCGTAGGCCGGATCTCTCTGAACTCTGTGTTAAGCTGCAGTCCCGGTTAGAAGCGATGCCGAAGTACAGGGCCACGCACAGTAGGCGTCTGCACATCGGACCTGCCTCGGAGGGAATGCTGCCAGTTACCTCCAACCCCGAGGAGGCAAACGGACAGTTCACGGACTTGTAATTTTTGGATACGCA
Source organism: Cyprinodon diabolis (assembly GCA_030533445.1). NCBI lineage: Eukaryota > Metazoa > Chordata > Actinopteri > Cyprinodontiformes > Cyprinodontidae > Cyprinodon > Cyprinodon diabolis. The sequence goes on from CM060082.1 coordinate 10,500,435, forward strand.
TGTGTGGGCAGATCCTCGCGTTGTATATAGTTGTGTTTGTTTTAATAAAGCTCTTTCTTTGCATAAACAGCTTCCTGGCAAATGTTCATTTCCTGTATAAATTCATTCATGTCCTTGATGGTAGCCTAATAATTGTGTAGTAGTGTAGGATAACATAAATACACAGCATATGAATAAATAAATATATGAATGAAAAAATATATGAATTAATAAATAAATATATATTATATATATATATATATATATATATATATATATATATATATATATATATATATATATATATATATATATAAATATATATATTTACCAATATATTTATGTAAATATATATGTAAATATATATATATATATGCCAACCAATAACGAGCGATTTTACTTGTTTAAAAAGAAGTGGTTCCGTCCAATACTCAGTAAGAAAATTCAAGCCTGGCGTGGCCACGTGTGGTTTTGCTGCCAATCACGAGAGATTTCACTTGTTTGAGAATAGTGGTTTCAGCCTGGCCAGCCGCGCGGGTTCGCTGCATTCATATGCTAATTAGGGCCATTAGTACAGCTGATCGCTCTTCACATACGTCAGAGTCCGTTCCTGACAATTTGTGGCACTGACAAGCGCGGGTTGCAAATTGTAGGAAACTGACGAAAATCAGGGAGATCTGCGGGAGTTTACATGGACGAAAATCTCACTTTTCATGCAGTGTGAAGACTCTACAGATCTCAGTCAGCCTAGGAGATCTTAAGGAGTTGTATATACTTTCAATTATTAAACTGGAATGGTGTTTGGAAATGACATTTAGAGAAAAAAAATAGCGGATCAAAAGGTACTTGCTTAGAATAGCAATGGAGAAATAATCTTGTCTGTAATTTTACTAAATCTGTATCTGACTTAACCACTCTGAAAGATTTAGGCTTTTTTAGTATCTCTCAATATAATTAAAACAGCTAATATTCAGGTAGAACACTTGGAATGGTTGAAATATAAGTTGAGCCCCATAAAGAGAACTAAACAAACCCTTTGAGACCTTAGCTGCTTTGCAGGAACTTAACAAGGATGATTTAAAAACAACTTTCACTGTGTTTTAATGGCAATCCTGAGAGTAAAAATAGCAGCAAGCTCTCCGACCTATATAAAGGATTATTTTTGAGAATCATTTAGAGAGCAGCAGGTGGTCTGGTTTCATAGAGACAACATTGTGCCATGATCCCTCAGTAGTCTGAAGAGACATGCACCTGGTAAGCCTTTCCATGTGTTTTATTTTTCCCTAGTGGGGTCATGGCTTAGTCTTTCATGGATGGACGAGCTAAATGGCGCTTTGCTGTGCCATAAGCTCGTCTCTGGAGACCAAGGACAGTGGCTGTTTGACACTTTCAGCCACATCAAATGGGTTCTATATTTCATCTCTCAATTACCTGTGACTTCACAGCAAAATACAAGCTGCCCTGCTGCGACACGCGGCCTTTTTCCGGCACCGAACTCAATAGGACAACCATGTGACGGCTTTTCCGTGCGGGAATAAAAGGCTCACCGCGAGCGACCCTTTTCTAACTGGTGGGAGACAGCTGGATTAGAAGCAGCAGCACCCTGAGAAGATCCCAATTAAAATCAAAGCAATCACCATCGCGAGAGGCTGTTTGAGGCTAAACGCCATGATAATGCATGAGCCACAGGATTTCAAAAGCCTGTCAGACACTGATTTCATACGCTGGAAAGTTTGATGAATAGAGAGCCTTGTGAGAGGCAACTCTTGAGAGCCGCACTATTACCAAAAGCTTTGCTGGGATTAGAGACGAGACAGAAGCTTTCATTCCTTCAGTAAGTCAATGTGTGAATAATTTACTCAGTGGGTATCTCTGCGAGCTCTGCCTGTAAGCCCTGGTAATGTTTTATTTGGATGTTTTCTGTCAAAAGCAATCTAGCATCCAGAGAAGGAGGTGACTGGGATGGTGTGAGTGCAGCGCGCCCTGCAAAGCTCCTATGATACCTGCTTGATGCGACGCTTCCTGTCAGCCTTAATTAGCTTTTCAGTGGACCACGTCCGTTTGCTGTCCTGCGATGTTCTGAAAGGAGGAGCTGAGGGGGAATAAACAACGAGGTTTTAACTTGTTGTCTCCCGATGTGAAGCTGATGAGACTTTCAGTTTTACAAGTTTATTTGGGTTTTACAATTGCTACTGAAGAAAGTTGAAAAGGACAATAATTGGGTCACATTTATGTGATTTATCATTTGGATGTTCAGTATTTCTAAATACAAGAGATTAGAATTAATAATTTAACAAGTATGCATTTTCTCCCACTTCCAGAGTCATAATTAAAATGACTCTCTTTCTTGTTTTTTTTTTTTTCTACTTTTTGGGTTCTCTTTATTAGTTTGGTCTTTTCAGATCCACTTCTGTTCTGTCTTCATAATTAATGCCTTTAGATGTATAGATAAATTCCCTAAGTATTTGGTAGTATTATTTTAAACTGCATTACCTGGGTAAATATGTTTTGTTCCAAAAGCTTCTTATAATTAGATGCATATTCCTCCAAGCAGGAGTTTAAAAAGTAAGTTTACACAACCAACTTTCCAGCTATGTCCATACATTTTTGTGTGACTGCTCTACACAGTGTACAAATGATTTTGGGCTGACATTCATATATCTCTATTTGCGTAGGTGCCATTTTTTAAAACAAATTATTCCTTTGATACATTGTTTAATTTAAAGAAGGTACACAATTCTTTAGTTGTATGGTTTTATAAAAACCATAGGTTTTAGGGGGAGGTTTTATAAAAACCATTCAACTACAATAATCCAACAAAAGAAATTATAAAATGTCTTAGCGACATGGTCTGTTTGGAGATATGGATCTCTTGCCTTGCATGGTGATTTAATCTTAGAAAAACTTAAACCATTCGCTGTTCATGAAAATGTACGTCAACAAACCAAATTAATTGAACCTTTTCGTGTCAACAGAGCACCATAAAACTAGCCTTTTGTCATGCTATCCACCTCTTTGTCCATGTTTTCACACAAGCACACAGAAGGGATCCCTCCTTAGCCCCCATCCGTTTTAGCACCAGCAACACCCAAAAGTGCAGACAGCCAAAGTTGCCAAACGTGATGAGCAGGCACATCCACACAAACAGTGCAAGAGAGTGTGGAAAAAATGGAAAAAGAAAAAGAACCAAACAGAAACAGTATTAATCTCCTGAGGAGGTCTCTAAAAGGGTTTTTAAAGCTGATGTCCACCAAACAGAGGCTTTTCAGGTCAGCACTGTTTGTGGTGGCAATGCTGCTGAAGCATTCATGCTTTACGCCCTCACCTTTCCACTCTGCTACTTCCTATTTCTTCACCTCTCTCATGCCATCTTTCCTCTCTCTGTGCTCATACCCCTCACTCTTTTATTTCCTTTTATTCCCTGTAATTCTGCCAGCATCTCTTTGCCATTTTGACTCTACATTCACAGTGAGCTGGATGAACCTGAAAAGGCTGCCTATGTATTGAGGGATTGCGGCTGCATTGCATCAGATTGCCATTTTTTATTTATTTTTTGTATATAAATCATGTAGGGGAAAATACTAAATTAGATAAATGACAACATCTGTAGTTGGTGACTGGCTAGAAAGTGGTTCTTCAGAGGATTAAAGACATTAGGGTGAAATAAATGCCTGTGCAAAAAAAACCCACATTAAATAAAAAACACTTTTTTTTTTACCACTACACTCAAAATTACACTTTGAAGATATTACTTCTAGCTTGTACTGGTTTTGTTTTTTATATGACTACAAAACTGTGTTCTTCATATTTCCTGATTAAGGCGTGTTTTTAAAAAGAACACTGTATATTGAAAAGGAAAAACAAACAGTAATGATGAAACCATCACCAAAAGTAACACTATATCATAAAACACAATGATGCCACAACCATGCTGATGCAAAATTTCTTGAATAACATGGCAAAATGTGTTTATGACTAAATTCTACTGCTGGATTGGCTTTACATGAAATTATGAATAGTTGTAAATGTCAGCTGTTACAACTATTAGTGATGTTATGAGATGAGCCGAGGCTTCAAGGCGTGTTTCATCTAGGGGAGGGGCCAAAATTGATGATGTCCAAAGCTTCTCTACCATGATACCATGTGACCGCTTCTGGATGTGGTTCAGACAACGCGTACCTCGACAGGCCTTTTAACAGCCTTAGTACTCAGTCAAGATGTGGGAGTTGCTGTGAGTTGGACAGAGTTTGGATAGATTCTAAGAATTGTTTGGTTGGAAAAACAACCAATCTAGTTGGTTTAAACTATTTTAATTAGATTAAAAAATGTAATGGTCAAAATGCTAGAACGCCACTGGTTACAGTTTGAACATTAGTGTTAAGTAGTATTGATTTCCAGCGTGTAGGTACCATTGCTAGTGGCGCAGCTGTAAGATGTTGACTTCCAATTCTGAGGTTGATGGTTTGAGACTCACCTTAGACTTTTGAAAGTTGCGATAATACTTAAGTATGTTTGCTAATGTGACTAATTTGTTATGGTTTGCCCCAGTACAAATATAGATTTGGTAAAAGCAAAACCATACTAGATTGGTTCGGTTAGCCAAAAGATTGGTAAAACATATAACTTCCAACCCATATAAAACCAAAAAAAACTGTGGAAAAACTATAATATTTGAATAAAAATGACAAACACCTTTCATTTTGCTCATCATGCCCACTTTGCAAAAACACTTTCACTTGATCTTATTTCCCTGAGGTGACAGAGAAACAGTGTACTGTAAACGATTGTTCTTTTCTAATACATTATACCCTCAAAAAAACGTACAAAATATTTTATTATACACACCAATCATTGACAATTTCAAAGGAATTTAAATTGGCAGAAAAAAAAGAAAAACAATTGCAAACATCACAGATTTAATGAATAATTGTAGCTATGCACTCCACCAGTAGGTGGTGACATGTCCACTTGAGGCTCCATGAACTGAGGGGATCGTTGAAGCAATATGGCCAAACAGTTCGAGACATCAGGAGGCTTCATCTCACCATCACTACAAATGGTTTTGTCAGGTTTAGCTGAGGTTTTAGAGGACTCAAATGCAGAGGCAGAAGCTGAGGGTGTTTCTTGCAGATTTAATATCCAAAGTAGTGGACACAGAAGCAAAAATCCAAATTAATAAAACACCAAAAACCAAAAGACCAAGAGACATTGAGGAAAACACACACGGGCAGCCAAGACGCGATGAGAAAACAGCCGAGAGTGACTGAACAGAAGGAGTATATATGGGAGACAGAAACAATGGGAGGACTAATTAGCAGATGAGGAACAGGTGTGGATAAAGGAATCTAGAAAGGAAACTGAAACAAGAGGGAAAAATAGGGTAAACAAGAAATACATAAGAACTCAAATACAACCAGAAAAAAACTCAAAGTGGAAATGAAACCAATAAAACTCAATAAGAAAACTTAAACAGAACCAAAACCTTGACAGGTTAAAGGTAATTGCATGTGTCGCGAGAACCCAAATGAAAGAATGTCAATGCAGTAAGAGTTTATAGTTCAACTGAGAGAGGACCTGAACTATAGATATAATTGACCTGATGTCACCAGTTGACCATTCAGCGATCACATTATGATATAATGGCAGACATGGGAATTTTGTTCAAAAAGACATAATAAAATACTAAATCTTGTCAGTGGAGGATATGAAATTCAGACACACCTTACCCCCATCTGCAAATATTTTCAGAACTAATAAGAAGTTTTGAAAAATATCAAAGATGGACAAAGCTACCAACCTCATGAACGGCTAAACATAACATCAATCAACGGAAGTAATTGTTTTTTTCCCTGTATTTACCAAAAAATTCTGCATTTCTATCATGAATTCATTGCTTGTTTATGTTTAGCGTAGGAAAAGCTTGACATGCTTAATTATTAAAAAGACGTGGTAATAAAACGTATATATATATATATATATATATATATATATATATATATATATATATATATATATATATATATATATATATATAGTGGACTCTATAGCGAACCCAGTTAATTGACCGTTTGGAAAGATGATCACTCCTTTTGCTCCCCGTTGGCCTGCACCATCTTTGTTATCAGTTGCCGCTGTTAGGTAGCGACAGCCTATGGTGACAGCGGGCCGCTGTGACAGCAAATTCTGAGCATTCTGGGATATATCTGCCTCTTCTGAGGCCCTTCTTTTCTTCTTATACACTTCGTAGACACTTTTTCTCTTAAGACTCTCTGCCATTTTTGAAGAACCGCGGTGAGAAAGTTGAGCTTCAATGACTGTCTGAAATCGTAGCTCACCACAGATATGCATATATATGTATAATATACATGTATATCTGAAGCTTGGCTTGGCATTGCGTCTCCTGGGGGAATTCCTCGTCTCTCCTCTTCCCTTGATGGGGGGGCAGATTTCCTGGGTTGACCTCTCTTTGCGCCTTTGCTCTGGGGGTCCATTTGGGGCTTTGGGTCCCCCAGCACTTGCCTCGGTGCTCTGCAGGGGCACATCTTTGGCTCTTCACAACCACTACTGAGCATTTTTCCTTTGGATAAACTTTAGATGCACAAGTGCACTCTCACAAACAACTACAGGTGCTGGGTTCCAGGTACTTAGAGATTCACTTCCATACAGAAAGCCCATATTATTATCTTCAGCTACCACAGTATACATGTCAGATTAAATTATACTACTTATACTTCAGCGATGGTATCAAGGTGCTACTTTATTGTATCTATTATACCCTATCTGTTGGTTGTGCTGTTCTTTTTACGTCTCTCTTTGCAGGTGATGAAGCAGACTGAAGATGTTTTATCATTGTCTCCCTTTTATCTCCTCTTTCTTTCATCTTTTCTCCTTTTTCCTGTTTTTCCTTACCTGTTCTACTTTCCCATCGCAGTGTCCATATACTCTGTAATACCCCCTGCATGAATTATATTAAAGCTATTTACATACATAAATCAAGTGGAACACTATGGCAATAGCCCTACTGCTCCACTCGTGAAAGTAAAATCTTTTGGGCTCTTTTTGGCATCAAGACAATTATTCTTATTGCCAAAGGACAATGAGAAAAAAAAAAAAAGATAGCTACCGGGATGAGCAAGTAGAACAGCCTTACGTAAACTTATCACCAGAATGATTGACAATTAGGAGGACGACTTGTTCAGATGATCCACCTGGAAATAAAAGATTGTCCTCTATACCTTTAATATTTTTTTCTTATAACCTAGGAACATTAACATTTTTTTGTACTTTAAATATTTTTGTGGTTTTTCTAATAAAACTGAGAAAAACTCAGTAATTTCATATACCCTACAATGTGTTTTACTAATAGTTTGCCTTTTGTATCATCAACTGACACAGGAACCACATTCTCCCAATACAACCAAGACATTTTCAGAATAAATACTAAAGCAGATCACCTTGATTTATTTCATACCTCTCTCGGCATCTCTCTCTCTGACCCACCTCTGTCGCTCTCTCTCCACTTCCTGTCAAAACTAATATGTTTTGTGTTTGAATCAGGCTGTTATTTAACATAAATCGAAGCAAATTCAGACAACAGTGGAACAAATGCATGATGCTGCTCTGTATGTAATTAGTCCTAGGTCTTTAGCTTATCTGTTTTTATAAGAACTCCCCAGGCTCAGTAATGGGATAATTAAAATCAATACAGTGGCATCATTGCTTGCGACTTTCTTTTTAGATCTGGTCCTCAGAAAAGAACAATGAGGCAAACACATAAAGAGGACATTTCGTCCTTGTGCTTGGGATCTATTCATCATCAAAAACTTTGTTTTAATTTACTGCTATGATTTTCTTTAATTAAATAGGAAATAAACTAGTTAAGATCTGTAAAGGCATCAAAAGCTCAAATAGTTCTAGGGATGTACGGAGCCCCAGAGGTGCCCTTGTAACAATAGAATAAATGGATGAAGACGAAATGAAGTTGTTTGCAAACAATGAGCAGAAACATAAAATTCATTTTATAAGAGTATATTTATATATTTATATCTATATCTATAATCTATAAATATTTATATATTTATATCTATATCTATATTATTATATCTATAATGTTTCACTGTTATATCTATTGATTTGAAGAACAGTAAGGTACGTATTAAATGTTTTGTATTTACTGGATGTTTCATTATTTTTTATTCATTTTAAATTATAAATGGCCTGTACTTATATAGTGCTTTTTCAAGTCAGGAGACTTGACCAAAGCGCTTCACACTACATGCAGCCATTCACCCATTCACTCACACTCTGATGGTGGTAAGCTACATTATAGCCACAGTTGCCCTGGAGCTCACTGACATAAGCCAGGCTGCCGTACACTGGCGCCACCAGTCCCTCCTACTGTTGTTAAACATTTTTCATAGAGAATACAATAGTAATGATGACCAGAGCACATTCTATTCTTTATACTTAAAAAAATACTTTTTCCTGGCTTTTTAAAACCAGTGAGGTTTAACTGCTTTACGTAGTCATTATTCACAGCCTTATGCTGAAAGCTCTACAGAAGTTGAGATCGCTTGTTGAAACTGCTTCAGTTGCTTAAATGCGCCATTGGGCCTCCTGAGACGCCTGAATTGCGTCTCACAAAGACTTTGCCTGTATACTAGACTCTGTGATACTTAAAACATGTTTAATGTCAATGCACAATTTTTTTAATTTTCTTTTTTTTTATGGTGTTGTGGCTGTTTTACAAAGACATTTAAATAATCTAACCAGTAGCCTTAGCATTTATGATGGGGTTTGGTTTAAAGAGTGGACCCAATTGTCAGCATGGCAGAGCTAGCTTTCTATGTAAATTACCAATATAAAACACCAGAGTTAGGCAAGAACTGCCTAAAGGAGTTCAATGGTGGTCCCAAAACCAGAGTATGGAGCCGGGAAATGTGGTTCAACTCAGCAGGTAACTGAAGGTGTGGAAAAGGATTGCAGGTTTTATACACAGAAGTACTCATAAACTAATGATCCAGAGATATAAAGAACTGAAAACTAAAGTAACAGAGGGAACATGATAAAAAAGAATCCTGTTTATGCTGATTGTGTTTTTTCAAAACGTCTGGAAAACTACTTAGAAGAAGAGATGGTGTATAAGATTCAAGAAACATTGAGGAAATGTGAAGCTGCAGCAGCCAGAAGCAGCACTGACTCTCACTGGAGTCTCTTAACCATCTTATGGAACAACTTTAATGATATTGGGTAAATCAGATAGTGTTACAGCTTCATTTCCTCCATCTGTGACCCAGACACCATTTTCTCCGTGCCCCATCACCTACATCCCACTTGTCTTTCCATCATTCTCTCCTTTCCCATCAGCTCATATGATTCACGGAGCGCGTTGATATTCTGACACCTTCTGATGTGCTCTGTACCAGCTCCACCCCTCTCTGAGCCCAATTTTAATGAGCCAAACCCACCAGAGGGGTTTCAACGCTCACAGTTTCCTATATCTCGCTTGTTTTATGGAATAAGGAATCATAGGGCGATAGATCAAGGTTGAAGGCTTTACATCTTACAGCGTTATAGAAGAAAGCTCATGACCTTGATGCACAGAGACTTGACTTAAGTTTTTGTTCAGCAATCTCCCATGGGTTGATCTCTCAAAAGGTTGGGAGTAAACGGGTCAAAGCTTACCTATAAAACATCTCTAAAACCGTTTCCAAAGAGCAAAATGATGTGAAGAAAACTTTCAATGATTGGATCCATAATTTTTATTATAATTCCTTAAAGAAATCCTTAGAAACATGACTCATTAGCTTAATATGAGGAAATATTTGAGTTTAAGCCTGAAAAGTGAATCTAAAATTGTTCATTTTGTCCTCTTGTTTTACAACAGTATTTTGTCAAATGCCTCCTTTTATAAATTTTCTTAAAAGCTCATAATAACTGAACCCAAATATCTTTGAAGCTCTGGCTATGGCCATTGGAATTACTATCTAATGCCACATTATAAAATTCCCCCTAAATACCCTGCAAACAATACATTAGACATTACTTTTTATGTACAATGATTAAATTTAGTTTTAAACCAAGGACTTTTGATGTTTGTACATTATAACAGAAGACTTTCAGAAGAAACAGAACACTTTTATCAGCAGAATTGTCAGCTTTTTTCAGGCCCATCCATCCATTTATTCATCTTCTACCACTTGTCCAACACAGTTGACACATGACTAGTTACTCCATATAAATATATCTTTTATAAATGTTATTTTAAACAAAAAAATTGCAAACCAGACTTGAAGTACAATAGTTTGTTCCACTGTGATTTTTTAAATTTGTGATTTTAATTTAAAAAAATGTTCAATTTTTAGTTGAGGCTATAAAAGAGAGGTCGCACAGAGACAAGGAATTAGCTTTCATTTTGAATACCAAAAGGACTATTGTGAGTTATGTTATTACTGCTGCAGCAGCTGCAGTAATAATTCATTTTACTGAATTAGGCTCATCATCACACTAATAAAAAACAATTAAAACAACCACTTTGTTTGACCTAAAATGTTTATTTATTTATTTTTATTCAGTTTTAATTATGTCTGATTGTTCAAAACATCCCAAACTAAAAAACAATCAGATTATTCAGTTGCAAAGACTTAATTGTGACACACAATTTACTGCCCATGCTCAGGTGTTTGTGATTATTGTTTTCTACAAAACTTTTGATGAGATGGTCGATTGAAAACAGCAGCTCTGATGCAAATAGAGGGACAGCAGCTGGAATAAGCACTGATCTGCACTGTGTTTTCACCTGTGGAACGTGGCATAAGGGACCTTTCTGTATTGGCTGGGTCTCCTTTACAGTTCTGGATCTGTTTTTGCTGCTTCACTGACGCTTTCCAACTGTCCAACCAAACCTATGCATGTTGAGTAACCCTTGACCTGAAGAAGCTGAACCAGAACCTCCATTATTTCTTTTATTCTCTTGCCACCCAGGTTTTGTGAATTTATGTTTATTTAATTTTTCTCTGGGTGCATGAAGGTGTGAGAGGACCTGATCTTCAATCTATTTCACATGTAGCTTTACTGGAAATACTGCGTTTGTGATTTAATCTGTGTATTAGTCAAGTTGACTGAGAGATTTTAATCTTTTTAAGCACACAACAATACAAAAAAACAAACACTTTTGATGTGACTAATAAAAAACAGTAATTTCAAACATAAACTGGAAACCCGCTAATTGTGTTACGTAAATCTAAATAATCTCTCTGTGATCTAAATTTTCACTTTTCTGCAATTCCAAAGATTCTGCATGGTTTTGCAATTGTGGTATTTCTATTTCTTAACAAATCCTGTTCAAAATGCAAGTGAATGTTCACACAATAACTCTGAAAACAACATACCTGCAGCTGATGTAAACACATGAGTCTTTTCCAAATTTCAGCCAAGGCCGTCATCATCCTCCTGTTCCGGTGTTTTTCATCTTTTTACAAGGCAGTAAGGTCCAGTTGCAGATCAAGTGACTAGTGTGATGCAAAAAAAGTGTTTCCATTCCAGTTTTGTGTGAGGCTTCTGCCCTCTGCTTTGGTTTATTTTTTGGTTTCTTTGTGTTCTGTCTTTCTAGGTTATTTCTACCAATGCTGAGTTCTTTAGTTACCCTCTGTTTTCCCCTTGTGCTTGTTTCCTTTTCCCTTGGCTTCATCCTAGTTGGTTTTGCCCACAACTGCTCCCAATCTGCTGATTAGCCTGTCTTGGTTCAGTCTCCCAATATATACACCACCTCTGCAGTCAGTGCTGGTTCATTGTTTTGTTCTTCCCTCATCTATGACTTCACACGTTTTCCTTGATGTAATCTTGTTTTTTGGTTCTCAGTAATTTGGATCTTTTGTATTTTTGCCTCAGTGTTCTCATTAAATCTTCAAGACTCACCTCTGCCTCCTGATCTCTGTTAGGATTCCAGTTTGTCTGGGTTATTTTTTGTGTTTTCCTCTCTCCACCACGAGGAGGAGCCCTTCCTCATTTGGCCTCCTTGCACACCTGCGGCTCGTTGGGTAATTACCAGAGCAGTATTTGAGCAGCGGGCTGTCACCACCTCGACGCCAGAGTGTTTGCCAGTATTGGGTACTCTAGCCAAACTGAGATTAGCAGAGTCTAACCTTAGAATTGTTTCTCTGAGTCTAAACTTGTTTTTTGCCTTTGTTCTTCGGCAGGAAGACTTCCTGTGTTACTGGATAAGCCTGGACCTTCTACCCCCTGGAAGGAATTACTAAGTCTCACTGAGCAAGGGGAAAACCTCCATATTATCTGTTCAAGTCCACACCTGGAAAACCAAGTGACAGTCCACTCCTTTACTCCTCTGGGTCCAACGTATGTCTGCCTGTCCACTCTCCAACAAGTTCCCTCTTCTCTTGATTAAACCCCCACAAACTGGATCCAAGGATAAAACAAGAGCCCCCCCAAAAGTGAGTGCCTCCCCAGCAATATCCAAGCCTCAGTCTATTTTCCCACTGTCCCTGAACTGATCACTGTGATCTCCCCTTCAGAGTTTCCAGTTCCAGTTCACCAGTCCGCTGAGTTCCAGCATTGTTTTCCCACAGAGTTTCAATCTCCATCAGTGTTTGCAAACCTACAGTAAACCTGTTAAACTTTTTACCCTTGGTGTCTGAGTGGTTCTCTGCATGTGGGTCAGATCTTTAAAGCCCATTATGACAATCTCTGCATTTTGGTCCTCAAAAAACCTACACTCAACGTGACATTTTGCGAAATTTACAAATATTTATATGACCGAAAAAGAAACCCACCTGATCGACGTGTAAAATCCTTTTACTTACAAATGTGAATAAAAAAAAAAACAGTTACACTGAGAAAACATATTTTCATTATTGCTATTTGACCATTTTTTATGGGTAATGGAAATGCACCCAGGCACTTGCATTTACACTAGATGAAAAACTAAAACAATTAATATTGTTCACAGATTTTGATCAAAGAAGGAAACACAACGTGTGTTCTTAATCAGACACATTAATTGAGATACATATATATAGCAGACCTTAAAATGACCGTATTTATGCTGTTTGGGCCTTCAGGATGTTTATGAATGAATTATTTTATGTACTTTCAAGTCTTTGAATTATGTTTTTCCTCAAAACCTTTTCTTTTACAAATAAAATGACAACAATGTTGTTTTATGACAGTAAGCAGTTAATTTATAGTATTTGCCTTTAGAAAATAGAACTAAATACCGTAATCTAAAGTGTCTAAATAGTTGTGTATGTCCGACTGGCAGCCATTTGAATTTTCGGTGATAATCTCCACTGTGCATGTGTAGAATGTCAGCATGACCTTTTTCTCTATACTATACTGCTTTTACCACTGGCTCCTTTTCTATGGTGGAGCAGCTGGCTGTAAATGTAACGTGCAATGATCATGCTATCCTGCCCTCTACCCTTGTAACGAAGGAGCATTAGCATTAGGTACTAATGAGCCCTTAACATAACTAAAATCAGCACAAAAAACAAAAGAATGATGCGACAAAGGTCCATCATGGAAATAATAACATCAACAGGCATGACTGAAGAACTGAATAAAACAAGTGTGATTGGCAGGCACAAAGAGTGCCTAAGTTTGGGATGAGGTGACACGTACGGGTTTGATTACAAAAAAGGCAGCTTCTTCTAAAACTGAAGTGTTTCTGGCAAACTAGACAGTTTTGTAAATGTTTGATTGATATAATCTGATCGAATGCTTGGTACATACATGTATACACACGTCATAATAACAATTTTTTAATTTAGTGTCAATGTAAACAGATTTATAATTTCCGATCAACCATGTTAAGATCTCACAATCCATTTTTTTTTATTGCCTTTCCCCGGTTTATTTCCAAAACTCTTGGATTGGAAACATTTCTCAGAGCCATCTCTGTTGGATAGCATAATATTTAACCTTAAATATCCTTGCCAGCACCTGATTTGATTGACAGATAGAGCTTTTCTTCCATTAAAATGCACAGAAATAAGAAAGCTTTTGCTTTAATAACATGTCTCTTGCTTGGGAAAAACCACAAAAAAAAAAACTAGATTTAAACTTTAATTTTCCAGTGCTGTCTAACAAAGCTGTTCTTTATCCTACAAAAAAAATCCAGCTTTGCACAAAAGGAAGCCAGACATCCTAAACCGTGTCACATAATGAATAAATCAAAACTTACCAGAGATTCACAGAATCCACAGGCCTTTACAACTCTAAAACATATTTCATTCTCTGTGTTTTCCAGATAAATATTCATGCAAATTTAGCTTTGTTAGGAATGGGTCGTAAAGTCATTAATTGCAAAGGATTACAGCTTAAAAATGCAAAACATTTGAAAGTAAACAGAATGAGGCACATGTCTGTTTTTCTCATGCTGTTTCCTCCTGCTGGTCTGGGAGTATTTTAATTAACCTCTTGTCATTTCAGTAGCAAAGTATTTTAAGTTATTTGCTTCTTCCTCCATTTAACAGTTTCCAATTTTTTTAGAGATATTTGTATTATATATTTTCCTAAAATAACTTTAAGTGGAAAGTTTACCAACAGATTTTGATTGTGATAATCCCCTCAAACCTATGTAATTACTATCTACTTTGATGAGAGTTATAAAGCTAAACTCAGAAAATAACACACCATGAGTATATTTTAAAGTGAATTAAATGAGTGGTTATGAAGTAGTAGTTAAATACTAATAGCTGGCTCTGGTAATTGTGTTTCAAGTATTTATATTGCTAATCTCTTCCTACATTGTCATTATAATCAGTGTGGGAGGCCTATTTTCCTTGAGTGGACAGGGAGCGCTTCAAATACTGACACAATCTACCTAGGCTGGCCAACACTGCTGCAAATGATCAGCCATATTCACAATAGTGAGCACTTAAACCAGGATACATCTATGGATGCTTCTGTTTATGTTTACTGCGTCTTGTGATTTGCCATCATATTGTCTACCAGAGCAGACTGATGCAGCACTAACAATTTAGCCGTGCCTCAGAGAGGCAATACGGTTTACTCTTAAAAAAGTTATTTTTGTAGGTTCTGTGTCTAGGATAAAAATGTTTCAAACTGTCATGATTGGTTTTACGAATCTGACCCACATGAAGAGAAACCACTCAGAGAACACGGGAAAAGGTTAACAGGTTTATTGTGGTAGCGTACAGGTGTTGGATCTGGAACTCAGTGAGCTGGTAAACCGGAACTGGATGTGAGAAGGGAAGTTCAGAGGTCAGTTCAAGGACAGTAGGAATCTTGGATCTTGTCAGTCCTTGAATCCAGTCTGTGTGGGGGAATCCAGAGAATAGCGCACACGTTGGAGGACGGACAGGTAGACAAGCGTTGGACCCGGAGGAGTAATGGAGCGGACTGTCACTTGGATTTCCGATGGGAACTTGAACGGATCATGTGGAGGTTTTCCCCTGCTCAGTATGAACTCGGTATTTCCTTCCAGGTAGGTCCAGGTATCCAGTAAAACAGGAAGCCTTCCTGCTGAGGAAACAAAGACAAAAGAACATAAGACTCAGAGAAACAACGCTTGGTTACACTCAGCTAATCTCAGCTTGGCTAGAGTACCCAAAACTGGCAAACACTCTGGCATCGAGGTAGTGACAGCCAACTGCTCACATACTCCTCCAGATAATGGTCCAATGAGCCGCAGGTGTGCAGGGAGGGCCAACGAAGACAGGGCACCTCCTGGTGGTGGAGAAAAGGAAACACACAAACAGACACCACAAATTGGATTCAGAATCAGAATCGGGTTTATTGCCATTGTTAGTGAAGGAGTTCACAACTAGGAATTTGTTATGGTACAATCGTGCAACATGAAACATATAATATGAAGTAGGTAAATAAAATTATAAAAATCTCTAAAAACACTGGGGTATAAGGCATGCAAAAAATATACTAATATATACACTTAGGATAAAAATATGGATAAATAAAAAATATATATAAAAATTAAAATGTACAAGGTAGTGCAAATAGAGCAGTGTGCAATACAGCAGTGTAAATGGCATGGGCAGGTTATGGAGTCTGACATATAGTGTTCATGAGTTTTATGGCAGAGGGGAAGAAGCTGTTTTTATGGCGGGAGTTTCTGGTCCGTATGGACCGTAGCCTCCTCCCTGAGGGGAGAGGTTCAAACAGTCTGTGTCCAGGGTGAGAAGGGTCGGCTGTGATGCGACCTGCACGCCTCCTGGTCCTGGAGACATACAGGTCCTGGAGTGATGGCAGCTTACAGCCGATCACCTTCTCAGCAGAGCGCACAATGCGCTGCAGTTGGTATCTGTCCCTGGCGGTGGCGCTAGCGTACCACACGGTGATGGAGGAGGTGAGGATGGACTCAATGATGGAGGTGTAAAACTGCACCAACATCCGGGCTGGCAGCTTAAGTTTCCTCAGCTGCCGCAGAAAGAACATCCTCTGCTGGGCCTTCTTGACAAGGGAGCTTATGGTCGACTCCCACTTGAGGTCCTGGGTGATGGTGGTGCCCAGGAAGCGGAAGGACTCCACGTTGGAGATGGGGGTAGGGCTGTCTGTGAGGGCAAGGGGGGACGGTGGGGCTGTGACCTTTCTGAAGTCCAAGATCATCTCCACTGTCTTTTGGGCGTTCAGATCCAGGTTGTTGCTGCTGCACCAGGACACCAGCCGGTCCACCTCCCTCCTATAGGCAGACTCATCACCGTCCGAGATGAGCCCGATGAGGGTGGTGTCGTCCGCAAACTTGATCTGTTTCACGGACTGATGGCTGGAGGTGCAGCAGTTGGTGTACAGGGAGAAAAGCCAGGGGGAAAGGACACAGCCCTGGGGGGATCCGGTGTTGATGGTCCGTGTGTCCGAGACAGTTGTTCCCAGCCGCACGTGCTGTCTCCGGTCCGTCAGGAAGTCAGTGATCCACCTGCAGAGGGAGCTGGGCACGTTGAGCTGGTACAGCTTGTCCTGGAGCAGACCCGGGAGGATGGACTTGAAGGCAGAGCTGAAGTCCACGAACAGGATCCTGGCGTAGGTTCCTGGGGAGTCCAGATGCTGCAGGATGAAGTGGAGGGCCAGGTTGACTGCGTCGTCTACGGACCTGTAGGCGAACTGCAGCGGGTCCAGGAGGGGGGCAGTGATGGATTTTAGGTGTTGCAGAACCAATCGCTCAAAGGACTTCATGACCACAGACGTCAGCGCCACCGGCCTGTAGTCATTTAGTCCTGTGATCCTTGGTTTCTTCGGGACAGGAATAATGGTGGAGGATTTGAAGCAGCCCGGCACTTGGCATGACTCCAAGGAGATGTTAAAAATGTCCGTGAAGACAGGAGACAGTTCGCTGGCACAGTGTTTCAGGGTGGAAGGAGAAACGCCGTCAGGGCCAGCAGCTTTACGGGTGTTCAGCTTCAGAAACTGTCTGTGCACGTCCTGCTCCAGGATGCAGAGGGCAGGGGGGGACAAGGGGTGGATTGAGGGGGCCTTTGATGGAGTGGCCTCAATTGTGTTGGGGGAGGAGGGGGTGGCTGGAGAGACCAGAGAGGTGCTAACGGCTCTGGGACAGTCGAAATGGCAGTAGTGTGTATTCAGTCTTTCACACAGTGCCCGGTCATTCAGAGCTCGGGGGGCTTTGGGCTTGTAGTTGGTAATTGCCCTGAGGCCCCTCCACACTGTGGCAGAGTCGTTGGCAGAGAACTGCTGCTGGAGGCGATTTGCATACACAGATTTAGCCTTCCTCATCTCCCTGCTAAACCTGTATTTCACCTGTATTTCCTAACACAAACTGACTTTATTTGATGGAAAGTATAATCCTGTCTGGTTTTATGTTTTTTTTTTTTAAGTAGGAATTCATGAAAGTTCTTCTGGTCTTTAAGTAGTCCTAAAGTTTTGAAGTTTAACATATAATCTGCAAAAACACGCAATTGACTAAGCTTTATTTCTTGCTCAACTTTCCTAGGTAGATGTCAATATCTTGCTAGGTCTGCAGTTTTTCCTCCTCTCTCCATGTTCAGATGATTGATCCACTAGCTACCCCATTCTACCTTATGCTCAGCTCCACTTTGATTTACATTACATTGGAGCTTCTGCTCCACTGCAGTGTGAAGTCCAGAGGAGCTCCAAGGGCCGTGTGTAGATCGTCCAATAAAAGCTGCTGATAAATGTAGAAGTCTGACCAAAACCAGTCCTGCCAACAATGTTTAGGTCTTAAAAACTACTTCATTGTAGTTGCATTTTCATGAGTTTCACCCTGAGTGAGTGCACTGAGTGCAGATAAGCTACACTTATTGGTTGTTTTGGTGGATTTAATGTTAATCATTATGTTTTGATAATACTAGAGTGTATTTAAACTGCAATATCTATACTTCTACTTAAGTAACAAATGTGGGTACTTTTGACAACACTGGTGTCTGCCCCCTCTGGTGACAAGTTAAATAACAAAGGTGTTGAGCACATGCATGGGACATAAGAAAAAGCTATTAACCATTACCACTGCACAGTTTTTTTCTTTTAGAGGTGTAATGATAATTATAACAATCCTCTGGGGTAAGAAACATATAAATATATAAGACAAGTAAGACAAGTAAATTAAACATATTCTATTAAATATAAATCATGTATTTCATGCTATACACACAACAAAGTTGTTTCAGCAGAGATTGAATGTATGGCAGCTGAAGTTTGTCAATACACCCACCATGCAGGGCACTAAAACACCAATTTAACATTTTGCAGTGATGTTAAGTGATGTTCAGCTTTAAATGATAAAACAAGCAGATGGGGGCAACTTGTATGTCATTTCTACATTTCCTACTCTAATCGTAGTCTTTTTTTTCTTTTTAGAAGAATCTGTCAATGTTGAGATCATTTCTCTGGTCAGTATTAATATAAATATATCTCATCTCCAAGGGAAGCAGTTGCTTAAACAATGATATTTCAAAGGTTACCATTCTTTTTCAGCCACAACAAAGCTCTCCTGATGGGGCCTTCTATTCAGGAGCCACAATGTTGTCATGCTGAACACACCGCTGGTCTTAAAGCTGAAAGTAATGTGTGAAAACAACAGGTTTAATTCCAGGCTACATCATTCTGAGTGCCTCCGTGACTCAACAGGAAATTGGAACAATACTAGAGAAAACAAGCATCGATCTTCCAATGAACATCACCCATGAGTCATGTTGGAGAACCAAAAATATTAATTGCAAGACTGCAAGATGTGGAAAAATAAATGACCCAGATGATTTATAGAGGAGAGAGATTCTGTTGTTTTGAGCTGTTTTTTTCACTCCCCCTCCACCAGCCGGATAAACTTCAGGTCACACTTTGAAAGTGACCAGAGGATTGTTCTGGTCCCTGTGGGGCTGTGGAAAACTCCCAGCAGCAGACCGTCACACAGCTGCAGTCGCCCGAGGCAAACCTTTTCCGCCTCGGCACTGGACTTCGTCACATCTAAAGTGGGGCAAAACTTTCTGCAAAGCCACAAACAAAGACAGCAGGCCTTTCTCATCTTGTTTTTGTGCAACCTACACAAATGTTATAGAACAGTCACCACTCTTCCCACAGCAGTGAAAAAGAGAAACCCAGAAAGCATCTGTCACCACATTTCAACTGCCTTTACTAGAAGACATTGGTGATCAATCTTACTCTCAATATCCATGGATGAAATATGGCAGGTGTGTAAGGCACAACAATCGTGGTAATCTTGGGTAAAAAAAAACAACACGCAGGCTTTTTTCAGCCCTTTGGCAAGAAATCGTTCCCGCTAACAAGTATCTAGCTGGAGCCTGAAATAGGTACCTGCTCTGAGCCATGAGCTCAGCTTCTGCCAAAAGACATGCTGTTAAAACACATCAGCAAGCTGTGTTACACTATGATGCTTTTCTTTTTCCACCAGCACACTGGTTTATTTCAAGCCTGACCATTTGAATTATTTTTTACTAAACCTACTTAAACCTCCACTCTTTGTTTCTGATTGACTTAATGAGATCCCACTGTGCTGAAGCCCAGACTGGCTGCTTTCATTTGATTTCAGAGTGCAAGAGAGAGCCAGGTGTTCCTCAACGCATGATTTATTAACTGATGGCCATCAGTGAGAGCAACTCTATAAAATGAGAGACTTTGATAATTTTTGCTGCACTAAATTATACCGTTTTTTTCTGTTTATTACAACACAAAGCACCATATTTTACAGGTGTAAGTTAGGCATCCATCTGTCCGTCTGTCCATCCATCCAAACTGGGGGAAACCCTGGACAGTATGCCAGTTCATCAAATGACGACATACTCTCATACAACGCAAACAAACACTCAGACCCAGGGGCAATTTGAACTTATCAGTCAACCCAACACTCATGTTTTTGGACCATGGGTGGAAGAGCATGCGAATGGAACACAGGCCAACTCTATGTTGAAAAAACCAAGCCATCAAACACAGGAGCCTCTTGCTGCAAGCCAACCGTGCAACAAACTGCTCCATCGTGCAGACTTTTAAGACAATTATGGAAAAAGTTTAAGTTTGTGATGACATTTAGAAAAAGGTTAAAAATATTGACTAAATGTATTAAAAAAACAAGTCATCTTATCAAGCATATGTAAGCATACCTTGTTGTAAAGCATGATCAGATAAAGTGCAACACTTCAGAGCAAACACTTTATGGTGTCCTGGACATGGGTGACGATGTGGGGTTGTTTTGAAAACTACAAAACCTGGCTGGCTCAGTATTTCACCATTTCTCACTTCTACATAATTTTTTTTTTATGTTTATTTACTAATAGTGCGTTAAGTATCAGGGGAGTGGTGGCGGCCTAGTGGTTAGGGCATAGAGCTTGGAATCCTAAGGTTCTGAGTTCAGGTTATGAGTTCGAGCCCCACTCCCAAAGACTGCCCCTCTGGGTCTCCGGCCCAGTCTGCCCCTCTGGCTCAGACTGCCCCTCTGGGTCTCTGGGCTAGACCCTTAACCCCCGATTGCTCTCCGGGCACCCCACCATGGTAAATTTATCCAATTTGAGGTCAAAAAATCTCAATTAAATTAAATCACATTGAATTATTGAGATATGTACTCAGATATGTACTCATAAACAACCTTAGATCTTAACTGAAGAATTACATGATTTCATATTCTAAAGCAAGATTACCTGGTGTTAATTCTTGTTGGTTGAAATTACTGCCATTATACCATAGTAACTCCAAACAACGTACCTTAGGTAAAGTTTACTGAAGTTATAAAAAGACACTTTCTTCTGCAAGACTATGGTCAGGTCAGTTGTTTCAAAAATGGGGGGTACATAGTGTAATTCTGAGGGAGGGTGGAATTTAATTGATTAAATTACTAATTTCTTAGGAGGTACTTTTAAAAATATATTTATTTATCAAAATGATGAGTTCTGTTACATACTGAAAAAAACACTTGAAGAAAATATAGGTTTATTATATTCAAATATGTAATTTACTGCAGTAGTTTAATTTGTTTAACTGTAAAAAATGTTAGCAAGAGAGGGATGGGGGTTGGTTGATTGGGATGGTCGCAAAAGTTTTCTTTTAAACCAAAGAAAGGCCTAGCAAGACAGGTTTGGGAACCACTGAATTAGATTATAGGAACCATAAAATGACCAATTACCAAAGAGGACGTTAACATCCTTTGGATGGTTGACTTGACCAGTATTAACCAGACAAAAAAATAGACAATTAGAAATTAGGAAATTTTGTTGTTAAGGGATTAAATGACTAGCCCTTGACCTTTGCATTTAAGTCAATAAGTCAACAACTGACAACTCTGCATACAAAAGTATTTTAGTGTCAGATGTCTGAATATCAGAATGGATGCTGATGCTTAGACCAAACTTCATACAATAACCTGATGGCTGAGCAACAGAAGTATAAAGGTATTACATGTACAATGATCCAGTCAATGTCAAAGGAAAGTAAGAAAGACTGTAGCATGGGGTACTCACTTGTCAGGCTCAGAACAGCCCAGAGGGTGTGGTTGGTTCCACCTAGCCGACTGCCAACATGGCTTGGCGAGTGGCACTCCCATACACTGCCAGTCATAGAACAGTTAGGAGATCAAAACCGAGCAGACGAAGACAGGCCGGATAATCCAAAGGGCGAAGCCAAAGCCGATGTGAGTAATATGCTTGGTTATCAGAGCCAGAAGGCCAAAGATCCAGTGAGGTGCAGAGGGAGAATCCAGAACAGAGTCTGCTCACAGTTCCAGATAAGGTACACAAACAGATCCGGCAGAAGTCAGAAGACAGGTCAGGCAAACAGATCAGAAAAGGCAGGTTCAGAGTTCCAGAGGCAGAACAGGTCAGGGTCAGGTTATCAGAATATAGGATGTATGGAGTAATTTTCACCAACGGCTCAAATATAATCTGGCACTGATGACTGGTCTGAAGGCTGATTAAATAGATACTAATACAGGTGGATAAGATAAACAGGTAATGAGTACTGGGCGGAGCTAAGCAGGTGTGTGAAATGAGTAACTAAACCAGACAACAGTCCCAAGTTCAGTAAATCATTAGATCGATTCTGATCCATCACAAAGGCAACAATTGTAGATCAGTTTGGAAAACCTGAAAATTCTATTTTTAACCTGTCCAAGAGTTCTGCATAGCCAAAAAACATATTTTTTGGCTTTCATGCCCCTATGTGCATGAAATTTTTGCTCTGCACACCTAGGAAAATGTGAAACTACATGGAAGCTACATGCCTTTAAACATGGCAAATGAGGAACATCTACTCCTGGCAAGAGTTCACAAATGTAGACATCTAGAAACATCTTGTCATTTAGGTTTTTATTATATCACCACTATCTGTGTTGAAATGACAAGAAAAATCCTGAAAAGAAATTCCTGTAATTCTTGGAGGATTTGGAAGAGTTGTAATTAGCTGTGTTTTCTGCTCCCTTGCCTGGTGTGGTGTTGTAAGATTGCTGTGTGTGCTTAACAAGTACCATCTGAATGGAGCCGTCCAAAATGGGGGAAAGTACAGCAGTAGTCATTTAAAATTTCCCCACTTTCCTTAATGGACCCTTGGCTGATACTTTGCTGGACCTTGGCTGGTCCCCTGTAATTCTTTTTTTAGACATCTAAAATATTCTTTCTGTCATGATTTGTTGACATTAAGGTCTAAAGAGAAGCGTTATCTCCTGGCCAGACCCTGTAATTCAGTGAATGGGTGGAGTCAGAGTATAAAAATCTGCACGCCTATGAGAAGGCCAGTGGCTGGAAGTTAGAGGGGTTTCTGCTGCCATTCCCCTGCAATTCAGATAGCTTTTGACTGGGAACGGCCACTTTGAATGGCTGCTACTGTATAATGCTGCAGTTGTTGTTACAGGAAGCTCATTTTTTACATGGATTGTATGTGAGTCAAGCATAACTCAATCTTAAGGCTAACACTGTCCAGTCTAAAACAGACCAGACCAATCGCAACTTGGGAGGTGAGAGTTTTTGATTGGGAAAGATTTACCCATTTGACAACAGGGTTTTCTGTAAACAAAATTACAATGTTTAATAGTGACCTTTATTTTGTCCAAAATGAGTAGGATATATCTTGAACATCTTAACAACTGGCTAGAGTAAGAACTTTAATCTTTAAAAAAGAGTTTTTTTCATCATATTTCTAGCTATCTGGGTAGTAATACCCTGTTTCCACTGAGGGCCGGATCTATCAAAGGTTTGCGTGTATAAAAACGTGAGCTATTTCAATGCGCACGCTAAAAAATGTACAAACTGATCTATCAACAGCGCGCTAAAAGGATTTGATCTTTAAAACGTGCTAAATTGCGCCTCTTATCCATTTAGCACTTTTTCTGCCATGAATATGCAATATGGGGCGTTTACACGCAAAAGTGCGTCTTGTGGGAGGAGAACATGTAAATATATTAATTTAGCACTCGCAAAGTGATTTATCAAAACTGAAAGCAATTTTGCTAACGGTATCTGACTCTATATCTAACACGTTTCAAAAGAAGGTGCAAATGGTCTGTATGCGTAATTGCGCACACATGGCAGCGGTTATTGTGGCAAGAAGGAGACATCGAAATGAAGCAAGGAGACGCAGAGAACGCATTTTTTCACTCCGTGTGAATATTTTAAGAATGAACGAGGAAACAATCATCAAACATATCGTTTATCCAGCATTGCCATTTTGGAGCTGTTGGGGGAACTCCGAATGGATTTGGAGCCAGCCACAAGGAGTAATCTCATCCACAGTCACTTCTTGTGAGCCATTTGGTATGTGCATTTTTCTACAGGCCAATACAAAACACCTGTTTTTTTTTTTTTTTTTTACTGCAGTGAAGTAGAAATTCAGCCACATACCACCTTAGGGAATAAAGGTTGCCAAAGTTTTATATACAAATATATATATATATATACAGTGGGGCAAAAAAGTATTTAGTCAGCCACGAATAGTGCAAGTTCTCCCACTCAAAAAGATGAGAGAGGCCGGTAATTTTCATCATAGATATACCTCAACTATGAGAGACAAAATGAGAGAAAAAAATCCAGAAAATCACATTGTCTGATTTTTAAAGAATTTATTTGCAAAATATGGTGGAAAATAAGTATTTGGTCAGTTATAAACAAGCAAGATTTCTGGTTCTCACAGACCTGTAACTTCTTCTGTAAGAGGCTCCTCTGTCCTCCACTCGTTACCTTCATTAATGGCACCTGTTTGATCCCGTTATCAGTATAAAAGACACCTGTCCACAACCTCAAACAGTCACACTCTAAACTCCACCATGGCAAAACTCGAGAGCTGTCAAAGGACACCCGAAACAAAATTATAGACCTTCACCAGGCTGGGAAGTCTGAATCTGCAATAGGTAAACAGCTTGGTGTGAAGAAATCAACTGTGGGATCAATTATTAGAAAATGGAAAACATACAAGACCACTGATAATCTTCCTCGATCTGGGGCTCCATGCAAGATCTCACCCCGTGGGGTCAAAATTATCACAAGAACGGTGAGTAAAAATCCCAGAACCACACGGGGGGACCTAGTGAATGACCTGCAGAGAGCTGGGACCAAAGTAACAAAGGCTACCATCAGTAACACACTACGCCGCCAGGGACTCAAATCCTGCAGTGCCAGACGTGTCCACCTGCTTAAGCCAGTACATGTCAAGGCCCGTCTCAAGTTTGCTAGAGAGCATTTGGATGATCCAGACGATGACTGGGAGAATATCATATGGTCAGATGAAACCAAAATAGAACTTTTTGGTAAAAACTCTACTCGTCGTGTTTGGAGGAGAGAGAATGCTGAGTTGCATCCAAAGAACACCATGCCTACAGTGAAGCATGGGGGTGGAAACATCATGCTTTGGGGCTGTTTTTCTGCTAAGGGACCAGGACGACTGATCCGTGTGAAGGAAAGAATGAATGGGGCCATGTATCGTCAAAATCTGAGTAAAAACCTCCTTCCATCAGCAAGGGCATTGAAGATGAAACGTGGCTGGGTCTTTCAGCATGACAATGATCCCAAACACACCACCCGGGTAACGAAGGAGTGGCTTCGTAAGAAGCATTTCAAGGTCCTGGAGTGGCCTAGCCAGTCTCCAGATCTCAACCCCATAGAAAATCTTTGGAGGGAGTTGAAAGTCCGTGTTGCCCAGCGACAGCCCCAGAACATCACTGCTCTTGAGGAGATCTGCATGGAGGAATGGGCCAAAATACCAGCAACAGTGTGTGAAAACCTTGTGAAGACTTACAGAAAACGTTTGATCTGTCATTGCCAACAAAGGGTATATAACAAAGTATTGAGATGAACTTTTGTTATTGACCAAATACTTATTTTCCACCATATTTTGCAAATAAACTCTTAAAAAATCAGACAATGTGATTTTCTGAATTTTTTTTTCTCATTTTGTCTCTCATAGTTGAGGTATATCTATGATGAAAATTACTGGCCTCTTTCATCTTTTTAAATTGGAGAACTTGCACTATTGGTGGCTGACTAAATATTTTTTTGCCCCACTGTATATATATATATACATATATAAATAATTTTTTTTTTTTTGGAGGGGTTGGGGGTGTCACTGTAAGATTTAAATTTCTTAATGCACTAGTTTGTACAAACTACAAACTACTTTGCCGCAAACCACAAAACGCGCAAAACCATCATTTAAATAGGTTGTCTCCAATAGTTTTGCACCTGCCACCAGTTACGCAATCACTCTTGTTAAATCACCCGCAAACCATGTTTCAGCCCCTTGCGCAAAATTCCAGTTTGCGAGCGCAAATTACTGCACTTAAAATTGGATCTTGATAAATCTGGCCCTGAATCTTTTTTTTTTCTGCCCTGGTCCCACTGTTGAAATCAGGGTTATTCTTTTCCAGAATAATATGCAGTGTGTACAGCAAAAGTCAGTCTAGGGCCCAGGCTAAGTAATGTAGCAATAGATCCGATAGTCTATGCATCTTGCTGCCACTTCTGCATTGCACCAGGTTTGGATTTCTAGAGAGGGTGATTTACTTCTCCTGTATTTTTTCACCGATGGACAATAAAGGTTACTTCTATTATAAAATGTACTTCTTTTGTTTAATTATCAGTCAAAAACATCTTAGTTTTATTTTCATTTCATCTGTTGCTTTTGATAGTGTGCCACTGCTACTAATATGCAGTCTCTATTTTAACCTGTAAAGTAAATCACAAGCAAATTGACAAATACCCAATATGTTTATAAATGAATAGTATTTAATGATAGCTATTTCTTACAGTGGTTTAGACTCTTCCTTGTTGAATTCATGTGATAAATGAAGAGCTACTATGGGTGTGTTTATTTTAAACCAGTGTAAAATATTACTAATTAGAAGTTGATAATCTATCCTATTAATCTTCTGAAGTAGGTTTGAAGAAATATCAAGAGACAATCTTTACCTCTTGTCATTAGATTCATTTAAATGAAAAACAATGAAAGACACGCCTCAAAATATTCAAAAAGTAAATGCAAAAATAAACGCAATTCGCAATCTACTTTTGTAACTGTTGTATATCATCATTCATTTGGCATTTCCTCAGTATTCCAGCTCTCAAAACAGAATTTGATTAAATCAAGACAACTGAGGGCAAAAACACAAACAGTTAAATCAAGTCTCAGTAGCCTACTTCCAGCAGCAATGTTTGAAATATAACAGAACTGATATTGCTTGTGGTCCTGACTGTGGGTGGTACGGTGTAGATTCAGTGAGGAATATCCACAGGTTCATAGAAGGATGGATGCCAAGAATGAGAGAGGCCGCAGTGAGAGATGAGTCTGAGATTTAGTGGAGAGTGGAAGCATGCCGAGCCTGGTGGGAGAGGAGTATGACTGTGACTATGGTTCAGTGAGATGCAGGAAGTGAATGTCTGAGTGGAATAATGATTAAATGAGTGTGCTGCACTGCTAAAATAAACAATTAAGGAACATGTTTTACACCTTGACAAAGACTTTGGTTCATAGGCTGCAGAAATAATAAAACTATGAGAGACATTGCTAAAGCAATTGTAATTATGGTAAACGTGACCTTCCCTGCTGGCTTAGCTAGTTTCCTGAGCCAACCCTGTTTTGGAGCTAGGTTACACAGAAAGCAAAAACTAATTTTCTAAAAATGTCTGAAGAATAATTTACAGACTTCAAAAAAATAAAATAATAAAATAACGAGAAAAACTTTGTTTAATATAGTTAGCTTTAAAAAGGTACCTTTTAGGCTTATGATGCTTATTGTGCCACCTGTGTGACAGGGCAGTTAAATAAAATCTAAGAATAAATTGAAAGCAATATTCATTATCATATGTAATTTAAAATTTAAAAGTAGATATAACTGTGTTCCTACTGAATATTGACTGGTAAGAGATATCTAATCTTGGTATTTCTACAGTTTCCAGATACCTGTTCTGAGGCTTTTTTGTGTTAGCACTATATACTGCACTCTGTTATTGTATTTAATGACTGATTAAGTTGTTTGTTTCTGGAAATATGACACAGATTGGCTAATGATTGATAACTTAGCATCTGGTGAGGATATTTCAAATGTGGTCAGCCACATACTGTACATGAGCTTGCCTGGCCTACCTATGTTTTTATAAGATATATCATTAATTCGATAAAATGTGTATTTGGGTTTTAAGGTTACACAAATATCACTCCTAATATCCTGGTGTATTAAATCAAGCATGTAAAGAAAGAACCTGTTTGGCACTTCATATTTAAAATTGTTGTATATACACCTTCAGTTAGGGGTAACCAGGGTAAATATGTAAATAAGTCTGCATTGTAAAAGAAGGGCTTGTAGACATTAATGAGCTGCTGTACCTGGTTGCTTGACAGCAAACAGGGTCCTAACAAAAAAGCTGTCAATTAAAACAACAAAGAAGGATTATAATAAAAGGAATTCTTTAAGAAAGTAAGTCGAAACACAGAGTGTGATTGTTGGAGTAAGCACAAGCAAACACCATGAAGTGTCAGGACAGAACTCTAAGAGTGACACGACTTTAATTAGAAAATGCATATTTAAATGCACATGTTGGAGCCACAGGTAAGGATGCCCACCTGGGTTAAAACTATTGTAAATGTAAAGTAATGGGTGAATAATAAACACCTTCAGTATAGAGGTTTATTATTTCTGGACTTACAAGAAAGTCCATGCTTATTCAGGCGAGCGAATGCTGCAGGAGAATTGATTGCTGCTCATTTAGTGACTCAATGTTATTGGATGGCTTTCTTTAGACGGAAATCTTTTTTTATTAACCAATTATAATGATAAACTAACCTTGACTGCATTGTTTTCTAAATTGGATTGAGTTGGAATGTATATAATTGAGATGTTTACCAAAAAAGTAAACAGTAAAAAGTAAAAAGTCCATAGGTCTGAAAAGAGCAGATTAATCTGCTGGACGCTCCCATAACGCAGTCAGAAGGGGATAAAACTATAAACAGACTGCAGTCAGGAAAAAATTAATAGGTAGATGGGTTCTCTATGACATTTTTAGTGGCTAAGAAGGGAAGGCCGTCTATTTTTTTTATAGTCTATTTTTGAGTGTATTACCACATCATTAAAGTTCTGCCCACCAAAGTATATGTGCAGAGCTAATGTAATTTAATTGAAAAAGACAAAAACAAATGATGAATTAACCTTTTTTTATAGACCTATCAGTTTTTCAGAAAATTGATTCTAATGGTCAGCCAGAAAATATACTCATTGCAATTGTGGAAGCAGACCAAACACATTTTGTTAAATGGAAGAAATTAATAGAACTTTTAACATAGTTTTTTTGTGTTAATTTTTATGAAATTCCTATATTATTCCTATCTGTTTGACATTTTAAGAATATTTAGGTTTGTACCAAGCTCTCTGAACTCTACTAAGATTATACATAACTTATGAAATTTGGTTTTAGGCAGACAATGTTCTCCTGAAACAAATAAATGGAAATTAGATCTTACATCTAGTCTAAATTGGATTTTGACCAATCTGTATTTTTGATCAATCTTTGATCAACATCATGATGACTGTAGGAACTGCAGTGGATCATGAACTTGTATATGTTAAACATTTGCAAAGGTTTCTCTTTGGATTTAGGTTCCTGGGAATTAAATTATACAAACTTTTTGATATTAAATATTAGTTTACTAATTCAAGATTTATGTGAGAAACTGAAAAGATTATACCCTTCATCCATCTTATTTATGGTTTTAAAAGCTGAAGACATTAATACTTTTGATAAAGCAATTATTGATTTAATTTGGAGTGGGAGGAAGTCCAAAATGAACTTAGAGATATAACATTTTCCAAGGGATTTTAGGGGTGGAGTGCACCGAACTGTAAAAAAACGGCATTCTCGCTGTACAAGCTAATATTATTTCCTCACAGTTAAACAAAATATCTGAAGCTGTCATGATGTTACTTATTGATTTGGTCCACATGCAGTACACACTCAGGAGTCAGGAGAACATTTTAAAGGTTTATTTTCAAAAGGATGAACAATAATCAGGAAACTTGGCTTGAGGCGAAAGCTTGGGACCTGGAGAAGAACAATGGTTAGTGATTTGGGTTATGTTTGAAGATAATATTACCTTTGATAAATATGATTCTTATAGGTCCTCAAGATGCAATCTGCTTTAAGGTTCTGATTAGGGCAGTGGCTCTGCAGTAAACAGAGTTTGTTAGTTCCAGACAGTGGTGGTTGGCCAATAGAGGGCGATACGGCCCATTCCCACCCACCCTATGACTTTGATCAAAAGTAATTATCAAATAAAAATATTTCAAAAATATATGACTACATATTTTTTACATATACAAGATACATATTTTATCTTTGATGAGTAAAGCTATTTAGTTTTTTCATCGGCTTGATGACGTATTTCCGCCCTTTGGCGCAAATTTGGGCCAAGTCACAGAAGGGAAGCAGGAGCTCAAATCGTTTGAACTTGGCTAACTGCATGGAGCGAGGCTAACACTTTATACTGCATTACTTGCCTCCTTTTTCAAAGGTCAGGATCTGACCCAGCATGGATAAAGACAGGTAGGGCTGATTTAAAGCACTTGTTTAGAAAAGGCTAAGAAGCATGAACAACCTGGGATCCACATGGAAAATAATAAAACACAGTGTATATTTCTAGGTGTTTTTTAATTTGCATAGTTGCTCTTAAATAAACACTTTCTCAGAAAATAAATAGCTATATATTAAAAAATATATAGCTCACTAATAGCTTCTCCGTTTATAAGTTGGTACATAATTGTTTCAGGTGTGTGAAACAATATAGGACCATGCAAAACACAGATTTACCTTCACAAAGCCTCAGAAGGGCAACATTTATGTACAAAAAGTAAACATGTACTTGAAATTATGTTTTTTTTATTTATTTTTTTTATAATGTTTTTTGTTGTTGGCATTCATATAGATTTACTGGTGTGATAACTTATTATACGTTTTATATGAATTTATATATATATATCTTTCCTGCTGGATGACAGGAGACATTGCAGAACTGGGCCAGGCAGCATGATCAGGAATTTTATTGATATTTATTTGTGAGGCAATATTGGAAGACGTTAATAGCGACAAGTGAATAGTGGCACAGAATTCTGGGTTTCATTTTCCAAGCTGTTCAATGTTTTTGTTTATGACTGAACACCTTGTGAACTTTGTGTAATCTTGTCTGCTTTAATTGGGGCCTCTTGTTGATTAGAAATTTAATAAAGTGAATGTTTCTCCTGCTTACAATCAGCCTTCTGGGATCTTCTCACCTGAGGCACTGATATTCTTTTCAGCAAACAGAGCTCTCAAGCCGGTTGTCTGGAACATTTATTAATCAAAAACATCCATGTACAGAAACACACAGGTCCTCTAATTCTTATTATGAACTACAGAATGCCCAAAAGATCTCGCTGTAATGCTGATGTAAAACCCTGGCTCATAAACAAGTCAGTAATTTGTACTTTGATATGAAATGCAAATGAAAATCTCTCGTCAACAGGGACATGAACTGCTTCATTGTGAGAGCGAAGAGAACATCTTAGGTTTCCTCAGTCCAGACAGACAGATGGCGAGGGAAGAGTGGAGATCAGATCAACTCTTCTGCGAATTAAAGGGATAAACAAGGCTGACAGAATGGGAGATGTCAGAGTCCACAAGCTTTTCCGTTGCTATCTAATAAATGTATTCCCCTTTATGTGTTTAGGTCTTTTTTTTTTTTTGCTTATGGAAGCTGAACTCAATTATGTTCAAATAAAACAAGATGCGTCAAAATAGGATGTTTTATAATGGATTGCGATTCACAAACTCTCTTCTCTGAAAAGCAAAATGTATTTTTGATTTTTACAATCTGTTTAACATGTTCTGTAGTTAAATCAGAACCTAGCTGGTGGAAATTATTTTACCTGAAAATCTCTAAATCAGCTTAGAAAATATTATTCAAGGAGTCCAACACATTCAACAATTTTTGGTGATTTGTTTGAGTTTTATTCCAAGCGGATCAAATACGAGACGGTTTTGTTGCATGGCAGACCAGTTGATCAGCCAGCCAAAAGCGTTTCACCTCTCTGAATAAAACATGTCCATCCAAGTCTCCAATTGGATTAAATCCTCATTGGCAAGGTGAGGCAGATGTAGTTAATGCTGGAGAAGAAATAACAGAAAATTCCTGTAGTCTGAGATTTATTTAAACTGACCACCAGGGGCTCATTCCACTTGTCATACTGTACTAAGTAGGAGCTCAGCAAGTTCAGAGAAGCATCTCTTTGGAGATTTTCCTGGAAAAAACTGACATAAGTAGACAGAAAATAGGTAGATATTGCCAAAGTAATCCACACCAAAAAAAAAAAAAAAACCAAGAATTCATTGTAGATTTCATAAATAATCTGGATGGTGCTCGTTTAAATGAACACTCTCTCCTCACTCTGTAGTATGGCAGATATGTGGAACGACAGCTAGAATGGAAAGGTATGTATTGTATGTGTGCTTTGAAAGACCCTGTGGCATCTAAAAATGGGCATAAATATAACCCCAGATGCTACAAACACATAACAAGATAAAGTAGTTAATTTCTCTCCCCACATTAACTTCATACTGCAAATATTAAAGTTATAGTGTATGATCTTTTTTGGCTTTGAGTTGTGGGGGAATTGTTGGGATCTGGAGATCTGCCACCTTTCTCCAGCAGAGAGCGCCCTGGGTCTCCTGAGCTGAAGCCACCTGCACACCTGAGGCTGATTCATCTCATCAGGAGACCAGCTACATAAGCAGCGGCTTGACTTCCCTTCAGTGCTGGAGTGTTGACCAGTTTTGGTTAGCAGAACCTGAGCCAAGCCTGAACTAGAATCTCAGTCTTCTCTGGAGAGTAACCCAGATTCTAACCTGCCTCTGTCTTCTCTGCCTCATAGGAAAACCTGATTGAAATCTGCAGCTCTGGAGGAGCTCATGTTTAGAAACCTACCTGCCTGCTCTGAGAAGCCAAACCTGAAGATCCTCAGTCTGAATCTCCCTGCTAGTTCTCAGGAGAGAACTAGGAGAAAGACTCAAGGTCCTAACCTCGCTAGCCTGAAGCTAAGCTCTGCCGCTGCTAAGCTCTCTGCTGAACCCACAGTCTCTGGACCCAACTAGTTCCCTCTCTCCACCGATCAGTCTGAACCTCATCAGGTACAACTCAGAATCAAACTCTGTCAAGACATCATAGCTACCTGGCTAACCAAACAATCCCTCTCTGCAGATAACTCAGTGAACCCAGTCCCGGACCTGTACCAGAACCAGTGCAAACAATTTACTCTGTGTGTGTTTATCCAAATAAACTGTTCAACTTTTATTCAGTCTCCTGTGGTGTTCTGCATGTGGGTTAAATCACTGAGACCCGTCATGACAGGAATCACCTTATATGCTTTTGTCCCACATGCCAATGACCAACAGTATTGTTTCCAATGCCAAGTTAAAACAATTAAAAGTTGTTTATCTAACATAAGATCTCTTCCTTCAGAAAGTCTGTTAATTACTTGATTTGCGATAATCAAATTGATTTATGCTGTCTTACAGAAACTTGGCTGCAGCAAGAGATTTATGTGAGGGATTCTGGGCGAGGAAGAAGAGTAGCAACTACCTTTCTGTCTGACTTAATAATTACTCCAAAGTTAATTAATACATATAGCTCTTTTCAATATTTTGAATTAAAAAATTCTTTTTTTTTTTACTTTGTATCATTCACCAGGTTCTTACTCTGAAATTTTTAGATCTGATTTCATGTTTATATTTATGTTACTACATTTAGCTGACACTTTTATCCAAATCAGCTTGCAAAGTAGACACAATGTTACGATGAGGTAGGCATTAACGTGAAGGATCTTGCCTAAGGACCCACACTGGCAGTTGGGTAATTTTACTGCTGTATAGAATAACTTTTTTTAAAGAAAGAGCAGCATATTTCTAATCATTAATAGAGGAGAATAAGATTAATCCTAGATTTCTTTTTAATACAGTTGCCAAACTTACCGGGAGGCATAGCTCTGTTGAACGGTCCATTCCCCCTCCACTTAGTAGTAATGACTTTAGGGGATTCTTTATAAATGAAATAGATTCTATTAAAAAATTAGATAATTGGCACCCCTCTAAATACTAAATCTAAATGGTTTATCACTGGAAGTTGAGACAGTAACTAAGTTAACTATAGAATCTGAAACAGCTTTAGACTTTTTTGATCCAGTTGAAGTTTCAGAGTTAGCAAACTATCATCTTTATCTAAGCTTTCAACTTGTAAGTTAAAAATAGTTCCAACCAACTTATTTATGGAAATATTCCATCTGATATCCACCTATATCTTAGATATGAATAACCTATCCCTGTTACAGGGATATGTACCTCAGGCTTTTAAGGAAGCTGTAATTAAGCTTTTACTTAAGAAACCAACCAACACACTTAGAGGCTGAGAACAAAACCAAGGCTTTATATGATATTGGTCTTAGCCTCTAAAGGTCTTGGCCTTGACTCAGTCTCTGTACTCCTTGGTCTTGGTTTGTGGTGTCTTGACTACAACACTAGAAATAAACAAGGTAATTGTTAGAGTTGTTCTTTATTTTGTATCAAAATCCTTTGAGTTCTTAGTTATCTTTTTGGCAGTTACTCATTCATGTTTAACAGCCTTGGTTAGCACATAGTTTAAATTGTAGTTGGCCGAAAAAACTTCTACCCCTAGTAGAAGTGTGTTTTTAACTTGGGTATCACCATATGTAGATATTTTTATTTTACTTCATTAAGAGTGCTGGTGTTGTCCCTAGTTGATAGAGAGATGAGCCAACCCATCCCTGAAAATGAGGATGAAAGCTATATAGGAGGGCTGTAGATGGTCTAAAATACATTATGACAGAAAAGCATTACATTTTTAGGACCACAAATCAGGTGCTGGTTCCTTCAGAGGTAATGACTGAGAAGCTTACAGGACAGTGGTGGTAACCAAATACAAAATGAGCTGAGCTTGACTGTGTGGGAAAGCATGAGTGACAAAGAGCAGCAAGAATAGCTCCCACTGCCTTAAATTAAAGCAGCTCTGCTGGAAGATGTCTTTAATGACCTACAGCAGAACTTCATATACCTTCTCCACTGGCTGCAGAGGGTTTTTTCATGGCTCATGATATGAAGGTAGCAAGTTTTCTATTCATTATCACAAGGGAAATAGTCAGGACAAAAATCAACCAATTTAACATATATACTGAATATTACCAACTTTAAGGTAGCAGTCAGAAAGTTGAATGGACGGACAAGAAACCTTTTTAAAAGGGATCAGAAGAACTTTTAGAGAGCCCCTGTTGATTTTAAGGACCAATGGAGAGGTAAAGCCTAGGGGGGGTATCTGGACAGAAAAAAGATGTGAGGGTATGGTGAGCAAAAAATCTCATGAGATTCTGGGAAGCTGGAATTTGAAGATGGGGAATCCATGTCTGGAATCCCTGCGGTCCAAGAAGTAATAGAAATGCTGTAGAATGTAGTGGCAGATGGAATACCAGCTAATTTAAAATAAACTACATATCTGGTTAATTACGACACTGCTTTGAGTCTCTACATATAATGTTATGAAGACCAAAAAAGAAAGCAGTACAAGTCAATGAGGAAGTTGTGGAGAAGTTGAAATTTGGTTATAAAAATATGCATGAGACATGGTGGTTGCAGCATCATGCTGTAGGGGTATCTTTCTCCAGCACATATAACCTTACTAGTAATGTTATATGGCCAGAGAATAGGTTAAATCAGTGTATCATTATGATGCATTTAAATGGCAGAAAGGTCTGGTACAGACTTGGATCTCACAGATAATCAATGAGTAAAATTAAAATATGCATTTTAGCTGATTTTCTTAAACTGAACTATCTGAGCCTGCACTACGTTACAAAACATGTGATAAAATAAGCCTCTATATGTGCAAAGATGGTATCATATACTCAAAAAGACTTGCTTCAGTAGTCACAGCTAATTGTTGTCATAACAGCCAAACACTCTGAGAGGTTACAAAATTAATTTGCCACATAAATTCCCTGTAAAACATTAAGATGTAGCTTTTAGGGTTGAACTTCTGAAAAAAGAATATATCTGTGGAACTGATAAACAAGATTGACTTTGGCTCCATCCAGGACTTGCGCAGGTCACATGCATTCTAGACACAAACTAGCTAGAATTTCTTCAGGTTGTTGCTACACAACACTATTTACAAAAGCGAGCATCCACAAAGAGGATTTTCTTCCCCAACACTTTAATAGTGATTAAAACAATGAACATATTACAGCCTGTGTTAGGGCACATTGCACTATTATAAACTAACAGAGATAATAATAAAGCTGAAGCAAAATGTGCTCTTGTGTCTTTTACATACAATCTTACACTATATTAAGACTATGGTATAGCCAGCCGCGACAGGAGGGTAAAGAAATATATATATATATATATATATTTTTTTTTTTTTGTTCAAAACTTGCTGAGCTGTTGGTCATCTATCAGATTTGGTATTAATTTTTTGCAGACAATAACAGGTTTAGAGTTTTATGTATTGTTCTGTTGCAAGCCTCTACAGATTTTGATGCATTGAAGTCCTATTTATTTAATCACATTACAGATTTAATTGCAAATAAATCACATCTTTAAAAACTATAACCATTTTCAAAGATTTCTTTGTTTTGTCTTTTCCAACTTAAATAAACTCCCATGAAGCTCAGTCTCAAAGCTGTTATTCTGAAATTACTCAACAGTTATCCCACATAATCTTCCTCCCTTGTCTTCTTAAGTACCCCCTTCTCCTTTTATACCCAGTCATTCTGTTAAGTTGTTGCCAATTATTCTAATTAGTTATTAGATGCTCCGCCATGTTTTAATTGAGCTTTCTAGTGCTTTTCTATTTTTCCTTCCTCTACCTTTTTTTCAGTGGATGAGCTTTTTTCCCAAAGCAAAAATAGAGTAGAATTCACAACTTCTTGGTAAGTATCTGTCTATTTCCTTTTTTTTTTTAGTTTTATAATATTTTTAGATCCTGTCAGACTTTACCTAATTTGACATATTACTCTGCTGATGCTGTTCAATATTTTTTCCCCAGCCATTTTTAACACACACCTCTGCAAAACACTCCAAATGGGGCCTAAAGGCAGGTGACGCACTTCCAGCTACATAAGAGAAGTACCAGTGGAAAAATAGTTAGCAACAGTGCTAATGTAGGGCATGGGGATTAAAAGAATAAGACGTGGCATTCGAGTAGATCTAAAAGAAGTTGTGAGCTTTATCCATGCAGCCATCAGGTCTGATTTAGAGCTGGTAGTACACATTGATGGTTAATTCACCTGTTAATGAAGGATTTTTGCTATTAACAATATACCACACTGCACACCTTTGTACGAAATTATTCTTCACTGTGCTGAGGATTCTACGTCATTATCTCACTGTTCATTAACACTGATTGACTAATGCGCCCTGTAATGGCTGACATCAAAGTTCTCTGATATTTTCGTGAAGTCTGCATAGACAAGACATTTTTAGCTCTTTCAGTTTTAGGTTTTAAGAATTAGGATTCTTTTGTTTTTAAAGATTTAAACCAAACTAAAAAAAAAAACAAAAAATGCATTACCACTAAATAAACACAGCTTTCAGAACCACCTTTTTACTGGACATCACCTTGATGGTATTCCTTCTCAGGTTTACAGATGGGACTGGACACATTAGGAAAGAGAAAGAGGAACCTGTTTGGCATGCTGCCTAGACCCAAACGTGGGAGGAACTGGCAATGGGTATGAAAGAGAACGCAGTTTGATTTAGTAACACTCAAAGCTCTAAATGTGGACTCAGGAAGGAACTGTTACAAACACAGCTGAGAAAAAAACCAGGATAGCAGAGAGAATGGAAATTATAACTGACATCTACTGGAAAAGATAAATGAAATACAGCACGATTACCTCTTTATTGATTTAAAGAGGAGAGCAGAAATGTTAAAGCCAATCTATGTTGTCACCTGTTGACTACATGTAAATAAGCTGACTTTAAGGACCTGTAAATCTGCTTTAAATCTCCTGATGCGTCTACAGACATTGTCCTTATACACCTTTAGAGGCATTAGCATTCCTTTAGCTCCACCATAGTTAAGGGATGATTTTGATTCACTCTTCTTTCCAACAATATGCTGTGATTAACAGATATTACTTTTGACACTATATATATATATATCAATTATAGGGGCCACCACAGCATTTGAAAGACCTTATGCTTTAGCACCATTACTTGCTTCCTATGTCAGTCATGTTGTAGAGTTGCTATTGTGTCGCAAACTTTTTCTTATATTTTGGTATACAGAGAATTTCCTTGTTAACCCAATGCCTGCAAGGTGTACAAATACTGTGAATGCAAATCAGTCCCTAATCATAATTAATCCACCACAGTGCAAGTAAATGCTATATTAACCTCTCTGTATAACATTGGGCCTCATGCAAAAACATTACTTACTCTTGTTGTACATTTTTCTTACTTTTAGGAAGCGACACGTCAGATGCAACAAATATTTTTAACTCCAGTAAACGTTAACGATCCTCATAAACCCGATGCAGGCATGAGGTGTCCCTCATGCCAAGTCCATTACTTTTTTTGGTGAAGCAGATTATATTTGGGATCCAGGAAATTTTTAAAAGATTCTCTTTGGATAGGGATATTTGGGGGAATAAGCAGTTCCCTTCTAAACCAGAGGGTGGTAGCATTGACTGTTGACAGCCTC
The DNA here is from genome assembly GCA_030533445.1 of Cyprinodon diabolis. Classification (NCBI taxonomy): domain Eukaryota; kingdom Metazoa; phylum Chordata; class Actinopteri; order Cyprinodontiformes; family Cyprinodontidae; genus Cyprinodon; species Cyprinodon diabolis. Next base: position 10,539,093 of record CM060082.1, read on the forward strand.
TGCCCCGAAAATCAGGAGTTATTTTACCGAAGACAAAAACAGAAGAAAAGATAACTTTCTTGGTGGATTTTTGCAGGATCAATTGAAAACTTATGAATGAATTTTATGGAAATTTCATCAGGAATTAAAAAAAAATTATAATTGCATTGATGAAGCTTAAGTGAAAAAAAACAACAACAGAAAAACTATTCTGAAAGAGTCTTGCCAGCTTTGCCTGGGCCTCCTTCAGTGTACCAGCCAGTTGACTCAGGCACACACCTCGGGCCGGTCGTCTTTTGGGATCCCCTTCATTTCAGCTAGGCCAGACATTCATCTCCATGGCTACTGGCCTGGCTTCTCTTTTCCGCATGCAAGAAAACTTTCACCCACCTCCACCCCATCTCCTCCCTTACTCTCAGAATATACTCAGTCCCACTCACCATCTCGCTTATTTCACCACCCGTCTCCAGGCCCTGGGGGGGGACACCACTCTAATACTTTTCCTACGTTACTCATCCAGGCAAATTTTGATTCACAGCATCAAAATCTTCTGCCGGGGCCCCAGTGCCGAAGAACTTAATTCATTTATGTCATTATCTGTTTCCATTTCTCTGAACCCCAGTCAGCCTCGGCAGATGGCCGATCACACTGAGCCTAGTTCTGCTTGAGGTTTCTTCCTGTTTTCTTCTCTACTGTCACTACAAGAATGTTCTATGTAAGGGGTTGCAGAGTCAGTGAGTCACTTCCTTAGAAACATTTTGAACAATCTGAATGTGTTACCTGTATAAATGAATTGATTTGAATAAAACTTTTCTAATTGCAGCTTTTCTTTGTGTAAATCTCCAGGTTGAACTGCATAATATATAATGTAGCCTAATGAAATGGAAAATTGTATCTAAGTAACAGCAAATGAGATAATTTATTAAAAATATATTTTTGGTTAACAACAGACTGACTGCACAACTCTCCTGTGTCAAGTCTAAAGCACTCGTAAAATTTGTTTTTACCTGAGATTAGACAGGTGAATAATTGTGAATGTGATATTTTCTCCTAAATCACTTGTATAAACAATTGAAGGATATAATTGTTCATATGTATGGTTCTCGAATGATGCTCATTGTTCCAAAAGTCTTGCGTTTTATGTGGATGAAACTCCTGCTGGGTTTTCACTATCAAAACTTTCATACAACCCCACTAAATCAGTATTTTTTTCAAATTTTCTTGTCAAGAGCTTTACTAATACACACACTAACTAAAGCATGGGGAGTCTGAGATAACAGTTTTTGCTATATCCAGTATCTGGGCTTAGTACAGATTGACCCTGGGTTAATTCACTCCTGGAAAGACTGGCAGCTGTCTTCAATCTTTTTCAGTTGTACATACAGTAATGTTTGTTTCTGTAAAAAGATGGACCTCAGATAATTTTAAATGACCTTCTAACCCTTCCAAGACTGAAGGTTATAACTGTTATCTTTTCATCATGGCATTGTATTAACAGCTGGCTGCACACTTTAGAGTTTAGAGCAACAGACCGCCGAGGTTTCCTGACTTTAATAAGATTGTCACACCTGCTGAACTAAATTTAACAGTGGCAATTGCTGAAGAAAGAAAATTAAGCTAAAGTGGCTTGAACTTGAAGCAAATATCCAGTTGATGTAAGCATATATTGCTGCTACGCTTCCTTTAATCCCTCCAGGCAGCAGGGTAAATTAATCTAATATACAGTAATACCCTTTGAAGCTTAAACTATATATTTCAACCTTGCCATCTGCTTCCTCTTCCTATGGGAAACAAAGTCATATGAATCTCACAGTGTTATAATGTTTTTTGATGAATATTCTAGTGTTCTTGGTTTTGTTTTATATTTAATGGGGGGGGGGGGGGGGGGGGGGTCAGTGTAATCTGTTTTTCAAAGAGCGAGAATTTGGTTAATTAGCTGCTATGTCTTTGCTATGCAGACATTAGAATTAATTCAAGCTTTATTTTGATTTCATAACTTGTTAGGATAACATAAAAATATACACAGAAGATCAAGGTTAAGGCTGTTTAACAAGTGGCTAGACGAGTGAGAATACCACAAGATTTATTAAAGATCTTAAGAAGGAAAAATGTTCTCCCTTTTTTCTGCAGAGGCAAACTTTGTGTACCTGATGTGAGCACCAAAGTTTACCTGGAGAATCTCTTCATAAAAAGTCCAGCTCTGTGGATTAGCTGACTTGGTGCACTCTCACCTGTTATCAGAAAAACTGAGTCCTTTAGGGAATCCACTCGTTTTACTGAGAAAGGCCCCAGGCTACAGCTGCTCTTCAAAGAACATTCTTGATAAGGTTGCCTGAAAATCCATTATGGTTTCTGTAAACTGTCAGCGTTCATATTTAATCAACAAATGGGCAATGTTCACCCACAGATTCAACCACAGTTATGGCAGGCCTAAATATAGATTTTGCCCTGTCTCTGAATCACACCAGTTCTTTTCACATCAAATGTCAAATGCCTGGCAGAGGAGAGGCATTGCTGTTCCACTGATGGAGAAAATTTAGACGTCCCCAAAGGCATAGTTTGTTTTCACTAATCAGAGCTCTGCTATATTGAATTAGCAATCTTGACATGGTTGGCCTTGATACAGCTTTTTTAACCAAACAACTGTAGTAATCAGAAATATGCGATTTAAAATACCACAAACAGTTTTTATTTAAACTGGTATGTCAATTTTGAGTCGTTTTAATTAAGAAACTTTGTTTTAATTACGCAGTTATTTCAGACTGACATAGGTTGTGTAGAGAGAGCCCTGTATTTTTAATTCAGGTGTGAACTGCTGTAAATTGTATTAAAGGATGAGTCAGCAATGAATAGTAGGTATTGGAAATATTAAATCTGAGGCCACCTTTTCAATAGTTTTGGTTAGCCTTGTATATCATTGATGGCCTCTCTCACTCCTCTTTCAAAATACCTCCAAAATGTACACTTTGCTGTTTTCCTTATCCTTGACATACCAAGTAACGTCAATGTGAAACCCTAATGGTACGTAGGTCAGGACATGTTTGAATGGTTAAACCACAGCAACTCAAATTCTGAGCTGAATAAAGGGTGGGCCAATGACTCCTGTGTCCCAACTGCCTCAGTAGTGACATTAACAGGCATGTCAATGAGGCTGATCTGACTACTGCTGATGAAGAAAGGTATACACTTATGTATGATCAGTAGTCAGTGTATATGATGACCATTCGACTTTTGTCTTGACATGGGAAATTAAAAATCAGAAAAGAAATAGTTTATCTTAGTTCAAATTAAATAAAAAATAGGAAAACAAAAAACAAGCCAGAGTTTTATTGTTTTGTACTGAAACCGCCGATTTGGGAAATAACTAATTCGACCTCTTATCCGTCTTTCAATTCTAAAAATAAAAATAAAAATAAAAGCTAGATTCAGCTCCCTTCTTCATCAGACTCTATAGTGAGTTCACATCACTATGGTCGTTGTTCAATACTAAAACATATTCATACATTGCATCCTTGAACACTTCCTATAAACCTCCCACTTTATACATACATGATAAGAGCTCTCAGCTAACTTATAGTACCGCTTTGGAACAGAAAGTAAAGTATGAGTCTCAAAGCAGTCCATCATATCTTTATATCTTTTTATTTCAATACAATGTATTTGTGTATTGACAATGAAATTGCCAAACATCCCTGATAAAAATTAATGGTGCAAACTCTCTACGCCAGCAACAGAAGGGCAACAGAAGCAAAAGTCAACAAACAAAATCCAGAAAAACCAAAAGGTCAGGGAAAATACACATTAGGATAACGGCTAACGATGGAACTAAACGACCCATTCATCGGTTACCATTTGCATGTTTCCAAGCAATACAAGGCCTTGTCCATATAAGACTCAAACTCACTGCGGATCCAGACATTTGAATTGAGAAAGCTTCCTGGAGAGGTGGCGAAACGTCTTCAAATCTTGAAAACCAAGTCCAGTGGATATTTTTTGAATTTTTACGGAATGACTATGACCTGGATGACTGAGAACCTTCATCAGCATATTGCACTCCATTTTGGGAAAGACATCCTCGGAATAACGTGTGAGTATGAGAAATTGCTTAGGAAACTTGCAGATTATAGGAATCATCTACGGTTCAATTTAAGATGTAGACAGCAAGGTCTCATTCCCAACAGTCTAAGACTGAAGTCTACTATTAAAGGCCACAGGCTAACGATGGAACTAAACGACCCATTCATCGGTTACCATTTGCATGTTTCCAAGCAATACAAGGCCTTGTCCATATAAGACTCAAACTCACTGCGGATCCAGACATTTGAATTGAGAAAGCTTCCTGGAGAGGTGGCGAAACGTCTTCAAATCTTGAAAACCAAGTCCAGTGGATATTTTTTGAATTTTTACGGAATACACATTAGGAGCAAAGAAACAACAACAAGCCAGCAAACAGTAACTGAAGAAGATGATTATAAATGGAAGAATGAATAAAGACTGGGCTAATCAGCAGACGAGGACCAGGTGTGAATGGAAGCATCTAGAAGGGAGCTAAGGGAAGGTGATTGACACAACAGGGCAACAGAGGGTAAACAAGAAATACATAAGACCTCAAAAACAACAAGAAAACCCCAAAATGGAAACAAAACCAATGAAAACTCAAAAAGAAAACTTAAACAGAACCAGAAAGTGCAAAACCATGACACTGGGTCACAACCCAAAAAATAAAAAAAAGATTCCTCACCTGTCTAATTGGTGAATCTGCTGATTAGCGTTTATTGTTTCCACCTGGTTACCTCTGCTATTTATGCTGGCTATGTGCCTACCATGAGCACCAGATTATTTGAGCTGACTGTGACAGTACCTCTAACCATATAAGCAAGTTTTTCTAGTGATTCTAACCTGTTTTTCTTTATTTTGGATTCCCAAGTTTAGTCTAACCCTTGTCTGTTCAGGTTTCGTGTTTTAACTGACTTCCTGGATTCCGCCTGAGTACCGAACCTGAGCTGTTTCACTCACCTTGGCTCAGTTTCTTCCTCTAAGACACTGTTGCCTTCTCAGCGTTGGCGGGCGCCAGCTCATCCGTTCAACTCGAGCATTGGAAGTGGCTACTAGCGCAATCGACGGACATTCCTCCATTCCGGATTCCTCTCCTACCTCAGGGATCGGACTGGACGTTGAACCAGGTCAGTGTCTTTACTCGTAGTCGTCATCAGCCCGATATTCCTGTCACTGACCTGTGTCTCTCTGCAGAGGATCCGATTATCTGCTCCGCTGGCGACCAGCCGCTCGCTTCGCTCATATAAATAAAACTTGTTACAAACTTCCCTGAACTGTCTGGCTGAATACTCCCAAAGTTCAGATTTCAGAGTTCAGGGAGGTAAATTTGAAGGAAAAAAAGTTAAAATACGTCGTTTAATTTTTTATCTTCATTTTGGAATTTGCAAAACAGCTAACAGATTGATTATTTTGATAACCATCTAAGAACAAAAAAGTTTTTTTTTCCTTTTTTGTAATTTCTCATTAAAATACCGAAATCAAATGGCCAGCATGTACACAGACCATGCAGCTACATCCAGTGTTCAACAGCTTTAAATCCATCCATTGACACCGGTTTCCGGTTTCTGACACGTCTTGTTATTGTCCTTTTGTACATGTACACTTCAGAGCCATAATTTGAGATGGTCATGGAGCAGCCACAAAAAAAAATCATATCTGACAAAAAGTCAGAGGGAAGCATTAAGATCTGCTGCGTGAATGTAGCCTAAGACCCAACACCAGTGACTTGTGTTCTCAATTTTAACATTAGAAGCATACATTGAACCATGCTTCCTGTAAGGAAATGCAGTTCATTTCAGTCAAGCAGATGGCTCCCCGTACTCTTTCATTCTGAAATGATTTTTTTCCTCTTGTTACATTTTGTACTATGTAATTATATTGTGTTCAGTTACCAAGTGAAAATTAACTAAAAAATGATTATAAAACACTGGAGACTGCCTGTTGCTGTAAAAGCCTCCCCGGGGCTACGAGTTCCCTTCCTTTGAATGTGTTAAATGATCAAAATCAATCAGTGATGTGATACTCTACATTGATATGGAAATCACTCCTAATGAAATACTGTTTTAGACACCACTAATAATATTTTCTCTGTATTTCTCAGACAATTGTTTAGATTTAGATCAATGATCAGAATCACAGAGGCAATTACATGCTATAACACACTCCTTCCAATCAATGTCTGAGGCTTATTCAATTCAAATTGAGAGAGCAGGGCTTATTTATTTGTCTGCGGATACATGTGCAATATCATTTCATGGCTCTTCATGGGAGCTCTTTCACGACAGATGACATTTTTGCTTTTGTTGGTCTGTGCCAATTTCCTTAAATCTCTAGTTTGAAGCTTGTTTTAATCTTTGACAGCTTGTAGCAGCTGTTCTGACATGTATTCTTTCAGTTTTATTGTGTAGAAGAAAAGAAAAGCCAGAGATTAGGTCAGATAATAATTTACACACAAAATATACTGATAGCTGAATGTGCCTTTATCTACTGTATACTCAAAGTGAATCTTGACTCTGACTCTGAGTGAATCTTCACTTGAACCCCAACGGCCTAATAAATACAGAGCTCTTGGTTTGTTTGGGTTTTCTTTTAGAGATCCACAGAAGATCACAGCAAGAATATTGTTTGTTTTTCAAAGTCCAGCTGATCAACGCCCAGGAACCAATTCACCTTGGTGTAAACAGCCGGCCCCTACTGTGGAGGCCCTGCTTTACCATCAATCAGATGGTCGCTAGAGAAATTGGGCCAAAAAATTGGACTTTTAGAGAATATTACCAACTGGTGAAGGAGGGGAAAAAGCAATTTATGAGGCAAACATAAGAATTCAGCACAGTAGGTGTGTTGGCTGGTAATATAATTCAGAAATGCTTGCAAAGAAACTTTGCCATGATCTGGACTCGAAGCGCAGCATATATCACTGCTTGACTCCAGAGAGTTGAAGAAGCACCTGCAGTCCTGTTGACAAATTCTTAACAGAAAAAAAAAAAACATTACTGAAACAGCTTGATAATCCAGTTATTTTTAAAATGAAGTAAAACTTTAAAATTCACAGTATACGTTGCAAAAATATGGATAAAGTTATTTACAGCTCCAAACACATAATAGTTTAACATAAAGACCTTCAGGTAGCTGTATAAAAAGATTATTATTTTGATGCTGGATGCTTGTTTAAATCAAACACAGGAAACATTTTAATGATTTATGTTCTTATCTATATACACCGTACTTTGTAGCTAAATTATCAACATAACCCATATTATCCTAGAAAACTTGCCAGTTGGCAACAGATTTATGTTGCAATTTAGGATTTAGAATATACATATATGAATTTATAATTTAAATTCAAGATATGTTTTTAGTTTTAACATTTACATATACATAAATTTAGATTAAAAAATAGAGATCATATACATATTTAGATTTGAAATTAATGTTTAGATTTAAGATATTTATTTGGATTTGGGATTAAGATATTAGATATAGATTTATATATACATATAGGATGTTAAAATAGAGTTAACATTTTTATTCGGCCTTTACCACTAAATATTAAAGAAAAGTATTAAATGTCAAAAGAGATGGCATTTTTTTACATTTAGAACCTCATAATAGTTTTCTGCTACACTCTCCAGATGCTCTGTCCACAGGACCGAAGAGTTATTTATCTTTCAATGTTGAATGCCCAGTATAGGTGACTGAGGAGAAAACTTAGTTTTCAAATTTAGTGTAAAACCAAAGGGTTTAGGAATTTTCCAATTCACCAACATCTGGTTGTAAACTGGACGTGGGAAGATAAAAAAAAAAAAAAAACTGACAGCAAATTTAAAAACGAACTTAAAAAAAGTTATTTTGAGAGCTGTCTGCACTGTAATGCTACGTTCAGACTGCAAGCAGCACAGGCAGCAAAAACGCGTTTGCTGCTTCATTTTTGATGCTTGTAAAAGTTTAATTCTGAAGCGCGGCTGAAGCATCTTTGCTACTCTAGCTGAGCGGTGGAAAAGTGGGTCTGATGCACGCTCTGCGGAGATACCTTTTCCTTTCTTTGCCTTTAACAATGTCAGCTACATTTGCTGGGATCAGTGGGTAAAAAGTAGTTTTAATATGTTTTTAAGTGAGAAAGTCCACCTGAAAACTGTGCAGTCAATTCATCCAGATACCATCCTGCCCTCAAATATTATTTTGCTGTCAGAGCCGCTCAGATCCCCGTCGCTGGGAATCCCATTCAACAGCAGCCTATGGCCCGGTCGCCTCTTTGCGGTTTTCCGCTACTGTTTGTGGTGGCTGGAAGGTGTTTTTCATGTGCATAATCCAAACTGCAGGCAGCAAAATAAAAAAAGTGAACACACTGTATTTTGCCGACAGGCTTCGACATTTTAAGTTAATTTGATTAATTAATGAACTGTTTCAGGGAAGTGATCTTAGCTTTCTGTAGGAGCAGTGCTGTGTCTGTCTCCCTGCCAGCCCCCAGATAAGCTTCTGTGATTGGTTGATGTGGTGCGTCGAGCAGCAAAAGTTGTTTTTTCCAACTCCAGCAGCTTCTGAAGCACATCACTCACCTCAGATGTTCAGAAGCTTATCAGGCGCTACTTAAGCTGCTCAGACACACTGCTCCTGCTGCTCTAAACGTGCTGCAGGACCTTGTGTTGCGCCTTGATGCGTATCAACCATTGACTTTGCATGTAAACTAGCCGCTTCTGCTGCCTCTGCTGCTTGCGGTCTGAACGTAGCATTAGTCAAACATAGGTCTTGGTAAATGTGTCGTCAAATGGAGGTTGACTTTTAATGCATTGAGAAAAAATTATCATTAGGAGCTCAGAATTTTTGAGGGTGATACTATCAACAGCATCCATTTCTAATCTTGGCAATATGAGGTTAAAATACAGTATAAAGCACAGGGGAAGCACTTGGATATTTCCAACAATCAATATCATAGCAAAAGGGTTCAGATACATTTCCTGGCCTTGTTTATCAATGTTGGTGCAGGAAACTACAATCTATACCTTCTGTGTTTTTTTTTGTTTTTTTTTTTAAATGGAGAGAACATTTGGTTCAATAAAATGCCTAAATCATGATATTTTATATTTCTATTGCTAAATGCAGGTGGGTAGAAACAGCCTATAATACTGTATGAGCAAGGCTCTGGCATGTAAACATCATGTTGCATTCACAGCTTGAGTTTGAGCCCAAATTGGTTCTGAAGTAAGTGTTTATTAAGGACAAAAGATCAGCAGAGAAAAGCTTTGTGCAGACCGAGAAAAACGTGGGGAGCTCAAGCCTGGTAAACATGGGGACAGCTGGAGAGTCACAGCTAACAAACAGTTGATTTTCACTTTATGCCACATGAGGAGGTTTGAATAGATTTTCAGCTCTTTGTGTTGGTTCTGCTGTTTTTAGTCTGGAAAGAAAGGGAGCCACCTACCATTTGTAGGATTTTAATATCTGGCACATTTGGGATGTTTATGTTTAGAAATTTATATTGTTATTCAGCAAGCGGGGGAGAAACCCCAGTTAGTTTTTCTTGTGTTTCTACCAACTAAAGTCATTTAACCTTCCTCCTCTTTGATCATGTTCTCTTCGCAAGAGGAGGCCTCGGTGGCTGTTCTGACCACGCCACACAGGCGACTAATGATTAAAACTTCTTTAAATAACGGCAGAAATCCCTTGCTTATTATTTCTCCCTCTGTTCTTCCATTCTATAATGACAAATCTTAGACCTTCAGAGTATACACAATTATTATTCCTTTTTTCTTCTGCTTCCCATGGAGACGCTTCCTGGGTTGTTTGATGAGTGAATCCTCTGTGGTCTTTCTCTATTGTGCCTCTAAAATAAAGCACAATCTAAATTAGACTCTGCTCAGTCTCTCATGTGTTCACTGTATGCTTTTTTTACTGCACTGCTTCAAGGAACTGCAGTTTCTGGAAGAGAAAATGTACTCCACTGCTACCTACTGTTTGTTTTTATTTTTTTTTGTTTTTTCTTTCTAATCTTCTTGTAGAGCTCTGATTTAAGACCTCAGAAGTCTTCTGGGTTTGCTAACTTTCATCACAGCTAATCTTTTGTTTGCCACAGTAGATGGGGTTCAAGCACAGTGCAGAGATTTTCTTTTAGGGCTTAGCGACGGAAGTAGGTGAGAGTCACCTGCTGAAATTAAGATATGATCTCGAAGAAATAAGAATAAACTAAAACTATTTTTGTTTTATAATATGTAAGATCTCTGTCTTTTTCAAATTAAAGGAGGCATGGATGGATCAACTCATGAGAAATTACCTTTAAAATATCACAAAAAAGAAAAAGTTTCCAGTCTTTTTCTCAGTTTCCAATAGCTGTAATATTTCTTTTTTTACCTTTTTTTTTTTTTTTACTTTGGATAGAAAATACTAAAAAAAAGCACTGTGGAAAGCCAAATATATCATTCTAGAGACCTCATTAGATCTCAATAAAAATACTCAAATCAATCTGCACTAGCAGATAATAGCAATTATTTTTAGCAGAATCTTCTCAAAAGAAGTTTATTAACAGAATCTGCGCTTTCCTAGTATTTTAATCAAGAGCGAGATGACTTTTTGGTGGGATCTAAGATTTTAACACTGGGTTAGATGGATACTTTCTGCAATGTACCAAACTTTATTTTTAGGACTTGTGGCTCTCTTTGGATATTTTTTTTATTACAAATTGACGTGAATTAAGTGATTTTTTTCATAATGCATTGCTCTGAAAAAACAAAAATTTGAAATGGTAGAGTTGTGATGTGTTATGGAGTCAACAATGCAACCCCCACAATATACCATTGGAATGAAAGAATTGCAGATGGTCTACAAAAGGACTTTTAGTACAAGAATCCCATGAATAAATTAGAATACAATTGAACAGTTCAGTTATTTTAAACTGTTTAGTTCAAAGGGATTTAGAAGCTATTTCTAAAATACAAAAGTGAAACAAATTTAAAATTGCTTCACAATTATAAGGCATAAATGTAAACTTTTGATACCACTGAAAAGGTAAAAGATAAAAAATATTTTTCTATTGCAACCACCAGGACAGCTTTCACTATCTCTGATTTGTGTTTAAACAAAAAAAAAGAAGTCTCCATCCTTGCTATTGCAAAATTAACAATTAATTCTTTTTTCTGAGAATCTAAGTCAATATCTTTGATATAGATCAACCAATACAGACTTTTTAAGGCAGATTCTGATTCTTTTGATATAAATCTTACTGATCCCAGATTTGTGCTAGCAATATTTTAAAGTTAATTCTTGAAGCCCATATTGCTTTTTCTGACCAATGTTACACAATGCAGAGTTTCAGACTTTGCACCGATTACAATATTTGGGCTAATACTATTTTCAAAAAAGGTGCAATTAGAACAGTTTTATTCAATTCAGTTTATTTGCAAGTAACACAGCCATATTGGTTAAGATTTTCTATCTAAGGATGCATGGACTCATTGTGTCTCAGCAATCCCTCACACTGAGCATGCATGTAGCGACAGTGGAGATGAAAACTCCTATTTAGCAGAAAGTAACCTCTAGCAGAACCAGGCGTAGTGTGAGCGGCCATCTGCCGAGGCCGACTGGGGTTCAAGGAGACAGAAGTATTTATTGATATAATGAGATAGGATCTTTGGCGCTTGGGCCCAGGCAGAAGGCTTGGATGCTAAGAATTTGGATTATATTGCCTAAGTAACCTGCGAAAAAGATTAGAGTATTCTTTCCCCCAGGGCCCAGACACTGGTAGTGGAATAAGCTTGAAGATGACAGGGTCTAAGAGTGGAGTATGAGAAGGGGGTGGGGTGGGGTAGAGGTGGGTCAAAGTTCAGCTGAAGCGATAAATGGAGAAGCTGGGCCTTCCTTTTAATGAAGCACATCTTTAGACATAATTGGCTTTGCAGAGGGTGCAGCTCATCTTCGATAGACTGAAGCCTGAGCGAGGGATGTCAGCAGATTTTCCTGGTTAGGCTGATAAAGCGTCTTCCATTTAGAATTTTAGCTCAATTTATTATTTTTAAGATGGTAGGAAATCAGTCACCAATTTTGTCCAATTCCAATTCATTATGTTTTCCAGACTTAAAAACACAAGATATTGCAATGTAGCTTTACTACTAAAACATTTATTAAGAAAAATACAATGTGCAATCATATGCTAGGTTTCCTGATCGAATTGGGTGGATTGATCGAAAGCCGAGAGCTGAAAAAAATAAAAAACAATAAATTAACAAATATTCTTAATAAAGATTTATAGTTGAAAAATATGTCTTATTTAATATACAATAAATAACCCACCAATAAATGTGATACCCCAATTTGGCTACTGGCTAGAAACAATGAAAGATGTCCAAGGCAGAATATTGATACCATACATTTGAAAATAAGTTAAAAAATATTGCAAATTAGCTGCAAAGATTATACTGCTTTCTGTGGGTTCATTACATGAACTCCCAGTAAAACAGAAGTCTTTTTTTTTTTCTAAATCTTTTGTTTTCTTTCTTACATAAAAGTTTGTTTTTGTGATTTCTGTTTATTTCAATCTATTTTACGGTTTGGGTGACTCTGTTTTTCAGGGCATCTTTTAGATATACATCCCCTGACTTCTTAGTCTTGCTTTTGAATATTTACTTTCGCTGTTGCTCTTTTTCGTATTCCCCAAGCAAATATTTGCAACATCCTTCTCTTCATTATATCAACACTTTTTTCCTCTCTTCCATCCTTCTCGAGTGTTGGAGTCTTCCTCTTCGGTATGGTTGAGATATTTTGGGAAGTTCTCGGGTTGGGGATGTGTGCCTGCACGCGTGTTTGTCATGTTTAGTCCACGCCTCTCTGAGCATGTCCCTTCCATATCTCCTTTTAACAGACAAGGTCTCTGTGGAAGAAGGATCTCGTTCTTCCCTCTGCGCCTACACACACTGTGGTCCCGTCTTTCCTATTTCCCCTCGCTTAAGAGCAACAAGAATACATTTCACACCCAGTTTGCACGTTTCTTTCCACCCATCTTTTCATTTCAACCTCCAAGTCTTCACTTCAAGCATGTGATTTAAATTTCTTTCTGTGTTTAGCTCACCTACAGCTGGTGGAGAACAGAAACAGCAGCATTTGGGATAAAAGTATTCGGCTGTGTTCATGGACGTTTGCCCCTGTGGGCTGAATTTCAAAAAAGGGAGCAAATATGTACCGATCTTCACTGATAGTTTTGTAAGATGCTTCTAAATTCTGTTGCATGTTTAAAGATCAACACAGAAGTATGTTCTGCCTAATGCGGACTGCTATGTTGAATCGACAGTGAGGGAGCTAGGCAGGAGCTATGTGTTGTGACTAACCAAGTAGGGTTGGAGGAAAAAAAAGGAAACTCATTCTGGGTCAGTTAGCAGGGGCATATAATGTTATGTGACTGGCCAGGTGGCAAGATGGGAAACAAATTGAGTGTCATTTCTCACCAAATGACTCAGCAGCACAAGACAAGCGGAGTCCCGGCCTTACAGCAGAGTCCTTCACTCCTCATGTCCCGGATGCAGAGGTAAGCGGGATATGACACGGTGTACACAGAAAACAGGACGCTGATAAATGACCGGGGAAATAGTCCAGTGCAATAAAATGTAAAGGACATCATTATCAGGAGCCTGGCAGGCCAAGAGACAGCAAGCCTGAACAAAACTTAATTTCCTCCCAACTAAGGTCACTACGGAGCACGTCAATGTCTGCGGTATATACCCCAAAACATTTTTCAAAGTCTGCTTCAGCAAACTTTTGTGCATTTTGGTTTGTAACTCAACCTGTGTGTAGTTGTGAAAGCATTTTAAACCACTCACAATTTGTCGCGTTTAAACTACAACCTCAATGTATTTTAATGTGATTTTTTTTTTCCTCAACACAAAGTATGAGTGCATAATTTTGAAAATAACTGCAAATAAGTGTTTGAAAATTTTACAACTTGAAATCAGTTACTATTTTTTGTGTTTGCAACTTTTCAAAATGCATTCAGTTAAAACATTAGCTGAACCAAAGGAAAAAGCTGTGCCTCACAAATGCAACCCCCCCCCCCCCCCCCCCTCCCAATTCTTCTCAGTAAAGTCTATTGCAATAATTGTAATGATTTAAGTGAATCTGACTAAGGGATAACTATCAACGGATGCACGCAAAAGATCTTTGCTTTATGGAATATCAGTGGAACAACAGTCATAAGATGTTGTGTTTGCATTAAGTTAAAGGGAGGAGCAGAAACTGAAAATGCAATGATGTGCATTCAGATGACTGCAGGGTGTAGTCAGCTTGTGTGACTAACTCATAAAAGGTCAGGCCGGTATAACTGTGGCAGGGAATGTTATTCCAAAACTTTCGGCTTCATTTGATCAAGAAGCTACTTGCAGGATAGAAATAACGAAAATAACAAAAATCTACGCTTGGCATTTCAACAATATATCACCAATAGTCACGCTTCCACATCATTGAATTCAGCTGCTCTAAACTCCTCCTTGACAACAGGTGTCCGGGCATGCAGACAACATCTTCAAAGAAGCAGTACTGTGATAAATCAAAATCACCTATTCAATTCAGTTTAATTAAATACTACAGTCAGATTGTATCATAGTTTTTTATCTAAGGAAAACCAGCTGATAGCATTGACTCAATGACTCTTCAGCAATCCCTCACACCAAGCATGCTTGTAGCAAAGGTGGGGAGGAAAAACTAACTTTAAACAGGAAGAAAACTTCAGCAGGATTAGGCCTAGTGTAAGCAGCCATAGGCTGACTTTACTTTAATTGCTACCACAAAAGTGAAATTGCCTAGAAACTAGAGCCCTTATGCCACAGACTAGTAGACCACAACATTTATTCCAGAGTGGAGTCAGCGGATGCTGAGGAGCATTGTGCAGAGAGCTCATAGTCTTTTTTGCAGAGTCAAGAACTCCAAAGTTCCTGTGATCTTTAGAGTAGCTCAAGAGGATTGTGTAAAGATCTTAGAGAATGAGTTTGTTGGTTCTGTTTCTACTTATAAAATGGAATTTCAGATCTACAAACAGGGAAGCTTCAACTCAAAATCCCTCAGACATCAGTAATATAAGGTGGAAAGTCAGAGCAAGAGAACGATACCAGACTTTCACATTCATAATGGCTGCTTCTTGCATCAACAGCGGTAAAACCTGTTTTTATCCATCATTTCTCATTAATAGGACATATAATCAGTCTTAATGCTTTTCATTGTTGTTATGTTTCAACTCTCTGAGATACACAAAATACAGCCTTAAGCAGAAATAAGGACCTCTGCTCTGCTTCTTTCACAAAACACAGTTTGGCTCCTGGACATCTCCCACCATGCTTTTCCAGGCATTTCCTGCCAGGTGAAGTCCTCAGGGTTAGACAACCAGGCCTTGCTAGAGGGACAAGCTCTCCTAATTGGGTTAGAGGCTGTTGGATATTCCCTACAGGGAGTTTTTCCAGGTTTTCACACACAAATGAACAAAGCAGCTTAGCTAAAAATAAAACTACCCCTGTTTATATTTCCACATAAGAGGGTAAATATGTCCTTCAGCCTGGTGTACCTTTCCTCAGATGATTTTTTCAGCAGCTTTTTTTCTGCTGTGAGGTAATTTACTTTGAGCTGCTGGGATGTAAAACAAAGAGTAATTGGGTGGAACAAGTGAACAGTTTGCTTCGTCAGCTAAAAGAAGAAAGTCAAACTTTGCAGGTAAGAGCAAAAAGGATGGCAAAACACAGGCTTTAATGATAAATAATTCATCTAAATATGTTTAAGAGTCTCCTGACAGGTCTTTGGGTACGCAATTCATTTCACAAGCAGCGACACTGCTTATTCATACAGCGTGATGCTGTTGAAGATATATCTACATCAGTGATTTTGTTGGCGTTTCTAATTATCGTCTGTTCACTAATTGACATAACAGCTGTTTTAAACTCACAGGAAACTAATTGTTTATATATGAAAAGTATCTGCAGTGTACTGTTCCTTGAACCTTCACACATTTTGTCATGCTCCAGCCCCAAATAATTAGTGTAGAAGATTGTGATAGACCAATATATAGTTGTGTCATGTTCTGATCCTGGTGGTTTGGAGTTTAAAAGCAGACAGAGATAGTAAACATGAGAAACAAAACATAAGGAAACTCAGGGATATCAGAGTTTGCTACCAGTAATGGTTGACCATTATGCAATGAATTAACATCTGACAGCTCCGTAACTCTTTAAGCCCAGAGTGTTTTAGGAGCAAATTCCACCTGAAATTACATATGTCAATTAAAGCAAGTACAGCTCCCCAACTATAAATTGGAAATAAAATGGTTTACATTTGTATGACAGGAAGCCATGTGGAACCACTATTGTAAAGGTCACCATATCTAATTTGTAGTTGATTAAACAAATAAAAATTATAAATATTAAGCCTTGCCGAAATGTTTCCAAAATTTACACTACAAAAGATCATCAAAACCTCTTTGAAACTCTAAATCAAACATAGCCCATATGGGCACACATTACAAAAAGTGTGGGTCTCCCCTGAGATGACTCTTTGCAGAACAAAGGCTGCTAAAAGACCTACAGTTGCACCAGCTTATTAAATCTTAAGATTAAGTTGTTTCTCTATAGATTTATACCAACTCTGAATGTGTTGATCTGAACCTAAACCCAGTTCTCAAACTATTTCTGTAAACAAGCCAAACCTTTATGTGCTCAAAGACTAATTGAAGATTTTCCCTCACATAAGCACCTTACTAATATTTACATGGCTAACTTTGTGAAAGACTGGTGTGGATCTGTCCCCACCAACTTTTGCCTGGTGGGGACAGATCCCCACCAATAGTGACCAATAATTTAGACTTTGGCTGTCAATGATATAGGGCCCAGGTAAAATTTAAGTCTAAAGACTTTAACTTTCTCATTTTCTGAGTCGTAAACTCGATTCGCTTTCTCTGATTTGTATGAAAGGTAATCTGAGGTAATAATTTACGACAGGTGCAAAACCAAACTATTTATGCAGTTATCACCGTATTCTAATCGTGCTTTATCACAGAACATGAAATGTGTGAGACATTACCTGCTGGTTTCACTTTAACATGACATCGATTTTACAGAAAGATTTGATGTGCTTTATTTGCTTTGGGTCCAGCAGATCCTTTATCACTGGATTCAGCAAAAATTTACCTTTTGCCTCTCTAAAGTCATGACTTTTGTCATCCCTTCATCACACTCTCCATCTCTCTCAAACAAGGCATAAAGATTAATGGCAAAACTCTAATGTGACAGATTCGGACAGACGCCTACCCAAACTGTGACGAAGTGTTGAGAACACCATTTATCTCAGTTTATACATTTGTTATTTTTCTTGACTGCTTGATCTAACCATCTCATCATTCAGTAATTTGCATTCAGGGGTTTGTTTATATTTGCATTTTTAAAGATTATTTAGTATAACATCTTGGTCAAATCAGGTTATAACTCTTCTAGGTTTTGTTTGATTATTTAATTTCTGTGTTTTATTTCTGGTGAACTTACCTTTCAGGAGAAAGTGTGACCTCACTTCCTGCAATTAGAGCCTCCTGTGTAGAGCTGAGGTCACAGGAAGGTACCAGAGGAAGAGGGGGGGGGATGGAAAACCCTTTACATTTTGTTATCAAATTGAGTCCTTGCCCATGTTAATTTGATTTAATCGTATGGTGTTTATTTTGAAGATTTTGCCTGAGGTTATTGGATATAACATAAGCTTGTTAAAAATGAAATGGATTAGCCACGTCTGTTATTGTAAGAGTCCATTGGAGGCCATTTTGTCATTCAGGTAAAAACTTATAAGAAAGAACTGTGAGGTTCAGTAGAGAGGAGAATCAGGTAAGTGTAGCTGGGTGCACTTGATTTTAATTATGGTTTATTTAAGTTCTGTTGAGCCATGTTAAACCTCTGAGTTATTTTTTGGGGGGAAATTTCTTTTGTAAATATTTTTTTTCTTTTTTGCACCTTTTTTTGCTGTATAAATAAACCACCTGCTACTACTGTACCTGCCTACTGCCTTCTTCAGCCACTTGGCCAGTCTATTCCACACAGACATTCCACATTTGGTGTAATTTCAAAGCCACAAAGGGAACCGAATGCATTACCATTAGAAGAAATTTAAGCAGCAAGTTGCTGAACATGTTTAGTTTTGAACTTTGCATCCAACATCTGTTCCAGATGTTATTTCAGTAGTAGCTTGATCTCATATAGAGCTCATTGACTGTTCTTTGCTTTATCATCTTGACAGCAAATTAAACCAGTGTTTAGATAACAGCTGAGTGATTGATCGAAACTTTTACATCAAGCGTAGCGCACTCGAAAAATTTGTTCATACCTAAAAGAGGATTAAAAATATTGTTTGAGAAAAAAATGGTAAATGCGGCACATTCTCCTAAATCACTCGTACAAAACATTTAGAACAAATTTGTTTTTCCAGAATCAGCAGTTAATTTATGTCTGAAGGACAAAAGACACCAATATCTGCGGTGGTTAAGGAGAGAAAGATAAGTAAATAGTGACCTCAGTTAGAGGCTTTACATTTTTACTTTCTACTGTGTAGCCAGAATTGATCTTCCCAGTCAGTTTTGTAGTAATTCAGACTAGGGCTGAGCAATATGAAGTAAATATTAAATTCTCAACACTTCATCATAGAAATTCTGAATAATCCTATTTTTCTCACATTAGTTTAATCATAAAAATGACAAAGGACAGAAATTACTTCAAAAAGACTATGTTTTATTTTTAACATCCTGCTGGGAGTTAACCTCAGTTCACAGTGCAACTAAATCCAAACCGTAAAACATGCTTAAAAACAACAAAAAGATAACATGCAAGATGTTTGCAGCGAGTGCTGTTACACAGTGAGTTGATTTTTCAGTTATGAGTAAATGTCTAGGAATCAGAAGTTTGGGGAGAGTGTGCCTAGTGGTTAGAGCAGTGCGCTTGTGCTCTGAGAATGTTGCAAGTACCCGGTTTGATCCCCACAGCCTCGACTCTGGGTCTCTTAGAAAAACCCTTAACCCCACACTGCTCCCTGGGCGCCACACAATAGCAGCCCACTGCTCCCCAAGGGGATGGGTCAAACACAGAGAGTTAATTCTCCATTATGAGATCAATAAAATCCCACTTTTATCCTTTCAATGACTTTAACCAGTACTGGTTAAAGTACTGTCAGAACTCCTTTAGTTAAGTATTAGTAAAAAGTAAAAGTAATTAGTAAAAGGAATGTTTTACCTTAAATGATTAAAAACGTTTTAAACCAATTTCTTGAATCAAACTCATCTGCATAGAAAATATCTTAAACGTTCTAGTTTGCTCCTTGTGTCGGTAGAGAGAACTTAAAAAATACTGACTTGTTCTACTTTGCTTCTAACTTAACATTTCTGACAGAATAACAATGAATGAACTAAACAGAACTTCCTCATTGAATACATCTAGACCTCTGATTTTTATCATGCCATTAACATAGAAAACAGCATTACTATTGAAATAGAACTTGAATCGTTATCAACATGTAAATCTAAAATCAGATAAAGCAGGAATAGATGTGGAATGTCTGGAATCAGATTGTGATCCATCATCAGCAATGTTTCCCAGCCCCCTGTCATCATCTATGTCACTATCAGTGTTTTTCTATAAGATAACTGAGCTCCGTCTGAAAAGGTTCTATTTGAGTTCTTGGTTTCTCCTTTTTTATTGAAGCTATTGCATCATGTCATTATCAATATGTATAGAAATCATAAGACACTTATGATAAATAAAGAGAAAAAAAGGTCAGATAAATTTGTTAAACTGTAGGTAGTGAAAGCAAAAGGTCTTCAGAAAAATAGTTCCTCTATTAAAGTATAGAAACCAAAAAGAAAAACTATACAGCTATTCCTTTGGAAGCTCTTCATGCAATAATCAGACTTATGCCAACATATGCATACATTTACACAGATTTTGAATCAAAAACCTATATGTACATTTTTTTTATGTAATATTCCAACTAAATAAGAATATTTCCAAATATGAAGAAAACCATCTTATAGCCCTGTCCTACCATTAGTCATTTTATATTTATTAGTAAAATAAAGAAGCAAAATGATGATGTTAATTTACAACATATCAAAAAAGTAAACTTATTTGACTCCTAAAGAGAAGTCCTTGGCACTTTTTACAGCTCACAAACAACTTAACAGAAATCCTTAGGAACGTTAAGGAAACAAGCATTTACTAAAATTTCTGTAAAGAATTTAAATAAATTGTGTGTTATTGTAAATTAGTTAAATGTTGGCAACATGACTATATATTTTATGTCTTTCAGTGGGGACAAACCTACTGCAGATTATTGGTTATTTTTAGTTTTTTAAAGCCATGAAAAAAACTGCAGCTGAAAGGTTATTCTCATGCTTCCTCAGACTTTAGCGTTTCAGGATTACATGCAGTCCTGTATATGGTAATAAGCATTGATTTTCTTTTTTTCTGCAGATATTGTTCTGTTTCTTTAATGCGCCTCCCTCCAGTCTTTCTTGGAAACTTTTTAGATTAATAAACTCCTGACAATCAATAGTCAACCAGACCATGAAGTGACAGGCTTATATGCAAAAAAAAAAACATCATCTCTCACATTTATTTTTTCCTGTGGATTACTACCTTTAGTTTCTTAAATCTGGACGTCGGCCTGCAGGAGCTGCCCGTCAATGCTGGACTGGGCCGACACATTCAGACTGGGAGGCATTGTAGCGTGATCCGAGGCGTGACTGGGGTCAACCTGAGGGAGACAGGTGTCAGATAGACCAACAGGTCCCATGTGGGTAAAGGTTCATCATTAATGCCCCGAGGGCTCCTTTGTGAGAAGCGACATGAGGTGGAAGGATCCGGATGAATACCGATGATGCCAGCTTCAGTGCACAGACTGAAAGCAGCAGGTGGTCGAGAAGAAGAGGGCGCGGGTATGATATTATTTATTTATCAACTCAGGAACTGGGAAAACTAATCGGAAAATTTGATATGGTTCTTGCATCATTCTTAAAACAAAGATTAAACACATCACATGGTGACTTGCTGGAACCTGAGAGACTGTTTTTAATTAGAGCAGGCGTGTGGAGAGAATATAATTTTGTTCTTATCAGCTCGATGCAGCTGGATGCAGCAAATTTATCACAGTTGCTCACATCTCCATGATAAGGTTTTTTTCCTCAGCCTGGTGAACGTCGGAATAAGACACAGAGTGAAGCTTTTCTGACAGATTGTTGTTGGCAGCTTTGTGAACAAGTAAAACATGAGTCATTCTGTTCATACTCTGCGGCTGGAATGGTTCTTATGGCTTGAAGATTTGTTGAATACACACACTTAAAATACAAAATTTCCTCTTGGATGGACAAATGATAAGAAGAGTTACCTGTAAATCAGAAATGGATGTAGGAAGTTACCATTAAATCCCAACAAATCTCAAGGTATCACCACTAAGGTGAGTGCTGTATGACCAGATCTTCAAGGTTATGGCTTGAGGGTAAGGAGTTCTTTGTAGTCGAACCAATCTAGCTTAGACAAAAATATGAGTAATTTACCAACCTTTTGCAAGGAGGTAGAGTAAAGTGGTAGGGACCAAAAAAAGTCCATATTTTTTATGTAAAGGTGCCAGGACTCAGAACTAAGGACCCAGAATTTGAAGTAGACATATAGATGTGATTAACAAAAGCTGTTATTAATGTATGTTGGATCTGCAAATCAACAGCTAGGGTGTCAAAAGCCTGAATCTCTGTAAAGGGAATCCTCTGGTTAGTGACCATTTAAAACTGACGGAGGATGATTATGAGCATGTGACTTACTAACCTGGTTTTTGACTTCAGCCTGTGCCCAGAAGGAGTAGAATCCAGCCAGATGGCTAACAAGAGCATGCGGCGAACGCCGTCCAGAGAGTTCCAGGAGCCGAAGCTTAGAAGGCTGCTGAGCTGGCTGACGATCAGATCCAAGCAGATGAGGAAAGGAGAGACTTTTCAGAGGACGAAGCCAAAGCTGATGTCGAAGAAGTTAACAGGGGTCCAGGGCAGAAGATCAGAGATCCAAAGTGGTACCGAGGGGAAATCCAAGCCGAGGTCAGTTGGCAGATCAAGGTTCAGTCCACACGCAGTAACCAGCAGGATTCCGAAGAAAGGTCAGGCAAACAAATCTGAAACAGGAACAGTCCAGAAGCAGAACTAGTTAGGATAAAGCAATCAGAATAACAAACAGGTACACTAGAGAACTCTTACCGAAGGTTTAAATAATCTGGCCCTGATGACTGGGAACAAGCAGCTTAAATAAGCTAGAGAACTCTCACCGAAGGTTCAAATAATCTGGCCCTGATGACTGGGAACAAGCAGCTTAAACAGAAGCAGGAGCAGGTGGATAGGATGAACAGTGATGAGAAACTGGGCAGAGCTAGGCATATGAATGGAATGAACCAGTAAACCAGTCATCATCAGTGCCAAGATTTTGACAAAAGATGGAGAATGAAAATGTTCAAAGGTAAGATGTGTATTCTAGTTAAAACGCACCTGTAAGTTTTTTCCCTATAGTCAGAAGAACAAGGTTGAATCATGACTTTGGAGCATTCAAAGGGGTTGGACAACCCCCCCCCCCAAAAAAAAAAGCCATTTTTTTTTTCAAATCTGTTTTTATGGGAACTTAGGGAACAAAGGGAAAATAAAGACAGCATGAAGCACAATGATGAAAAGTGGTTGCTATGTCCACCAGCAGCCTAAGCCTATAGCAGCATATCTAACAATAAGCTTTATGAAAAAGCAATATTTTAGCTTTAAAAGTTGACAGGGTGTTTGCCTAATATACTAAAACTGGATGAGGCAGTTTGCAGTTAGATAAGTTAGATCATCCGCCATTAGTGTCTGACCTCTCAAAACAATTTCAGAAAGTATTGTTAAAAGTTTTCATGGACAGACTTCTAAAGCCTTCACAGAGGGGTTACGGCCACTTCAGCTACAAAGGCTGAGTCAACATTAACCCAGTGCATTGAGGTTAAGTAAAAATAACTACAATATATGTGTATGACTACTTCTGTCAGTACATCTTAGAACTCGTCCACCTTTTCACGTCTAGACAAATATCTTTAGACTTTAGGTTAATGTTGCCTTTAAATTGCAGCTTCTAAGTACCAATTCCCATTTAAACAGTGTTGCCATGGTTCTTTCAAACTCATTATTATGGGAGGTTTTGTTTTCTTTCCTCTATTCAGAAATAAAAGTCAGTGTCTGTGACAATGACAGGCAGATGTCCCGTGAAGAAAAGTGTCTCTCATTGAAAGAGCTGCAGGTTTTTCAGATTGTTTTTATTGTAATGGAGAGGTTAATGCCTGAACTGATGCAAAAACACTAACAGCTCCACTTTGATAGTCCCGCAGTTCAAACTTGACCCTTCCTCCATTTTCTGTGGAGTGATGCTGCTTTTGAGAATGGGAACATTGAATTCAAAACAGTCTATGGCACCGTTTGACGTCCGTGATAAAAGGTTTGGGGGATACTGTGAAAACTGATTTTTCTTGGTACAGATAAAAGTTGTTTTTCTTCTTGGCCAGTAAGTAAATTTTAACTTTCAGGTAAATTCCATTTATTTTGAGTTTACACATGAAAACGTTAAATGTGTCAATTTTTTTATGTGAAATATTTGACCATATGCACAGTGGGATAACAGGTTTATTTTTTATTTCTAAAAACGTCCCTTTGTATTTTACAAATAAGTACAAAAAAAAAATCATCTAGACTAAAGGTAACATAAATGTCTCTAAGGACATGGCAAAATTTAGCAATAGCACATAGAATCCTCTAAGGGAAGTTCTGCTTCTCATTAAAGCACCTTTAAAGCCAGAGGCAAAAGGAAAAAGGTGGTCCACCCCCTTCAGGCAGGGGTATCTTGGGGTTTCGTTGTTGAAGATCTGAAATATCGATGTGTGACCAACACAGAAGAAATCTGTAAGCAGAGAGGAAGACCCTGCAGGCATTTCTGGAGAGAAACACATATTAATATATATGTCTGGATTTCTTCACAGTTTGATTATTGGTACTATATTGTGCTTCTTCTATGATTTCCGTTCATCTTACCTTCTTTTCTCCTGTCGCCCTGAATGTTGGTTTGCTGATTAAATTACCAGCAATGTGTTAATTGTGATCCAACTTTAGAAGAATCTCTCTCTGCGATCTTCTCTTCTCTATCAGCTCTTTCTTCTGTCCTGTGAACTTAAAGCAGCCCACAGATCCAATCTCCCTCTCTGTTTGGACAATGTGATTTTATATTTGTTCTCACCTTGCTTATCACATTTCAGTCCTCCCACCATTTACCGTAGAGCGGGTAAAATAGCAGTAGGAATGCTGATATCCGAAAGTCACAGTGTATTAAAAACATGACATTTTTCTCAACTCTCCAGTTTCTTTTGCAGGTTTTTATTGCTTCTTCATATTCTATTACTTTTTCACATTATTCTTGCTTGGTATTTATGAACTCCAGGGTTCAGCAGTGGCACCATCAGCTGCAGCTTGAGTCGCGTTACACTGTTGTCCCCCCAGGCATGAGGGAAATAACCAAAATAATCCATAGAAACTGGAAGCAGAGGGAATTGAAATAAATGATACTGTCTGCTCTTTTGCAGCTCTGTGGTTAAAATACTGACATTGCTAAAAAGAGAGAACTAAATTTAGCTTTATAAAAAGACTCCATCAAAAGTTTTTTTTTATTTTTTTAGGAATATTTATAGATATTCATATACACTCTATCAGGAGGCATATAACCTTTTACATACTTCACAAGTTTACAAACATGAGCACAGTATATCACAAAAGACGGACTTTTTTTTGAAAATTAACATTCCCTTTCTTCATTCACCTTACTTAGGGCAGTCATACACTGCTATCCTCCACCACAACCCCGGTAGAGAGTGCGAGAGGGTGGCGAAGTGTTGGCGGATTGTACCCCAGCTTGGTGCACTCTGCCTGGCGTCCGGCCTCCCTAGTACACCACGGGAGCTCAGTCAGGAGCAATGGGAGATCAAAACAAGAACCCCCGGCTGACAGTGAGCCAGAGCAGGGCGGAGTTGGCACCACTCCGGTTCGCCCTGCAGTGGTAGCTGATTAACATTAAGTTGAACTGCAATCATCAGAATCAGCTGTGCTGAAGCAGGAAAACCCTCTAAAACCTGCACGACAGGTCCCTCGAGGACAGACTTTGGGTAATCCTGGTCTAAAGGGTAATCTTTGTCTCATCTCTCCTCAACATTAGTTTTTTTTTTCTGTCTTCCAATTTTCTTGAAAAAAGTTAGTTTCCACTGCAATCTTTTACTTATTGATTTTCGTTTGTTTGTTTTTGTACGTGAACCTGTTGCATATTTAAAATAATCTAATAAAAATATAAAAAAAACCCATAAAGATAAAAAAAAACAAAAAAACACACAAAATGTGACAAACTGCAGCTGGTATAGGAAATTCAACTTAAGCATAAAGTCAATGTGGAAGACTCTCTTTAGCTTCACTTTAACCCCTTACAATGTCCCTTGTTCAACTCCAGCCACTCAACTTGGGGGCCACACCTTCTCCGAAGCCAAACATCTATCAAGATCCCCTTCATTTAGCTCCTGGCCTAGCCTCTTTTTCCCACATGCAAGGGAACTTTCAACCACCTCCACCCCATCCCCTCACTCAATCTCAGTCCCACTAACCCTCTGGCTTTTTTCACCACCAGTGTCCGGGCCCTAGGGGAAGACTACTCTAATCCTTTTCTAGGTTACTCATCCAAGCCTATGTTGATTCGGATCATCGAAGTCTTCTGCCAGGGCCCGAGCGCCAAATAATTTATTTTGTTTACGTCTTCATCTGTTTCTGTCTCCTTAAACCCCAGTTGGCCTCGGCAGATGGCAACTCACACTGTGCCTGGTTCGATTGAGTTTCTTGTTAAAAGACAGTTTTCCTCTTCACTGTCATTAATGCATGCTCAATGCAAGTGATATCAGAGAATCAACGAGTCCTTGCAAACTGTTGGTTTTCCTTAGATAGAAATATTTTTAGGAATATGATTGTGTTACATGTATTAGCTCACTTGCACATGCCAAAACAGATATACTCCCTAAGTTGTAACCAGTAAAAAATACCTAAATTACATGTTTCCCTCAACAATAGTAAGCTTACTAAACTAAAATGTTTTAAAGGTTAATAAATGCATTAAATCCTTTCTGTTTTATCACTTGTCTGTGCCTGATCTGCACCTGAAATGGTGCTGCTTTTTTTCTGGGAGCTAACTTTTTCAGCTTTGGATTTAAACTTAAATCTAGTGTTTTTGAGTTTTCTTTTTTCCTTTCATCTTAACCTTATGGTATATAGTGCATAATCTAAGAAAAGAAATAACTAAGAAACAGATAAATTTGGTTTAAACATATTTTGCCGGACTACTCTGAGCAGTACTCTGATGATGACATCAGACAAACAGAACAGAGAATATGTAGAAAGCACGAACATTGTCTCAGAAAAGTCCTAAAACATCTTTTTAAAGATGTGTATTACTATAGCATTCTTTAGTGAGTTAAGGATAGAAATAGGTAATCTATTGAACCCGGATATATATCTGGTTGTGCATGTGCAAACTAGCTGAAGGCATGGATCGTGCTTCCAGTACAGATCGGGTAGTGACACTGCTTATAGTAACGTGGTCCTTGTCGCCTATTTACCACAACCTAGCATATTGAACATGAGCAAACAAAATAATTATTTTTCTCTGCCTTTACTTTTGGATAATTCTACAAGGCTGAGTCCGAAGTACGGGTTTTGGACTTACATTGTGAACAGTGGATCAGTCAGCTTACAGTGTAACAACAGATACTGCTCCCGGGGCGCCGTACAATGGCAGCCCATTGCCCCCAAGGGGATGGGTTAAATCCAGAGAGTTAAATTCGTCGCTCTGTACTTGTGACAGTACAATAAGAATAAAATGCTGGGGAAAAAAAAAGATATCGTTAATTGTAAACTTTTAAACCCTGCAGTTTCATCCTACAAAGATTAAAAATTAAATTTTCTAACCTCACTGATCTGTCCTTGTGACGCAGTGTTTTTCTCTTGTTCTTTTTATATGTTTCACCCTTACATGTATTTTCATGCTTCCATTTGTATCGGCAATTTGTGTATATTGTAACATTGATAATTGCACTACTAAAGGGTACAGTAGTTTATTTTTGTTTATTTTTCTCTTTTCTAATTGCTTTTTATGTTTATGTTTTCTTGTCTTCTGGTTGGTTGCAGTCTTTCCCTGGGTCATAATAATGTGTTTCATGTACTTTGGTCCTGAAACTGTGGTACAGGTACCGCTGATGGTGTTCTGGCTCCCTTTCAGAGGAAATGTTGGTATTTATTTGCAAGGTAAATAAAAAATGTTGCAACTATGATTTAGTGGACACAGAAAACCAGGAGCAAATGTTGGGTTATAAAAAGTGCATTCACTCACCCTCTGAATAATGTTCTTGAGTGTGAAAAAAAGAATTCAATGCAAAGTTAAATGTGCCCAATCTCCAGGTTCAAAAGCAGCTTTGCAACATTTTGCATTTTCACCAACGTTTAAAGAAAATAACTTTTTGAGTACAGCATACAGTATTTGAGAAACCAACAAAAATAAGCTTTACAGCAATTCTCACAACTTTTGCATGCACAGCAGCCGCACGTTATTTTTTGAGGTCAGTTTCTTAAGAAACTTCAGATTTTCTCTTTATTGAGAGGTTTGTTAAGAATGTGAGGCTTGGAAAACCCTGTTTTTAATAGGGACTCTGAAGTTGAGTACAAGAAAAACAACTAATTTAAGCTGAACCTCTTTCATAAAGGTAAAATACAGGTTCTATCAAAAAAGAAAGCTGGGGAAGAAAAACGGTGACTTATAGATTAGCAAAGTTTAAAAGTGCAGGTGATAAAGTTTTTTACATTAGAGACCAGGCAGAGTTTCTTGTATTCAACCTATAGTGATTGTTTCACACCTTCATAGCAGATAAAAGGTGCTGGTTCAGATTAGATCTCCATCTGTGATTCTTTTAAAAGATTTTTTTTTTCTGCCATCTTGTAGAATACTGTAAAGCTCACAGATTTTACCAGTGAGGGTATGTGTATGCGTCGACTATATTAATAACTTTTGTTTTGCATGGATTCCCAAGACTTGTCGCGGAATAAGAGAGGGAGGGAGGGAGATCTTTGATGCAGCAAATGCTGCATTTTTTTTTTTACAGTTCGCTTGACTGTAGAGGTAACAGGAAGATAAGGCAACAGATTATCTATATGAGGCTTCATAGGGATGATTTACCCCTTAGATGACAACACGCCCATGAGGGAACGCCTGGATGATTAAAAAATAGATTGCACAGGCGGGAAACTGGATGAGAAGAGTGGAAAGTTTACAAAAAAGTAAGGTGTTCATTTTTGGACAGATATCTGTTATTCATTAGGAAGTAAGAGTAACAGATAACCATTGCTGCTGGGAAAAAGTATTCACCCACTTAGACACATCAGCTTCGTCACGCTTTAATGTTCCAGATCATCATAGGGAATATACACTGCCCCACCTAACCTGGTGATTAGGAATTCACCCCTAGAGTAGTCAAAGTTGTCCTCAAGCAACAGTAGCAATGCTTTAATTTATATTTACTTCAGTAGACTAAAACATTTCATATATGTTCATTGTCATAAAGAGAAAAGGATTTAACTATCTGATAATAACAGTTTTTATATTGTTTTTTCAAATAAAGTAACCATAGTCCAAACTTTACATTTCAGAACTGATAAAGGACATCTCTTCTGTAGTATTAACTGGTGGAGAGCACAATTAATGCTTCCATCAGGAACAGGATGTCATCCAGATCCTAATCAGTGTCATGATCTTGGCACTGATGCCTGGTCTGATTACTTTATATAACACACCTGCTTAGCTCCACCCAGTTCTCATTACCTGCTTATCTGATCCACCTACATTAGTGTCTATTTAACCAGCCTTCAGAGCAGTCATCAGTGCCAGATTATTTTTGAACCGTTAGTGAGAATAACTCTAGCCTTCCTGTTTTCTGATTCTCTGATCCTGACCTGTTCATCCTATGGACCTCTGAACCTGCCTGTCACTGTTCTGATCTGTTTACCTGACCTGTCTTATGACTCCTGCTGGATCTTTGTCTGCCTGTGAACCGAACCTGACTCTGTGACCAGACTCCTTTCTGGATTCTCCCTTGGCACCTCTTTAGAACTCTGACCTCCTGGCTCTTACTACCAAGCACATTACTGACACCTGCTTTGGCTTCACCCTTCGGATAATCCTGCCTACATTCATCTGCTCGGTTCTGATGTCCTGCCTGTCCTTTGGCCACCAATACATCAATGTCCATGACTCTCTGGGCAGCAACTGCTGCGTCACGTTGGCAGCCAACCAGCTAGAGCCAACCTCACCCTCTGGACTTGGACTGAACTATAAGACCAGGTTAGTGACTCACACGTTCGTTATCATCCACCTCCAGAAAGACATGGTTATTAACCTGTTCTCTCCTTCTGCAGAGGTCCATGCCTTAGCTATTGACTTCTATTCTATTCCTAATAAACATTTTGAGAAATCTAACTGTCCGCCTCGAATACTGGATCCTATTGTTCTCAACCTGACAAACACAAGTCTTGAAAATCTTAATGATCTCTATTTGGGTGAAACAAGATGCCTCTTTTCTCTGGTCTGTGGTGTTTTGGGGCTTGGATTTCTCACAGAGGCCAATTGGGTTTATTTCCTCTTTGTTAAATTGTGAGGCCTGCAGATGATGTATTCGGGTGCACAGTGACTTGGTGAATGAATTGTCATTTGACTTGCGGAGTAATTTTGGGAAGGTTCTCCAATGTGTCATATTTGTTTTCCATGAATATTGATTCATACTGTGGTTCACTTATGTCCTAAATATGCGTAGATGACATTTAAATAATTTCCAGACTGATTGATGTCAATAAATTTCTCATTTATTCTTGAATTTCTTCAGATTAAGGCATGATATGTTGCTTTCGTGGTTTCTTGACTGCTGGTTCTAATCAGTGTAGATCTTTCCGTAAAAATTCAAAAAATATCCACTGGACTTGGTTTTCAAGATTTGAATTAAGGGTTTGGTTTGGCTTGAAATGTACTGGGATCTTGTGTTTGGAGAAAATCCTCTTGAGCTTTTCAGACACTCCAGCAACATAAGGGATTGTGATGTTTTTGCGTTTAATTTTCCCATCGCTGTCTTCTGTTGCGAGTCTTTTGGATTTCTTGCTGATTTGATAAAAGCCCAGTTTGGATATCCACAGTTTCGGAGAGCATCTTTGATGTGTTTCTGTTCTTTTTGCTTCCCATCTGTTTTAGTAGGGACATGTTCTGCCCGGTGTTTTAAGGTTCTGATGACTGAGAGTTTGTGTTCCAGTGGGTGGTGTGAGTCAAAAAGAAGATAATGGTCTGTGTGAGTAGGTTTCCTATACACTTCAATGTTTAGGCTTCCATCTCCTTCCATGCTCACCAAGCAGTCCAGAAAGGGTGAATTTGATGTTACGGTGAATTTGATGTTACGGTCAACAGAGTTGATGTGTTTGGTGAAAGCTTCCACTTCCTTTAGCTGGATTTTGACGAAAGTGTCATCCACGTATCTAAACCAGTGGCTTGGTGGTGTCCCATTGAAAGTGTCTAAAGCTCTCTCTTCCATTTCTTCCATGTAAAGATTGGCTACAATTGGTGATACTGGAGATCCCATTGCGCAGCCATGCTTCTGTCTGTAAATCAGTGTAGAGAAATGATAATTAGATAACTGCCTTTTGTATTTACCTTTGGTTTTATATTTGTAATATTGTTATGATCAGATACATGTAAGTATGAGAACTGTTTCAGAGGTAAATACTCTTTTTACAGCTCTGTAGGTAAGTGATGTTCGTGTATGTAGGAGCAGCCCCGATGGTTCCAGTGGACTTCAAAGACTTTGATTTTCTGGACCTTATGAATGTCAACCTAACATCTTCCAGTGTTCCTCCTGTTCTAAGTTTTCTTTTGCCTCCAGCAAAGCAGATTAAAGTTCAACCTTTCAAGGTTTCTTAGACAAGCTGAAAGGGAAAAAAAAAAAAAAAATGTCATATTGATTTTTTTTCTTTTAGCACTTATCATATTTCAGTTTGTCTCCGAGTTAATATTTCAACAACAGCATGACAGGTTGTTCAGGCTTTCTTTTTATCTCTCTAGCTCTGAATTTAAGCAGAGCAGCGGCATAATAAAAAAACAAGATATTTCATAATATCAGTCAAAGTGAATCGGCGTCTCTGAACATATTCACAGGATCATGGCGCTGCGCTGCAGACGCCTTTTTACAGGAAATAAATATCTCTGAAGTACTCTGCATCTACAGCCTACTAAATACATCTGTCTTTCTTTTCCTAAATAAAGCTCCCACAATGTATAACTCTTCAGGCAATTTCCTCTTCCAGGGAATATTTTGTTCTTAAAACCCCTGTGGGGAATAAAAAATGTGAGACTGAAATGCAGCTTCACGGCAGATATTTTAGTTTTTTTCTGAACATCAGCTATATTGAGGACCTGAAGCTTCTAAATCTTGGATTTTATTGTATAGATCATCTGGTTTGTGTGAAAGTAATAAAGAGAGTAGTTTCACTATACAGTCTTAATGTTCTTACAGCTGTTAGACAATCATATTTAACTTTGCTCATATAAGTCACATATCTTAATGGTCATCAAACAAAGTTTATTATCAGACAAACTCAAAGAGGTGTTACAGAGTTTCCCAAAGATACTACCACCTGTGGCCAAAACACAGAAGTGTATCACTTCTCTGCTTGTTCTTGTACCTCATGCTCTTATTTGAAAAGTTGTTTTTAATTTTTACTCTTTTCATTTTATGTGAAGTTGTCATTGGTGTCTGAGTTGAGCTGGGTGACAGTTTCTTCTGAGTAGTAACGTTTTGTCTGTGTGCCATAAGTTTTGTATTTTATTTTGTTTATTCATATATTTCAGTTGAATGGGCTCAGGGAAAAATCCAGGAATTTGTTTTTTTTTGGCCTTCTGTGTATTTGACCTTGACATCCCTGCCTTAGTCTAAAGAATTTCAAGAATATGTGAGAGAGTTTGAAATCTGGGGACTACAGGGAACCAAGGTGAAGGATTCCCAGGAGTGGTCACTCTACCGAAATTAATCCAAGAGTTAAAGGATGATTCATCCAGGGGGTTAGAGAGGAACAGTGAGACTTGATTGCATCCAGAGTACAAACTTTTATTTCTACTTAAGCATCTAGTTGTCTTTGGTAGGAATGTAATAGTAATATTTCTACTGCAGATCTTTTTCATTAATGGGTTTCTAGTAGACACCAGAGGGTTCATTATGCTAATTGTTTTGCTTTTTTTCACTGCTTATCATTTTAATCAACATTGATTAAAAAAAATAGCCTCTTCCATATTTCCAAATAACTTTGAAATTTCTATTCATTTATTTTTTTTGCTGTGTTGTTTAGTTGTACACCTGAAAGCCCTTATTAAAGGGCCCGGTACTCCATACTCCTGGAATCCCCCCCATAGGACCCCCCCAAGGGACATGGTCGAATGCCTTCTCCAGAACCACAAAACACATGTAGACTGGTTGGGCAAACTCCCATGTAGCCTCCAGGATCCTGCTGAGGGTGTAGAGCTGATTCAGAGCTACAACACCTGTTTCAAAAAACAACATATGAGTTACTGACTTCCTTTCTTCAGTTCATTTTCCTTTAAAGTAGTTTTGAATTTGAATTGAATTTCAATCCATGCTCAAAAACCAGGCTATTTAATTTGAGAATGTTAGATGTGTCCCTAGAACCCCTAATGGTTAAAATTGTACAATGTACGAGTTCACTTACCAGCCAATTTAGCTTTTCTTGTGTTATTATTAGATAAACATATAGTCAGCTAAATAGTAATAATAATAATATATTAAAAGAATAAAAAATAAAATTTTGTTTTTTTTTCAATTATTTCTATTGTTGTACACCATGGTGTACAACATCCAGAAGCTTATACTTTCTCTAACCAGCTGCACAGCATTTAAACTCATCATCATCATCATCATCATAAAGCTCTTAACAACAACCAAAGCTGAAAAAAGTGCTGTACATCTACCTTAATAAGGTAAATATATAACAACATGATATTGTTATATATTTTTAGATACGAAAAAAAACAAGGAAATATGACATAGCAATGAATAGATAAATCAATAATAAAAGAGGGTTGAAGATAAATAAGAAATTAAAAGTTTGAATTGGGTTTAAAGCCAATGTGTAAAGAAACTTTTTATAGGAGTTTTGAAAATAGACAATGTATGGGCCTGTCTAATGTGCAATGGAAGAGTGGTTCATAACTTAGGGGCCCCAATGGAGAAGGCCCTGTCTCCAGAGGTGGGGAGAACCAGGGCAAGCTGGTAAGCGGACCTGAGTTGGAACATAACTGTGGATGAGCTCTGTTTTGTAAGAGAGGGTAATGTTGTTTAAAACCTTAAAAACAAAGACATGGGACTGACTAAATAAATGGAGTTACAGTAATCCAACCATGAAGAAGTGAATGGATAAAACTAAACTGTGGCTCTAATTTGGCTGTAAATTTTAAAATCACTGTCCATCTTTAAACCAATATTTGTGACCCAGGAGTTAATTCACATTGACCAACATTTATGGAGGGAGATGGACATGCTCCACTAGTTATAAACACACAACCTCTGTCTTTTCTTCATTAAATTGCAGGTAATAAAGTGCCATCCAAGCTTTAATATCCTCAAGAGATAATAAGTGGTTTAATTGACCAGACAGGCCAATATTAAGCACTCAGCCCTATCAATGCTACAAGTGGGGCTCTCCTCTTGAAATACCGACTATGTAAGTTGGGAGTTGACGCACCGTCATTGGCCAGGTCATGTGACGTGGAAGAACCTTGCGCTTCATGGCCGCAGGCTCTTTTAAAGTCACAAGCTAAGGCTTTTGCTCTATTGTTTTCTTCTGCCTGCTAGTTATGATCGGGGCAAGGAAAAAGTTTACACCTTCTGAGGAGGCTTAAAAGAGAAAAAGTGAAAGGCATTGTGCGCAAGGTAAAACAAGACTCGGTCTTGGAAAGGAGTTTTTTCGTTGCCGCTGAAGGAAGAGGCCATATGCAATACTGATTCTCTTTTCTCAACTCTATTATTAGACTGATAACTTAATACTTGGCTGCTCAGTGGCATATTAGGTAGCACTGCCAGTGCACCGGTAGAGCTCGAGGTTTTGGGGTGGATGCCCGGGTGGCCGCTGGCTCATTCTTGGCGGCCTCTCCGCGGGGCCCGGCCGGCCGGGGCTTTGCTTGGGCTCCTGTCTGGGGGTCGGGCGCCCCTGGGGCCTCAGATCGCTGGAGCCCAGGGCCGGATTCACTTCAGGGTGGCCGGCTGCCTTTGGAGCCCACGGACTCGTCCCCGCGGCTCCCCGGGGGGCGCCGGGATTGCGGTGGCTGGGGGACTTCCTATGGGCTGTCTCTCCTCCTCCCTTGGTGGGGGTCTGATATCCTGGGCTGGCCCCTCCTTGGTGCCTTCGCTCTTGGGGTCCCTTTGGAAGTCTAGGGCTTTGGGTCTCCCGGCACTGGACTCAGTGCTCTGGGGGGGGGGCGCCTCTTCGCCTCTCCACAACCACTATTGAGCATTTTTTCTATGGATAAACTTTACATGCATCATATCTTGGGGTAACACAGAGTACCTGTCAGACTAAATAATACTACTTCAGCGATGGTTTCAAGGTGTTACTTTATTGTATGTCTCGTACCATGTCTTTCGGTTGTGCTGTTCTTTTTGCATCTCGTTGCAGGTGATGAAGCAGACTGAAAATGTTTTGTCATTGTCTCCTTTCTATCTCCTCTTTCTTTCATCTTTTCTCTTTTCTTTCTTTTTCTTCTATTTTTCCTCTTCTGTTCTATTTACATTGCTGTGTCCATATAAACTGTAAAACTCCCTGCATAATTAAAATAAAGCAAATTATATGCATGAAACAAATGGAGCAATATGGCAATTGCCATACTGCTACACTTGTGAAAGTAAAATATGTTGGGGTCTTTTGGCATCAAGACAATTATTCTTATTGCCACATTTCCAGACAGGACTCTGTAAAAAAAAAAAAAAAAAGAAAAAAAAAAAAGAAAAGAAATTCCTGGTCCGGGGTCTTTCTGCATGGAGTTTGCATGTTCTCCCTGTGCATGTGTGGGTTCTCTCCTGGTATTCCGGCTTCCTTCCACAGTCCAAAAACCTGTTAATTGGTTCCTCTAAATTCTCCTTAGGTGTGAGTGTGTGCATGAATGGTTGTTTGTCCTGTATGTCTTTGTGCTGCCCTGCGATGAACTGGTGACCTGTCCGAGGTGTACCCCGCCTCTCGCCCATCGACAGCTGGAGATAGGCACCAGCACCCCTCGCGATCCTGCTTGGGAAAAGCGTAATGGAAAATAAATGGAAGGAAGTTAACACTTTGCTTCTAGAATACAGTCATATATCTTAGTTATCATTTTCGATGTTTTATATTTTACCAAGTGCTTTTTTTCCCTCTTGAGTTATTTCCTCGCAGTGTACTTGATCAAAAAAAAAAAAGAAAGAAAAAGTTAAACTGCTGGTGGTCTTCAGTCAAATTGCTTGCTACTCTATCCACTGTCCAGCACTTCACAGAACACGGATTTTCTCACCAGACAATCAGACTGGCACAGTTTGGTTGGGCATATTCCACTGCATGAGACTTTCAACTTGATCAGATATTGTTGCAGATTAAATAAAAAAAATCTCAATGCTAGGATGCTGCTTTATCTTTATAGTAATTCAAGCTGGAAAGACTCACAGAGAACACAAGCAACAATTAGGGTTTTATTAAATTGAGAAATATTGCCTTTGGCGCTCAGGCCCTGGTGGAAGACATAAGCATAGAGAATGAGGATGCTATGATTGAGCGGATGAATTAGCTTATGTTATTAGGTATGTCTTTGCCCTTAGGGGCCTTACTGCTAGACAGAAGATGATGGTGAAGATGGGATTGAGGAGGATTACTGCTTGATGAAGCAGAAACCTGTTGGTAGAACAATGTTTTTTTAAAGCAGGTACCTAGATGATTATTGGCCCTCTGTAGTGGGAGTAGAGGATGAGCTAAAAGGTATTGTCTCAGCTATTCTTTTCTCCCAAAAATTAAACACTAATTCTAAGTAACAAATATAGATAAACACAAATTATTTTTTATTCCCTGTTCGGACACATAAGCAAATAAATAACAAATATTTAGCCAAATGGTAAAAATGTAGTACCCATGTAAAATACTACCCATGCTGCTTTTTTAGAGTGACTTGAACAAAAAAGAAAAAAAGAAAACACAATCTTGTTTCTTGTTAAATAAAACAATATAAAAAAACAGAGTAAAAATAACTGAAGTAATCATAAACCCAAAGCAGCACCCCTCCACTTACAGCTTCATGATGCACCACAGATCCATGTTAAGAGACAAACATGCCTCAAGCACAGTCGCAGATTTGAATAATCTACCATGTTCCCCTCAAAATGAACATGAAGCAGAAAAGGAAAACAAGGTGAACGATACAGAGGCACAAGCAGGACAAAGCAGTTATGTGATTTAAAAAACATAGCTCACATTACCGCATTAAGATAGATAGAACTGACCCCTTCAAAATTAGTCAATTAGAGCAACTGGGAAGTGATAGATTCATTTTCATGTTGATTTTAAATACTGCTGCACCTCCCTGATAGAACAAGCAGGTTTTCTCTGGCTTAAATTTTCCTTCCCCAAACCTGTGGCCTCCTCTAACTTCACTTTAAACATATCTTTCTTTATGAAAATAGGGAATCTTTTTCACTCAGTAACAGCACTCAGTTCAATTCAGTTCAGCTGTGGCGCCAGTGACAAAAGGTCATCTTAAAGCACTTTACAATTCAGCCAGATCATACATTGAAATTGATTAAAAGTTTTCTATCTAAGGAAAACCAGTTGATTGCATCGACTCATTGACTAGAAGGCAATCCCTCATACCCTGCTTGCTTGTAGCGACAGTGGAGAGGAAAAACTTCCCTTTAACGGAAAGAAACCTCCAGGAAAACCAGGCTCAGTGTAAGCGGCCATCTGACTAGGCTGATTGGAGTTCAAGGAGACAAACGAGAGTATTAATCAATTAGAATCTTATGTATGATCTGTTTAAAGATGGGGATTGTTATTTTTACTTTTGGCACACCTATCATCACTGATAAGAGCCTGATTTTGGTCATTAGGTGACTCCAGTTTTGACCAAAATTCATATCCTCTGGTTACTGCCAGGAATCACATGGCTTGACAGTCAATGCAACCGATTATGCCCCATAACGTCCTTTCTGGACATTAAAGTTTATTACAGATTAAATCATTTACATTCCCCTGACTGGTCTGCAGGCACACCTAATAGCGTGCAGGTCCTAAAAGGTTTAAGTGATTCTCCGTTATTCCAACTGAAACCCCAAAGACATCCAACAACCAAACTTTTAAGTTAACAACGTTTTGCTTTCACCCTACTCACAGTTTTTCCAAGGAAACACATGCAGTATGTCCTTAAAAGAAGGTTGAATGAACCAAAAAATTAGTTGCTGCTACTGAAATATTATCATTATTACCCATATTGTAAACTCATCAAGATACCTCAATCACTGTAATAACTCTGGCAACCAACACTCAGTGATGTCTGCTGGCGAGCCGGGCAAGCATTTATAAGATCCTGTGCCAGGCCTAGAAGTCTGACATTATTTGGCTGAGACAGTAGCTTGGCAGCAAGAGTGTTAACAGGAGGGGCACCAAGAAACTGACAGGCAGCCAACAAAACCCAACTACAGTAATGCCTTTAAATTACTTGAAGGTCAAACTAGAGCTGCAGCGTCTTAGAAGAAATACAGGGGTAGGAAAGTTAGGTTTAAAAGAGATTTATGGACAAGATATTGCAACTGAATCTTATAGGAACATTATTTGTTTTATTTCTGGGTTTTCTTTTACAATTTAAAATAAAACATCAGTAGTTGGGTGATAAGACTTTAATATAGAGCATATTTTTGAATTTCACCAGTAAAAAAGTTCTCTTTAACAAGCTTGGGTTTCATATTATTTTACCTTAGGATAATTGGAAGGCCCAGCAAAATTAGATCTTTATTTTTTTGGGATCTTGAAAAACCTCTAAATGTCCCTTTTCTTGGTGCATTTCATGGCTTTGAACCTAGGGACAGTGTCATTTCTTTTCCAACAGTGTGTATGTCAGGGACACAGCAGCAACAAGGTCCCCAAACGAAGGGATATTATTAAGGACTAGAGAGACAAGGCAGACGAGATGAGGGGCACAGTGGCAGGATTGTGTTTGTGGAAGATTAAGGCTCTTCAGGACGGACGGATGATGGATGGATGGGAGACCTTCATCCATCAAGATCTGTTTACATCACCTTTAAAACAGGCCAGAAGATGCCAAGTCTTCTTCTGCTTGCTCTCTCCTAAAGGGACAGTTCGGATTTTTATCTGATTTTATTTTCTGCAGACATTATGAGCAGTCTATTTCCAATGCAGTGCTCTGGATACATTGAGATATCAACAGATGCAACTTTTATTTAATATGTTTCATTTGTAATGCACTTTTCATCAGCAAGATCTCAAACTGTTACAGATTTTTAAGAAGTTATAGAAAAGGTAAAGGAAAATTAAAGCATATAAAAAAAACTCATCAATCTTTATTACAACGCATAGGCCCTTCTGAAAAAAGGTATAAGTTATCAAGCTTGTTTTTAAAGAATTAAGACTCTCAGTGGCCCTTAGCTGGGTAGGGAGGCTGTGGTGCGTTCATGGATCTGAGGGTATATGAAAAATGGCTCCCTTGTATTTTGGAAATATGAAATAAAATTTATTTCATTCCTATATTAACATTTACGTTTAAGATTTTCACAATCTACATTTTGGTTTGAGTTAATGTATATGTGGTGCAAATGAAAAACAGTGCTTGTCCTCAGAAGAATGATCTCTAATGTTTTTTAATTCTAACACTGTAATAAATACAGAATCCTTAAAATTATTCACACCCTTGAATAATTTTACAGTTTAAGTAATCATTCATCTCCATTTTTGAAAGGGCCTTGTCAGAATCTAATGTGAAAATTAAAGATTAGGGTGATGGCAGGATGGCTTTACAACCTTAAGAAGCTGGTCGGCAATTATTGAAAGGTTGCAATTTCTTTAATTGAATGAAGACTTTTCTGTTGGTTATCAAGAGGTGTCTAAATAATTTCTGGTATAAAATCTAACTTATCAAAAAACCTTTAAAGGGATGGTATGAAACATGTACCCCCATCTAGTGGTGCACTGCATGAATTACAACTTACAAAAGAAAGGCATGAAACATTTCTCTGTAAACATCACTAAAAGAAGCAACAGATCCAGCTTAATCACCTTAGATATATAAGCTAAAAATAAATAATGAAACACGTAGAACGTCTTTCGGAAAATAGCTGAAAGAAGCTTATTGCTTGTATGACTTTTGTAAAGAAAAGAAAGCAGCTGATAACTGATGCAGCGAAGCTCGGATTAGTTTCTGGAATATACAGGCCTGTTAATAACACAACAGGAAATAAACTTCACTGTGATATTGGATTACCTTACCTGTCCATCAGAAAGTGTGAAGCCTCTTTAATATGGAGGACCAACTCTGCCATATCTAAAAATAAATACAGAAATAAATGAAATCTCAGTAAATAAATAAGCATTCAATTAGTTGCCTCAAAAAATAATATATAAATAAATAAATGCTCAGACCCTGCCCTCCTAATTTGCATAATGAGGCAGAAATGCATATAAAATGTAAAAACGACAGAAGAAACAAATAGCATTGAAGAAATAAAAAGGGTAAAAAAAAATACAAAGGCAGAACAAAACAGAAAAAATATTATATCATGCACTTACATAAATACTTAAAAATATAAGTAATAAATAAATAAAGTTGAAGATTATAACACACAATAAATATATAAGGTAATTATTACAAAGGTAAATAAATAAAGAAGCATATTAAAAGAGATATACACATTTATATCTCACTGTATAATTTAATTTCTACCTAAATTTATTTGTTTATTGTATTTTTGGGGGCAATTAATTGAATTCTTATTTATTTATTGAGCATTTTATTATTTTTGTATTTATTTTTAGATATAACAGAGTTGGTCCTCCACACTTTAAAGCCCCAATACTATAAATTTAACAAGGATCCCACTGGTAAAAGCTGCCCTGATGCTGTTTTCCCCCAGTTATTGGTTCTGTGTCTATTTTTTTTCTCTTGCCTCTCACTAGACAAAAAATAAAGATGGTCCTCATTGTAAAAGAAAGAGGAAGGTAGAATGATCTGTGATTGTTTTGCTTGTGTTGAAATCCTCCAACGAAAACATGTTTTTTGGTTGAGGGAACCTGTAAGGCTGACAAGATTGTTCCCTTTTTTTTACCTTTGCTACACTGTCCCTTTAACCTTGTTTTATCTTTTGCGTGATATCTGATTCCCAATATTATTATTAGTATTAAAATATTTCTTGCTTCACAAACAACATTCTAAGTCGAAACTGAAACAGGAATGATAAAAATATTTAAAATATATTTTCATAATTTATAACATAATGTTACATGTCCTGACAACTATGAATAATATGTAACATGGCTTGCCACAGTTGGATGGATAAGACTAGGAACTCTACATACAGGTGATAAAAAGAGACATATGGAGGCTTTTACTGACCCCAGCCACTCGTCACAGTGCCTGTTTCCTGCTGAATCTGCGTCTTCATACAGCATTACATCACTGCATTTGGAAGCAGTTATTTTTTTTTCCCCCTTAAATTCAACATTTGACATCATTCATTCATTTAGGGCATAAAACATGTCCCGCTGTCCGCCTGGTTCCTACGGAGTCCAAATGAGACAAGACCGCATGCTTCCTGCCAGGGTGGCGTTCCAATTTCATGTGGCTTCTGCTTGAAGCATGAAGCGCCTTTTCAGAAACAGAAATTCAAAGCAAGCTTTCCTCCAGTTTAGAAAGAGCAGCCTCGTTTTAGGCTGCCCTAACTGGTTTTTATTGGAGATCTCATACTAGAAATTCTGTTTGAGGCTGGTTTCTAGTGTTTCCCCTCATTTATAATGACTATTTCTCCCACTGTTTTAGGGCCGTGTTTGAAATGCAGTTTGAAGTGGAAAGGTTTGGCAGTTTTCCTCCATTGTTTCCAAGCTGTGTCAAATCAAATCTGGGGGGAAAATATTTCTGCTGATGTTTGCTAATTTTAACAATGCGTTTTACAATTGATCACATTCACTTTTAGAGTGCTTTACTGATATCATTCACTTAGAAATATCTGAAGGGTTTTCTTTAAACAGAAGCTAAGCTGGTGTCTGATCCGCTCTTGAAGGGTCATTACAGGAACTCCCTCATTTTCATCTCAGCAGCGGCTGAAAAAACGCTGCATACAGATATAAGTATTTCCGTGTGAGGAGCCGTATATAATTAGTGGAAGCTCTTGAGGATAGACGGCTTTTATTCTTTTGACTATTGTAAATTTTAACCTATACCCTCTTTCTACTCGCTGGTATATTGTCAGATAATATTGAATTCCTTTATCTCCCTCTTGCAGTCACCTATATCATCTGGACCTGTTTAACCAGTCATCTACAGTGGGCCCAGTCTGCCACAAAGCAGCTTCCCAGGAGGAGCTGCATTATTCAGAACCGTTCTCGGACTTCGCTCAGCACAGTAATCTTTGCACCAGCAGGTCCGCCGAGGAGAACGGGAAGGCCTC
Source organism: Cyprinodon diabolis (assembly GCA_030533445.1). Taxonomy (NCBI): domain Eukaryota; kingdom Metazoa; phylum Chordata; class Actinopteri; order Cyprinodontiformes; family Cyprinodontidae; genus Cyprinodon; species Cyprinodon diabolis. The sequence goes on from CM060082.1 coordinate 10,580,952, forward strand.
TGCAGTGCATCTGCTTGCCTTCTTCTCTCATATAAAGAAACCCACCAAGATGCTTTGTAAAGACAACAAAATATAAGAGAGAAATTACTCTGTGGGCGCTTCACACTCAGTAGTTTTCACTGCATGCAATAACAGACCTAACTTTGCTTGTGTTGAAGAATCCAATTCGATGGACTGTATTTCCATCATTTGCTGGTGAGACGTGAAATATTTGCAGACAAAGCTCCTTTTTTTCTCTTTTTCTTTGATATGGCTCATCAAGTACAAATATCAAATGAAAGGCAGCTTTTGTTGCCATTTAACTGGAGCTCTTTATTGATCCCTGAGGGGGATTCAATTTGTGGGTATATGGAAATATATATTGTACACTTCTCTCCTAGAGTCTATTCTCTTGAAAGGGTTTTATTCACTCTGATGATTTAGAATTATTGCCTCAAAAGATGAAATGATATATTCTGGCAACCAAATCTAAAAAGAAACTCCACAAAATGGCCCCTTATGAAAGTTACACAGTGATTCATTGACAAGTAAAGATAATAAAAGGTTTTACAATAGTTCTGACTCAACATTTGTGTAGTCGCCCAACAAAGAATGTGGACGTGTTGCAAATACTGTAGTTTTTCTGCTCCTCACTGATTTACTGGTTACAAGGCAAAGATGTTTACAAGTCATTGTTTCCAGGTCCAAAGTCGTACTTCTTTGAACAGCAAATCCAAGTAAAACAAAGAATATTTTAACTGTCGTTAAGATGAAAGGTGCAACAAAATTAAGGATTCTCCCACCAAGCCACTATTCATCACAGAAAAAAGTGCATCAATTAAAGCTACATTGTGTAATAATTACAGGGATATACAGTCAGAAATGTAATATATTATACATAACTATGTTATTTATCATCATCTAAGAGCTCAGCTTCTTAACCTTAATATTTGCGTTGCCTTAGAATTCGTTATTTATAATTACATAGGAGCAGGTCTCGCAGCCATGGAGGCAGACATCTTTGCGCTACGGCAGCGCAGAGGCAACAAACTAGCGATTGGGAGATCGCCCATTACGCTCGAAAGTAACTACGGCAAGTTGAGAGAGATGAACTGAGACGGTACTGAACACACAGACTAATGAAATACTATCTGTAAAATTATCTATGTAAACAAACCTCATCACTTGAGAAGGTAGGTGATGCGGACGTCGTGGAAGACATTTTGTCCCGTAACGCTCGCCGTACTTTTGGGGGGGAGAAGCGGTGGGGGGGAGATGTTCATGTTGTTGCGGTCTGCAGTCTGGACGTTAGATGTCGCTGAAAATTACACACTGTAGCTTTAACTACATATTTAAAAAAATATTCAATGACTTTCTGAGCCTGTTGACTACCTTTTACATTTTCTCCATTTAACTACTTTGCTGATGTGATCAATGGGCATGCTAAGAGCAGTCTGGCAAAATATGATTACACCATTTGTAACTGCATTGTAGTTGTTTATTTCTTTAGATTATGCATTATATACCATAAGTATAAAACCAAAGGAAAAAATAAAAAAGACTTATTTATGAATAAATCCAAAGCCAAAAATGTTAGGTAGCAGAAGTAGCGTAAGATCCCACAGACGAGTGATATTCTCTCAATAAATCTGAGATGCTTCTGTTTTAAGACATTGTAAATCAGTTGAATAAATCTAGAAAGATCAGAAGATCAGAACGCTCGCCGTACTGTTGGGGGGGAGAAGCGGTGGGGGGGAGATGTTCATGTTGCTGCAGTCTGGACGTTAGATGTCGCTGAAAATTACACACTGTAGCTTTAAGAAGAGAAAAAAAATTACACAAAGGTAAAAAGTATGAAAGAATTTATCTTATAAAAGCCTGCATTTCTCTTACTTTCAGTTTACATCAACTCTTAATTCTTTGAGAGGTAGGTTAGGCTCAAGCCCTTAAACTTTGAGGCTGCACTCTAAGTGAAGAATCAAGTATTTCAGAGATAAGTCCAAGTCATGCTATTAGTGTTTTAGGGGCAAGGTCAAGGTCCTGATACCACTTTGGAAACTGCAAGCAGTATGGAATGAGGTTGGAAGAGGAAGCAGGATGCTTTCTTTCTGTAGTTCCTTTAGCACAGAGTCCTACTGACGCTCCTTTCCGCCACATAGGAGCAAAATGGATACCAAAAACCATAGGCATGACAGGATGCACACCTCAAGGACTTTAATAAAAGCACATTAGTTCTTCACAAGTTCTCTGCATGACATAAAGAAATGTCCAAACTTTTATATGCTTTCGTTTTTATAAGGAATCGCTGCAGCCGTTTGCTATATGTGTGTATCTTTTTTTTTTAATTCCCTCTTCCTCTTTCTCATTTTCGGAGGAAAGCTGTAGTCTCGGTTTGACTGGAATCATCCATGTGAGTGTCTGACACATAAAGATGTAACAGAAGTTCCTTTCCTACCTTTGACAGAGTTCCTACTGATGACCCTACGAAAGGTGAGGAAACAGGAACTAGGTTATAACAAAATCTTGACTGTTCAGATCGAGGGCAAGTCAGGTCCAAGTCCAATTCGAGATGGATTAGAATGGAAACTAAGAGCCAACATCAGTGTTTGACCCCATCAATGTACTTCTAGAACTGTCAACAATCCCCACAAAAAGTCTCTTTAATCTTGTGGGAAGATTTCCCAGAAGACTTCAAAGACTACAAAGGGTAAACATATTAAGCCCATTCTTTTCAATATGATAAAAGCTGTTCTGAATAATTTTACTGCTTTCATATCCACCACATTTAATTGTTTGGCAGGTAGATTTATGGCTCATTACTGTTTGTTCGCTCCCTCCAGATGAAATGCTGCCAGAAAATAACACAAGCAGCATCTCTGGAGCTGTGATAACACAGCGATATGGATCTCAGGTAGCAATGCCTGCTGCTGGGCTGGATTATGAAACATCACGCCTGCACTAATGACTCAATTACAAAGCAGCAGAGGAGGATATTTAAAATCACCTAAAATGTATCTTTTTTTAAAGCTGTTGGTATAGAAAGGATTTTCTAATCAAATTATTTGGAAAGAAAGCATTAACAGGTAATTTCTTTTTAGTTCACTGAAATCTATAAGACTCATGATCACTTCAGTGAATCCTTTCGGAAAGTTAGAAAGAAGTAGAACAAGAGGATGGTAATTTTATTCAAGGAGACATTTGCAGTTAATATTAGCTTAAAAATCTTTAAAACACAGCTCATAAATATAGGAAATAAGAACTGAGGCTTTGAGGTAATAATAATCATCCCACTCCCAGCAATAACAGTCATTACAGGAACGATGTACCCGAGCGACCTCCACACCGCAGCAGAGGGGGACAGGATTTCCCCCCCGCGCCATCAAACTCAAACCAAGGACGAAGTAAGGGTGGAGAGTTTTCTCTACCTGCTGACAAAGGGGAAAAGATGATCACTCTAAATGCCTAGCACTAAATCTTTCACACTTGTCAAGTCCATTTTGTTCCTGCTGCCGGAGCCGACCCCTCTCTACATCAGCAGGGATCTGGCCTTGGACGTCAGAACAAAGGGGGTGCTGGGGGGAAGAAGGCTGAGATGGAGGCTGAATTTATAACCCACCTTTATGCTTCAAGTCCTGACATCTCCCAACGTGTTGCAGGGATCTGATGGAGATATGCAAGGACCAAACACTCAGATAGCAGCCAGTCAATTTAAAAGTTAATTGTCTAAATACAAGATGGGGAGTGGTGGCCTAGTGGTTAGGGCACAGTGCTTGGAATCCTGAGGTTCTGAGTTTGAACCCCACTGCCACAGACTGCCACTCTGTCTCCCTAAGCAAAGACCCTTAACCCCACACCGCTCCCCGGGTGCCGCACAATGGCAGCCCACTGCTCCCCAATGAGTGGGTTAAATGCAGAGAGTTAATTTCGTTGCTCTGTACTTGTGAAAGTGTAACGACAACAAAACACTGGAAAAAAGAAAACAAGAAGCATTCAATCAATTGAATGCAGAGTCAGGTTATTTAAGTGTAGCATTAATTTTGAAGACAATGCTTTCCAGACAATTAGAAGATTGTATGAGCGTTAATAAAAAACAAGCAGGTGACATGGAGGCAATGAACTTTTAACTTTTCTGAATGGCTGGCTCTTAAGTACTGCATCTTCCTCATGACAATAATCCATGGGTTCAGGGTCTGGGTCACGTCTGGTTACTGGTAATAGCATAATCACTGAAGCAATGTCCAGGTCTTGCCTAAAAAAGGAAGTACCCATAAAACTTGTCAACACAGGAAATCCTAAACAGGATGAGATGAAAAAAATTGTCATCTTGCTGAAATCTCATGACTGCGTTAAACTTTGCTTCCTATAATCATATTGTTATAAAGTTTTGGGTTATGTTCTGACAATGTTTTATGTTTATAAGACTCTCTTCACTGCTTGGTATAACATTAATGCACTCTTTCTTTAAGAGCAAGTATCTTTTATTTTCTTCATTATTTTTTAAAGACAGCAGACAGCCAATGGGACTTGGACAGAAGAAAGAGTGAAGCATCGATACATGGGTCGCTCAAATGCTGTGTAACTGCTGTGCACCGCTCTGACACTCTAGTGGAACTTTTAGTGTCATCTTGCAGGATCTTCAACAGACCTGACTTCCACCTCTTCACTAATCTAATTTACTCACTGCAGGCCTTGGTTAATATGCTTGGTTACAGGAACCTCTCTTGAATGCCAGTGTTTTAAACTTTTTTCCTATTATCAAGTAGGCAAAACATTGTGATACCTCTAGAGTCACCTCCAGGTGTGGAGGTTACTGTCACAAGTGCTCCAATAACCATAGGCACTACAGTTGCCTTCCCCTTCTAGGCAATTCTGCTAACATTGCGCTGTGCCTGCAGCAGCCTGTTACGAAAGCTCTTTGCTCTCCTATTTTACTTTCTCTTCTTCAGAGAAAGTAGACCAGACATCCCTGTGAGACCAGACATCCCTACAGAACTAAGGAGAAAAGGGAGAGGATGCAGGGGTTGCAGGACGAAGCCGGACCTCCACAGATGCCAAAGCTGCATGCAAGCGGATCCACGGGGCAGTGAACAGACTGCAGACACAGCACCCCCGTACTGTCCTGCTCCTTACTGGAGACTTCAGTTGAGCCTCCTTTTGTTTCACCCTCCCCACGCTCACCCAGTATGTCACATGTACAATAAGGAAGAATAAAACTGAAACTTTTTTATGCTAATGTAAAGGACACCTACACCTCCGCTCACCACTAGGATGCTGGGATCACAAATTTGTCTACCTGCTCCCCCATTACACACCCATGGTGAGAGGGAAGAAAGTGCAGAAGAGGTCAGTGAAATTTTGTTTAGATGAGGCCATTGAGAAACTGAGGGAGATTGTGGATTGTTTCTGGTGCATCTTTGCATAGCCTGAATGTGGAATCTTGCCTGATATGGTAGATGTGACCCTCTATTGCTCTGGTGCCAAAGGCCTGCTCCTGTGCTGCCATGATCATTGCTTCTGTGCTGTCCTTTAGCCTGGCCCTCGCTAGCCATTGGTAGAATTTGGTCTTATCAGCCTCCTCAGCTAGCTGGCAGTTGTACATCCCAAACATGGGTTTTTCCTCTCAAGATAATTCCTCCAGTTCTTTTTCTTCCATCTTCCATTGTTTAAGACATTGACTGAGTACTTCATCACTTTGTGCCATCTTCCTGATGTGTTCTTGGAGCTTGGATGTTTCATCTTCAATGGTGGCTCTGATGCTCACTAGGCTCCTTCCTTCTACTTTGCTTTTAGTGTATAGTCTGGATTTGGTCGGGATCCACTTTGCATGGTAAATAGCTTTTGTGCTTTAACAGCAGGGTATTTCTTCCTTAGGCCATCTTATTTCTCCAGCATGGTATCTTATTATTACAGGTACTTAATGGCATAGCTATTGACTGCTGAATCTTTCTGACTTCTTACAAATTTGCCTTCCCCATTGCAGGTACTTGACTGTGGTACTTGTCCTATCTGTAGATCCTAGTGGTGTGTTTGAGCGAGTAAATGGCTTTTTAATTCTCAAAGTACAGGAGAAGCAGGGAGAAAAGAGCATCTCTTTTGTATATTCCAAGATTTTTGTGAGTGAAGTTGGCCTCAACTGTGGTTTTACGCAGCCCTATGGAGTTGCAGTAAAGGCTCTTAGAGTGCTTTTGACCTTGTACAGCTTCAGGCATTCCAGGATCCATCTGTGTGGCATGAGTCATGGGCTTTTTTGTAATAATCCCACAGGTTTGTATGTATGGTTAGTTCCTGGATAATATAAACATTACATGAAAAATATATCTATATATTTTCTTATCTGTAATTTTAAGAGATCACAGTCTATCTACGATTTAAATAACTAACTACATTGCTCTTTGAGACAACATTATAGCTACTACATTGCCCAGTTCTGCTCAAGCAAAGTCATTTCGAACATTTTCTTTTGTCAAGTTTCAGTTCTACAGATATATTTCAGCACTGTGCATTGACAAGAATGACCTTGTATGGGCTACACAGCAACATGTTGGGGTATATTAACTTCCATTTTGTGAAATGATGTCAAAACAACTATTATACACTTGGGTGGCAATGTGATTGTCACAAGGTTAGATAGCTCATATAAATGAAAAATAAAGTCTCTGAAGCATGCTGGGTGCTGTTTCCAAGGGCTCTGAGCAGACAAGACAATTTCAGCTGAGATTTTCACCTCAGAGATACAAAAATGGTGGAGTGTGGGGGTTGAAAACCTTAAGTTTTATTGTTTTGTTACTCCCAACACAGCTAAAAATAATAATACACAAATAAATGCATAGTACCCGATGATCATTTTAGCATTAAAAAGTATTTTTCAAAATATATTGGGTTACTGTAAATTTTCCAGCAGAAGATAAAAGCTCCAAAAAGGTTGCAATGACCTTTATGGGAAACATTAAATTGCCACTCCTATTTCTTTCAGACAACTGTCACCAGCAAACCTTATATTAGTGAACAGTGTTATATTAAACAAAAATATTTATTTGAAATCTTTTTGACAACATTTCTTTATTTGAATTCAGAATTCTACCAAAATTGCACAATGCCTTCTTTCTTATAAAGTGCTTTTTCTAAGTCAAGAAACTTAACCAGATAGCTTCAAACCAGAGGTGGGAAGATCTCCTAGGATCGATACTATCGATCTATCGAGCAAGCTGACCACCTCTACAGCTGAGCTGCTGATGAGTAGTGGAGCGTGGTTTGGTCGGTTCTTCCTGAAGTTGAGGATTATCTCCTTCGTTTTCTCCACATTCAGGATCAGGCTGTTGTCTCTGCACCAGCCCACCAGCTGCTCCATCTCATCTTCAAATCATCGATTGTTAATGATGTGGTTGGTGGTGGACCTGGGGATGCAGTCCTGTGTCATCCGATTAAACAGCAGGGGGCTCAGGACACAGTCCTAAGGGGAGCCTGTTGTTAGGGTGATGACATTAGAGGTGTTCTGTCAAACCTGGACTGACTGAAGTCTGTTTGTGAGTAAGTCTAGCAGCCAATTGCAAAGGGGTATATTGAAGCCCAACTGGTTCAGCTTGCCTATCAGATGCTGTGATGATGATGATGTTGAATGCTGAGCTGAATTCCAGGAACAGCATCTGCGCATTGGTATTCTCCCCAAAGTGTGCTAGGCTCAGGTGAAGAGCAGAGGAGATGGTGTCCTCCGTGGAGCGGTTCTGTCGGTAGGCAAACGGGAATGGGTCGAACGTTGTGGGTAGACTGGAGACAATGTGTTCTTTAACCAACCTTACGTAGCGCTTCATCATGATGGGAGTCATTGAGTGAGGTGACCTCAGACTTCTTTGGGACAGCAATGATGGTGGCAGACTTAAAGCATACTGACACTATGGATTGGTCCTGCGAGGTGTTAAAAATGTCTGTGAGGGCACCCGCCAGCTGACCTGAACACTCCTTTAACACCCGCCCAGGTATGTTATCGGGGCCTGGGGCCTTATATACTTTGTCAAACCTTTTGTTGCTATTTTAATGAAAGTCTGTTAGGTTACAGACTCGATGGTATTTGTTATGTCTACAGACAGATATTCTTTGCATTTTTGCAGAAGAATATCATTCACACAGTATGGTGCTGTAACCATCATGATTTTCTATGTCAGATGTAGACTTTAAATTCTTATTGGCTCTTGTTCTAACCATGGCACCTTCTTCAATATGTCTCATAGACCATTCTTGACTAACAGTACATCATCTGTACTGTCTAAATTTGCAGAATGTATGCCTAATGATGTATTGCTGACTAGTTATAACTAGTTAAACTTGAATTCATGTAGGAGAATCAGAGTTAAGAGTTAAAATCTGGCTTGTGAGACTATGACAAAAAGAAAGACCCAGCAATTTTAGTAGCCAAATTTAGCAAATATACAACGAAAACCAAAATAAAAGAAGTATTTTTAGTAAACATACGCAGATAATTCTCTTATTCATCCTGCCCAGAATTCCACTTGAAACCTGATGTAGGTTGGTGATCAGTACCTTTCCCCTCTCTCTAGCCTTTCTAGCCGCACTCACTTACATAGCATGTCTTGATTGATGTTGATTTGATCTTGATTTCATACATTTTTGGGGGAAAATCTAGAAACTTCTTTGGTTTTGTACAACAAGAGTTTATTTAAAGGAAAAATCCGGTCAACAAGGAATAAACAAGGGATCATTATCTATAACTAAAACTAACGCAGTTAGTGATTTATTGAATTCGATAAAAAATAAAAATAATAATTTTCATTGCAATCACTGAGTCTGGTAACAGCCATTTTTGACCAAATATAGGAACACCTCACTCCTGACATCTTCCGGCAGTGATGTCATGCTGCGGTTAGCCTAGCACCATTCTCCCCGCTTTACAAGCAAAATCAGTGGGAACTACTAGACACATCTGCAATCAACAACAATTATTTAAGATTTCAAGAGGACTTCAACATCAAATTCGCGAGAGCTAAAGTTAAACTGACAATGCAGACGTTCAGGCAGTTGGATGTGGTAATACATTGGGTAAAGTGAAAAAAAATTTGTTTTTTCACCTTTCCGATTCATGATCCTCCACGGATGGGTTCGTCATTGGATTGCCAACTTGAAAAGGGAGGATTTGCCATCAAACTTCTTGCCAAAGAAAAAACACGTAATATGTTTCGAAGAAGAATGTTTTCAAGATGACTTAGATAATAGTTTGTAGTGACAAACACTAGATAAAGCATCAGGACTTTCTCAAAGGCCGATACCGTACCGTGACATCACAAACTGGTAGGTGGCAGTAGTAATCTGTGACAAACATGGATGTTTCCAGTAAAACACATTCAAATTAAATCACTCTTAATTAAAGACACTTATCATTTATTGAGGAGTATGTAATAATGTCATATTTAAAATACTTTCAGAAGTTTGTATTCTGAATACTACCAGACTTTTCCTTTAATTTAAAGATCCTCATACAGCTGCACAGCTCTTGTATATATCCCTGAAGAGCACTGATGATGCATACAGAGTGTTAGAAATAGTTGCTCTGCTATCTTTCAAAAAGAGATCTGCATGTCATATCAGTAAAAATGTATTTTCAGGCACCATAGAGATGCAAACTGGAAGACTAAGAATATCTGATCTTCAGTTTTTGGAAACTTTAATAGCTGACAGGCTTAAATAAGCTTACTCCTGAGGTGAATTTAAAATTCTAGCATATCTGTAGCAGTGACTTCTGCAGACAAGGAGATTTATCTCCTTTCTGCTGTATTTGCTGTGACCACATCATGGCACTGTAAGTGATAAGAAGCATGGTAAAAGAGTGAGAGGGATTTATCTGCAGCAGTGCTGAGTGGGGAGCTGATAACGGGGTAACCCAGATGACTTGTTTTGACAGCAAACCAGCAGGAGCAAAGAAGGAAAAAAAAACTGTGTTAACAGCATTATGTAAAACAGGGAGACGCATTCTAATCAGTAGTCACAATGATGAGCCACAATATATGACCAAGAATGGGTGCTAAAATAGTTAAGAGTTTTTATAATGAGCAGAAATGACTACGGTTTCTGGTATTGGTATTAGTAAGAAAAAGAAAAAAAAAAGAAAAACTCTGAACATCTGAGAAGACAAACAGTAGATCTACGTATAAGGAATTTGGAGTTAATCTGAAACAAAGTGGGTACAGTGTTTAGCAGCAGCCCAGGTACCCCCAAATAACATCACTTTCACTGTCCATAGTCCATAGTGAGACCTGTCTACATCATGTGAAATAAGATTAAGAAAGAAGCACCTGGTCTTTTTGGTGTGGCTGCTTTAGGGAGTTCATGAGAATGATCCAGATATATAGATGTCTTTTAATGGTTGTAATTTATTCTGAATATTAAAATCTAACTAAACTGTTTTAATATTGGAAAATATTTTAATACAGGCTGCTCGAGGCTACCCAATACACTTCAGCTGCCCAGGATGTAGTATAAACAACTGGAGGCCATTTCATTTTATACTTAAAGTTTTTCAATTTTTATATGTATAAAAAAGATTAATTTCTTTTTTTTTGAATGGTAAAAAGAGAGAAATTCCCAGACTGTGTACTAACTCAATCTGGCCTGTCCCTGAACCAAATGTTATGCTGCTGTTTACGTGATGAAGGAGGGACTTATCTCATGTAAATATCCAGCAAAGTGCTGGTGACATATTTAAAATATATAGCAGGACAAATATTTCCTTCTTCTTTTGGGCCGCCCCCCCCCGGTCAAGGGCTATTCGACTCATTCTAACCTTTGCTTGGAGGAATCAACCTTTAAAAGATGATAGTGGCAGCATCATGCTTGGGGTCTGTTTTGCTGCTAGTAGTACTGCTTTATTGCACAAGATGGATCAATAATAAACGGAGACTTAATCTAAACCAATTTCATCTTCACATTTGAAAATAGTATTTATTTAATGTCCCTAATTGATACCTTCAAGGCTGACTAAAATTCACAGCTGACTACGACAGGAATACAATTGTCCTTGATAGGACGTGTCAAGGTTTAAGCTATTTGGAAAATAACAAGATGTCCTTTTTAAAGCTACAGTGTGTAATAATTACAGGAATATACAGTCAGAAATGTAATATATTATACATAACTATGTTATTTATCATCATCTACGAGCTCAGCCTCTTAACCTTAATATTTGCGTTGCCTTAGAATTCGTTATCTATAATTACATAGGAGCGGGTCTCGCAGCCATGGAGGCAGACATCTTTGCGCTACGGCAGCGCAGAGCCAACAAACAAGCGATTGCGAGATCGCTAAAACGTCACAACGATGTAGAAAAAATAACGGGTATATTTATTATCTTAAGTCTACATGAAATCTATACCCTACACAGACTAATGAAATACTATCTGTAAAATTATCTATGTAAACAAACCTCATCACTTGAGAAGGTAGGTGATGCGGACGTCGTGGAAGACATTTTGTCCCGTAACGCTCGCCGTACTGTTGGGGGGGAGAAGCGGTGGGGGGGAGATGTTCATGTTGCTGCAGTCTGCAGTCTGACCGCTAGATGTCGCTAAAAGTTACACACTGTAGCTCCGATTCCTCCTCTGCTCTCTCCTTCGGGTCTGCGTACTGCAGCGTCACCCAGACACTGCACCTGTAACGCTGGTTTCTTAAAGGGACAGCGACGTTATTTTCTGTCTACAGACTTTTAACCAACTACTTATCCCTATTTATGTTAGATCCCTATTTATGTTAGATCCCTATTTATGTTAGATTTTAACATGGGTTACACTTTTCTTTAAGAAAACCAAATCTTGTATCTTTTTGTCCATGTTTTTCATGACACTCCGTAGGTGAAACCAATCAACCTTATAAAGACAGTGTACAGTTTTCAATGGAGGTGCATTTGTTGCTCAAGGATATTTGAGTACTATGAATAAGTCAGTTACATAATATAGTTTTTCTCAGCCTTTTCTTGTTTTCTTATAACTCTTAGAAGCAGTGATTAGCCCATTGGAAGGTTTTTAATCAAATAAAAACAACCAGTTTATTTTAAATAACCTCCTGTGTTTTACTCTAATATTGAAAAAGCGATCTGTGGAGAAGATACTCTAAGACAGGCCTCGTTCTTTTTAACAACATGAACAATAACAGCTTTTCATAGAAGAAGTTTGGCTCTTAAAGGCCCATTTAGCATAAACAGAAGTGCTAAGATTATTATTCAGCCGCCTTATAAAGTCGCCCAGTTGGAGTTTTAAAAAGACTCGCCTCAGAAAGTTCTCACATCCCACTGTGAATATGTAAAGTGAAGCTTCTCACTTTGAAAGAAATTTAAGAGAAAGAAGCCATCTAATTTAGGTTTGAATAAAAATATTCCTGCTGCTGTCCAGGCTTAAAACTAAATGAAGTAGCTGTTTATGCTTCACTTTATTTTATGCTGCTTTGCTGTTAATCTAATGGAGATGCTGTTCTGCAGCACGCATGAACAGAAATGCTGTGTTCTCCTATAGAGCTGGATGCTCGTGTCTTACAGGCCTAGCCTTTCATAATGAAAGGTGTGGAGACATCTGTTTCCGCAGGCAGTAATTACGTTATTGTATAAGATAAACAAAACAACTTATAATGAGATACCACATAAATCCACAGAAGCAGACAAAAACTCATACACCTTTGATCACTGAAAATGGATGCAAATTTACCTTCTCTGCTTCTGAAAACCCAAAGTCTGGAATGATACTAATTATCTCTGCACAGTAACCGCCTGCTGAACATATAACTACGACTGACTCAACAGAGGGGAAGACAGTGAAATGTGTGTCTCCAGATTGTAAAAGAGGTGGAGCGCGGCACGAACATCTGGCTGCAACGTCACCTCGGCGGTCCTATCTGCAGTGCGGTTCCAGCCACAGATAAAAGGTTTGGCTCAATACATGTTTCTATTTTGTGCCAAGGAACACTGAAATGGAATACAATTATTAGGACTTATCTATGCTGTTGGCATCCTAACATTTAGCTGTAGCCTATAAATTCTACTGAATCAAACTGAAATAACATTTAATGTGCTTTACTGATACATACATACGTACATTCATACAAATATATATATAAATATATATATATTTGTATGCATGTATATGTTTTAAATATAATTTTTTATGTTTTTCCATCAGTATTGTATCTCAAATAGTTTTGCTGACTTTAAATGAGGGCAGTAATAATAGATATATTTGCGAGCTGCTTTCAGTTTACAACACAATGGCAGGAGCAAATATCTATTGAAAAAGAAAATACCCTTAGTTTAAAGATAAAAACAATAATGATCATTAAAATTCACAATAAAAGTTTACAATAAAATCAATAAAAGGAAAAAAATATATCTGAATTCTGAAGCAGGACTGATCTGCTATAAAAGATCATCGACTTTCTTTTTTGTTAACCCTAGGGATGTTTTTATTTATAGATATGTTCAAATATGGCACATTGTTTCAATTTGTGGGACAGTCCGAAAGAAGTGAAAAATGCGGCAGGTTCCCACACAAATCTCATCTGGTCAGCCTACCTAGCAGTAGCTGGATTTATCAGATGCTAGCTCCAGCTACTGATTTTACAAATTCGTAGGAGGATACCAGCTTTTGACCAGTCTGTAATTTTTGTGATGTTGGCTAATCCAGTAATCCTGCTTTGTGTTACAGGTATCTGATTCTAAAGAGGTACAACATGTTGGGCTTTTGTTACAAATAGGCTTGCAGTTAGATGCAGAACAAAGTGTGGTATAAAAACATCCTGGGGCCCGGCGGTAGGAGCTAAGGGGTTAAAATACATTTGTGGGGCATCTGTGCTTTAAAACCAGCCTAGAAGCTGAAAACAGAGGCTTGTTGTTTCAACATCATGAAATCAGACAAACTCTGATTGGTTTATTTACACTACTCTCTATTTGTTCCCATTTCACCTTGTTTAAACAAATTTCCTAGAACAGAAAACATTTTAGGAATGTATAATTATTACAGCTGTTAATGAAAAAAAACAGAAATGTTCCATCTGGAAACAAAGGTTTATTTTTTGCCTGGTGTCAGTCTTGGAATAGTGTCTCTCTTTGCAAATTACAATACAATAAAAAATGCATTTTCCAGACTTATATGGTCAAACTTATAAGCTGAGATGCATTTATCTGATTTGTTTACAGCTTATGGTGAAAAACACATCTGGGAGAAGAACTTTAGTAGCTACAGCCATCATGTTCATTTTAAAAGATTAGCTCAACCCAGCCATCTCTGGAGCTGATTTTTCTTTATTTTTGATAAAAAAAGAATGAATAGCATGAAGTTATGTTACTGTCACTGGATTCCTGAATCTGTATTTAAAACGATAGAAGCAAATACTGAAACTGATTTATCTGCATTTGAGGGAAAGCTAATGCTTAATGTGGAAACGTTACCCCAGCTCAGAAATAACACCTTTTCATCAGACCCAGAGAGACCCACAGCAACATAAGAACGATAGATTGCCTCCTGCTGCCATTGAACCTTTGACCTTTTTGTTTTTATATGGGCTCAAAAAGCACCAGGTCAACCTGACAGACTTGAATGTTGCTTGGCTGGTGAGGTTGTATGGTGACATTCAACTATCTCCCAAGAGAGGGCTTTCTTGGCGCTGCCTCTGCATTTTACAAGGTCTCATAGTCTCAGCCAGTCCACAAGCAGGTGGGGATAATAATTAAGTATGATTACGAGACATTAATCCATCCAAAATGTGACAGCACAGCTGCAGCAGCCTTTTAGAGGCCTTGCAGGTGACTTGCAGCATACTCAGCAGCAAAACCAGGCATCCGTTTCACAATATTTATGTTTCATTTAGTTTTTTTAATTGGGAAACTGCCTCAAACCTCTCTGCAAAGACTTTATAATATACTACAACACTGTGAAAGTTAAAGCAATCTTAGTTGTAATTTTCTGCATTAACTTTTTTTATTAAATCAGCTTTCCCTTTGCACCTCATTTAAGTTTAAACGACATCTTAAACAAATAAAATCAAAGTTCCTTATGAAGTTATTTCCCTGACCTTAAAGTTATATCTATTTATGAAGTCTGTTTTGTCTTTTCCTATTAAATCCACTAATATGCAAATGAAAAAGAAATAAAAAAAAAGCAAAATATGAGGTTCTGTCCCTCCTTTTGCCTAACCTCCATATTAGTCTCAACCATGTTCAGATTTTAAAATGGCGCATTTCTCTTTTGTGTGGTTAAGATGATCGCTTTATTTTTTTAATTACATCTTTACAGAATAGACTTATTTGCATTTTTGTCAAAAAGATTATCAAAAGAGATTTTGTAAATTTTCTGAAAAGTCGATAAAAATGACATCCATCCATCATCCATCCATCCATCCGTCCATCCATCCATCAGGTGGCGACCCTGGACAGGTCACCAGTCTGTTGCAGGGAAGAAGCCATAAACTGACAGATATAAGGAGGGAAACATCATCTTCTCATTAAATGTGCATTTCATCTATTATATGAGTTTGTAACTCGAAATAAAAATTATTCAATTTTCATATTTTTTTTGTTATGTTTTTTTCTTGCAAAATATAGCGCTTTTGGCATTCCATTTGTTTAGTCGAATATTCCTCTTTAGAATAAAATCATACTTGCATAACCGTTTATAAGAGTTTCTCATCTAAACTTAAGCAACACCTAAAGGGTAACTGCACAAAAACTTTTATTTAGCTTTTTAGTAGGAAGGCCTTCCTTACAATGTTTTTAGGGGATTGTGATTATACTATTTCTGTTTTAGAAGGGTGGAAGACAGAATAGAGGTGAGAAAACCATAAGTCTGATATAAGAGATAAAACAGTAGAAGAGAACCAGACTAATAGAAAAAAAGAGTGAATAGGGTAGAAGAAAATATTAAGACTGATAGAAGGTTAAAGAATAACAAGGGGAAAAACAGATTAGTGCTGGAATTAAATAAAAAAAAAAGAGGATGGAAGTGGATAGACATGACTGAATTAATTTATATTCAGAATTGAAACTTCTGAAAGTACTTTAAAAATGAAATTATTATACACTGTGCAATAAATGATAAGTGATAATTAAGAGTAATTTCATTTGAATGTGCTTTACAGGAGACATCCATATTTGTCAAAGAGCACTACTGCCACAATGCGCTATTATCCAAATCATCTTGAAAACGTTCTTCTTCCAGATGTTGGCTACATATTTTGTGTTTTTTCTCTGGCAAGAAGTTCAATGGCAAATCCTCCCTCTTAAAGAAGGGCATTGAATGTGGGCATTGTCAGTTTAACTATAGCTCTCGCGAATTTCAGAGGTGAAGTTCTATGGAAATCTTAAATAATTGTTGTTGATTGCAGATGTGTCTAGTAGTTCCAATTGATTTTGCTTGTAAAGCGGGGAGAATGGCGCTAGGCTTACCTCACTGTGACATCACTGCCGGAAGATGTCAGGAGTAAACAGGAGATGTTTGGGAGCGGCAAAAATAGCCACTCCCACAGGGATTACGATGAAAATTATTCTCTATGTTTTTTACTAATTAACGCTAAATTCATTAAATGACCGCAAACATATTTTGTTTCAGGTATACATAATGATCCATTGATCATTCCTGCGGACCGGACTTCTCCTTTAATTTAATTTAAATGAAAAAAATTAGTAATGATCCAGATCATGTGTGAGTTTTACCTATAGATGTAAGCCACAATATGAGACTAAATTTGCTGCTTGGTTGAGTCCTTTACTAATTTGGATTAAGCAATAGTACAAAAAAAAACCCTAACAAAACCCTATCAAAATGTTAAATTTTAAATAGAGAGGAAGTGACCTTGCATTTCCTCAATACAAATTAATTTAAGAAACATACATAAGCAGCGTTAGGGTTAAACGGATCATTGAAGGACAGTTCCAAAACTTTGCATACTAATAATAATAATAAAAAAAAAAAAAAAAAAATATATATATATATATATATATATATATATATATTTTTTTTTTTTTTAACTAAACTAAGTTCAATTCTGGTTTTCAGGCACTATTTTTTATTATTACAGAGATTAAAAAAATGCAAATTTGTTGTTGGGTAATTAGTGGAATAAGGTCCATCTATATCCATTGGCAGCAGCTGACAGCTGGAAGCTGTTAGGCATGTGAAAATGGATTTCTTCTTACTGTGAGACTAATTATGGACATACTAGCTTAGTGGGAAACCTCTGGTTTGGGTGTAGAACCCACCCCACAGCGTTTGCATAACTAATAGACACATCAGCAACAGGTCATCCCAGATCATGGCTGAGATCCAAGCAGAGCGAGAACATTAACATTAAACAAATTTTTTTTTACAAGGTTTGCAGTACCTTGTATAAATATTTCTAAACGTTGAACTTTTTTTCATTACTGTATGTCATGTTACTGAAAAAGATCAAACTTTTTTTATTATGGGGGAATTAAATGCAACAGACCTTCACTAACTGGTTTATACTTCATAAGTAAATATTTGTATTTTTAAATGTTCTTAAATAAAGAATTAGAAAAGATTATATCAATATGTATCTATCCCTTCAGAGTAAATACTTACTCTGAATTATATGTATATTATATATACATATAATTCCACAGCTGTAGGTCTTTTGGGATATATCTTCATGAGCTTTGCACATCTAAAGACTGATATTGTTGACTATCATTCATTCCATAACAGCTCAATATCAGCCAAAGTGGATAGAGAGCATCTCTGCACATGAATATTATATTGATTCAAATATTAGTGGTTGTTGGGATCTGGAGGTCTGTCCACCTTCCTCCAGCAGAGGGCGCCTCTAGGTCTCCTGGAGCTGAGCTGACGACCACACCTGAGATCCATCAGTCATCAGGAGACCAGCTTATAAGCAGCAGCAGGACTTCGCTCCAGTGCCAGAGTGTTAAGCCAGTTATGGTTAGCAAAGCCTGAGCCAACCAGCCTGTCTGATTCTCTGACTCCCAGAACTTTGAATTTGAACCTGATCAGTTTTTTTGTCTTCTCTGCCTCCTAGGAAGAAACCTGACTGAACCCTGGAACTCTGGAAGAGTTTCATCTGCTGAAATCCGCCTGCCGGCTCTCAGAAGCTCACCAGTAGAATCTAACAGTCTGAACCTGCCTGCCCGCCCTCAAGAAGAGGATCGGAAGAAAGACTCTGGATCTGAACACTGTTAAGTCTGAAGTCAAGCCCGGCCGCTGCTTAGCCCTCTGCCAACCTCGAGCCTCTGGACCCAACTCGGTTCCCTCCCTCAGTTGCTAATCTGAATCAAGTCACAGGTATAATCCTGCACTATTCCTCTGACAAGGATCTCCAGAATCCAGGCTAACCTAACTGTCCTTCCCTACAGAGAACCCTGTGTGAACTGTCCCGGATCTGTTTCTCTAATTCATGCACATAACTTGTGTTTTACTTTAATAAACAGTCAAACTTTTACCCTGCCTCCGGTGTGTCCTTCATGTGGGTTAGAACCCTGAACCCAATCATGACAGAACACTCTGGCCAACAACCTAACCCAGCAGTCCACCTCCGAAGGATGATTGACGAACAAGGAGTTCAATTACAAGGCCTCCACCCTCCGTGAGTTTAAAACACGTTTGGACCAGCAAAGTCTGATTTTACAGGAATTTCAACTTCAACCCCAGAACGGAGCCAGCTCAACTTCCGGTTCCGGATCCAAACCCGCCTCAAAGGTCAGACCCAGTTCCGTCATTTCCTGAATTCCTTCCGTCACTTACCGAGAAATTTTCGGGCATTACAAGTAAATGCAAGGGATTTCTTTTCCAATGTAGACTGATTTTCGAACATTCTCCTGCCAGTTTCTCTAACGATAAGAGAAAAATTAGCTTTATTCGCTCTCAATTGACTGGAAGGGCTCTAGAATGGGCTGAGGCCCGATTCCACTCTGAATCCAGTTTCAGATGTACTTTTGAGCAATTTATCAGAGAATTCTCACAAGTCTTTAACCAAGACTCTGATAAATCTATTGATTCTCAAGCTCTGCTAAGTTTAAAGCAAGGTAATCCAACTGTAGCAGATTTCTCGATCGACTTCCGGGTCAAAGCCGTAGCTTCCGGGTGGAATGAATGTGCGCTTAAAAGTGCCTATTTTAAGGCTCTAGATGAAGAAATTAAGGATGAACTCGCCACAATCGACGAACCAGCGTCTCTGGAGGAACTAATCAGTCTAACCATTCGTTTGGATAATCGACTTCGAGCCAGAACCAGGTCCAAATCTAGAAGCCATGTTTTTTCTGCAGCTTCCCCCAAGACTAACTGCTCTTCTGTTTTTTCTGCCTCTCTGAGACTGATTCTAGACCCCGGATTCGTACCCCGTCAGCTCCTGTTCATCCATCTTTAACCCATGGGTTCTCTTCTCCTACAGAGACCTCCGATGCTGAACCTATGCAGATTGGTCATACCAGACTCACTACAGAGGAGAGGCAAAGGAGATATAAGGGGAACCTATGCATGTAATGTGGAGAGCCCGGTAAAAGCCGGGGTCCGCCAGAAGAGATGAGGAGTCTGGTGGACCATCTGCAATCTGAGAAATCTCCTCACCTGTTGTTACCTGCTACTCTGTTTGTAGCTGATCAGACTCTCACGTTATCTGCATTTATTGATTCCGGCTGTGAAAAGAACTGAATTGACTCCAACCTTGTCCAACAACTTAACATTGAAACTATTTCTTTGAAGAAGCCACTTAGAGTCTCTGCCATAGATGGTAAGAGATTACATCAGGTTACCCACCAGACTCAACCTCTTCAACTCCTGATCTCTGGTAATCACCGAGAGTCAATAACCTTTTTTGTTTTTCCATCAGCCTGTTCTTCCCTGGTTCTTGGATATAAGTGGTTAGAGCAACACAACCCTCATATCAATTGGGCTAAAAGACACATTGAATCGTGGTCTGCCTCCTGCCATGTTTCCTGTCTTCGTTCCGCAGCCCCTGTTATTCAGTCTCCTAGTAGTCAAAGGGAGCCAGATCCACCCGATTTGTCTTCAGTGCCTTCTGAGTATCACAATCTAGCACCAGTCTTCAGCAAGGTCAGTGCATTGTCTCTTCCCCCTCACAGACCATATGACTGTGCTATAGATCTATTGCCTTGGGCTCCCCTGCCTAGCAGCCGACTCTTCAATATCTCCAAACCTGAAAGAGAGACTATGGAGAAATACATCAACGAGTCCCTAGCTGCTGGAATAATTCGGCCATCTTCATCCCCTCTTGGTGCAGGTTTTTTTTTTTATCGGTAAGAAGGATGGTTCTCTCTGACCCTGCATAGATTACAGAGGCCTCAACCAAATAACAATTAAAAACAAGTATCCCCTGCCTCTGCTTGCATCTGCATTTGAACCTGTCCAAGGCACTACTGTTTTTATTAAACTGGATCTGAGAAATGCCTACCACCTTCTCCGTATAAGAGAGGGAGATGAGTGGAAGACGGCCTTCAAAACCCCTCTAGGTCAATTCGAATACCTAGTTATGCCTTTTGGTCTGACCAATGCTCCTGCCTGTTTTCAAGCCCTGGTTAATGACGTGTTGAGAGACTTTCTCAACATATTCGTTTTTGTCTATATTGACGACATCCTGATCTATTCCAAGAACCTGCCTGATCACAAGAAACACGTCCGTTTGGTTCTCCAAAGACTTCTTGAAAACAAACTCTTTGTCAAGGCTGAAAAGTGTGAATTTCATCAACCTTCTGTCACCTTTTTAGGATTTGTGCTCGAGGGCGGGCGGGTGAAGCCATCGGAGGACAAGATAAAAGCAGTTCTGGATTGGCCTACCCCCGAGAATCGGAAACAACTCCAGTGGTTTTTGGGTTTTGCAAACTTTTACAGAAGGTTTATTAGAAATTACAGTCAGACAGCCCAACCACTCACTGCCCTGACTTCCGTTAAGAAAACCTTCCCCTGGTCCGCTACGGCCGAAGCTGCCTTTAACAATTTTAAGGCTCTTTTCTCTAGTGCGCCGATTCTCATTCAGCCTGATCTCTAAACAGTTTATTTTAGAGGTGGATGCATCTGACTCTGGTGTAGGAGCAGTCTTATCCCAACAATCTGACTCTGATAGCAAGACTCACCCATGCGCCTTCTTTTCCCGCAGGCTTACTCCAGACGAACAGAATTACGATGTTGGCGACAGAGAACTTCTTGCCATAAAATTGGCTCTGGAGGAGTGGCGGCATTGGCTAGAGGGCGCTGAACACCCTGTGTTGGTATGGACTGACCAAAAAAACCTGTCTTACATCCAATCTGTTAAAAGATGAAATCCACGTCAATCCTGTTGGTCCCTATTCTTTTCCCGTTTCAACCTCATCATCTCCTACAGACCTGGTTCCAAGAATGTAAAACCTGACTCTCTCTCTTGCCTGTATTCGCCCGATAAACCTGAAGAACCTGAATCTGTCTTGCCTGCCAGCTGCACCTTTGGGACTGTTTCCTGGGAGATCACTGACCTGATCAACCTTGCCCTAGCTTCTGAACCTGACCCAGGAAACGGACCTCCAAACTGCACGTTTGTACCTACTTCTGTAAGATCCCGATTAATCCATTGAATGCACTCTGCCAAGTTTTCAGCTCATCCAGGTGTCAGCAGAACCATTGCCCTCATCACTCGCTGTTTCTGGTGGCCGTCCCTCCATAAGGACGTAAAGGAGTATGTTCTGGCTTGTCCCATCTGCTCCAGGAACAAACCGTCCCATCAGCCTCCCTCTGGTCTGCTCCACCCATTACCTGTTCTGTCTCGACCCTGGTCCCACATAGCTGTGCGTTCCAGAAAGGGCAGTGTGGCTGCAGGTTTTCTTTCCAACCAGGCAGTAGCACCAAACTCCATTCATCTCATCAAGTCATCATGTTCAGATTGGACTCACTTGATGAGATGAATGGAGTCTGGTGTGCTATTGCTTGGTTGGAAAGAAAACCTGCAGCCACACGGCCCTTTCTGGAACCAGTTTGACACCCCTGGACTAGACCATTTCAAAAATGAGTATGCTTGAATGTGAACCCCTGTAGCTCAGAATCAGAACTATCATTATTATATACAGTATCTATGAGTATGAGGAGAGAGAAAAAAAATCTATGAAATATATACAATGTACAATGTTAACATATTGACATTAGTGCAAACAGTACATTCTTGAGAAATAAACATGGTTTATATACAGGCAAAGAATAATGCAAATAGATGTATAATGTTTATTAAATGTGTAAATGTATATTGTCCACCAGTGATTGAAATATTGTTCTTGATTTTGGGATTGGACAGGGAAACAATCAGTGTACGTAACAGTTTAGAATTGTTACAGCTTTTGGAAAAACAAAAGCTGTTTGCCCTTCTCCTAATGTTCCCATAATCCCTCCCTGGTATGTTTAAGGCCAACCTTCAGCCTTCATTTGAGCATTGTTGCATTTTTGTCAATTTGGTCAAATCTTTACTCAATAATTTCTAAACTCTTGCTATGCAAGTGTCTTATCCTCTGGCAGTTGAACCTCTGACCTAGTAACAAGTCCTTTAAAGCCCCCTATACAGTTTTTTTTTTGTATACCCGTTTATTCAGCTTAGTCTTTCCATCAATACCTACTTAACCTAGCAGATCTAAAGCTAGGTCAGTATCATGCCACCATTACTGTTTCACCAGATCAACTTCTTCCATGCATTTTTCTGTCTCTGTTGCTCCTCCATAGAAAATATAGAACTTGATGGCTTTTCTGATACTGATTTATGTCCTTGCTTAGTTTAAGGGGAAAACATACACTATTTAAATTCTCTTTTTTAAATTCCTTTATTTAACACTTTCATTTTGAGAGACAGTGGCTGTGTCCAAACATCCGCCATAACCCCTATGTAGATTAGTATAAAGGGGTCTTGCCATTTTATTTGTGTCCTAATGTTTAGTGCAGGGGTCGCCAACACAGTGCCCTTGGGCACCAAGGGGCCCTCAAGGTCCGCATGAGGGGCTCTCTGCGTCTTCTGAAAATAGAACAACTCACCAGTGGGATATGTTTGAAATATTTTATTGTGTTGATCTTTTTTTTATCTTATGGAGCATTTCATCATATTAAACGTAAACATTAAACTATTAAACATTAATACAAAATTCTAGATGACTATCTAAAAGAAAATTAGAAATTAAAACAGAATAATGGGTTTATTATGTGTGAAGTTTAGGTGAACACTGACTCCCGCAGTTGATAGGTCAGTATTGGTAGCCCTTCCTATGACTCAGGCTGTGTCCGAATGTCCACCCTAAAAACTATATAGGGCCCTATATAGTGGTTACACCATTTTAAATGAGTGTCTGAACGTCTGGTGGATAAAATAGTAGTGGACTCGAAACTTCCCACAATGCACCTTGAAAAGTAGTGTTCATCCATGGTGACTAGACAAGCAGAAATATCCCAGAATGCCTTGCGCGGTCCGCTCTCAAGCATTATGGGATTTGTTGTCACAGCGGTGGGTTGCTGCCATAGGCGACAATGCCAAAGATGGCGCAGACACTGTTTGGGGGAAGCTGAGTCACGTGACCAACAGGAGTGAAAAGTAGTGATCATCTGTTCGAACGGTCAGTTAACTGAGTTCACTATAAAGTCCAACATATAGTCCCTATTCTCTACAGTGATTGATTGATCAATGGGTTAGGGCAGACATTCGGACACAGCCTCAGTATCTATGAAGTACCTTTAAGCTCTAAACAGATGGGTGACCCCTGGTCTAGTGGATGAAAAAGTAGCATACTCAAAAATCATCATGGGATTTGAAAGAGAACAAAGATGGCCCAGGCACATGGAGAGCCAGAGTCACATGACCAACAGGGAGTGAAAAGTAGTGATCATATCTCCGAAAATTTAGTAAACTGAGTTCACTATGAACTCCAGTATATAGTCTATTCTCTTAATATGGATGGAGGGGGTTAGGGGTTAAGGTTGAGGTTCACACACAGCCTCTGAGTGTATAGTCGTGAGAAATTAACACCTCACAGTGTGTGGAATGATATACACCAATGTATGTTATGCAGAGTAAATTATCTAATAATTTTCTTCTTTATTTAGATGCAATTATAAGAACAAATGCACACTGTGTTAAAACAGCACCAGGTTTTTAGGAGTTTGCCTTGAGTTCTGCTGCTTGTGTCAGGATAAATCCATCACCATTGAAACATTATTAATGTTTTTTAAAGTCTTTTCAGATGAAAAGGTTGTGTCCTCCTGGCTGTGTCCCCTACAAAATGAAAAGGGTCTCTCCGAAATTGAAGTTACATTGGATGTTGAAAGGCAGCCCACACTTTCAATGTTTTGGTCAGTTTTGATGTTGCACATTTTTCTTTTTATACAGACATTTTGAAATGAATTGTTCATTTAAGCTGCAGATGTATTCAGGTTTGTCCTTCACGGCTTAAGAAAGCTTTCTTTTTTTTTCCAAGGCTGATTTTTGCTGATCACACCTGGGCCTGATTCACCTATTCACCCAAATAAAGATAGCCCCTTTTTTTCAAACTAAAAAACCTTCCTCTTTCTCAATTTTTTTTATCATTGATTACATTTTCTGTTGCACTGGCCTTGGGATGAGAAAAGAGAGAAAAATTGAAATTGCAGCCCACTGCTTCTTAATTAAAAAAAAAAAAAGGACCACACCATTATTATCAATAAATCATTTAAAGGAATGCAGCACTAAAAGAAACAACTTCATGGTGGTCTGAGAAATAACGGTACTTAATAAGAGCAAGTATGATTGCAATTTTTCTGTCTGATTAATTCAGTCGTGCTAATTACTATTTTTTCATTGAAAAACGGTAATTATTTTTAATTTAATGTTGAGTTATTTTTTTTAGCTTGCAGGGAGAAAAACTGGCTAAATCTCAAGCAATGTGACACCAGTAAAGCAGAATGCCGTCCCCACCATTGGACATGTTCACATAGTGCAGCACCCCATAGTATCTCTTTAGCTAGAAGTCATTCATAATGCTTTTCATATCTGCAGAACATTTCAATTTATAGGGAAAAAATACAACAGTGAGAAAAAGAGTATGTCTTAAAATATAGTCAGAGAGAAAACATTTGTTTTCCTTTTTTCCAGAGGGGAAAAATGAAAAAAAACAAAACAAAAAAAAAAAAACAGATATTTTCCCAAGACACAAAATAACTATTTTTCTTCATACTGTAAAAAGGCAATTAATTGGTCACCCCAAAAATTGAAGTGTCAGAGGTGTTCCTGTTCTCTGTTTTTACAAATCAATTTTGTGAACTGTTCTAATCACCTCATGTGGGCTTGAAAGCATAACTCAAAGCTGTCAGCTATAATATGTCCTCATGGGAGCAATCAAGAACAAATATATGCCTCAAATTAAACTCCTTTTACACATGCAGATACTCTTTGGTTGTGATTTGGAGACTGATTGACTGACAATTTAAACCTAGTTAATTTACCAGCATGAATGTAATGAACAGCCTTATTCCCGTTTGCCCCATTTCTTCCTGCAGCTCAACATGGAAAACATTCATTATCAAAAAAAAAACACCTTCCTTGGACAAAGGAAAGAAAATCCTAAAAAATTACCATGTTAAAACATGTACAAAGGAAAATTTCAAAACTAATCTTCCACTATTAAATTATGGTTATTTCACTCCTTGACCACCAATTTTTCAATTTTTGTTGTATTGTCCCCGTGGTTTGAAATCTGGGACGAAACACTGGTACCATTGCAGGGATGCAGTGGCCATTATATTAAAAGTAAAACTAACCAGATTAAACAAAAAGCTCTTGATCTCAATAGGAACCATTGGGAACATAGCCAAGAATAAACATTCATGTAGAAATAAAATCGGACTGGCAGAGATGTTCCTGACTTTTATACACACTAGAAATCTATCTGGGTTGCACCAGAATTTCTTGGGTAAAAAGAAGTTAGGGTGGCCATCATGTGTAGAAAATTGGGATCAAACTTTAATATCCAAGTTTTTGAGTTATATAATGAGTGTTATTTACACAGACATAGTGTTTTTACTATAATTTTACTATATGCCTAATTTAGAATTTTTTTTTTTCAATTAGTCCACCATTCAAGCCCACAAAACAGGCTTGAATGAGAGGCAAACAGACTTTCTCAGTTTTATTCTGAAGTAGTTTAACACCTACCTACAGTAGGAGTGTTTGTCAATTCTGTCGCCTTGCACTAGAGTAATCTGTAGTTAGAGCGCTGATGTTTTTAAACAGCATTCAGGTCTGTCCTCCTTAGTAAATTCCTAGTAAGATGCAAATCAAATACCCACCTGTCGTTTTCCTTGGTTGTTGAAGCTTTTTGTTTTGGGTTTGGGTTATGTGTTTGGCCATCTGAATCCTGATGAGAGCGTTTACGTAATTTGAAATGAGTTCCAGAACCGAATTGTAGATGTTTGGAAGAAAATGCAATCCTTCCACTCTGTTCACTGATGGCTTTTTTTCTTTTAACCAATGGGCTTATACCATCAATGCTTTAGTAGCAGATTGATCTATTTCCAACAGAATGAATAGGTGTTGAAAACTCTTAGAAAAAGTGTATGAAAGTCCAGTTGCTGCCGATCTAACCTTCTTTTGTGGTTGCCATGACCCAGATGAGTGAGAGCCTATAGGGGCAAATCCACGAATCAAGATCATTTTTTTATCATCATATTTGGTTATAAAAAACTATACTTCAGCTGCTTGTAGAATATTTTGACCACCTTGCTCTTTACTACAACCCATTTAAAAGTCGCTTTATTGCTGTTACAACTACCCTTAAATTTCTACTTCTATAAATAAAAAAAATACCTGATTAAGTTAAATAATATTTCAAATCCATTTTTTTTACTGTTAATAAATAATGATCCAAATGTAAGCCTATTTGAAAAAAAAAATCTCTTTGTTACCTTAAAGCTTTTAACAGCAATGGTAACATGTTTGCAGTCAGGCTTGTTCTCTTATGGGTGAATTTTCCAAGCATAAATATTAAAGTCATAACAGTAACAAATTTACCTGTTATCTAGTTTCACATTAATCTCACATATTATCTCAGTGACAAGAAAAAACTGAAATAAACTGACCTAGATGAATATATTATGAAAATTAATCTGTGCTTAACTTTCACTCTGTGCGAGACAACCTCTCCACTGCGATTAAGCTGGAGATGGTAAGCTTCAATTCGGACCACACACGATAATGCAGAGAAAACATCACAGTAATTTAATGATTAACTTTCACAGCATAATTAGCCTGGCCAACACAAGACTGTTACATTTGGGCCACATACTCATTAGAATCAGTCTTTTTGTGGCCCAGATCTGATTTGCCAGAGGTGGACCAAACATCTGCCAGCTTTGGACCCGCTGATGGACCTGTACTGGGCAAAAACCTTTTTCAGCACTGGAACAAGTTTTTAGCTTGATAAAGAAATAGCTAAATAATTTTACCTTGAATTGTATATAATTAAATAACAGCAGGTTGAAACTTGCTTCTACATGTTATCCTTATGTAGGCTCGTTCAGGAGTGCAGAGATGAAAAGCATTGCAACAAGCATGCTTCTATCAATGCGACAGGAATGACTATGGTGAATGCAACAGAGAAACAGCGGCACAAAAATTTTGGGCCATACACCATGATAATATTGTCTTGACAATAAGGTCCTATGTGCTTGTTTCATCTTAACATGTTCACTGTTGTTTCATCTTAACATGTTCACTGGGGTAGAGGTGGCAGTTTGGCTCCACAGTGCTGCTCTCCTTTTAAAGTTTCTGCAACCCTCCCCACTTCACTCTAAAAGACAGAGGTGTGCCCAAGGTGTAGATTAGGACAAAAACACGACACCACACAGGATCTTTCTGTCTTTTCATGAAGTTGCCCAGGGGTTCACTTTGGAAAAGGAAGCCATCATGGAAAACCAGGCCCAAGGTCTAGATCTCCAAGATGACCAAAGATAAGACATGATGGTTGACATATCAGAACCAACTTAGTGCAAAACAGCAGATCTGGACTGGAGCCTGGAGCCTCCTAAATAAGCTCTTTTCTTGAAGTCTACCTGGCTGGAACAAAGGAACCTCTAAAATGTGTGTCCTACTGCTATGCTGGAATGCTGGAAGAAAACTCAAGCCTAATGAATTTGCAGGTCTGGCACTATTAGGTACAGATTACCAAGTTGAACAATATGTATTTAATGACTATAGACAAAGCTGATGGACCACATTATGTTAACATGTTTGAGCTGTTGCTTATTGAGCTAAAACAAGTTTTATTTCACTAAGGGTTTAAGGGTTCAATAAACAAAAAAAGGACATTCGTTCCTGATTAAGCAAATCATTTAATAATACATCATTGGCCAAATAATGTTTTATTCAGCTCATGGATTTGAATTGTGAATTTGTTTGAAAACATTCCAATTGTTTCAAATTAGTTAAATGCTAATTTGATCATACCCCAAATTCTTTTAGGTAAACCTTGGTTCTCAACCACAACATCCACTGAACTATTATATCATTGCATCATCTCATGATTAGTGTTTTCAACCATGTTTTTCCTATGTACAAAGAAGAGTTTTTAACTGAAATATGCTTGACTTTGGGCTGAATAATTTTTTAAAATAAAGTCAAATATTTTGAATGGAAGCTGTGTAATGATCCTGGCACCTTTAGGCTAGGCTTTTTCCTTGTCGCTCTCCTCCTCCATTTCCCTGCCCTTTGCTCAGTAGTTCCCCCTGTTCCTGCTGCTCTTTAACCCTCTGGTGCCAGATTATTTAAGCTGCCAGTTGTTGATCTGTTTTTGCCCTTGGTCTTCTAAGTTTTCAACCGCCCCTGTTTGCTCTGTTTTTCCTGTTCTGTGCTTCTGGACATGGATTCTGCCTGCTGCCGACCTTGGACTTGTCTTCTGACCATGGCTTGAATTACCCTCCTGGATCGTTCGGTTCTCATGCATGCTGTGGCTGCTGAAGGATGATGTTCCTCTTCTCTCCTGGAGCAAAGAAGTTCCACTTCTCTGGACAACACTCCATCTTCTGGGCACAGACTTAACTTTGCCAGATTGGTGGCTTTCATGCCCCTTATTATCCATCGCTTGTGTTTTGAAGTCACTGACCTGAGCCTCTACTCCTGCAGAGTTTCTAGTGAGCCTGCCGCAGCAGACGAGCAGCCACACGCTATTTCTCAATTAAATATATCACTGTCCGTCTCACCTGAATTCGTGGTCCTATGTTCTGAGACTTCTGACAAGTTGTGGCTAATCTATTCCATATATGTGCCGAATTATATGTTTGACCATGATTAGAGCTGTATACACACTTTCATTTGTTGTCCTAACCCACGGCCAGTAGGGCATGTGTTTTATTATCGATATATGAATATTATCTGATTAAATGACATATTACCACATTGAAAATATATATTAAATTGAACTTCATCTCTGTTGGGGAGCAGCAGGCTGCCATTGTGGGGTGCTAGGCTAATTCTGTGGGAGTGGGGTTTGAACTCATAACTTGTGGATTCCAAGCTCTATGCCGTAACCAGTAGGCTACCATTCCCTCTCAGCTCGATGACAAAAGCAACTCAACACATGGAACTGATGTGATGCAACTGTTGGACTTGGAAAAAATTTCAAAACTTTTTGTCAAATCATATTCTGAAAGCCAATTAAGAATGGCTGTTGTGAAGTTGGATGAAGGAGCACACTCAAGGTAAAGATTTTTCAATCAAAATGGAATGAAAAAGAAATAATGTTAACTAACAGTAATGTAAAGAACCATTTTAGAGGTTTGTGGTTATCTTTCAAAAAAAAACATTTTAAAATAGCTCCTCGAAGGTCCGTTAAACCATTCAGCATATAGCCTATGCTCCGCTAAGGTGCTGTATCCCCCCGACATCTTGCTACGGTCTTCTACTGTCCTTTGATCTCCCACAGTTCAACTCCAGAGCTGGCCCTGGTCACCCACCATCTCTACGCAGCTGAGGTTCTCCCTCTGCATTGCTTCTTGCTCTCATATCAATTACTAAATCCAGAAAATTCAATCCACTGTGTTCTGGTAAAACCTGCAAACAACAGGTAGAAGCCTCGTTGATTCTTTGATGCAGGGAAGCTACAGGAGAGCAGCTTGTTGAATGCTGTGGCAATACACTCATGACAAGAGAGAATTTAAGGCCATATAGATAATGAAACCATAGAGCCAAGCATGTATAGGCTGGTTCGCACAGAGGAAAATCTAAATTTTTGCAAAAAAGAAAATACTAAATTCTTTAGTTGAACTGCGCAGCCCTTGAATGGAGAAGAGTGAATCATGGATAAATCATGTTTCGCACTAAAGTATATAGACTAAATTTGACTCTGAGAACTTATTATGGATGCTTTAGTTTAATGCAGGTCAAGTTAGAGTTGGGGAATTGTTGAGAGCTGCTTTTCTGGTGATATTTACTGACCTCCAGAAGGTGTGCTTTTAAAGGGGGGACATTTATCTTAGCAGTAGTTGAAGATTCCCAGGAGGCAAGTAGACAAATCTTGTGTAGATGAGAGAGGTTTCTACGACACTACTGTAGGAAGGATTCCAGAGAGTAGAGACACATGCTACATAAACACATTTCTATGTGACTTTTTAGCTCGAAAATTAGGAAGCAGTCCATATCAAGCTTAAGCATGGGTGGAGAACAAGTTAAACCCTAAGTAGGTTACTCTAGGACACAAGGAAATAGAAGAGTAACCTTTTCCCATAGTGGCTAAAATATACTGTATATATTTTTATAAGATGAAAAATAAGAAGATTAAGATTTAATTCATTTGGAAAGAATGTGTTTAAATATAATTTTAAAGTCGTAAGGAAACGGATGTTCCAACTGTTGCATTTCCGAATTCTTACGAGTGGTGCCCAACTTTAAAGAGTGAACAAAGTAAATGTGATTGGTTGATTATCAAACAGGCAGGATTGTTGTGGCAGAAGGTTTGCAAGCAGTTTGGTTGTGGCCGGTGTCTCAGAAATATCTTGCTAACCAGTTAGCAACTTAGTGCTAGTAGGTTCTGAATGGAAAATTACATTGGGACCAAGTAGCACTTAGTCACAACACTGTCAAGGAACGCTATGGACAGCGAAAACATGCAAGAGGAGGAGAGCTTTGTGGCAGAGGTGGTGGATGAGTCTACACCATCATACATTTTTTATTTAGAGAAGGAAAGTGGGTACAAAGTTGTTGTGGAAGAGGACGCCAGGGCGAAAGAAGCTTGGTTTGGTGTAGAAGGCTTACAGCCGTACATGTTTAAGCCCTTGCTTCGAAAAGCTGCCAGTTCTGTTAGCTCTACGCCTGCCAAAAATACAGACGTCCATCCCTGTGAACACTGGGACGTAACTCAATGGTAAAGTAAATTATTCTTATTTCTTATTTAAACCGTTGCATATGTTAGCTGCAACATATGAATCAAGAAGCTATAACCGAAAAAAATGTGATTGGCAGATGATGTTGATATATAATTGGACAAATTTAGGCGTACAAGCTGACGTATAACTAACTGGCCTGCATAAGATAGTGGAAAAACCCCCCCACAGATTTTAAGCCAGAATGATTTGAAATTTAAATATGACTTCCCTATGACTTTAAAAGCTAAAAATACATGAATTGTTGATAGTTTAAAATGGCACAAATTTCCTATACGAGATTTAAAAAAAAGGTTGTTTTTTGGAAAAAGTCATGTCATATTTTGCAGCTCTAAACAACTTGTAATGGCTCTTTGGATATGAAAGGTTGCAGACCCCTGGTCTAGACAGTCTAGAAAATAGATGTTCTTAATAAAACAATAGCAAAGCAAGTATTTCAATGAGCATTACTGGCTTCATATTATTAATTTCAATTCAATTCAGTTTATCAATATAGCGCATATTCACAACACATCATCTCAAGGCACTTTACAGTTCACCAGATAATACAGTCAAATTGATTTAAAGTCTTCTATCTAAGGAAAACTAGTTGATTGCATCAACTCATTGACTCGAATATCATCCCTCAAACTAAGCATGCTTGTAGCGACAGTGGAGAGGAAAAACTCCCTTTTAACAGGAAGAAACCTCCAGCAGAACCAGGCTTAGTGTGAGCGGCCATCTGCTGAGGCCGACTGGGGTTCAAGTAGACAGAAGCAGAGATACAAAAGGCCACTTTAAAAGGCGGCCCCATCCGGGAACCACACAGCCAGGCAGACGAGCTCAGAGCCAACTCCCATGTCGTAGGATCAAGAGAGCACATCCAGTCAGTCACAGTCAGCAAAACAGGACTACACTGAAAAACAGACCAATCTCCAACATCTATAAACAAAGGTGTTGATGGCAGCAGCACAGCTGATATTTCCAGGATGCTGTCACAGCCAAACAGGAACAGCCGAGACAAAGCTACTATGAGAAAAAGCAGAGAGAGCATAACGTAACAGATTAAACTAACAGATTCTGCAGTTAGAGAATGGAGATAAAATGAAGCAGAATGATTAAATAGGGGTCCCTATGTCCTCCAGCAGTCTAAGCCTATAGCAGCATAACTATAGAGATAGCTCAGGATAACCTGAGCCACTCTAACTATAAGCTTTATCAAAAAGGAAAGTTTTAAGCCTACCCTTAAAAGTAGACAGGGTGTCTGCCGCAAATACTAAAATTGGTAGTTGGTTCCACAGGAGAGGAGCCTGATAACTAAAAGATCTGCCTCCCATTCTATTTTTAGAAGTTCTAGGAACCTCTAGTAAACCTGCAGAAGTGCTCTGTTAGACTGAACTGAAAAATTGTTATCCTATAATTTTCCAATAGAGGTTTATTTTTTCATAGAAGAAAGGCATGCAAATATTCAAGTTGAACCCTAAAATTGCAATTTCTCTACAGAGCTTTTTTTTTTTTATTGCTGTATCTGACTTTATTAGTTTATAAGCTCATTCAGCAGTAACAAATACTTAAATGTCTAACATAAAAGGTATAGAAAGATAGAAACATGATACAGATTTGACCCTGCCATACAACAGGAGCGCACTTACTTTATTAGGTTAATGACAGCCAAGCTGCTTATATACAGCCATGAATGTAAGCCCAGTAGTAGTATGATATAAACCAGATTTCATCTTTCAGTCAATAAAGCAATCAACTCGCAGGAGAGCCTGTGTTGCCTACATCTACTAGCTGCACTTACATGTTTGATTTGACGTGTAAATCTCAATTAAGTTTAAGCCAGAATATTATTACTAAGCCGCCATTTATCCTTTAATGTTTGCTAGTATCACTGGCATAAATAGGGCAACAACCACACACTTCACATCCTGATCGTTTTCTACCTTTAATTATATTGGATAAATTTCCTTCACTAAAAGTGTAATACTCCCTTAAAACTAACACACAAGAACAATGTGTCTCCTCCGTAAATGTGTTAAGTCCTGAGATCAGAATGAGAAAAATCAGGTAGAACATCTCCTAAAATAAGTTTTCCCATCATCCTGAACAAAAGAATCAAACACGGTTGCTGCATAACTTAAAGTAGCAGCATTGGTGCTGTAATAAAGTGTATTCCCTGTTATTATTGTTTGTATCTTATTAAACATGTAGATACATTTAAAAGCCCAAGATCCTTTACGGAACATTTTGTTAAAGAGCTGGAATAGAGCTATGCTGCTTGCCCCTTTTATTTGAATATAAGCACAAGATAAGCATAGTAATAACAGGTGTTGAAGATCAAATGTGAATGACATAAGCACAAGCGACTCCTCCCTGACGTCATATCCCTGGCACAGTGG
This sequence comes from Cyprinodon diabolis, assembly GCA_030533445.1. Lineage (NCBI taxonomy): Eukaryota > Metazoa > Chordata > Actinopteri > Cyprinodontiformes > Cyprinodontidae > Cyprinodon > Cyprinodon diabolis. Next base: position 10,614,685 of record CM060082.1, read on the forward strand.
TTACTTAAGCAATGAGCTCCCACTCCACACACTCTTGCCTGTTGCTCTCAGGCCTTGAAATTAGAGTTATACGCCGGGTTTCATCTGCAGCTATGTCATAGCCACCAAAACCCCACCGGAGAAGAGTCTGTGTTCGCTGGCCGAATCAGGCTGTATTCTGCCAATGCTTCAGAAGCGCTGAACATATACCCCCTTCCCCCTGGTCAAAAAGGCATTTAAACCCAGGAACAATCAACTTTTAGTGGCGCTGGGTACAGCTCACTTATGCATGTATACTTGGGTCAAAAACCTCGGCAAGCTTTGGATTTCCTGATTAAAAAGAATAACAATAGTCCATTCTTGAAGTAACAAATGCATGGACTAGATTCTCAGGATCACCCCTGGACATATTTCTAATTTTTGCAATATTACGGAGATGAAAAAAAGAACATTTTAGAAACCTCTTCAAAAGTAGCACCTAATTGTTTTACTTTAGTGTGTGAGATAAATTGAATCCCATCCAATTGAAGTGACTGACTAATCAGCTTCTTTTCCAAAGACTCAGGGTATACTTATACAACAGTAAACTGTTTTTTAGACTAGGTAGCATTCCCATTGCCTGTAGAGCACCATTTCTCTCCAGTTTCTTTGCAGTGTTCTCCAAAGTGTGCAGCTTTGCATTAAACCTGAGAGCCAGCTTTCTATTTTTAAAGATTTTCTTTTACAACGGGGCTACATTGTCAAAAGCAGTGCTCAGAGACCTAGCAACCCCATCATCAAAATCATTAACTGCTTGTTGACATAAAGGAGAGAGAAAGTGAAACAGATTATATAAAATGTATGGCTGCATTATCTGATGAAGTGAAAGCTTCTTTTGGGGGAGGAGAACATTTTTAGAGTAATCCTAAAGGTTATTAAAAAGTGGTCAGGGAGGACAGGGTTCTGAGGAAATACTGTTATTTCTTCTCATTCAATGCCATACGTCAGGAATGGGTCCAAAGTATGAATGTCATGATGTCACGAAGTTCAGACCCAAATGCAGAAAATCAAACAGAGAGACCAGGGAAAAGGTTAAAGTGAGGGGAAGACACAGCGGTGGAACAGGGTTTACCCAGAATGCGGTTGATAGTTGGTGAACGGAGAAACTGACTGCCACTCAGATTTCCTGCGGTACTTGAACGGGTCGTAGTGGAGAATTATCCCTTTCTCAATGAGAAAATCAAAGGATCTCTTGGGGAAAGTGGTTCCAAACCTCCTGTTTGAACCCAAGTTCAGTTTGAAGCTCAGTTGATCCTTCCAGGGAGTAAAGGTCCGAGAAATCCAGTTTGCAGAATGACTTCCTGCCGAAAGGCAAAGACAAAAACAAAGTTAAACTCAGGTTGACAAAAGCTCAGCTTGGCTAGAGTACCCTAAACTGGCAAACACTCTGGCATCGAAGTAGTGGCAGTCAGCAGATTAAAGGAATAGTACACCCAAAACATGATTAGCCTTCATTTTCTACTCACCCCCATGCTGAACAACACTCTGGAGTACTTTTTTGATATCTCAAATGCATCTGGAGATCTGGGAGGCTTCTTACTGTCTGCTGACATTCAAATAATGGAGGTCCATGGCGCCCGAGGCAGAAAGGTCCATAAAAGTCCACAAAAAACGTGTCAATATTCCTCCATACTGCTCGTCCAATGTATTCCAAGTGTCCTGAATGGGTAGGGTCCATAATTTACTCGAAACGAAGTCATTTAGAATGTTTTTAGAGCATAAACAGTAGTGTATAGGATTTCCTAAAAGCGCACGTCTGCGAGTTCACGAGCCTACGGAAACCGCGGCAGACCAAACCAGATGAAAGTGCGCATTCAGCTCGGCAAAGAACTCATGCTCTTCCTCAACACTGAAGTCCTCAGACATTTTTCTTTCGTTGTTTCTTTCTTTGCACAGGTAAACAGCACATTTCTTCTTCTACGCTTGCATTATCAAGAGCAGACGCTGAATGCGCACTTTCATCTGGTTTGGTCTGCCGCAGTTTTCGTAGGCTCGTGAACTCGCAGGCGCACGCTTTTAGGAAATCCTATACACTACTGTTTATGCTCTAAAAACATTCTAAATGACTTCGTTTCGAGTAAATTATGGACGCTACCCACTCAGGACACTTGGAATACATTGGACGAGCAGTATGGAGGAATATTGACGCGTTTTTTGTGGACTTCTATGGACCTTTCTGCCTCGGGCGCCATGGACCTCCATTATTTGAATGTCAGCAGACAGCAAGAAGCCTCCCAGATCTCCAGATGCATTTGAGATATCAAAAAAGTACTCCAGAGTGTTGTTCAGCATGGGGGTGAGTAGAAAATGAAGGCTAATCATGTTTTGGGTGTACTATTCCTTTAAGAACACTCCGTTTAACGAGGAAACCATCAGCGGGTGTGTGAGGAGTCGGACCAGAACTAGGAGCCTCCTGGTGGATGAAGGGAGACAAACACAGAAACACAAACACGAAAACAGGAGTCCTGACAATGAAGGTGAGAATTTGTGGGACTACTCACATTTTGAACGAAGCCAATGAGTCTAAGATAGCATTAAAGGTTGCACCTTTAACATTTTAAAATTTTTAAATGTTAAAGATGCAAAATGTTTTAAAATTTTAACAATTATGTTGAAATTAAATCAATGTCAACATGAATGTTGACATTCAAATCAATTCAAATCAGATTATTTATATAGCGCCAATTCACAACACATGTCATCTCATGGCACTTTACCCTACAATCAGATCATACAGTCAAATTGATGAAAAGTTTTCTATCTAAGGGAAACCAATTGATTGCATTGACTCATTCATTTTAAGTTAATCCCTCACACTAAGCATGCTTTTTTTCGTATAGTACTCTACTTCTTCAATAATATCACATAAATCTTGTACTTTGCAATCTCTTTTTAATATGATTTAGCATACATAGCTAGCAAGGTGGGCAAAAGAAAACATAAAAAGTTAGATTGTGTGAATTACTGAAGCTAATCTAGCTCTATTTGGCTTACTGTCATTTTCATAACCAACGGTGCAAAGGCTATTCAGCATAAATAGCAAATTAGATAGCTCTGGATAAAACAAAGTCTTTTGCTATTTGTTTAATCTTTTATCAAACTTGCTTTTTGGTTCTGCAATGTACATGATTAAGTCCCCCTTTATCTCAGTAGAATTGTGCTAATACTGTCCTAGTAGAGGAAGATGATCAGTTTAAAAACAAATACACAATACAGATGGTTTTTTGCATTAGGATTTAATACTTTTCTTAAAAGAAGGATTATTTAGCTCATATTTTTGTTTTATTGCATGGTAGCTAACATAAGTAGCAACTGCAAGGTAAACTGGTTGGATGTAATATGGCAATGCCTTTTCTCTTTTCAAATATCTTTAAACATAATTTATGTTGCAAATTACATTGTCTGCATATGCAACTTTGCACTGGTAACTCTGCGGCTAAATTACTATATTTAATTATGATCCTTGACCTGAATAAGGCATTTCAGCTTCCCTCACATCAAGAATTTAATTTGAGCTGCATTCTGATTCAGTTACTCGATCCATAGAGGCTAATGTAAAAGAAAAAAAATTATACATAATGAATGACAAATTACATTTGCTGCACAAGGCACAGAAACTGAGAGACACCGCACACACTGCAGAGGTAAGACTTGGCCTGCCCTATCCAGTAATAAATTGACTGCCACTCCAATCAAAGGAACAACCTAACACACACTACTCAGGATGCCCTGTTGCATCAGGACATTCCTTTTAATTAGGCCAGATCCCTTTCAACTGCAGCACAACGTCACTGTGCAGAAATGTCTTCTGGAACCTGCATGGACTCCAAGTTTTTATTCATTAGCCAAAATTAGGTTGGGCTATGCCTTTAGGGAAAATCAAAGGCAGAAATTGGGAATATTGTATGTCACAAGTATACACCATTGTTTTTTTTCTTAAGCTTTATCAAATAAATGCATATTTTATCCACTTAATCAACCCAAACAAAAATCCATAATAAGCAGTCAAGCAGAACAGTAATCTTGGCAGCAAATAGAAGAACAAACTTAATTTGATATAAATGGATGCTGAAAAATACAATAAAAAAGAAAACAAAAAAGATAATTTGCATAACGCAAATTATATGAGTGTTGTACAGAAGTTGATGAGGTATGTTGAATCTTTCCTTTATGAAAACAAATAATCAACTAATCTCTGAGAAATTTGTAAAAAAAAGAAATATTAGAGTGACAAAATGTGTAATCTTTATGAATATATCTAAGAATAATCCTAAATGTGATTATTAACTTACAACATAAGCTGTCCTCTTAGTCTATAATGTGTCTAAAACCTTCAGGAATTACATATATTGAACAAACAGATTTGCAGTGGTTGCTGCTATTACTAAATTAAATAATGAGGAAGTCTTAATGAGTGTGTCTTAATGCTACGAGAGTCTTATGCTATAATTGGTCATTTTGCTTTTGCATCTAAAACATATTCTGTAATTTAAGAACTTTACTACATTCTGACAATCTTTTCTGTTTGTTTTAGTTGCCAATCAGATAAATGAAATAAAGGAATATAAAATGAGATAATTTTAATCAAAATACTTCAACCTTCTAAAGTACTATTTCCTCCTCAAATCTTCATGTCAGGAGGTGGAAGTGAAGCTTCTCAGGGTCCAATGTCCAGCTTGTTTCAGGTGTTTTACTGCTAATGTGTGACCTACGGTGTATGACTTGGTTATCAACAGGCCTTTACAACTCTTGATGGCATGCTGAGGAGGTAATGCAATTATTTAAACTGGGGCTGAGAAACACAGAGCGAGGATCTCAACCAAGACACTGAACAGACTGAAGACAGGACATGATGACTCTCTTAAAGTGTAAATCTACACTCAATGGGGATAACCCAAAGCACTAATAACAGACATGTAGGCCAAAAATTATGAGCGTCTGGACTTATGTGCAAAGAGTGGGTTTGCAAGAAGCTATCTTTCGAGTGATTTAGAAAAAGAAATCCTCCATTCGCAATTTTCTCCAATTTCTTATCTTATCTTAGGTACAAACAAATTTGCTTAAGACTCAATGTAGGAGTCGTACACAATCAGTGAGCTGTTATCACATCCAAATTTTCAGGAAATTACCACATTTGTTGTTACTTAGAAGCATCTATTTTATTAAGCTATATCATTATACACTCCTGATCAAAATCTTAAGACCAGTCAAAAAATTGCAAGAATTTGCACTATTGGATCTTAAGAAGGTTCAGAGTAGAGCTTTACAATGTGAAAGAAAAAAAGTGCAAGTGCAAGAGACAAGAACTTTTGAGCAGGGAATTTTCTGAAAACTGCATTTACACTCATTTTTTTTCAGCTGATTATGGAACTTTGCAATTACATTTTTATTCGCTGATAACCAAACTAGTGGTTAATACACTTCAGCTGGCATGTCTTCATGGGACACTGGTTTTATTTTTTATCATATCATCAAAAGAAAGAACAGTCAGTGAACTCTATGTGGGATCAAACTATTGTTAAAATAACACCTGAAAGGAGTTTCAGCAACATATTGCTGCTTGAAATTCCTCTAACAGTTAAACATCTATTCAGTTCAGTTCATGGCAGCTCCTTGGCTTTGTTATTAACAAGCAATTTGTTATTAACCAAAATTTTAATATTTGGGTTAATCATACATTAATGTTACCATTGACAATTCATGTATGAGAGAAATTGAGAGTGTAATGAAGGGATAACAGACTCGGGTTGGAAATGTATAGTACAGATATGCAAATGTATTAAAAGGAGATTTTGTTGAATGTTGTATCATGTTTGTTGATGGTGAACTTTTATTAAGTAATTACATGATATGTTGCACCTGCTGCCTCCACCAGTTTTCCCATCTTAACCCATCTTGCTTTTGCTATAATTATTTTAACACATTGTCGAATCAAATTATTTCTCATATTATTATCTTTTTCTTATTTTCTTTTTCTTCTGTAATAGTTTAACTTCGTCATGTCCAGCTCTTGTGATTTTTTTCACCAGTTCTTGGCTTTTACTAGTCCTTTGATTCTGCTGCTCAGCTCAACTCTCAGTCAGCAACCTCAATCTCGAAGCTGCTAAAATATCTCCACTTTGTCTTTAATGCCATTTATGTGAATGAACACCTGACAAGTACCAGAGACATAGCCTTTTATGGGGTATTCAACATCTATATAAACAGAAACACAAGAACATAAAAAAATTACTTCAAAACCCTGAAACTGGCAAATCTCAAAATCAGACAGGAGCATTTGTCCATGTAAGTAATTGATAAATTATTGCTGCTGGTGGTGTGGGCATGCTTTCAACATAAGATAGGGACACAAAGTAAAACAAAACCATATAAGAATCAAGTGTGTCTTGATCTTGACACTGATGACTGGATTATTAGTTAATTTCTTCCACCTGCCTAGCTCTGCCCAGTTTTCATTTTCACTCATCAGATCCACCTGTTCCATTTCCTATTTAAACAGCTTGGTCCCAGCCACCAGTGCAAAATTATTCAAGCCGTGCATGATAGGTCACTAGCATACCAAGAGTGTTCTTGATTACCTGATCCTGAACAGTTTCAGTATCTGGACATCTGAGTTTTGCTTGACCCTGTTCTGATCTGTTTTGCCTGACGTGTCTTCGGATCTGTCTCTGGATCTGTCTACTGACCCCGGCTTGGATTTCCCTTCGGTACCTCTTTGGATATCTGATTTTCAGGCCTCAAAATCTGTTTCTGCATCGACTTCTACTTTGGATTTTCCCTTCGGATTCTTCTGCTCTTCCGCGTCTGCTGGCTTCTGCTCGTCAGTCTGCTCTCACTCCTGGAACTCTCTGGGCGGTTCCCTCCTTCTTAAGCGCTCGGAATGAACTCCAAAATCAGGTTAGTGACTCAATGCTTGCTATAGTATCAGAGTTTCCTTGCTACTAACCTGACTTTCCACCTCCACAGAGATTCCAGTTATCCTGTCCCAGCTGACAAGCCACAGGTTTTTGAGCAGTAAATAAATGCTTTATTTGAAATCACTCTGATCTTTCTGCCTGAATTCTGGGTCCAAAATTCCAAGCTCTGACAAGTGGATGGCATTAGATACTGAACTAGGGTGGTGTGAAAATTTATTTCAGCCTACTTTGTAAGGTACATTCAATCCATAATAGCAATGGTTCAGCAGCACCTCATAGCTACCCCAGTGAAACAGGAAATGTCTAGTTTTATTTTAGGCTGCATCACCACAAATTAAACTCTTCTTGTGAACCTCTTTCTGACTGACAGGGTTAAAAAATGTTTGTGTGCTTCAATTAAAAACTTGGACTCATTATCTTAATTGCAATCTTAATCTTTAATTAGCAACACATACACACACATAGTTATTCAGGTGTGATCAATGCCCTCCCTAATCTCCCAATATAAAAATGAGAAGAAAATAATATCAGTGTTTTACCATCTTTAATTAGAATGTAATGTCAAAATTAATAACAATCAAGTCAATTAGCATTCAGAGTTGGCTGATGCGCACTGATTCTGGTCTTTCATATTACTGCAATTCCTGGTTAATTGTCGTCATTACAGGAGCATTCAACGGAGGTTCCAGGAAAACTAATGGAGTGAGTTGATCTGACGGGAAAAGGGGTGGAAAATTGAAGAGCTGAGACAAAAAAAGATGGAGCAAAAAAACAGCCGTCTCACCTCAGCAGGATAGCTGATTTGACTGTGTGTAAATTAGATCTTTCTCCCAGAAACAGAAAACACACCCTGTCAATGAAAGCCCTCTCCTATCAGGAGGCAGAAGTATTTTTATTGTCTTTCAGACCCCCTGCATATGATCTTTCATGTTCACTCTAATCTCTTTAATCTAACCTCTAATGTAAAGAGAACACACAGCAAAACCTCTAGGGTAGAAAACACTACCTTTTATTAAACAGAAATTAAGCCAAAAAGGAGTTCTACGATATCGAACATCATAACTTCTCTTCAGTTATGTCTATCTGACTTTATCAGTCTCTCCCTTTCAGTGAGATACTCTTTCCAGCTTCACTTCGGTTTATACAGGTTTGTACAGTTCTCTTAAGGTCCGATTCAATCAGAGCAAGGTCCAGACTTTTACTGGGTCATTCCAACACTTGATTATTTTCTTTTTTAGCCACTCCGTTGTAGATTTGCTGCTGTGTTTGGGACTATTGTCCTGCTGAGTAACCCATTTTAGTCCAATGTTTAGCTGTTGGGTAGCTGGCCCTCACAACTCACCATAGAATTTTTTGGTACACCAAGGGGTTTATTGTTGATGGAATGAATAAAGAGAAAAGCCAGTCCTCAGCCTCTAAATGAGCTCCAAATGATCAAGACGTGCCATGCTCCACTGTTATATGTTGAAACATCTTGATTTTGTTTTAATATGTTCAACACTATCATTCATATTTTGATGTTCATTCAAAGGCCACTCTGCTAACCAAAGTTGTGAATCCGGGCTCTTTTTTAAATTTATAAATTAATTTGATATCCCTCTGTGACATTCAGTATTTATTTATTTTTTTTCAGAAACTTGCAGAATGTTTTTAGTAAAAATAATATGGCATTCTGTTTTGCTTTTATGCAAATGACTGTCAGATCTTTATCCCTCTAAAAAAACATGGCCCAAGCTCTGTGCAGCCAATACTCCAATGTCTTAAAAACATTAAAACTCGAATGAAAGTTAAATTAAACACAATATAACAATAACTTCATTTTTGACAATCTTACTGAGACTCCAGATGTGTTTATATATTCCATTGGCCCCGTACAACCGTCTGGTGGAAACAGGACTGCTGTAATGCATTACGTGTAGAGGTCATTGCTATGTTCATTACTTAGCTCCAGAGGATCTAAAATGATGTATCGTTGTACTTCTTAAATCCTTTAATATTCCTCAGAAAACCTCTTTTGTCAGTTGTAGTAAGGCGAGACACCAGAAGCACCAAAATGCAAAGCTTTTGATGAAGGTCTTAGATATAATCAGCTGAAATAAGCTTATTTTGCTGTGTGACTGGCCAAGCACTTACAGAGAGGGCAAGAGACTCAGCCATCAAAGAGAGGGGTTGATCTGTTTCCCATCCAGAATGACAGGAGTCAACTGAGGTTGCTTGGACATCTTTTAAGATGCCACCTTGATGCCTCCCTGGAGAGAAGGAGAAGGAGAAGCAGGCTCGGGCTGGGTCTAGAGCAGGGGTCACCACTGTGTTGACCACGGTCACCAAGGTGCCCTCAAGGACCACAAATGGTTTGCCCTCATAGTGTTCTAAACATAGAACAACTCGCCAATGGGCTAAGTTAGAAATTTTATTTTATTCTGTTGCTCTTTTTTTTAAAATAATTTATAGAGCATTTCAAAATAGCAATGTCTAAAATAAAATTAGAAATTAAAGGAACAATAAAATATGTTTATAATGTACAAAGTTTAGATGAACACGGACCCTTGCAGTTCATGGGTCAGTATTGGTTGTCCTTTCGATGACTCAGTACTCTTGAAGTGGCCCTCAGCCTTAAAAAGGTTGGTGACCTCTGGTCTAGAGTGGCTATTTCTCTTGCCTGGCTCTGGACTGCCTTGGGGTTAACCTATACTAAGACTCAGTATCCCCCTATTATGAGAATGGTGCCCCCACAACGGCGCAAGAGACGATAGGGACAAATTTGAGTATGGGGAAGCATTAGGCATCATTTGAATTTGAACCATTGGGATTCCAGTTCCAGGTTCTATGCTCAACAAAAATATGAACACAACTCTTTTGGTTTAGCTTCCGTTTTTTTTTTTTTATATGAACTCAAAGATCTAAAACTTTTTCCACATACACAATATAACCATTTCCCTCAAATATTGTTCACAAACCAGTCTATATCTGTGATACTGAGCACTTCTCCTTTGCTTTACAACCTCACAGGTGTGCCATATCAAGATGCTAATTAGAAACCATGATTAGTGCACAATTGTGCACTAGACTGTCCACAATAAAAGGCCACTCTGAAATGTACGGTTTTGTCAAACCCCTCTATGATTATCTCTGTATAAAGGACCTTGTAATCTATTCAGATTTAACAAAAAACCTAAGCTGTGGTTATTATTTTTGAAAGAATTTTTCCTTTTTTGTTTTGTCAAGGAAACCCGATCAAGAAAGCTAGCCATATTTCTCCAGACTTCTAATGACTTGTCATGAACTTAAGCTAAATCCACTACCCTCAAGCTCAATTTTTATACCACACAAAAAAGACAATACTTTTCTGCTTCACACATAACATGAAGATGTGAGTAAAAGGTAAAAGTTGAAAAGACACCCAAATAAGGGTGTCTTCTTCCTTCCTATTGATGGAAAGTTAAATGAAAGGAAAAAAATGTCAAAAAAGTGAAAGTTTAAAAGAACTCTTTATGATATATTAGTGGTATTTGAATGTTAGATTATAAGATCTTTTAACATTTAGAAATTGTCTAGCACTAGAGCTAATTTAATAGGATGATTACACCTGGACAGATTCCATGCTGTCTTATTTTATTTTTATATAAACCTGTTATCTAGAGAATGATGGAGTGACTTAAAGTTGCTTGGAAATGTTCTTAGAACCTCTTACAGACTGATATGGAGCAATGATTTCTTCTTTAAGGGTCATGTCCTACTGCATTAGCATTGTGCTAACCAACATCTGTTTGCTGCGGTACAACAAACTGTAAAAGCCTTTACATTTATTGACTTTTCCGGAGTTTTTATCGCAAACAATAGAACTGTGGAATTTGTTTAGTATTTTGTGTACTTGAGGAAATTCTTTAGTTGCCTTGATATGTAAATCCCTTGAATTGAAAGGACATGTACTTTGTTTTATGGTATGTTCAGCTTTAAGAAATTAATTATCTACAATCAGGTCATTTCCAGAAGGGAGGCAGCACCTTTCAGTCCCCAATAAGGGAGAAAAAAGACCCAATGCAGTGTAAGATGTTTGAGGATAAAACTGTTGGTTTGAATCTGCTCTTTCTTCTTCCAGCTCAGAAAAATGCATTAAGGAAGACTGAAAACACAGTATCATCAATTAATGATTTCCCAAGCTGCGTTTTTTCTGCCCTGAGCCTGGTTCTGTAATCAGTGAGTGAATAACTTGTATAGGACGGCTGCTAATGAGGTCCAATAAAGATGTTGGCCACGGGCTGCAGAGGATGAACTTGGATCCTAGTTAAAAATTTCCCTTTTGGGATGAGATGACCCGCAGGAGACCGCCAGGCCGTTGAGGTGTTTACCTTGAGCTTTTTGACTAAATATTAGATCTTAATTATCTTTGCAGCCATTTGGGATGTCAGTATATCCGGCAGCAGGTTCTCTACTCTGTAATCCAAAGTGTTTAACATTCCATCTCCCAGCAGTTTGGAAAACTTTCAGATCACTCGAAGTGGCCAGAGGTATTATATCTGAGAGCACAGCTATATCGTTAAACCGCATTATGCTTGACCCGAGGAGGGAAGGTAGGATTATCTCAATGCTATTGTTTTACATTTGGAGAACAGCCGAGGGTTTAATCAAATCACCGAGCAATCAATGCTGCGGCTCCAACGGACACTTCCCCCTGCCCTTGGAACCCAAGGAGTATTCAGAGACGACACCAACGGCTAAAAGAGTCGCTTCGGATACATCATCACAGAGAATGAGATTAACCTCTCATCTCCCGCCCACTGGGATATCTAATGTCACTGAGCTTATCTTCTAAGCGCTCAATCAAACTCCAAGAACAGAGTCTGGAAAACACCTTGCGGCCTTTTGTTTCTCTTTTAAACACCCACAACATACTGGCAACTTGCAAGTAGCATTTTTTTCTGTTTTTTCAAGGAAAATATCCAGTAAACCAACCTGCTTTATTGCTGGGGGTGTTTCTGTGGAAAGAGAGGGAATAAAAGTAAGTATACGATGCAGTTTGTGGATGAAATATTGGGACATAAACTCCTGTGGCAGTGACTGGACTCTGTCCCAGATAGGTTCATTTATTATTAAGATGTTTTCCTTTTTTCCTCTTCAGTTCATTTGTTCAGATAGACAACATTTAAAGAGATGGATCTAATCTACTGCAGCAGTTAAAGTGATGGAAAAAAAGGAAAGATATATGCTGTGTAATTTGAAGTGCAATTGAACACATTTTGGAATTGTTTAAAACCTTGCATTATATTTCTATTTTCATTAACAACAGCAAACTTCAATGTCTATTAGTTCTATATAATACGACGGACAAAGGCAAAGATACAAGGTGAAAGCAGAATATATATAAATCAGAGAATTTGAGCAAAAATTTTTATTTTACCCCTTTACTGTTATGCTGCTAAATGAAATTAAGTAGAACTAAATGTCTTTTCAGTAGGTAGCACGTAGAGCAAATAATTTCTAATTTGTGCTTTTTTTGCAGAAATCCACAGCTCAGGTGGGAGAATCTATTAGCATTTCTCAGACAGACACACATTAACAGCTAACAACAGTTTCCAGTTTTCCACAAGCCATTTAAAGCAAAACATCATGTCTAGCTGAAAACTAACACTCCACATCACTCTGAAGACACCATCCCCAGTGTGAAACACGGTGGTGGCAGGGTCATACAGAGCAAATATTTTTCCTCCGCAGGAACTGGGAACCAGGTTTGAGTTGGTTGGAAAATCATTGGAGCTAAATCCAGGATAATCCCTGAAGAAAACCTGTCAGATAATTGAGATAAATTGACACTTAGTAAGAAGTTTCCCTTTTAGCAGGACAATAAATGTCCTGACCTGAATTAGAAGTACCTAATAATAAGAAAACAAGCAACTGGTGAATATCACAAGAGTAACATGACCTCCTACGTATAAATAAAATAATCTTTCTGTTTGTGCAAACATAGACCTCAGATAACAAGAAACCCAATTTACTGAGAATGTTTTTCTGTTTGATGAATGCTGTTTATGTATTTAACCAATGTAGGAACAATTAATCTGAAAGATTTGACCACTTACCCTCCTTTTAATCTTCTTCAATTTGTCATGCTGCATATAAAAACCAGTATCACCTGATGTCATAAAGACACAGAGACCCAGAATGCATGCTGTTTAAAAATTAGCTGACGCTCATCGCAATCCAGGAAGTCATTGGTAATATGACAATTCCATACATTTATGCAGTCTAATGATCATTATATATTTACGATATATATTGTGCAACCCCAAAACCAATTACTTAAAACTGAACAATCTTAGCCTTCAGATTTTAAAAGGATGAAATTAACATGTGTAGAACGTCCTGGAGGCTAGGACAAACTTGTTTTATTTATTTTTTTATAAAATGGAAACTTTAACTACTGGTTTCTTCTAACAGTCTCAGAATGAGTGTAAAAATATGTTAATACAAATAGATTAATTGCACAAAAAGTTCTGCATTGTTCTGCCAGTGATTTTCTTTGTGTGTGTGTGGGGGTGTGTGGGTGTGTGTGTGTGTGTGTTAAATTGAGCCCCAGAGCTGCAAGTGGACTCTGACTTCTTTTGCTGAAAACCAAATTGGATGAAATCCTTAGCTGGATGCAGAAAATACATTTACATTAATGTGACCTCGTTTTTCATCCCGACCAAGACTGGTTTTACAAAGAAAATTACGGCCAGCCCATCATCTGAAGTAAATTATATATGTGAATGCATATTTTAAATATATTAATCTGAAAGCAATTTTCAGATTGGCTCCCTGTCGGGTTGGCAGTCATCTTTTTTTTTTGCCCCTTCCACCTCAGGCATTGTTTCTTTAATCTAAATGTGTCATGATTGGTTTTATATCAAACCCACATGCAGAACACAATGGAGGCTGGGTAAAAGTTTAACACAGTTTATTTTAGATGTTGACACAAAAACATGAACTGGATCTGGAGCAGGTCCGGGTTGGGTTCACTGAAGTCTGCAGAGATGATAGTTCGATTAGCTGGGCAGGCAGATGATTAAAGAGTCCTTTAGATAATTCTGATTCTACCTTGACGGGGTCCAGGCTTCTCTTGTGAGAGAGTGAACCGTTGGGTCCAGAGACTGTTGGTTCAGCAGAGTACACAAGCAGCTGCAGCGTTTAGCTTCTGACTTTGAATGGCAGACCTTGATCAGAGTTTCCAGCTCTTCACAGAGAGCAGCAGGGGAAATCCAAATAGGAATCTTCAGGTTTGGCTTACCAGGGCTGGAAGGCAGGTTAAGCTCACCCAGAGCTTCAGGCTTGAGACAGGTTTCCTGTGAGCAAAGACAGAGGAAGGTTAGAACCAGTTTTCTCACTTAGAGACAACTTAGATTCTTTCAGGTAACAGAGGCTCAGGTTGCTAACCAAATTAAGGTCAAAAGATTTCCACAGACAGACTCCTACCGTCTCTGTTCCGGGGGCGCTGATCAGACAGCCCCACATTTGCAGAGAATCTGTCAATCATGTACTATTGCTAGGTGAATTTAATGGCCAATCAGCGTCTCAGAACTTTATGGTCTTGGGGCTCTGAAAATACTGCGCTTTTACAGGCTTCTGCACCCAAGCGCAGGTGCAGACAATTAGAGGGAAGATGGCGAAGTAACGAGCGAGATGCAGCTTCCACCAAATTCGGTGAGATCCTTATTTATCTACCCGTTTGCCAGAAGAACATCCCTGTTGTAGGGTAGGAACATTTCATGTCATGGTTATTGCGACTGTGACGAATCCACCTCGTCGCTTAAAACTTTGCTTGCCACACACACATTCCTGTTGTACTGTGCTTGTGAGGACCAATCCGCTCGCGCTGAGCTCAGTAGCTCCATTAACTTAAAACACACAAGCTGTCCTGGTTACCTGCTGGCGTATTGAGGGTGCACACTTAATATTTCAGTGGGGTTAGCCGTGTGTGTGTGTGGGTGTGTGGGGGGTGTGAGTGTCTACGTGTTTATGCTACGGGGACTTGTCATCTTCAGTCTGGCGGTGTCTTTGCTGGGTTCAAACCCAGTTTGGTGTAATTGAATAAGTCAATGAATCTGTGTAAAATAATTAAGTTGTAAAAATTATTTGTTTTTGTACATCAATTGTTTGTGGAGGTAATATATGGACAAAACTGATTAATGAGAAGAAATCAGAAATAAGAGAGCCTGAGGTGAGGGGCTTAAACTATTTAATGAGGGCTGTGGGAAGAAAAGCGGCTATTTCTGTTTTCTGTTTCTTTGTTACATTGCTGGTAACTGGAGGGAGGCTGAGGCCCAGAGTATGTTGTATATGTTTAGTTTCTTTTGCACCCTGTTTTGAGTTTTTGAGCACAATAAATCACCAACACCGGTAACCCGACTGAGCCTGGATTCTTGGAGGCCAAAGAACCCCGTCACAGTGACCCAAATCATCACTGTTACTGTTATTATATAGTAAATTAAATCATTACTGTTAAATTGTATGTATTGTCCAATTGTTTATTTGAATTCTTATTCCGGATTAGTTGGAGACAAACACTAGGCTATATCAGCCCCACCAAAAATATTTTTCACCAGCCGCCACTGCTTCTATGTAAGACTTTCCACACGCTGTGAAGGTCCACTACAGACAAGTTTATTCTGTTTACTCTAACTATCCTTAGGCACCAGCAACCTGAATAGCTTCTTTATAAGAATATTTGTATAGAACAAACTTCTAAAGAAAGAATATTATTAATAATATAACCTTTTCAAATCAAATGTATACACCATACCATTTTCTTTTGGTTTTACATTTAAACCAAGTAAACATGGCTACAAACAGGGCTTAAGAAAAGTACCCACCCCTTTGGGCTACTATTTCACACTGACCATCAGTAACATATCCTGTATAGGTAAGGATTGCTCTATATTGGATTAACGAATATTCTAGGAGCACATTGTGCAATATCTACTCTAATCTACTTATGTCTAATCTAATCTCTAATCTACTTATCTAATTATGTTCTAAATGATATAAATGATCTAAATTAAATAATTAAAAAAAATTAAAAATAGACCTATACCAAAAACCAATCAAATGTATACTAAGTTATCACACCAGTATATTTATATGAATGCCAACAACAAATAACATTATAAAAAAGTACTTTAATGTACAGGGTTACTTTTTGTACATAAATCTTTCCTCGCCTTGTAAAGATAAATCCATGTTTTGTATTGTCCAATATTGTCACAAACCAAAAAAAAAAGTAATGTACCAGTTTAATAATGGGGAAGCTATTAGTGAGCTCTTTATTTTTTTAATATATAAAAAATATTTATCTGAGAATGTGATTATTAAAGAGCAACTATGCAAATTAACAAACATATAGAAAAAGTGCATTACATCATATTATTTTTCATATGAATCCCAGATTGTTCATTCTTCTTTGCCTTTTCTTTTTTGCCTATCTGTCTTTATCCATGCTGGGTCAGATCCTGACCTTTGAAAAAGGAGGCAGGAAAAGCAGAATAAAGTATTAGCCTCGCTACATGCAGTTAGCCAAGTCTTCTTGCTAAACCAGGTCCTGGAAAAATATGGCCGTTTCTCAATATGCGTTCTTGAGCGTTCTCGTGTGCTCGTGTACTCGTGACACGTCATCAGCCTCAGCCCGAGTACCATTCCAATTCTCGAGAACGCCAGATCGAGAACGCACCAAATCCCCGGATGTTGTTCTCGCCCCGCCCTCTTTATCGAGCATGCATCAGAGCAGACTTGTGCGTTCTTCAGACTGACCGCTTCCCCAGAATGCCCCGTGGCCGCAGCTTGATTCGAGACAGCGCTCACAGTGGTAAGTTAAACATTCCCTTTTCTGCTGCTGTTGTTCTTCAAAAGTTTGTTTTAAATCGTTTGATAACATTATACATTTAAGCCTCCCTGTATGGCCTGTTTCCAGAGTTAGTGCGAAATTTAAAAAAAAGTTTGACGTTGAGCGGACCAGAGTGACCAGCAGACCTCCGAGGGTAACCGCAGCCAGGGCTAATGTTACCCCGTCTGTAGTGCACTTCTCTCGGTCTAGTTATGTGTGAGCTACCGCTCGTTCTGATGGCGGTTTTTTGCTTTAATTCGGCCCGCCATTGCTGGTTTTATACCCACGGTTCGGTAATTTTTTAAAATGTTTTTTAAGCTTTAGAAATTAAAAATATTGTTTTCAAAATGTTTTGTGTAGGGAATAAATAGTTTTCACTGTTAAAGAAATGCTAAAGAACGTTTCATGTAATGACGTCACGAGTACGCTTCTGTTCCAATACACATACGTGCTCGCGTTCTCGTCAAGTCCGATCTTCCTGCGTTCTCGCCAAGAACGCGAGTACGTACCTGCATTCTCATGAATTGAGAAATGGCCTAAGTTTCTTGCACAATTTCTCCCTCCCTCTCTCTCTCTCTCTCTCTCTCCAGTGTGTCTCCAACTCCCGCAACTCGACCTGTCAATTACCGGCAAAACGCACTGTGGCGGGAAGTGGTGAGAAAAAACACTTCCTGTCGGGGCGCAGGAGAGCTGCTCTCCTATACCTTTGTCTTGCAGAGGAGCTACTGCGTTTACAACTTTTAACGAGGATTTTGGGCCCTACCGCGGAAATATGTCACCAATCTGGCAAAAAGTGGAATGACACTTTACTAGTCATTAAAGATTATATATTTACCTTGCACATCTAAGAAATACGTGTTGATATATTTCAAAATATTTTAATGTTAATTTAAACATAATTTATAAAAATATATATTTCATGTCTTAATCAGGGCCATTGGGTGGGAGGGGCGGCGCCCTAGCACCCTTTATTGGCCGCCACTGGTCTACCTCTGTATTGGAATCTGATAGCAGATCCCTATGGATCAGCAGACTGAGAACTAATGCAGAATTAATTGTAAAGACAAGGCCACATTCACCCTTCTTGATTAAGTCCTTCATCACAAAACAAAAAGCGTATCTGATTAGTTGAAGTTCATATCTGTTTTGTTGCCTAACAATCACTTTTAGCTTAGTTAGCTTTTCTGTTTGAGGGAAGCTCAGACTGCTATAAAGTAGCTCTCTGGGTCACATGACTCATTCAGTGACAGATCTGACTCAAGTTACATAAGGAATTTTTGAGAAAAGGCAGCCTGTATGGAGCATCAATAGACACCAAGAGCTGTACATTATCTTAAATTAAACTAATACTTGGGTAAAAAGTAAGGCAGCATTTTATTGCTTTAACTTTATTGCCAATATTTTTCCACAAGAAATGGATGAGAAAGGTTAAAGCGCAATCCATGACAGCTTTTTCTTTTAACTTTAGAAACTTTTAGCTGAAACTTGAGATTAGAGACAACGGGATGCTTGATGCATCTCTTAGGGGAGCGTTGGCAAAGTGGTTAGAGCATTCCGCTTGTGCACTGAGAAGCTTGCAAGTACCAGGTTCGATCCCCACAGCCTGCACTCTGGGCTCCCTGAGAAAGACTCTTAACTACACACTGCTCCCTAGGCGCCGCACAGTAAAAGCCCACTGCTCCCCAAGGGGATGGGTTTATTGCGGGGGTGAATTTCTCCTGTGTGAGATTAATAAAGTTCAATTTTAATTATTAAAGTAACTTGAACTTCCTGAACACTTTAGTAAAGAAACAGGCCAAGCTCTTTGGTGAAATGTTTAACCTTTCTAAAATTTGTATAGAATTATTCAAATATTTTTTTTTATTTGGTAATTTATTTAATCAGATGCCACAAGCTATTGTAAACTGTGTGTATTGTGACTTTTTTTGGTTTTACATAAGTTACAATTACCACTTGTTCTCCCTTCCCTGTCACTGATAGCTGAATAGATCTTCGACTGCTTGTTTAAAAACATTCAGGAAGTTTCTGTTACCTCTTTAATACATTTTTCGCTCTTGTTTTTGTATTGCTTTGGTGTATAATATAGTGTACTGTGATGAATAGCTACAACTAGATTTTTGTATTTTTGTGATTAACTAAAGTTAGAACAGATTGTTATTGTTAAGATTGAAGGACAGAAAAATTATTCCTGGACTGTCTTAAATTCTAATATGTCCCTAATATACAGCTTATAAGCAATTAAGTTCATGCTAATAAGACATTTATAAAACATGGTAAACTTAGAGGTTTAGTTTGGTTAGAACTTAATCATAAATAAATCAAGTGAAGCCTAATGACTCCAGATCGATCTGTTTTTGTCTTGAATCTGTTGTTTTCTGCAACCCGAGTAGCTTCTTGTTGTGAGAGGTCATTCATTTATCACAAAAATGAAGAAGAAAAACCTAAGAATAAGTTTAATCAGTACAAATGTTGTTTGCTGTGTGGTTGCAGAAATCTATCACTGCCAGAGTCTAATGTAGGCCATATCAGTTTGAAAGGAGCTGAATAGATACTCTCGGTTACACACAATTGCCTTATTAATTCATTATGTGGTAGCTGCTTTCTTTGATAAATAATAGAAAGACATCCAGGCTTGGAGATGTCAGTCATACTTGTTTTCTATGCTTAATTGTGTTTGAAATGTAAAGTCTGATAAATTCACCTTGAGTAATATCTTAAAGCATAAATGGGTGTGCATGTCTTTTTTCATCTCTCTATGAATAAGCCTCTTCTTCTTTTGTTTTATAAGAGTCCTGTGGGAATTCCTTCGTCCTGACCCAACACAGAGCCCTGCTTTGAAGATAATGAGGGGAATCTTGAAATCGGCTTTGTTTAATTGATAGTCAGTGTTAAAAACAAATCCTAACAATCTATGGCTAAGTCCAACAGAAGCGGCTCTTCCATTTGAATTTCGTTCGTGAGAACAAAGCAGTTTTATTATAACACCATGCCAAGTATTTGGATGTTTGAAAAAATATTCTTTGTCAGAAGATAAGTTGAAGTATTTGCTTTTTTTATTTTGTGCAATTATTCAGACTTTCAATGTGTGACAAGTTAAAAAGTTAGATATGGGTTGAGATTCTTCGGAAAAGCAGGGACAGAGCAGCAATATTTTTATAACCAATGCATAAAATGCACATCAGAAGTCGCTCATGAAATCAAAACCAAATTCTTTTTAAGTCATGAAATCCACTTAGGTTTAGGCTTCTCACCTACCAATGTTAGGGTTGCCTTCAGGTGAGGGAATAACCCAAAGGTATTAACTTAGCTTTAGATATAAAGTCCAATAACTACTGTATAGGTTTAGAACTCTGGCAAAACGTTTGGTTCAAACCTTTTTGTTCTCTGTGTGACAGAACATTATTGGTAAAAACATTTAAGAACATTCAAAAAAATCTAAAAACAGTAGTCAGGAGTAATTTGTGAAAGCTTGAAATTAGAGTCTAAATTAAAACTTGGAATTGAATTGAATGAAAATTAGAACAATTAAAACATTCAGCCAAATTAATCAACTTCCGGTCTTGACATCTGGTGTCACGATTGTGTTGGAGGTTTTTGTGAGGACTCAATGCAGAGGCAGGGAGGCTGATGTGAGTTCTTGCAGATTTAATGGGATTAATCACAGGTAGCAAAAACAGGAATCCAAAAATCCAACATAAAAATGTTAAGTAAAACAGGTATCCAAAAATCCAACATAAAAATTAAACACAAACCAGAACCATGGAGACATCAGGGGAAAAGAATCACAAGGAGCCAGGGTAAGATAAAGTAAGACGAGGACCCAACAGTGAGGGACTGCACAGAGAGTGTATTTATGGTTGACTGAACAAAACGCAGGATTAACGAGCTGATAAGGAGCAGGTGTGAGTAGAGCTGACGAAGAAGCCTAGGGAAAAGAAAACACAAGGGGGCAACTGAGGACAGGCAAAGAAAAACCTAAGTAACTTAAATGAATCCAGAACACACCAATAAAGCTAGAAAATGAAGAAAAACATGGATAAACATGAAACTGAAAATTTAGAGTAAACCAACAGAACCAAGATCGTTACATCTGGTATGTATTTGAAAAGGTTGCAGAGACTTAAAAAAGAAAGACCATGTAATGACATTATATTATATAAGTATGTAATTAAGGCATATGCGGTATTTGCTAGGTAGTTATACAGGTTTCAGGACACCTGTGCATGTGTTTCTAAGATAACACCTTTAACACCCATTCCTTTTGTGACATAATGGAAAAATTTAAAGAATTGTGGCCTGATAGTTAAAAGGGGAAATGTCAACCTCCAAAATTATGGTGCATACTGGAGTATTATTTCCAGATGTTTGAGAGGACCATTTAGTATGTATTTGAATAGTTATAAACAACAAAGGGAATCTCTTGCCGTCTTCTTCCAAGAAATGAGATGGGTTCTGTGCTGTCTAACAGAGAATAAATCTTTTTGGTAAAAAGTATGTGAATAAAGTAGGGGCTAAAAAGGAAAATACCTCATAATGATACTGGCTGAAGAGAGTAAATGTACAGATGAAGAGACAGTTCAACATTTGATTCTATATGCGTGGATAGAAATGCTTCAAATAATCAATAATGTTTTTTTTTTTAATATAAAATAAATTTTAAAATTTAAGCTGTACAAAATAGCTTAGAGATTTATTCTTATTTTACACAGCTTATATGGGAAGGGTGTAATTTCACTGTGTGGGTTGTAATTTTCTCATATTATATATTGTCTTACTATATCATAAACTATTTACCTCTATTATACTTACAATCTTATGTTTCTCTCTTCTGTGAACGGTTGCACTACAAGAAAAGAATTTCGCACAAGGCATTATTAAAGAAATAGAGAAACATGAAAAATTGGTGAGATTTTATATGATACATTTTAGTAAAATGACTATTCTAACAAAGCTAAAGATATTAGACAAAGGAATTGGTTGGTTGGGGTTTTGGACTCACATTTTTCCTTGGAAAGTCTCTTTTTCTGCATTGCTGCTCTCTCTTCCCACACAGCAGCACAGATAACCTCCTTTGAGGTGTGGAAAATCACCAACAGAAGGTGAAGAAGCCGACTGAGAAAGGCTTGACACACAAAGGGATGAATTACAACACTATCCTGTGATGCAGTGAACAACTGATTGATTGATGGCTCTCAGCTTTGTGTTAGCGACTAAAGGAGTATTTCAGGTCCAAACAGACCAATATTATTCTATCTTTAGCTGTGCTGTGGTAGCACAGTCCTGATTTTAAGATTTAGTGATAAAATGCAGATTTTAGAGGTCCCTCCAAGGATTATGTCTCATATGTGTGGTCCTAAATTCCCACTTTGAGCAAATGTTTAGCTATTTTGGATATTTGGATATTATGTGGAAAACCATATATTTCCATTTTGTTTTATTTGATCTGAATAAATGAGGTGTGCTATCTCTTTTTCTCTTTTTCCCCATCTGCAAGTTTTGAGCAGAGGCTGCAAATATTAACAGTATTGCTTCATGGACAGTTAACCTGAAAAGTCCCATTCCAGCACCATCACAAGTCACTATCCAACAGCCTGTGCACACATATGTTAGTGTATCAGACAACTTTAGCCTTTTTATCCAGCAGCATTGGTATAAATCATGCTTCTGATCTGTTTTATTTTAAAGATCAGTGGGTATCCACCATATTTTTTGGTTTTTTTATGTTTATTCATCAGGCATTTCAGTTTTGAAATATCCTTTGATCAGAAACATTATATGATAAACTAAATCAGACATAAAGGCTTACAAGAGATGAGATTCAAAGGAGACAGTTAAAATGCTTTAAAATGACTCTCTGGAACTAAAACTTTAATTTCAAGGCTCTATAATAGGAAATATATAAGAGGTCGCTATGGTGAATTTTTCATGATTTTCTCTTTTCTTTCAACTGCCTACCTCTGCCCATTTTCCAATTACAGTTTATCTAATCCATCTGCTCCTGCTTCTTTATATACAGCTCAGTCCCAGCTATCGGGGCCAGATTATTGATGTTGAGTTTGTGATTACTGATGTTGTTGCTCATGCTTTACTTCATGTTCTCAGAGGCCAGTGGTGAGTGGTTTTTAGTGTTTCATACAGTTCCTGTTTCCTGATCATGTCCTTGTCAGGATCCCAGTTTTTGTGTTCATCTGTTTGTTTTGTCTTTTGTGTTACTCCCTTCCACCACCAGGAGGCGCCTGGCTCCGGTTCGCCTCCTCACACACCTGCAAGCCATTGCCTCATCACCGGACTGCTCTGTTGCCACTACTTCGACGCCAGAGTGTTTGCCAGTTTGGGGTACTCTAGCCAAGCCTTGTTTATGCTGAGTCTAATCAGAGTTTTTGCATTTAGAGTTTTTATCCTCTAGCCAAGATGAGATCACATTGAGTTTTACGGAGCGCTTGTTCCTCCTTGAGTCTCAACTTTGTTCGTTCTTTGCCTTTGCCTGAGTTGCAACCAGTGGCTGCATCATTCCACTCCGCCCGAGTTCTGGGTAAACCCTGTTCTGCCCTCCACCGAATCAAACTAACTCTGGAAGACCAACACACAGACTGGAGTCTACGTGTCTCTTCTCCTCTGGAAATGTGGGTGGCAACAATACCTCACCTTCAAGATTAACAACTCCAATTTCCCACTGATTTGAATCTAACAGTGTGTCTTCCCCTCGTCTTCCAGTTTCCAGCTGAGCAGAGTTCGGAGGAACTCTGCACTGAACTCAAAATTACCTTCAATAATACCCGTTGAACTTTATTCTGTTTCTCTCTATTTGGCTTCACTGCATGTGGGTCCGAGCCTTAGAAAAATCATGACAGAACACTCTGGACAAACCGCTGACCCCGCAGAAGCCATTCTGAGAGCCCTTCGCCTTCAACAAACAGTCATCCAGAAACACCACAGTTTCTTCCTCGATCTGAGTAATCAACAGTCTGAATTAAACCGCCGAGTTACAGAGCTAACTGAGGCTGTACGTTTTTCTCTCCAGGCCTGGGGCCCTGCCAGAGAGCTTGCCCCACAGCAAGCTAACCAGGTTGTTTGTCCTCCTCCTCATACAGAGTGTCAACTGGCTAATTCCCCCAGGTTCGATGGGGATTCAAAGACGTTTCGTGGATTTCTAATGCAACGTATCATCCAATTCAATCACGCTCTAAGTAAGTTCCTCCAGGATTCATCTAAAATATCATATATTATTTCTCATCTCACAGACCGAGCCTTGGATTGGGCTGAGGTAAGATTTTCCTCCTCATCCAATTATGGATGCACTTTTGATCAGTTTCTCAAAGAATCACAAAACACTAATTTCTTGAGTTTTGAAGCTTAAAAAAGGACAGAAAACAGTTTCTGAATTCGTCATAGGTTTCCGAATTATGGCAGCCACTTCAGGATGGAATGAAGCAGCCCTTAAAGGGGTTTTTCTCAGGCACTTCGTGAATCTTTTAAGGATGAATTAGCCATCTTAGACGAGCGGGCCCTGTTCCTGTCTTGTGTCCCCTCAGTGGAGGGAGTGAGTTTTTAGCACATCATAGTATTCTATGGTGTGCTTCTGCCTTAACTCTTTGTTGGTCTCCTGGCACCCCTTCGCTTCCTCTTTGGTACCTCTGATCTTCTGGCCTGGGCTCCTGTGACCCTCTTCAACACCGGTTCTGACTTTGTCTTCGGAAAGTCCTGCCGTCCATCGTCTGCTTAGATTTGCTCATCAACATCATCCAGTTCAGCAGTCTTCAAGGATTTGGCTCCTGGAACTCTCTGGGCGATGTTCACCTTGTGCTGTTGGCAGCCATTCTCCAGGATTCCACTCCTTCCTCTGGGCATCAACGAAATTCTAAGACAAGGTTAGTGACTCACATTTACGTAATAATCCTCCATCAGATTTATTTGGTCCCTCACTAGAGGTTTCCCGCTGAAATTCTGGCCGTAGATGCCCTGGCTGGTGAATTACAGATTCAACATTTATTAATAAACACTTTTGAGAGGTCTAACTGTCTGTTGGCTTTGAATTCTGGGTCCTCTGTTCTGTGCCTTGACACGTGACGCATTGTTTACAGTTCACTACCGCGGTATTTGAAATTGTTGTTAGTTACTGTAATTAACGGTTACTTTGGCTCTGATCCTTCTTTCTTTTTAAATTTTAGTTACGCCATCTTTTTTTATTTTATTCTGGCGCTTAGAATGACTAGAACCGCAGGAACAACAAACAGTTTGCCGAGTAAGGATTGTAGATTTCGGACGTTTGGTCATCACCACTGGAGAGGATTTCCCCTGTAGCGAACTGATAAACATGGTGTTGTCCGAATTTTTTTTTTATTTCTTCATTGAGAAAACCCATCAAGCAAGCTTTTCAGGTAAGCATTTTAAGCTTTGTCCCGACAATTTTTTTTTCTTCTTTTGGTTTAGCATTGTGCTACTTATGTGTAACCTAGCATACTTGCTAATCGACATCCAACAGTTAACTTTCGGGAGATAAGGCTTTAAAGTTTAGTTTGTGTGGAGATATACATACTTTGCTTAACGAGCTGTTATGTGTGAAATTATTGTAACCATTTAGTTGTGTGGTAAAAACGGTTTTAGCCCAGTTGCTAGTACACTGTTTTAACAAAAGTTTCTGTGGATTGAAAAGGCTCGAAACCCTTAGAAAATAAAGAATGTTAAGGTGTAAGATGTGTAACCACTGCACTGGCAGCCCTAAAACATTTTTTGCTAAATTGTTTTGCTTGTTTTTATTTTGCCATTAATTTTTAACTTGCTTGAAGGTTCTTCTTGAGAATAAATCCAGAAGATGGAACTAAATGCATCGCACGGACTGGAGTGAGTCGGAAGACTGGAGTGTTGGTGAAACGGAAGACAGCCACTATAAACAACAGAGTGCTGTCCTTTCTCCGCCAGCTAACAGACTTTGAGTGGAAGAACTTGGATTAGGTAAGATTCTTCCTATTAAGATATTTTCAAAATGGATAATTGTACTGTAGTCTTGGATACTTATACTCATGTTCATTTTCCTTATCCTTTATAGGTTCTGTGCAGCTGCAGCTGAACACAGCTACTATCACATGAAATGGGGCTACACCCTGTCCAGGTTCACCATCCATTACACACACAAAGAACCACATGCACATTCATTTTTACCTGGACTGTCATTTAGAATGTAAGCCTGCACTTAACAGTCAATATAAGGTTCATTTGATCAATTTATGTTGATGTAAGGTTGTTCTTTTTTTTCTTTTTGAGTGCAATCAAATTCTATCAAAAGAGGTTGAACGGTTATATCACTGAATGCTGTTTGTATTGTTTGTTACAACTGCTGTTCTTTGAACTAATGATTTTAATAATATGACTTGAATTTGAAGGAATTTCACAACTTAGATGAATGTTTGAACTTCAAGATTGAAGTGAATTTGTAACTACTTTTGTGCTTTGAGACAATGAGATTTTTTTTCTATAATATAAAGTGAATTTGAATGAATAACACAACTTAACTGAATGTTTGAACTGGACGATCTTTAGGAAGTGATTTTGTTACATCTTTTAAGCTCTGAGCAAATGAAAAAAGTACTGTCTATAATAATATGAATTAAATTGAGAATTCTAACTAAAAGTCATACATTAGCTTGTAGTTCTTTTACCATTTGTTAATGTTTTAAATAAAGACCAGAATGTTTTGGAATATATATGTCTGTTTTGGATTTATTATAATTGTTAATAACATACCAATGAAGTACAATTAGCAGGCTTATTGAAAAAAACTGCTCAACCATTAAAATCAAAGCTATGTTAATTCAGTTGTTAAGAATATTACATTTAGTCAGTGCATGAAAAATACTATATATATATATATGCATACATATATATATATGAATACATATATATATATATATATATATATATATATATATATATATATATATATATATATGTATATATATATATATACATATATATATATACAGTGTTGGGCACGTTACTTTGAAAAAGTAATTAGTTATAGTTACTAGTTACTTCTCCCAAAAAGTAACTGAGTTACTAACTGAGTTACTCCACAATAAAAGTAACTAGTTACTAGTAAAAGTAACTATTGCGTTACTTTTGCGTTTCTCGCCCCCGTAACCCTCACCACCCAGCCCCCACCTTCTCCCGGTGTGATTCAAAAGCCAGCTGAATAGAGAGGACGACAAAGACAAGAACCTGCAGAGAGTTTTGCATTTATTGCAACTCAACGTAAATGACATCAGGGGGGAACGCCATGTGAAGTTTTTTAACAGGGCATTCAGATCTGGTGAGTATATGAAATTAATAACTGGGGATGTCTAATTCTGAAATCCTGTGTGTTTGGGTTGTTATAGATACTGCAACATCTATCTATCCATCTATCTATCTAGATGTATACTCTGTGTGTGACATAAAACATGGATCTCCATCCCTGCCACAAAGGCCATCAAATAATGTTTAAAATAAAAAATACAGTAGGTTGAGAAGGCAGAGTATCCATCCATCCATCCATCCATCCATCTGTCCATCCATCCATCCAGATTTATCCCTTTCTCCAAATAGGCTATCATTTGATCGTTCACGCTCTCCATAGTTCTCCTGTGGCGCGAGCACAGGGCGACTGGTGCGCGCCTTTAGCGAGCATGCGCGTTACCTGTCGCTTGCGCGGTGACTCGTGTCGCCTGCGCTGTGCGGAGATGCAGGGGAAACCGTATCTGATGGGGAAACGCAGCTCGACGTAACACCGGTATTTCCATGTGGAAAACGCTGTTTTGCTGCTGGAGTCATCCTCACTCTCCATCTCTCTGTGTGTGCTGTACGTTAACAACCACCAGCGGAAACACCCACCTACCAACTGACAGACGGAATCTCACTATAAATCGGCCATTCTCATCCTCCCCTCTCTCATGACAAGGCGCGCACCTCTGGATGACCTAAAAAATAATCTTTAATATCTCTTAAACAAAAGTAGCACAAACAATATTATATTTTTTTCTGCACAAATCTGTACTAACGTTGCACTAACCATTCAGTCTATTTGCAGAGTTTTTTGACGTGGGTGGGGTGTCAGCTTCATGCAGCTGCGCACGAGTCCTATCATGAAAAAATGTTCATTGTGCGACCTGAGTAACGCGCAGTAACGGGGTGTCTGCAATGGTAACTGCGTTATAGTTACAGTCAAAGTAATTAGTTAGATTACTCGTTACTAAAAGAAGGTAACGGCGTTAGTAACGCCGTTACTTTCAACGCCGTTAGTCCCATCACTGTATATATATATATATATATATAGAGAGAGAGAGAGAGAGAGAGAGAGAGAGAGAAAGAAATACAATATTGTACTGTAAAGTAAGCATTCTTCAGTAGTGGTTCTGTATTTTAAATTTACAGTCACAACATTAGTTACTGTAAACTTGACATACAGTACCACTACTACTACTACTGTAAATAAAGATTACAGTAACTTACTGGCAGCCGTGTTACTGAAATAAACCCATTGAAATGTCTAACAGTGTAGGTAACCTTTATTTCAAGGCAAAATGGAAAGTCTCTAAAACAAAATCATGAAAAGTAATCTCTAAGTTAGTTCCAGAATAGTATGATAAGCACTCTGCAAGTTTGAAACATGTAACTGGCCATATCTGGCAAGGTATCATTGAAATAAACACTACCGTTCAAAAGTTTGGCGTCACATTCAAATATCCTTATTTTTGAAGGAAAAGTACTGTACTGTTCTAAGAAGATAACTGTAAAGTAGTCTTAACTTTAAAGAAATACACCCTATACATTGCTAATGTGGTAAATGACTATTCTAGCTGCAAATGTCTGGTTTTTGGTGCAATATCTACATAGGTGTATAGAGGCCAATTTCCAGCAACTATCACTCCAGTGTTCTAATGGTACACTCTAAGAAATGGTTCAAGTGGTTAGTATGCAAAGCTCAAAATAATAAATATTTTCAACACAAAATATTATGATTGCTGGATGAACACATATTATTCAATTGTTAACTTCATTTAAGGTGTTAGTCAAAATAGAAATGAAGATAAATTGTCTCAACTTGATAATTTACTCATTTTTGAGATAATAGAATTAAGTTTACTAAACAAGGTAACATAATTAAGTTGATAAAACTCATATTTTTACAAGGCATACTTAAAAAGCTGAAGACAAGGTTAATTTGCCCAGACACGTCTTGCAGACAAGACCACGCCTGTAACAGAAGGACGGAGAAACGAAAGAGGCTGTATTTGCATCATTTGAAGTCATACTACATTTCTGGTAAGTGTCTTTTTAAATTTCTCAAAAGCCACGCAATATTAAAGGAATAGTACACCCAAAACATGATTAGCCTTCATTTTCTACTCACCCCAATGTGGAACAACACTCTGGAGTACTTTTTTGGTATCTCAAATGCATCTGGAGATCTGGGAGGCTTCTTGCTGTCTGCTGACATTCAAATAATGGAGGTCTATGGCGCCCGAGGCAGAAAGGTCCATAAAAGTCCACAAAAAACGTGTCAATATTCCTCCATACTGCTCGTCCAATGTATTCCAAGTGTCCTGAGTGGGTAGCTTCCATAATTTACTCGAAACGAAGTCATTTAGAATGTTTTTAGAGCATAAACAGTAGTGTATAAGATTTCCTAAAAGCGCGCGCCTGCGAGTTCACGAGTCTACGGAAACCGCGGCAGACCAAACCAGATGAAAGTGCGCATTCAGCTCGGCAAAGAACTCATGCTCTTCCTCAACACTGAAGTCCTCAGACATTTTTCTTTCATTGTTTCTTTCCTTGCACAGGTAAACAGCACATTTCTTCTTCTACGCTTGCATTATCAAGAGCAGACGCTGAATGCGCACTTTCATCTGGTTTGGTCTGCCGCGGTTTCCGTAGACTCGTGAACGCGCTTTTAGGAAATCCTATACACTACTGTTTATGCTCTAAAAACATTCTAAATGACTTTGTTTTGAGTAAATTATGGACGCTACCCACTCAGGACACTTGGAATACATTGGACGAGCAGTATGGAGGAATATTGACACGTTTTTTGTGGACTTTTATGGACCTTTCTGCCTCGGGCGCCATGGACCTCCATTATTTGAATGTCAGCAGACAGCAAGAAGCCTCCCAGATCTCCAGATGCATTTGAGATATCAAAAAAGTACTCCAGAGTGTTGTTCAGCATGGGGGTGAGTAGAAAATGAAGGCTAATCATGTTTAAGGTGTACTATTCCTTTAATCCACAGTTGCTACGATACACATGAAACTCAGAAGTAATGTTAGCTAGTTCATGCCATATTCTGTATGCAACATGTTGGTTAGATTTTGCTTTCTAAATGGTGCAAATTCGCAAGTGGTGGCACATCACATTGTTTTAAAAGTGACTTTTACATCCCTGTGAAACAAAATTCTGTATTCAAGTCAGTGAAAGCAGTTTGTGAAGCCAGCACACTGACACTCCACTAGATACACGTTTTTTTTCATCTCGTTTTAACTGTCTCAAGATTAGCTTTCCTAAGTTGTTAAACATTTAGGGTAGTAGTTCATTTTTACATATCTTTTTTGGTCTGTTTTGTTTGTGCATTACAATCTACATTTCATAGTGAGGCAGCTGGCACATTTTTGTTTTCTAAATCACTTGAGAGTTTCATTAAGTTTCACCCACAGATCAAAGCCATTTTGTAAAACCATATTTTTTTTTCTTTCATTTAGATGTTGCCATTGTCAAAAGAGAGACGATATGAGCTTTAGATAAGTCATCTAGATTTATTACCACACTTAAACAGCTTCAGTCACTTTAAAGTTAAAAACAAGTTTTAGAAACACTGTTCTCTTTTAAAATGAATTGGACATGTAAAAGTTTGAAACATCAACAAAAGCAGATCTCTTGAAACATTATAGACTTAGACATGGTCTTGATAGAGAATATTTCCCATGTCTTTATTGGGAATGTTACTGCTCATTCAAAACATGGGGTAGCCTGCGAACCCATCTGTCACGAAATCATTCATATACATACATATGTATATACATACATACATATAAATACATATATATATATATATATATATATATATATATATATATATATATATATATATATATATATATATATATATATGTATGTATGTATGTATTTAATGGTAGAGAATGTAAACTTTCAAGCACAACTGTTAGTAAATGTGGATGTTTGAATCCGTATTTAGCAGGCTTAAAAGATGTATGGACTTTAAATATTGATACTGATTCTGAGTTAGGATGAAGAGGGCATTACGAGTGAAGTGATAAGGACAATCATTGGAGGGACCACAGCGTCTGACGGAGCCAGAGCATGACTTGAAATTGAGGGAACGGAAGTCCTTCAAGACCTTGATCCACCCAGAAACTGTGAATTACTGATGGGACTTATGTACACCTTTAACCTCAACCACCCAAAAGTCCTTAAAAATACTTTGGAGGCATTTCAGAAGATATTCCTTTGGCTGGATGGTTTGAAAGCCAGCCCAAAGTTATGACTCTGAAAAACCAACTGCTGCAATAAAATGTGAGATCAGGCTGTGGTCAGCAGAATCAGCAAGAAATGTTGCATGAAAATGCTGCACTTAAAATATGTTATTCATGCTGTTATTCTTTCAATATGCATATTATTGAACTCTGTCTCGAGTTCTTTATTGTTTGATACTATTCAGAAATTTATCTTTAGGAAGTTGACCCAAATATATACTCTGAAACTTGAAATACCCCCAAGTTTTTTTGACACATGATCCATTTTATACTGTATGTTTTGGAGGATTCCAGCTGTATTACCTTTTGAGTATTTGTATTCATATACACAATTTTCTTTTTATATTTTTCTAAGATGGCTGGATTCAGTTAAGATTATCTCACCAAAATCCAGATAATTCATTTGAATATGTTAAGAATAATTTGATTGTACCTGGATCAACCTGATTTATTGTCTTG
This sequence comes from Cyprinodon diabolis, assembly GCA_030533445.1. NCBI lineage: Eukaryota > Metazoa > Chordata > Actinopteri > Cyprinodontiformes > Cyprinodontidae > Cyprinodon > Cyprinodon diabolis. Next base: position 10,646,452 of record CM060082.1, read on the forward strand.
TTTTGCGACTGCTCATGACATTCTCAAGATTTTTTTCTGACTATATTTAAAAAATGTTATCTTTTACACTAATGGTAAAAATGACCATTTGAATGCATGTTCGTTTTTGCAATAAAAAGAGCAAAAGAATAAAATGTCCTGTTTTTTTTCCCAAACTTGGGTGAAACTAGTACTCTAAATAATTGAGGTAACAATCTGCATAGACCTTTTTGAGTAGAATTGACTCAAAACAAAGAAGTTATGATAGCTTATATAACTAACACCAAAACTTAATTTTCCTTCTAAAATTTTAGTAATATTAAGTTCAATCAGCATTATTAGGCATTTAGACATCAATATAAATCATATTGGTTATACTAAAAAAGTTAAGTTTGTTGAACTATAAAGGTTTCTTGATATATACTTGATAATGCTTGAGTTGTAAGTACTTAAAAAGGCCCATGCAAATTGTTACCTCAATTTTTTTAAGTTGAACCATTATATTATTTTTTAGAGTGTACAATGTGTTTGCTCGTTGGCTCAGAAGGCTAATGGATGATTAGAAAACCCTTGTGCAATTGTGTTCAACATCTGAAAACAGTTTAGCTCGTTACAAAAGCTACAAAACTGACCTTCCTTTGAGCAGATTGAACTTCTGGAGCATCATATTCGTGGGGTCAATTAAATGCTCAAAATTGCCAGAAAAAGAGAACTTTCATCTGAAACTCGACAGTCTATTCTTGTTCTTAGAAATAAAGGCTATTCCATGCAAGAAATTGCTAAGAAATTTCCTACAACAGTGTGTAGAAGAACATTTGTGAGATGCAGAACAAAGATGCTGGAAGAATGCCTGATGACATCTGTTAAGCATGGTGGAGGTAATGTGGTAGTCTGGGGTTGCTTTAGTGCTGGTAAGGTAGGAGAATAGTACAGGGTAAAAGGGATTCTGAATAAGGAAGGCTATCACTCCATTTTGCAACGCCATGCCATACCCAGTGGACGGCGCTTGATTTGAGCCAATTTCATCCTACAACAGGACAATGACCCTAAACACACCTCCATATTGTGCAAGAACTATTTAGAGCAGAAGCAGGCAGCTGGTATTCTATCGGTAATGGAGTGGCCAGCGCAGTCACCAGATCTGAACCCCATTGAGCTGTTGTGGGGGCAGCTTGACCGTATGGTCCGCAAGAATTGCCCATCCAACCAATCCAACTTGTGGGAGCTGCTTCAGGAAGCGTGGGGTGCAATTTCTCCAGATTACCCCAACAGATTAACAGCTAGAATGCCAAAGGTCTGCATTGCTGTAATTGCTGCAAATGGAGGATTCTTTGACGAAAGCAAAGTTTGATGTAAAAAAAAATAAAAATATTTCAAATACACATCATTATTTCTAACCTTGTCAATGTCTTGGCTCTATGTTCTATTAATTTCACAAAGTATGGTGGTGCATAAGTGTGACTTTTCAGGAAAACACAAAATTGTTTAGGTGACCCCAAACTATTGAAAGGCAGTGTATATATAGATTAAGAAGAATAAACTGAATTTGAGGGAATTATTATGCACTTTTCAGTGAGTAATCATTAATTTTCTTAAAAGACTGGAAAGTATTCCAAAAGATGAAGGAAAGGTTTGAGGAGAGTTATAGTTTTCCAAAAAGACTGAAAAGTAAGTGAGAAAAGAAAGGCTTAGAAAGTTTTAGTAATGTCTTCTTAAAGTCCAAAAAGATTGGCATTGGGTCAATTCCTGCAAAATAACCTATAACATTAAGGCAAATTAAGCCTGGGAAACATATAGTGCATGTTTATGAAGAGAGACTGGTACATTTTTTGGAAGCATTCTGTAAGTTTGAGGAAAGTATCTTATAACTTTCACACACATATATTTTTTTTTATGTTTAGGTAAAGTATCGTAAATTTGAGAAAGCCTGAGCAGTATGTTGTAGGTCATAGGAAAGCAAGTTTAAGGAAAAATCTTGTAATGTTTAGAAGTTAATCCTGTTATTTGCAGAAATGACCCTGTAATGAAGTTAAGTACTCTGTGAGCACTGAAAGTATAAAACAAATCCAAGAAAATAAACAATAAATCATTTTTCCCTAATGCCATGCAACAGAATCTAAATCATGCCAGACTCGAAGGAACAGTTTTGGGGACCTCTGCAGTTAACTTTGCAAAACAAACAACATGGTGTGTACTGGTACCAGAAAATGTTAATGAGCACAATTATTCATCTTTAAAGTGTTTTAGGCATGGATGTAAAAATGAGTCTTAATTTAGTTTAAACATTTTGAACCAATTATAACTGTCCCTGTTTGTCCCATGTAATGCAGGCACCCTTTCAGCCTGATGGATGATGGGAAATTTCGCCTGAAACCGAATGTGTTTTCCTTACTGATTAAAACAAATGTCCCTCAGTATAGGTTTTGACCTAGCACAGACTCTCCAGCTGAATCCTGACATTACTGCAATGATAAAATGTCCTACGAGAAGAAAATCAGACGCAGTGGGACCTCAGCACATGGAAACGATCAAAGCCGATGAGGTTAAATGTGGTTGACCTTTTACGCTAGGGGTCAGTGGTGGAGAATGTGTTAATAATGTGGAGGATAATTTGCATCCTGCTTTGTTTAGCCCATGAACCTGTAACATTTGCAATTAAAGGTGTCATCCAGTGGGATAGGTAATACGTTCACTTGGATTTGATTAATGGGGTAAAATATTAAAGTTTTATTTTTGCTTGTCCCTCAGATACCATAATTTCTAGCTAAAGTGTGCACTCTTTGAGATAGGAAAAAAATGGTAGCTTAATGAAGTGAAAAAGAGCATGCTCATTTTTTATTTGCCAAAGTGCCTTATGTAAATGGTATAGTAAAACCCTCCATTTGTGGTTTATTACTCTTGGAATAGTCTGGTAAAAATGGCTGGGTTTATCATGCCAAAGTTGGTAACCACTTTTGTATTATAGTGAGAGAAGTTAATTCATTTCAAGATTGAAATGAATTGGGGTTATTCTAATAATGTCCACTAATACTTTAGAAAGCCTGAAACCATAAAGAGCTAATTGGGAAAGCATATAAGAGGCTAGAAATTAAAATAAGAAAATATTTTGTTTTGAATCCCAAACCCATGTAAATATGAATAATAAATCCTAGTTCAAAATATTTGAAGCTGATTCTCTGATGACTCTTTTTGTTATTGCTGATGATGGGATCTTGTAATATCCTGGAACTTCAAGTAGGAGAGACAGTTAACTCGTTAAACAGAAAAGAATAGTAATTATATTTACTGCCCCATAATGAAAAATCAGTCGTTTACTGATGGTAAGAAAATGTTTACAAACATTGTATTTGCAGGTGAATTATGGGTATGCTTTTGGACGTCCTTCGCAGTTAAACATGGTGTTGATAACATTAGGCTATCAGAAATGCTTTTATTCAGCAGGCATATGTAAGCTTTAAATCATATGAAGATTTAGCATGTGGTTAAATACAGATGAAATTTTACAAAAAACATCTTACAAACCGCTATTTACTGTAAACTGAGATCGACATTTAACTTCCAGGCCAATGCAGGAACTAGATGGGTTAGTGTGGCCGTGACACCGTTCCTGGGTCATCACTTTAATCCCGGGACCACCACTGGCGGCGCCGGGCCTTCGGTCCTGAAATTATTGGACCTGAGTGTTATGTATGAATGTGCATCAGCGTTTTTTTTTTTTTTAAATTACTTTTTCTTCACAGAGACTGTGTGTTTAGAGTGGGGGCACTAGGGTAGGAAGGCGTGATTAAGACTGTGTAAATACATTTTATTTATTTATTTTTTATTTCGGGTCTGAACTGCTCCCTCTCAAGTCTCCGCCGATTGGCCCCGTCCTGCCCCCTCCGCTGGCCGGTGCTTGGGGTCACCGGTGCACTGGTGGTGCTCAGTGTTTAGGGGTGGATGCCCGGGTGGGTACTGGCTTATTCCTGGCGGCTGCTCTGCTGGGCCTGGCCCCTGGGGCCTCCGGTCCACGGGGCCCATGACCAGATCCATTTAGGGAAGGCTAACTGCAGGCGGAGCCTCCAGACTCGTCCCCGCAGCTCCTGGGGTCTCAAGCATTGCGGTGGCTGGGCCTGTGGTCCGTCTCTCCTCCTCCCTTCATGGGGGGTTGGATTTCCTGGCTTGGCCTCTCATGGGCGCTTTTCTTCTTGTGATCTGTTTGGACATCTGGGGCTTTAGGTTGCCTGGCGCTCGCCTCGTTGCTCTGGAGAGGCGCGTCTTTGGGTCTTCACAATCACTGCTGAGCATTTTTCTTTTGAATAAACTTTACATGTACGAGGGCACTCTCACAAACAACTACAGCTGCTTGGCTCCAGGTACTTAGAGATTCACTTCCATACAGAAAGCCCATATTTTTGTCTTCAGCTACCACAGTATACATGTTAGATTAAATAATACCACTTATACTTCAGCAATACTATCAAGGTGTTACTTTAATTTATCTCTTATACTTTATCCGTATGTTGTCCAGTTCTTTTAACATCTCTTTGCAGATAATGAAGCATACTGAAGATGTTTTATCATTATCTCCTCTTTCTTTCATCTTTTCTCCTTGTTTCTGTTTTTCTTTCCTGTTCTACTTACATTGCAGTGTCCATAACATCTGTAATACTCCTGCATGATTTATAATATAGCTATTTATATGCATAAATCGAGCAGAACATTATGGTGATAGTCGTACTGCCCCACTTGCAAAAGTAATATCTGTTTGTAGTGTTAATTTTAGCAACCATTCTTAAATTTAGTTTTAGTTTTAGTCCAGTTTCAGCATCGCTTTTTAGTTTTTATCACATTTAGTCGGCATCATCCCATTTTTATTTAGTCTAGTTTTAGTCGACTATAAGTCAGAGCATTTTAGTCTTTATTTTAGTCCAAGAAAACATAATTTTATTAGTTTAGTTTTAGTCAACAAAAACTATCAGCATTTTAGTCTAGTTTTAGTCAGGACATAATTTTAACATTTTACTTTTTGTCAGCAGATAATATTTAACATTTCCTAAAATTATTTCACATTTCAACATTTTCTCTCATCTTTTTGATAAAAATATACAATTTTAAGGAACACATGTAGACATGGAAGATGTTCTGACAATATTTGCATATTTATTTTGAACATTGTTAAGGTTCATAGACACAACACAAATGCTTGCATTAAAACAAATAAAATACACCTGACAAAGGAAACAAATAAAAAAAGTGTCTTATGAACTTTACACAAGTGCTGGCTGTTTAAAGCTAGTTCACATAGAATAATAAAATAAATAGATTTAAGGTCAATGTTGTGGGGAAAAAAAAAAAAAAAACTGTCATCGTTTCTGGGTGGTTGTTGGTGGGTGGTTTATCTTCAATCTGGAACAGAAATTAATACAATTTCAGGATAGATAAACAGCATTACAGGAATTCCAAGTGTATAAGTAGCATATAGGTCTGTTTTTTTTTCCTTAACAAAAACTAAGTCTCTGTAAAAACTACATTTGACAATCCATTTCAAACTCATACAAACAACCTAACTATCATTTTATGCAGGAATAAATTGCAGACATTTTTATGTGTGCATGCATTTTGGTTGTATTAATATTGATTAATATTGATATTTGCATCCCAATCCCTGCAGTGGTTCCCCTATCAATGGCTATTTTGTGTATTAAAATCTATGTTAAAGTTGTTCTGAATTATGTGTGGCATATTATTTTTATTTTGTCTTATCCTATAAATAGTTTCAGTTCGTTTTAGCATTTAGCATACATGTGTAGCTGCCGAGGTGTTTTGTGTTAACTATAGTTCACTTGCAGCTCGCAGATTACCTAAAACGTCTGTCTGCTTTAATCAAACTGGCAATTTAACTGAAACTATAGTTACCCGGCCAGTATGACATATCTAAGTTCTATGAACAAGTGGCTACGGTCGCTACGTGCTAACAAGCTAACGTAACATAGCCAGCCTGGATACTAAATGCTATGAAAGTTAGCCAACATTAGTTAGTTTATCATTGGGACATTATAGCCGTTGATTTAATGTTACATTATAAACAACCACCACCAATCTTTCTGTTAACTTGCCTTAATGTCTTTGTGTTGAACTGCGACGTGTCTCTTCAGGTTTGTTGTGTTTTTTCCAGCTACCATGTGGCCACATTTCTTCCCTTCCACTAAAATCAAGCATTTGGTTTTGTTCTCCACTTCAATGAAGTGAAAATGTGTCCATATATCACGTCTCCTCTTTCTCCCGAGCCCCAGAGTAGGCTACTCTGTGCCGCCCGCTCCAGGTTTGAAAGTGGGTGTGTGGGAGCTGACGAGGAGGAGGCGGAAGAGGAGACAGGATTTGAAAAAAACATAAAATAATAATATGTAATTTTCGTCTCGTCTTTGTTCGTGAACTAAAATGTCCATAGATTTTAGTCCAGTCTTTATTTACCGAACTGCAATTTCGTCTCGTCTTTATTAGTCCACGAAAATTATTTCTGATTTACTCCCAGTTATTGTTTATTAGTGGGGATTTTCGTCTTGTCTCGTCTAGTTTTCTTTCGGTGAAAAATGTGCGTTGACGAAAATATTTTCGTTTAGTTTTCGTTAACGAAATTAACACTAACTGTTTGGGTCTCTTTTTGTGATCAAGACAATTATTCTTATTGCCACATTGCCAGACAGGACACTGTTATATAAAAAAAAGAAATTTCAGAAACATTTGAAGGTTTCTTAGCATAAACAAAAATCACCACAAAGTAATCAACACTTCATCTCTATCAACTTTATGTTCGGACGGTTACTACGGCACCCAAAATGTTTTTTTTGCTGGTGTTTTAGGATCAGTGGACTACTAAATTGTGTTCAGGAAAAAAAGTGCTCACCATATCTTTAATTTCCATTTACTATTTTTCAATCTAATGCTCTAGTATCTCAAAGTCTAGAAATTGTCTCATAAATCCCTTTCCAGAATAATGTCTTATATCTGATATTTGTAGTTTGATGTATTATGGGGTACTTATGTGGTACTAAATTGGATAATTTAGTCTATTTCATGTTGTCAGATGGGTCCAGTTGAAGTAATTCCTGAACATGAATTAGATAGAAAACACGTAAGTCACAATGAAGAGACATTTTAAAACATACTTTTTGATATTTTATTTATTTATTTACTGCAGTCTTGCACACACTGGAAAAAATCCAATTTAAAATTTTTGTGTTCAGATAAATTCTGCATTAAGCTTGTAACACAGTTCACATCTTACATAAACAGATTTGAGGTACAATTCATGAGTAAAACATTGTTTTGACTTATTGTGAGTTCACTCTACTCTTACCAGTAACCGATTCTCGGTTTATTCTCTCTTGTTTTGTACAGAGGGGTCATCAGAGACGGGGCTGCCTCTCTCCTCGCATCAGATCTCTGTCATAACATGTCTCTGGCATTCGACACTGCAGCAGAACTCACAGATGAAACACTTCTTTGATCAGAGAGCCCTTTGAGTGTGCTCTTTAAACATCCACTGCCACATTCAGGAGGCATTAGCAGCAATGCCACAACACCGCCATTGTGCCTCAGCCTCTTGCACAACAAAACTCACAGAAAGCAGGCAGAAAACTCAGAGCCAGGCCATCAAACTGCATCAGTGGTGCGCCAAGATTAAATGGTTTTACATTATATGAAATATGTGAATAATGCTGCCGTGTCAAATGTCAGGCTGTAGTTCAGTAATGCTTCTCTGACCCATTCCTGCCACTTGCATTTTTATCCTTAGTTCCGCTAATGAATATGCAGTTGCTTTTAATCACTATTAGCATCCTTTTAAGGAGAAAATGTTGATGTGACAGCTCAGCTTGCTATAGGAAAAACACCATCAGGAAAACGGCACAGTGTTAAATATTCATAAATTTCAGTTGCCTGCACAAGTGAATGTAAAGTTTTATAGTGTTTTTTTTCATCAAGGCAACAACAAGAGTTTTGTCTTATTTTATATTACATTCGATGGCTGTAAAAAAGTGTTGTTTGGAGATCATGCTAATTAGTTGTATCTTTTATGTCAGATCTGGTTGGGCTCATTTTAATCAGTATCCGGACTTCATGATCTTGGTTATTTTGTGGGTAGAGGTGATTGTATTTCACAAATAAGTTTGCAAGAGAAATATTACCATTCTTGGTTCATTAAAACAAACCAGAATAAATATGGCACCAATCTGATGTCTTAGGTACCACTAAAGCCTCTTTCCCACAGAAAAGAGCGAGTTATGTGGGTTTTTCAAACCCGGGTTGACCTGCTAATCAATGAGCATTCGACAACTTTCCCATATTGCAAAAAGCTAGGTCTGATTTCCGCTAACAAGCTGTATGGCATCGGTGCCTTACTGCTGCATGTCTGGTGGTTAGAGTTGATGATGTCAACAGTGCTTTAGAAATCAGGAAAGTAAACAATGGCAAGCAACCAAGAAGGGAGCCAGGGTGTAGGTAATGTGCTTTGTTGTTTTGCTCTTTTGTCCGTCCAAATCCCTTGCAAGACATCTAGGTCAGGATTTGGTATATATGCAATTAAAGCAAGTATCCATATTGTATGAGAAGCTCAGAGAGGTAGTTGGATTGTTGTCTTGAGGATAATTTCTCGTTATTTGAGGATTATCTCATTATCAAAGAACCTGACAGTTTACCTTGGCAATGACCATCCATAACCATAATGCTATTTTTAATGGTTACTATGGCTAACCCCAATTTAGATACATGTATTCAAAATTGTGAATAATAATGAGCTGTTAATATGTACTATCAAATGCATACTATATTCAAAGGTGTCAGCTAGGGCTAGATTTCCTTTGTGTGTCGCTTTGCAGGTTGATGTCAGTATAAATTCATAAGAAAGCAGGGGTAGGACAAACTTACACTGAAAATACACTCTGAATTGTGTAAAACAATAAAAAAAACAATGGGGCAGCAGCAGAAACTATTGTGCATGTTCAATACATCAAGATGACTTCAATCTCCCCCCATTGAACATATTAATCTCCATAACAAAACTGGTGGGCTTTGAACCACACTTTGTCACTTAAAATAAGCTAATGCTGTTTTTTACAGTTGAACAACACTCTTGCCACAAAGAACTAGTCATTTCTGAGGTTCCACAGGGTCCTGATAAGGTGCACCTTACATTTATGATGGATGGTATGTCTGTTTTTACTAAAAAGCAATATAAGTTGTTATACTTTGAATATGTGACTTTAAATTATGATTTTTCTTCTCATGTACCTCTAGAAAATAGAATAGAATATTAAGATAAAATGTATCTTAATATACATTTAAGATACTCAATATCCTGGCCGACTCCAGGGGGCATGTACAGCACAAACTGCAAGCTTACAAAACCACACTACATAAGGAAGAAAAACACAAAGAACTTTTTTTACTTTTTCAAAGGATCTTGTCTTTCTGCATGGAGTTGGCATGTTCTTCTCGTGCATGCGTTGGTTCTCTCATGGTAGGCTACTCCGGCTTCCTCCAAAAATCCAAAAAACATGACTGTTAGGTTAATTGGCTTCTCTAAAGAATTTACCTTAGGTGTGAGTGTGTGCATGTGCATGGTTGTGTGTCTGTGTTGCCCTGCGAACTACTGGCCAACTGTCCAGGGTGTAACCCGGCCCAACAGCCCCATCACAACCCTGAAAAGAACTTAGTTGGAGAAAATGGATGGATGGATGGATTGTATTAATTCATACTCAATTAACTTAAGTTCATAAAATTTAGAATTTAAAGGAAACATGTCTTGTGTAATGTGATGCATCCATGCTGCTGCAAGTTATGTCCTGATGTCAGTTTGGGAAAGTGATATCATGAAAAAACATCACACCACATAAAGAGTGGATACAAGGAAATTCTTCCGATCATCGTCACCTAAGACTAAAACTGTAAAAGTGACAGCTGAGCTGAGGAGCCAAATCATCATACTGGAAAATGAAAGAGCTGGAGGAGACACAGTTAGCAGCCGGAGCTAAGAAGTGGTAGCAGCACAGAGTCTAAAGTCTCCCCAACTGAGCTGGTACATCCTGATCATAGCACCAATCCCAGCTGCAGTGGGCTCTCCCAACCAAATGGTCACTGTGGTCCCCTAGATGAATTTGGTGAGGACAAGCCCATTCAGATGATTCTGAAGAAGTTTTCATGTGCGTATGAAATTAAAAATTTGCTTGTCATGGCAATGAGAGACCATATACAGTAGATTAAGCACACTATGTATGCATCATATATGTGTGTGCAGATCTGTGGGAAATGTTAACACTTCCCCACCCCCCGCCCTCTGTGATCATCACATGCACTGCTCACAAAATTGTTCTGCTGCTCATCCACTATGTTTTGCCACCTGGTGCTGTCCGCATCGCTACAAACTTTTCTAGGGGCAGAAATTCTGTCAGCAAAGATGCCACACGGAGGGGCATGGAACTTCAGATGATGTAATTTGGCCATGTGGACTTCATGGGCACGTCAAGCAAAAATTAAGCTTAAGGTAACCTGCTGTCTATCAAAACTGACGTAGTCTGGTGTCTAGGTTAAAAATCATTCTTTAAAAATTGGAAGTTGGAATTGAGCAAATTAATTTAAAAAAAAATAATTAGAGAAGTACAGAAGATTAATAAATGCTAAGAGTTTTGGTTTCAGTAAAAACAACATTAAAAATGACTTGTTTAAAATGTGCAGGGAGTAAGAAAAGCCCCTAAAGGTCGGAACAGAGATGGACCAGTAAACTGAGTTTTTTCTCTTTGACTCATATGTTCTGCATCTTTAGCACCTCTATAATGACCAATTGGACCAATGAGCTTATCCTCCACACACCAGATATCATTTGGATATAGTGTTCTAGGCTACATCTGGTTGGTCTGTCATAGTCTGGATTTATTCAAGATATAGTTTTCGAAAATTTGGCTGTTTGGTCCGTTTGATTTTGTCCCACTTTAGTGCAATACTAGGTATTCAATTAACTAAAAATTATGGCTTTTCACGTTTAACTTTTCAACCAAATGTATCTTTTCAATGTCTTTTCAACCAATTCTTGCTTGGTGGGTATCAGCTCAAACTAAGATAAAATGCAGCTTTTGCAATCGATAAATATCTTTAACACTTCCTGTCAACATATAGTAGGCTGAAGATCTTAAAAAAGGGCAACAGTCAGAAGCCTAGGAAGGGTTATAAAGTAATTTTAGAGGATTTGAGACTTCAGGAACCCACAGTGAGAGCACAATTGCTCCAAAAGTACATTGACAACCCCCCCAGGGTGCCACAAAGAACCAAGAATAAAATTTCACAGGCCTCAGTGCCTTTGTTAAGGTCAAATTTCATAATTCAACATAAAAAGAAACCTTGAAAACATGGCCTCCATGGGACAATCTCAAGACCACAACCACTGTCAAATAGAAAGAGCAAAAATGACCATCTTACATTAGCCAAAAAAAAATACTATCTCAAAGACTTTTGGGAAAATATTTGGTCGACTGAAAAGAATGACAGACACTATATAGAAAGATTGTTTTCTATTGAGACCTTACATAAAGTTAAGATAAAATACATTCAGCAGAAGTGTTTTCTTAGTGATAAAGAGTAGTCCTACATATTTACTTTCACAAGAGAGCATAGTTTATGAAATATTAATATACTTTATATTCATACCTATCAAAAAAAAACTTTGATGGACAGGGTTTTGACATTATTACAAATGGTATGGACAAATACAACAGTAGCCGTTCAAAGTTTCTCCACTTTCCTTGATGGGCCCTTGCTGGTCCCCAACAATTATATAAATATTTGTACAAAAATATTCTTTCTGTCATGATTTGTGAACATTAAGATCTAAAGAGAAGCATCATCTCCTGTTCAGACCCTGTAATGCAGTAAAAGAGTGCTGTCAGAGTAAAAAAATGTGCATTGGTAAAAACTAATTGTGCATATATGATAACCCCTATGAACTAAATATATAGTATTATCTAAAACAAGATGTATTTAGTGCAAACAAAGCTAACTATACGATTTATCTGTGTCGCTGTGTTACTGTAGGCACCTGGATCCAAAATGTACTCACAAATGAAAATGCATAAATAAATAGAGAAATATTTACCCTTACAGTTTGGGTACATTGCCTGTTAAACTGCTTTATGTTGGGTCTGGACAAACCAGGCCCAATCACGTGCAGTAGCATGACTCCAATCAGGGTCTACCATCCCAAACATTTTACTCCAAAAAGCCCCAGTTTGACCAGGAGCTGTATGGGCGAAATTTCTCTTATCTCTCCAAAAGCAAACTGCTTGGCCTTTGCTATTTCGAAATATCCTTTATTATCTATACTTTATTATCTATACTATCGTTATTTGAATAACATTGAGTTACAGTTTTTCTCAAATGCTAAAACAAAAAAGCCAATCCTCTAAACCAAATGACCAGTTGTCTAAACACATTTACTAAATCTAGCCATCATTTTCCAATATCATAAACACATTTCACATGAAGACACATTTCACAAAACACAATCGTCCATTCACATAAATCTTAACACATTTTTCCTTGCTAAAACACAAGTTGCAAAAGAACTCTGCTCATATTCTCAAATGAAAGCCATGTGATGCAAAATGCTTGCCACAGTCAACAATATTTGAACAAAATGAACACACCTGGCGTCATTCATTACACACAACGACTCAAAATTGAAAACACCTGTTGCTAATGCTGTGACCACATGTATAAAAGCAAGTTCAGAGTGCACAGTTTGCTGAAGATTCCAAACAAACACAATGGATGAAGGCAGAGTCAGGGGAAGAGGTAATCGCGTCAGAGTAGGGAGAAGAGCTGGCCGAGGAGGAAGAGGAGCAGGCCAGGGAGGAAGAGGAGCAGGCCAGGGAGGAAGAGGAGCAGGCCAGGGAGGAAGAGGAGCAGGCCATGGTAGAAGAGGAACAGGCCAGGGAGGAAGAGGAGCAGGCCATGGTGGAAGAGGAGCAGGCCATGGTGGAAGAGGAGGAGGCCAAGGAGGAAGAAGAGGAGGCCAACAAGGGAGAGAAGGTCCAGGAGGGAGAGCAAGACAACCTCGTACCATCATTACAAGATGCGAGCAACAGTCATTGACCATGTCATTGTTCATGGCATGACAATGGCTGAAGCAGGACTAAGAGTCCGTCCAAACCTGAGTAGGTTCACCGTGGCCACCATTATCAGGGCATTCAGACAACACAACAGGTATTGTACTCTATTGCTTTCTTTGTCACAATACAATTTTACAAGCCTGTGAAAGTCTATTACAGTAGTTTCAAATCAGTTGTTACTGTATTATAAAACATGTCAATTGACGACACGTTTCTTTCTTTACAGTTGAAAGAATGCCACATAGAGGTGGGCGGGTTGCCATATTTACAGCGGCACAAGAAACCCCCATTGTGGATATGGTTCGTGAGAACAACCTCATCAGACTCCGGGAGATCAGAGACAAAGTCATTGACGATAATGTGAACTTTGAGGGCATTGATGATGTCAGCTTGGCCACAATAGACCGAGTTCTCCGGCGCGAAAAGATGCGGATGAAACAAGTTTATAGGGTTCCCTTTGAGCGAAACTCTGCACGACACAAAGACCTACGTTACGAGTATGTGCAAGTAAGTATACATCCATGTTCACAGTACAGTTAGTAAACATACTGTGTTGCTCAGTGGCCTACATTACTTCTGGACAATACAGTACGTAATATGCTACCTGATTGACTGTTGCTCTGAACACCTGTGCACTTTCACATTTTCACAGAGGATATTACAGTTGGACGCGATGGCTAGACCTCATGAGTACCTCTTCCTGGATGAGGCTGGCTTCAACCTGCACAAACGAAGGCAAAGAGGCTGTAACATAATTGGCCAAAGAGCCATCACTGAGGTTCCTGGCCAACGGGGGGGTAATATTACTCTTTGTGCGGCCATCGGTTTGGAGGGGCTTGTCCACCGGCAGGCTGTCCTTGGGTCTTACAACACCCAACGTCTCCTAACGTTCCTAGAGGAGCTAAAAGATATCCTCCTAGACCGCCAACAACACCTTCCTAGGCCCGAACATCCCATTTATGTGATCATTTGGGACAATGTACGCATCCACACAACAAACCAAATCAGTGAGTGGTTCACCACCAACAGTAACCACTTTTTAAACGTCTGTCTGCCACCCTACTCCCCTTTCCTGAACCCTATAGAGGAGTTCTTCTCATCGTGGAGATGGAAGGTTTCTGACAGACAACCATACACTAGAGAAAACCTCCTAAGGGCAATGGAGCTGGCGTGTGTTGACATCCCAGTGGAGAACTTGCAAGGATGGATCCGCCATTCCAGGGCGTTTTTCCCACGGTGCCTGGCAAGAGACAATATAGCCTGTGATGTGGACGAGGTGATGTGGCCTGATGCAGCTCAGCGACATGATGTGGTGTAAATACTGTAAAATGAATAAAAAAAAACTTCACACCCTGATCATGTTTTCAAGAGTACTGTTGTGTGCAATAGATTCTGCTTTTGCAGTGAGTTGTGTTACAGTAGTGTACAGAATTTACTATAGATTTATACCCTTCATATGAAACTCACAAATCTAAATGCCCAATCCTCTGCAGAACTCTAAGAAGATCCATAATTGTAAAGTTTCTAAAAATATGCATTGGCAGTAAAGAAACAAAGAACCTTCTCACAAATTGAGCATTGTGTTTTCAATTGTTTTGCTGTAGTGTGTAATGATGTGTATAGTGTTTACATTTTTGAAAGCTTCGAGCTGCTCTTTTGGTGTGAAGGTTTGAGTTTTGAAGGGAGAAGGTGTGGTTGTGTTTATGTAGCTTTAGAAAAGGGTGTTGTGTTTAGACATTGGAAGAACATGGACGAAACGTTTGTGAAATGTGTTTTAGCATTAAAGAAAAACTGTAAAGGTGTTTTTTATGCACCACCACACACATGCCTCAATATGGCAGTAGTTGCCTGGCTGTATCACTGACTGTTACAGTGAGCCGTGTCTCCTTTGTGTACAATAATTATCTTCACAGCACTATATCTCTACATTGCAACAACACAGAGATAAATATTCATAAAACTGTCAAAACATTGCCAAGGGGCTATTCACATTTCCATGGTAAATGGCTTGTACTTATGTAGCGCTTTATCAAGTCCAAGGACCACAAAAGCGCTTTCCAGTAGATTCAATCAGTCACGCATTCACACGTTGATGAAGGTAAGCCATGTTGTACATCCAACTAGGCCAATTAGGATCTAATGTAACCTTCACTCATCAAGACTAAATGTCTCTGAAATAAAGCCTATGCCGTCCTAATAGTAAAGCATAGTAGTAGAATCAAATTCAGATCATGTGTATGAAAGATTTTGGGCCGAAACAAGGTTTACTTCACCAAGACAAATCACTAGATCTGCTTTGTGGTGGATGAATGTGGACCACCTTAAATAGGCCCAGATGAAGCTAATCTCTGGCAGTTTTTTATAGAAATGGAGACCTTCCCTTTACCTGTTAATACTGTTAGAGTTCACAATTGACTTGGGTGGTAAAAATGACATTTAACAGTTCGATTTTGTCCTGACTGCCAATGTGAAAGACTTCAATGAAAAGTTGGTATCCCTTATTACTCAGATAATGACAGAAGAACAATGGCCCATTGGAACCAGGGAGGAAACACAAATCTGCCGGTACTGAAGGCAAACATCACCTGCACTGCAAAGATTATTAAAAGTCTAATTATGCATATCAAACACCACAGACGGGACAATTAGAACAGAGGGCTTCAGGCTGCCTGGCACAGATGGTTTGCTCATTTAAAGAAAGTACAGACAAGTACAGCACTCTCATGAAGGATTTTACTCTTGTTGCAGGTCCCAACAGAGAGGAAGGATGTTGGAACAGACCTATTTAAATTGGAAAAAGCCCTTTTTTTGTTTCCTCAGTGGAAGAGATAGCCAGCACATTTCAGTCGGACATGCAGGCATCGATGGATACATGGCTTAAATCAGGTTTTTGTATTTTCAGAAATATTACCCATTTTCTGCAGGCATGTCTGCACAATAAAACGTTTATATATATATATATATATAAAATAAAGCATTTATATATATATATATATATATATATATATATATATATATATATATATATATATATATATATATATAAAAAATAAAACATTTATATATATATATATATATATATATAAATGTTCTAAAAAACTAGTACGATGGAGTTTGAAATACAGTGAAAAGTTAAAGCAACCTTTGGACAAAGTTCTTCACAAACAGATTTTTTTAACCAACTGATTTATCAGAGATAACAAGCAAAGAACAGGTATGAACATGTTTTCTACCATGGTAACTTTTCCATGTATTTCCTGTGATTATTTTTACAAATGCATACATTCATCTTTACAGATCTAGAAATGAAAAGACAAAGTTGAATGTAAGCATCCTTAGATTCTCTCCATTTAGATTCCTTCAGCAGATGCAGATCCCTATTCTCTATCGTAGCAAATACCCCTGTTGTCCAGCTTTGCAGTAATGCGATTACTGTATGGTGACATGACTGAATCAGTTGACATTTAGGTAATATCAAACTTTAGTGAGTCCTGTTGTAAACTTTAAATGTCAGACGGAGCAGGAGATACATGCTCAGTAATGGCCTGCTTCACGTTAACTTTACTTACTCTTTTTCGTTACTAGAAATAAAAGCAATGTAAAGATTTTCACAAACAGATTGCACAGGGAGCAGTTCTGTTGTTTTTATTCAGCTAAAATTGTTAGTACATCAAGGCTGTAGGTGTTTTTACTTTAATCATTTCATATGCAGAAACCCTTAAAGGCGGAAATTAACAATGATTTAGTTCTTCTCCTAAGTTTCTGTTTAATTAAAAGGTCTTGAACAGACACCTATTTTAAAAAGACAATATTTGTTTAGGTTTTTTTATCCAAGTTGCCATGGCAGTTAATTATTTTTATTCAGCTAGTTGTATTTTTTTTTTTTTATATAATTTTAATAAAGTTTTTAAGTTTCTTTTTTTTTATTTCTGCACAATATTTCATTATATGTTTACACTTTTTATATTCTTTGAGTAAATCAATCTGATGGAAAACTGTTTGTTATTTATCTTTGTCTTAAATTTGTTAGGTTGTTTTTCTAACCTTTCCTGATATTTTATTTGCATATTCATTCAATGAAGAAAATGTATATTAATTTACACTTTAAAGTTTAGATGAGTGTTCTTTTTGTTCTTTTCTACAAGCTAATCAGTCCTGTAAACACATCCGCCATGGCCAATTATCATCTGTTGCAGGAATCTGCTCTAAAAAGACTGATAGGGAAGTCTCATTTCTGCTCCATGCAGCCTCCCTCCACTCCCTCTTCACCATCATCCTTGTTTTCATCTGGCTGTGTTCCTGTTTTGGTCTTCATTCTGCCACCTGTGTCAGGCCCCCTGTGGGAAAACCTTATCTATCCTAATTCCTCTGCTAAATCATGATATAAAAATTCTCTATGGGTACGTCTTCCACCAGGCCTGAACACCAAACTCTCTAATTGTTTGTCTTTTATTACAGTTTTTTCAGATTGAATTGTTTTTATATTTAAATGTTTTTATTTCAATAGATTTTTCTCTCTGTAACTTGCCAGGGATAAAAAACAAAAATACAAAGGTTGCTAGGTGAGGGGCACTTCCTACCGACTTTGTTGTCATAATATAGAGTTTTTTGAAACTGCTCTTTGCTAATAGAAGCAACAGAGACCTAAATGGTAGTGCTTTTGCACAATAGGTTCTTCTTTTTTAAAATACTTAGGGCCGGATCTATCAAAGGTTTGCGTGTATTAAAACGTGAGCTATTTCATTGCGCACGCTAAAAAATGTACAAACTGATCTATCAACAGCGTGCTAAAAGGATTTGGTCTTTAAAACGTGCTAAATAGCGCCTCTTATCCATTTAGTACTTTTTCTGTAATGAATATGCAATATGGGGCGTTTACACGCAAAAGTGCGTCTTGTGGGAGGAGAACATGTAAATATATTAATTTAGCACTCGCAAAGTGATTTATCAAACCTGAAAGCAATTTTGCTAACGGTATCTGACTCTATATTTAACACGTTTCAAAAGAAGGTGCAAATGGTCTGTATGCGTAATTGCGCACACATGGCAGCGGTTATTGTCGCAAGAAGGAGACATCGAAATGAAGCAAGGAGACGCAGAGAACGCATTTTTTCACTCCGTGTGAATATTTTTCGAATGAACGAGGAAACGATCATCAAAACATATCGTTTATCCAGCATTGCCATTTTGGAGCTGTTGGGGGAACTCCGAATGGATTTGGAGCCAGCCACAATGAGGACCCACGCAATACCAGATATCACAAAACTCCTTGCAACGTTGCACTTTTTTGCATCTGGGATCTCCCAATCTCGTTTTTCAGAAGTGCTGTCCGACATTCTAAATGCCATGTCGCCCTGACGCCCTACCGGAGAACCCCGACCTCTGCGCCTGTGGAGCAACATGCCAATGCTGCGGGGATGTGTACGCGCAGTCATCTCATCCACAGTCACTTCTTGTGAGCCATTTGCTATGTGCATTTTTCTACAGGCCAATACAAAACACCTGTTTTTGTTTTTTGTTGTTTTTTTTTGTTTTTACTACAGTGAAGTAGAAATTCAGCCACATACCACCTTAGGGAATAAAGGTTGCCAAGGTTTATATATATATATATATATATATATATATTATATAAAAATTTTTATTTTTTTTTGGAGGGGGTGGGGGTGTCACTGTAAGATTAAAATTTCTTAATGCACTAGTTTGCACAAACTACATTGCCGCAAACCACAAAACGCGCAAAACCATCATTTAAATAGGGCGTATCAAACAGTTTTGCACCTGCCACCAGTTACGCAATCGCTCTTGTTAAATCACCCGCAAACCATGGTTCAGCCCCTCGCGCAAAATTCCAGTTTGCGAGCGCAAATTACTGCACGCAAAATTGGATCTTGATAAATCCGGCCCTTAAAGTCGTAGGGAAGTCATATTTAAATGCCAAATCATTCTGGCTTCACCATGTATATAAATGTACTCTTTATCAGACCATATTGACCCAAAAGTTAGAAAATTTCTATTTAAAGCTACAGTGTGTAACTTTTAGCGACATCTAGCGGTCAGACTGCAGACTGCAGCAACATGAACATCTCCCCGCCCCCAACAGTACGGCGAGCTTTACGGGACAAAATGTCTTCCACGACGTTCGCATCACCTACCTTCTCAAGTGATGAGGTTTGTTTACATAGATAATTTTACAGATAGTATTTCATTAGTCTGTGTAGGGTATAGATTTCATGTAGACTTAAGATAATAAATATACCCGTTATTTTTTCTACATCGTTGTGACGTTTTGGTGATCTCGCAATCGCTAGTTTGTTGGCTCTGCGCTGCCGTAGCGCAAAGATGTCTGCCTCCATGGCTGCGAGACCCGCTCCTATGTAATTATAAATAACGAATTCTAAGGCAACGCAAATATTAAGGTTAAGAGGCTAAGCTCGTTGATGATGATAAATTACATAGTTATGTATAATATATTACATTTCTGACTGTATATTCCTGTAATTATTACACACCGTAGCTTTAAAAGAAATAAGTCCTGTCTTAAAGTCTGTGAAGGTTTTTTTTCCGTTATTTTATGCAGGCCAATTAGTTATACGTCAGCTTGTACACCTAAATTTGGCCAATCATATATCAACGGTCATCAGTCAATCAAATTTTTTCGGTCATAGCATCTTGATTCATATGTCGCAGCTAATATACGCAACGGTTGAAATAAGAATCATTTACTTTACCATTGAGTTCCGTCCCAGTGTTCACGGGGATGGATGTCTGTGTCTTCTGCAGGCGTAGAGCTAACAGAACTGGCAGCGTTGCGAGCCAAGGGCTCAAACATGTACGGCTGTAAGCCTTCTACACCAAACCAAGCTTCCTCTTCCACATCAACTTCGTCCCACTTTCCTCCTCTAAATAAAATATGTATGATGAAAGAGACTCATCCACGACCTCCGACACAAAACTCTCCTCCTCTTGCATGTTTCCTGCTGTCCATAGCGTTCCTTGACAGGGTCCTTTCTAAGTCACCAATTTAGTGCTACTTGGTCCCAATCTAATTTCCCATTGGGAACCTACAAGCACTAAGTTGCTAACTGGTTACCAAGATGCTTCTAAGAAACTGGCCACAAAGAAATATGCTTGCAAACCTTCCGCCACAACAATCCCGCCCCCTTGATAATGGACCAATCACATTCACTTTATTCACTCGTGTAAAGTTGTGCACCACTCGGGAGAATTCGGAAATGCAACGGTTGGAACAGCCGCTTCTCTACAACTTTAAATATTTCTAAATATATATATATATATATATATATATATATATATATATATATATATATATATATAGAGAGAGAGAGAGAGAGAGAGAGAGAAATTTTTTTAAGTTTTTCCTAAATATATAAGGGATATTTCGAAACATAAACTTTGTTATGTAAAAGAAGAAAAAAAACTTGTCAGACGTCACTTCTTTCCGAAATTCTTTTTATTATGAATTATAAAGATCTTTTTTGTTTTCATCTTTCTATTTCATCAAACTATGGAATTATATTGATACTGTTTCCTGAATTATTTAAGTCAAATTTGCTTATTTATATAGCGTCAATTCACAACCCATAATAGCTCAAGCCCGCTTACAGAGTGAGTCCATCAAACCCTATGAAAAGATTGGTTAAAAAGTTTTCTACCCGCAGGCGACAGTTGCTGGACCTGCATCAGATCATCTACAGCTTAAATGATACTTAGACCACAGGATGAATTAATGTTTTTTTTTTTTACTTGCCTTTAAAAGCAACCAAAACATCAGAAATTATGAAAAAATAAAAGTTTCTTTTTCCCTTTTCTTTTCTCTTCTTAACTTTTAAACTCAAAGCTTCCAATGTTGCAGTGTCTTGTGAAAGTATAACTTTCTATAAAATACAGAGCAATGGCAGGTAGACAGGACAAGCAGGACAGACTGATCAGAAGAAGAACAGACCCTGGGTCCACAGTGAGCAGTCACAACATATTTTGACACCTTGTGTCCTGTTCTGGGCTGCAGGCTGTCAGGCTGCTGCATGTTCTCAGAGCAGGAAACAACACGGACCCAAACTTTAGTTCATCCTGTCATCTGCTCCAGACCACAGCATCACTCCCCCTTCTTCTGTTTGCCCTTCCAGCAGCTGGATGTAGCTCTGGTTCAAAGTTTTTTACATTCAGAGTTTATGACTTATCCTGGGAGGAAACAATAGAATGATACAGTATACTAAGGTTCAATTTTCAAGTTAGAGTGGATGAGAAATGTTATTTCTTTTCGAGGTAAAACTTATCCCTACAGGCTCACAATGTCCAAATCACTATGTAGCCTAGATTGGCAGGATATTAGGCCTCTTATTCGGAGTGGTGAAGTTTATTTTCATCTCATGGATTCCTACAGAGGTCTGGCTGCTTTTAGAGCTTTAGAGTGGTGATGACACAATTTGACATTTTCTAGTATAAGATGTAGACAAATGTTAAAACATAAAGATCAAGGTAATACTTTAAAGGGCTTCTGTATAAAATAGCTTCGATCAAAATAATTGCGCAGCTCAGTGAAGGTGATGTATATAGTAGAACGACTTAGAGTTGCAACAGTAATTTTGTTACAGTATGGAACAGTGCTTAAGTTTTCATGAATTAACATACAGTTATGGCTTTCCGTTGCGTTTCCCAGTTTTTTGCTTCAACCAACATGGGGATGGCTTCAGCTTATTTAAGTTTCTTAAGGATCCTGAGTGGATAAAGCAGGTCAGATGATATCAAGAGAAGTTGGATTAGTACATTTGCTTGTGTTTGGAGTATATTGAGAAGGTTTTTTTTTTCCCCATTTCATTCCCTCATTGAAAGAGTCGCCTGGTAGCTGAGTAACTGCTAACAGCTGCAGGTTTTGATGTGTTTCTGTGAGAAGTTGCATGTTTTACAAAAGGCTGATAGCCTTAATTAGAGATCAGAGCTGGCCCTTTTACATCACTGGGATGTAATACTGGCTCAAAGCTGGAAAATGTGACCAAGCAGTTTCTTGGTGATGACAGACTTGTTTCTTACTGTTCCAACACGCTCCCTTATTTTACAGGCTGGCTGCTGGGTTGTTCTTTTTCCCTTTGTCAAAGTGGTAATCCAAATAACTTCTACTACCAAACAGCTCAAAGAACTAATAGCCATCCGGTGTTAGTTCACAATATGGGAACCGATCAGGGAAGAATGGCATGACTCATTTGTTAGGTGCTGTCCAAAATATTTTTTATACTCATTCTTGTTTTGTTTAGTCAATCATGGCCTGTGCAGAAAGTAACAGATTATACCCATAAATCATAGCTGACTATGTTTCAGAGGGAGGGGCTTGCCCTGGGTTTTTTCCTACAAGAACCGGCCCTGTTCATTGGTTACTTAATGGCTCCAAAAGACTTTCCCACAATGTGTAGATCTCTAACTCAGCTTCACAGATGTTCAATGAGCTCATTGGCCTTTCTTCTTATTTTTAGGTACTACTCAGCCCACAGAAGGCTTTCAAACATACCTTTTTATGCTGACAAAGAGAAAGTACCAGCTGCAATAAATCAGGATCAATAATAAATGAACAAGACTCGGCCTTGTCAGGTGAAAAGATGCTCCAGATCCTTCAGCACCATTTATTCATGGCTTAGGTGAATACATGTATGTATAACTCTGGCCTTATAAATAAATTTACACTTGTGCACTCCATTGTTGTTTTTAAAGCTGATGATATTTTTTTGTAATATCAGCTTAAACAATCATTAAAATCCCAAGAAACATTTTGAAATTTATGTCCATGATTAAATAATCCAAACCTCAGACAAGAGCTACATATTTTCATCTTGCAAAGTATCCCCAGTGCTGTAAAAAGACAGAGTCATGCATGTGCGTGCATAAAAACACACAGTTGTCCCTGAACTCTCCTACAAACAGGCAGTGTGACACTCAGGAGATGCATATAAAGGGCATGCAGGGGGAGTTACAGCAGATATTCAGGACTCATTGATCTGCTCACAAAGGGGGTTAGGTGAGATCAATCTGCCTGCACCACAGTGACCCCTGGTGGAAGATCAACAAAGGGAAAATGTCTCAGTTTCCCCTTAATTTTCTCTTTTCTGAAAAATGAATGGTTTCTCTGGATTTTCACAGATTTCGGAAAATAAAGCCACACGTGTAAACTAAATAAGGAGTAACGAACAATGAATGATAAATCATAAAGTTAAATAATTTTCTGTTAGTGATCAATAAAGCATTTATTTCCCCCCTAAAATAATCTTATTAAACATTTTCAAGTTGGTCTTTATTAGATTTTGTTTAACACTGATCCTGAAGATCACAGCTTTGGACTTCATGTCTGCCATAACTCTTCTATCTCTCTCTGCTATGTAAAGATTTATAAGGACTCCAAGAACGCATGTATAATGCATGAGTTGGGCCTATAAATACATCATACCATATCAATGAATATCACAAAGCCTGACGCTCTCTGTAATGTGTGAATTTAACAGCTGAGTGAGAATTCCTAGTGATCCTTTTATGTTGGAACTCACCTCAGGCTGGGAGCAATGGTTTATTGGAATATTGTCAAAGAAAAACAGGGATGACTGTAGTTATTGGCATGTACAGTAGAGTAGAATTGCCTGAATAGCTTTTAAAGGGTGCTCCTTTTTTGTAATAACTCAGTTTGTAACTAGAAATTGTTTAAAATTTCTACCATAAATTCAGTAGAGTTATTCTGAGAATGTTTTAAAAACTATTCTTTCTAAGACAAAATTAGGTTTTTTTTTCACATTAGATAACATTTTAAGAAGTGTAAAAAACATGCGCTTTCATGTACTTTTTTTCTTTTTACAAAAACTGTTGATTTTCAACAACCCTTCTTTATTTGAGCCTAATTATATGGGTATTGTAGGGTAATATTATTGTTGCTAAATTTAAAAATTTGTGAAGTCTTTTAGGTGGAAGACAAATTAAACATAAAACAAATGTTTTCATGTTTTTTTTTTCCTAAAAATACCGTATCGGTTCCCTGTTTTGTTTTATTCTTTATTACAAATAAAAAATTATTACAGAAAAGCATCACTGTCTGAACTCTTTCCTGTTCTCCTGTCCCTGTTTCACTGCAGATTCTCCATCCTCTTTGTCAGACCTTAAGTGACAAACAAGAGAGAGAGAGAGAGAGAGAAAGAGAGAGAGAGAAACAGAAGCCTAACAGAAGCTGCTGGATAAATCGAGAGCGCATTGGAGTTGTTTACTGAAGGATAAAAGTGTATGACGTGATGCAAATACCATATAATGCTAGCTACCTAATCCTTATACACAATGCAAAATTATTTAAGGGTTCAGGAATATTAGTTTTTAAATTTGTACAGACTGACCTACATCCCCCTGTTAATTGCACCACCATGGAGTTCAGTTTGCATTAGCAAGAACAGGAAAATATTGATTAAACTAAAGGTTACTATTAAAAAGAAAAGAAGAACCCTTGTGCCCCCTCCCTCAGTCTACAGTCTGTACACTTGTGAAATAATAACAGTTTTGTATAACCCTACACTTAAACTGCAATCAATATAAAATAATGTGTATTCCGGGTTTTCTAAGACTGTGATAAATTAAGCACTATCCCAGTGTGGAAATTAAAGGTAAAGAGGGCGATCTTTTATTTCGGGGTGGATCATCCAAATAAGTGGTCCTCCCAATTGCCTATCTGTTGGGATCCTCAGGCTTGCCCACCAGAGGGCACAGAGGATCCTCTTCTGCTCTTTGTTATTTTCCCTTAGGGCTGGAGTTACTGTTGGGATCTGGAGATTACCCTCTGCCTCCAGCAGAGTGCGCCGTGGGTCTTCTGGAGCTGGAACCTTCCAGCACACCTGATTTCCATCTACTCATCAGGAGACCTCCACTTTATAAGCTCCTGCCAGACCTTGCTTCCACGCCGCAGTGTTGATCTTAGTTGGTTAGCAACCTGAGCCTCTGTTACTGGAAGAATCTTAGTTATGTCTAGTGTGAGATCAGATTCTAATCTCTCCTTTGTCTGTGCCTCACAGGAAACCTGTCTCTTCGTGAAGCTCTGGATGAGCTTAAACCTCCTGTCTCTTCGTGAAGCTCTGGATGAGCTTAACCTCCTGTCTCTTCGTGAAGCTCTGGATGAGCTTAACCTTCCTAGCCTGCCCTCGTGAGCCAAACTCTGGGAGAGCTGCCTCACTGGAACCCTGTCTCTGGCCTGAAGCTCTGGGAGAGCTGCATCACAGGAAACCTGCCTCTAGTCTGAAGCTCTAGGTGAGCTTAACCTGCTATCTGCCCTGGTGAGCCAACCTGAAGATTCCTATGTGGATTTAACCTGAAGACTTCTATGTGGAGTTTACATGAAGGTTCCTATGTGGATATTCCCTGTTGTTCTCTGCAATGAGCTGGATGCTCAGCCTGAAGAATCCTATGTGGATATTTCCTGTTGTTCTCTGCAGTGAGCTGGAAGCTCAAATCAAGGTCTGCCATGCTAAGCCTGAAGCTAGGTGCTTAGCTTCTCATGAACTCTGTTAACCAACAGTCTCCGGTCCCAGTCAAGACTTCAGTGAAACATTCTCAGAACTGTTTATTCTCTCGTGTTCAGAACCTTTAATAAACATTTGAACTTTTTCCCTGCCTCCTCCGTGTGTGTTCTGCATCTTGGGCTTGCCTCCATAACCCATCATGACACTATCATTCTGGTGACATGTTCATATAAAGGCATCTTAGGTGCTTGTTCTGTTAGCTATCTTTTATGCACATGCAGATTTTCAGGAAGGTGAGCTACGGTTTCAGATAGTCATTGAAGCTCACCTTTCTCACTGCAGTTCTGTCATGATGGCTTACTGAATTAACCCACATGCAGAACACACCACGGAAACGGGAGTAAAAGTTCAAACAGTTTATTAAGATGTTCACAAAAGTAAATCATTGGAAACAGGTTCTGGTCTGGGACAGACTTCACGAGGATTCTCTGTAGAGAAGGTATAGTTAGGTTAGCCAGGGGGTCTGGGGAAATCTTGACAGAGTCTGATTCA
The DNA here is from genome assembly GCA_030533445.1 of Cyprinodon diabolis. Classification (NCBI taxonomy): domain Eukaryota; kingdom Metazoa; phylum Chordata; class Actinopteri; order Cyprinodontiformes; family Cyprinodontidae; genus Cyprinodon; species Cyprinodon diabolis. The sequence continues at coordinate 10,672,610 of CM060082.1, forward strand.
GTGTTGTACCTTAAGGTATTCAGACAGACGCGGTGAGAGAGGGAACCAGTTGGGTCCAGAGTTCGTTGTTGCAGCAGAGAGCTTGCAGCGGCAGAGCTTGTCTTCAGATTCGAGTATAGACCTTGAGGGTTTGCCAAAGTTCTCTCCTGAGAACTGGAATCAGACAGAGCTTGTGGATCTTCAGGTTAGCCAGAGTTCTCTCCTGAGAACTGGAATCAGACAGAACTTGTGGATCCTCAGGTTTGGCTCGTGAGGGCAGGCAGACAGGTCTAGGAAGCAGAGAAGACAAAAACGGGTTAGATCTCAGCTTACTCCTCAGAGTATCAGACAACAGACTTAGCAGGCTTGGCTCAGGTTTTGCTAACCATAACTTGGCAGTACTCTGGCGCAGAAGACAGGTCTGCCCGCTGCTTATGTAGCTGGTCTCCTGATGGGCTGATGATCCTCAGGTGTGCAGGAGGCTCCAGCTCAGGAGACCCATAGCGCTCTCTGCTGGAGACAAGTGGCAGATCTCCAAATCCCAACAGTACCCCCCCCTCAAGGGCGGATACAAGACGCACCAGAATAGTCGTAAAAAAAAGAAAAAACAACCCACCCAGGGCGGGCGGAGGGGGCACCAGGCAAGGAGGGCAAGAAACAACAAAAACAGAGTCCAAAACCAAAAACAACCCACCCAGGGTGGGCGGAGGGGGAACTAGGCAAGGAGGGCAAAAAACAAAAACTGAATCCAGAACAAAAAACGATCCACTTACGGTGGACGAAAGCAAGGAAAGTCTCTGACGATTTATTAGGCAGAGTCTCAGGTGGCCGGCCGTGGGACCGGCAGCGGGGCAGAGTCTCTGGTGGCCGGCCGTGGGGCCGGCAGCGGGGCAGAGGTCTCAGGTGGCCGGCCGTGGGTCCGTCAGCAGGGCAGAGTCTCAGGTGGCCGGCCGTGGGGCCGAAAGCATGGCCGACGTTCCGGGGGCCGGCTGCGGGGCCGGAGATGTGGCAGAAGTTCTGGAGGCCGACCGTTGGGCCGGAGGCGAGGCCGATGCTCTGGAGGACGGCCGCGGGGCCGGAGGCGAGGCTGACGCTCTGGAGGCCGACCGCGGGGCCGGAAACGAAGTTGCATCTCAGGGGGCCCGTTGCTGGGCCGGAGGCATGGCAGAGGTTCTGGAGGCCGGCCGCAGGGCCGGAGGCAAATCAGACGTTCAGGAGGCCGGCCGACTGCGGTTCAGGAGCAGGCTCAGAGGGGGCCGCCGACTGCGGTTCAGGAGCAGGTTCTGAGGGGGCCGCCGACTGCGGCTCAGGATCAGGAACAGAGGAGCCCGCCGATAGCGGCTCCGGGTCAGGAACAGAGGAGCCCGCCGATAGCGGCTCCGGGTCAGGAACAGAGGAGCCCGCCGATTGCGGCTCCGGGTCAGGAACAGAGGAGCCCGCCGATTGCGGCTCCGGGTCAGGAACAGAGGAGCCCACCGATTGCGGCTTCGGGTCAGGAACAGAGGAGTCCACCGACTGTGGCTCCCAATCAGGAACCGAGAAGACCACTGACTGTGGCTCCACATCAGGAACAGAGGAGACCACCGACTGTGGCTCCACATCAGGAACAGAGCAGACCACCGACTGTGGCTCCACATCAGGAACAGAGGAGACCACTGACTGTGGCTCCAACTCCAACATGGGAGAAACCGCCCATGGCGGCAAAGGTACAGTCTCTGAAGTGGCTTGTAATGCTCGTAGAGGGCTCTTGGTGATCAGGAGCGCATGCAGAGACGTCCTAGGAGGCGTAAAATCAAACACCTCGAATTCTGACACCATTCCAAAGCTCTGCTCAGGGGTCTCTGGACGGCACAAAGCTAACTCTGGGGTCTCTGGACGGAACAAAGCTAACTCAGGGGTCTCTTGACGGCACAGAGCTAACTCAGGGGTCTCTAGACGGCACAGAGCTAACTCAGGGGTCTCTAAATGGCACAGAGCTGACTCAAAACGGCTCAGGGCTGGCTCAGGGGTCTTAAAACGGCTCAGAACTGGCTCAGGGGTCTCTAGACGGCTCAGAGCCGGTTCAGGGGTCTCTAGACGGCTCAGAGCGGGCTTACGGCGATGCCGTCTCTTACGTCGGGGGGTCTTAGTGGCTAAATTAACAGGTTTGCTGACTGATTGTGGCAAAAGGCTCACTGGTGTGCTAAAGGGGTCAGGCGGTAAGTTAACTTTTTTATAATTGGATTCTGATGCTAGGGAAACAGGCGTGGGGTCAGGTTTAGAAACAAATGACTCTGAAATGCTACTGAGTTCGGATGCTGGGCTAACTGGTAGGCAATGAGGTGGCATGAAAGGGAAAAGATCTTCTCTATCCCCATAAAATAAATTCCAGAGGTCAGACTCCTGGATGTGGGGAGCTCTGGCTGTCGGAGGTTCTGAAATGGGGTCTGGCTGGCGGGGAGCTGAATATGGTGGCATGAAGGGAAAGAGATCCTCTCTATCCCCATAGAAAAACCTCCAAAGATCTGTCTCTTGCATAAGTGGAGCTCTTATTGTTTGAGGAGTTAAATGTGGTTCTATTTTAAGTTTTCTGACGGATGGTTCTAAGTGATGATCGTGTATGTGGTGGCTGAAACGGACTGAACTGGGCTGAGATGGACTGAACAGGGCTGTACAGAGCTGTACTGGGCAGGACTGATCTGGACTGGACTGGACTGGACAGGACTAGACTGGACTGAACTGGGCTGAGCTGGGCTGAACTGGACAGAACAGGGCTGGAACGGGCTGAACTGGGCTGTACCGGGCTGAACTGGGCCGAGCCAGACTGAACTGAGCTAAACTGAGCTGGACTGGGCTGGACTGGACTGAGCTGGGTTGAGCTGGGTTGAGCTGGGGTCCCGGATCTAGACCTGACTCTGGTTCGTATTTTGTAATCCAGGTGGCCTGCTACACAAATGAGCTCATCTAAGGTTGCAGGTTCCTCGATTTTTGCCAACTCATTTTTAATGTTTTCATTTAAAGCGTGGAAGTAAATGTTTCTGAGCATGGAATCAGTCCAACCGGAAGTAGCGGCTCTGACCCGGAAGTCAACAGAAAAGTCTTCTACGGATCTATCCCCCTGTTTGAAGTTTGACAGACCCTGAGATTTAGCAGATTTAGAAAAAGCTAGAGAGAATTCTTTCAAAAAATGTTCATATGTACTGGATTCAGAAGACAAACTGGTCTTTGCCCATTTGCGGGCTTTTCCTGATAATCGTGACAGAATAAAGGTTATTTTTTCCTTGTCGTTAGGAAAACTGGAAGGAGAGAGTTCAAAAAACAATTTACACTGAAGCAGGAATCCGTTAAATCTACTAGGTATGCCAGAATACCTTTCAGGAAATGAGGGACGGAGTGCAGGAAGTGACGGACCGAATTCCGGAAGTGACAAGACTGGCTCTGACCCTTGAGGCGGAGTTGACTCCGGAACCGGAAGTTGAGCTGGCGCCGTGTTAGCGTTTCTCACGAAGCCTGCAAATTCTTGAAAAGTTTGATTATTAAATTCCAATCGGGTGTTTAACTCACGGAGGGTTGAATCGTGTTCTTGGATCTGAACAGCTTGCTCCTCGATTAACCTCCGTAGGGTGTCTGCTGGGTCTTGTTTGTGGCAAGAGTGTTCTGTCATGATGGCTTACTGAATTATCCCACATGCAGAACACACCACGGAAACGGGAGTAAAAGTTCAAACAGTTTATTAAGATGTTCACAAAAGTAAATCATTGGAAACAGTTTCTGGTCTGGGACAGACTTCACGAGGGTTCTCTGTAGAGAAGGTATAGTTAGGTTAGCCAGGGGGTCTGGGGAAATCTTGACAGAGTCTGATTCAGTGTTGTACCTGAAGGTATTCAGACAGACACGATGAGAGAGGGAACCAGTTGGGTCCAGAGTTCGTTGTTGCAGCAGAGAGCTTGCAGCGGCAGAGCTTGTCTTCAGATTCGAGTATAGACCTTGAGGGTTTGCCAAAGTTCTCTCCTGATAACTGGAATCAGACAGAGCTTGTGGATCTTCAGGTTAGCCAGAGTTCTCTCCTGAGAACTGGAATCAGACAGAACTTGTGGATCCTCAGGTTTGGCTCGTGAGGGCAGGCAGACAGGTCTAGGAAGCAGAGAAGACAAAAATGGGTTAGATCTCAGCTTACTCCTCAGAGTATCAGACAACACACTTAGCAGGCTTGGCTCAGGTTTTGCTAACTATAACTTGGCAACACTCTGGCGCTGAAGACAGGTCTGGTCGCTGCTTATGTAGCTGGTCTCCTGATGGGCTGATGATCCTCAGGTGTGCAGGAGGCTCCAGCTCAGGAGACCCATAGCGCTCTCTGCTGGAGACAAGTGGCAGATCTCCAGATCCCAACAGGTTCTTTGAAAATGGCCAAGGGTCATAAGAGAAAAAGTGTGTACTAAGTGTATGAGAAGAAATAAAAAACCTCAGAGGAGGCAGATATATCCCAGAATGCTTTGCACAGAGAGCTCTCAGCGCAAAGCATCATTACCAATTTATTAATAATTTGATTTATCAGTTAACTGTTAGGGTTAATGGATGTCTGTTGAGGACCCAAATGAAGAGATGGAAGGCAGAGATGATTTCTTGCAGATTTAATAACAAAGTAGAGGGTAACAGAAGCATAAACCCAGAAATAACAAGTAGAGAACTCAGGAACCCAAGAGTTGGAGACCCTCATGAGAAACATACATTTAGACTAAAGAGAATCCAGCAAAGGAACTGCAGAGGAGGAGTATATATGGCAGACAGAACAATTAATCGATTATTCAGCTAATTGGGAGCATGTGTGGACAGAAGCATCTAGAAGACAGCTAAGGGGAAAGAAGGGGCACTAGAGGGCATTAAAGAGTAACCAGGGAAATACAATAGGGCTGGGAAGAACTAATATAACACAAAAGGGAAAGAAACTAATGAATAAGAAACATAGAATGAGCAAAAGGGAAAACTACAGGATGGGGGATAGAATAGAGAAATTTAGATAACTAATCTGCAATGGGAAAACACAATTTAAAGAAAACAGAAAACTATATATAAGCAGAACTATAGCACAGTTTCAATTAAAGGAATGCTGAAAAGATGACTAAAATAAACACAGAGGAAGAGTAAACTAAGAAGTAAAATGATAAAAAAAAACTTAACAGCAACACAGAATGACTAAATCAAAGAAAAATGAAAACGCCAATTGAAAACCTGAACAGAAACAAAAAGTCCAGAGAAGCAGTTATGACTTAACTCCCAGAGATGTGAAACAAATCAAGCCTGTGATAGGTCACAGCTGCTAATGCTGCAGTGATTGGCTAAAAGATCAGCACAGGGGCATATGGGCACTTGATTTACCCAACCAGATGGAACAATTGTACTGACTTTCCCTGCCTTTTCTGAACATTTTCTACAGGAGCTTTTCCAGATGGATACGTGTAGAATTCAATCTAGATTATTCCATGTTAATAATAGCAGTTTACAAAGCATCAGGGATGCTGCAGCTTTCTCTGTAGATATGTAGTAGTAGACTTGGCCATGACATACCAGTCACATGAAATACGTTGTGAAGCTTTAAAACTATAAGTTATTGAAGTTGCTCAAATCTAATTTCTTGCGGGATGAAAAGACCAGAATTGGGCCATTATACAGCTATGAAAAAGTCATATATGAGTCACATATGTGGAAAAAAAATTTGACTCGGGTTGCATTTGCCTACCATGTAAATATACCCTTAGATGTCTTTGTGGTTCCTCACCTTTGAATCTCAATTGACTAAGTTTGGAAATGTAAAGCGAAGAGCACACAACCCTGATGTGAAAAAAAAACTAAGATATCTTGCAGAAACTTTACACTAAAATGGATAAATATGATGTTGCATGCAATGAACACGTTCACATTTAAAGCAACCAAATTTTATACAAGTTGATCAGAAGTCTAATGGCCCATTCAGAAAGGCGCATGTACCGATGTGCTCTGAAACTAAATATGTTCAATGGCTTGTTCTTCTGCAGCACAGTTTATCTCTGCATTGAGTGCAACACAGTGCACCATCTTGTGCGGTCAAAGTTCTTTGTACTTCAGCTTTAACTGTTGCGTACAGCGAAGGAATAGCTACATATATATTTTTTCTGAATTCCCCAAAATAGTCTAGAGCCAAAATATGTATACCTTCTCAATGAGTTTTGATTCATAACGCAAGTGTATTTTTTTTTAGCAGCCTACACTTCTTGGAGAGGAGAGTTCTGTTGGGTCTGGTCATCCAATCAGAAAAAAATCAAATGATGTTATTTGTCTGGGGGGCTTCAATAAGTTCCACAACTAAAATAATTTAAAGAATTATAATTTATTTCACATTTAAGCTTCAACACATCATAAATCTTATTGAATAATAAATTGCTTTAAAAGCTTTTGAGATTTCAAATAATGAAACTGCTAATCACATACACGTAACAGAAACTTTTGGGGAAAAATCTTTATTTGCTTTGCAACACAAGCAGTATGTCAGCCAATTAAAAAAGCAGTCACTGAATATATTTAGCAGTGTAAACAGCTGATGAAGATAACTTCTTGAGGTAAAGGCTGAACATCAGAAATGGGAAAAAAGATTATTTAAGAGTTGGAACATGGTGCCAAAAGATGTGGTCTGAGTTTTCCACAAGCAACTATTCTCTCTGCTTTACAGAGAATGGACCAGGAAAACATTCTGTCAGCAACAGCTAGGAGGACAAAAACCACGTATTGGGGTCAGATGTCAGATGAGAATGGACAGAGTCCTTCAATTTGTAGAGTGTCTTCAGTAACCACTGACCAAAACCAAGTTGGAAGAACACCATCACTAAACAAAAAACACCAAAGCAACAAACCGCACCGGGTGCCCGACCCATCAAAAAAAAACAATGTTACAGTTCATAAAGGCTCACAAACATTGGACAACAAATAACAAATCGAGGAGAAATTTCACCTAGTGCTGCAGCATGTTGATTGGAGGCGTCAAACTCCAGAGTCAAACCTAGCATGCCATTTTGCACTTCTACATGTACAGATTCTGGCAACAGAAGTTGAATAATTAAAGAAGTTGGGTTGTTCCTGCAACTCATTTTAGGGTTTCAGAACAAAGATTCCCAAGGTCTGAAGCTTGACTCCTGTGTTTAGATGGTAGGCTCATAACTTTGTGTAAACATCATAAAGGCAACAATCCAACTAAATAGTATCAGGGTCTCAAGATGGTGGTGTTGGTATCATGTCCTGGAGTATATCTTTCTTGCCAAAAATGTGGAACTCTTAGTACCAACCTGGCATTAATTATGTACCTATCTACAATTGCTGACTGCATCCTTTCCTTTATGTCCATTAATGACCATCTTCTAAAGCAGCCATGTCCAATGTTGGTCGAGCCATGTCCAATGTTGGTCGTTGATCGAGTTTTGCTGTCCTACAAGTCACAATCTATCTCTGCCACAGCTGTGCTGATTCTATTAGTTATTAATAGAAATCTAATATCCTGAAGCAAGAACGACTCTAAAACCTGCAGGACAGCGGCCCTTGAGGACCATTTTTGGACATGCCTTTTCTAAATTGTTATTTTGATATATGTTGTAATTAGAGTGAATCATGTTATCTTGAGCTATGTCTATAGTTATGCTGCTGTAGGCCAGCATTTCATCATTTCACTTCACTTTATTTTCTTTCCAATTTTGCAGTATTTGTTAGTTCAACACCTAACTTTATGCTCTCTCTTAACACCCTGGAGGGAAATAGCTAAGCTGCTGCCATCAACACAATCAGCACCTCAGATTGTAAATGATTTGACCCCTTTTTAAGTGCTTTGTCCTGTTTCTCTCCTATAAAAAGCAATGGGCTGAGCTTTTAGTGTGGCTAACTTCTTGGACCCCCAGTCAGCCTCGGCAGATGCTTGCTAGTGCTTGTCGATATGACTTAAATCTCTCATTTGTCAGGGTCAGAACAAAAGGACCCAGTATTCAAAAGACAGTGAGGTTTATTAATGTTTATTTAAGATTTAGCTGCAGAGAACAGCATTTGTGTCTAAGGCTGGAACCTCTGGTCTTCAAGTTCAGTCCATGCCCAGGGGACGAGTAGGTTCCAATCGGTCTGTTGCCAACAACACGCAATAACAAGACACTGTCCAGAGAGTCCTAGACACTGAAGTCCTGGAGGTTGTATAACAGGCAAGAGATCAGACCTGAGCTGACAATGGAAGGCAGGATAATCCAGAGGGTGAAGCCAAAGCCGGTGTATATGTGCTTGGAGCCAGGAGACCAGAGGTCCGAAGAGGAACCAAAGGAAAAACCAGGGTGGTGTCAGGAAACAGTTCCAGGTTCAGTACACAGACAGGTAGAAATCCATTAGGAGTCAGAAGACAGGTCAAGGAAACAGAGCAGAATAGGCAAAGGGAGGCTCAAAGGTCCATAGGCAGAACAGATCAGGATCAGGCAATGAGAAACACTCGGGAATGCTAATCTGGCACTGATGACTGGTTGAAGGTTGTTTAAGTAGAAGCTGAAGCAGGTGGATCAGATGAACAGTAATGAGAATTGGGTGGATAGTAATCAAACCAGTCATCAGCACTAACATGATGACAATAATTTAAGTTTGTTTTTTTCTTATCAATCCAATTTATCTATTTACTTTTGTTTTTGATTAAAATTGGATATCATGTTTGCAAGTATACAATCATCCCCTTTGGGGAGTGACCCTAATTAAAAGTGCAATAACATTCAAGCTTTGGAAAGCTGTTCTAAGTGCATATCTAAGAACAAAAATATATGAACTGATATCACCCTGAGCTAAGGCCCCATAAAGGCATTGTTGAAAAAAATGATCTTCCAATTATTAAATTTTGATAAACAGAAAATTTTATTTAATTTTTTACAATCAATCGGCCAGCCCTAAAATTCACAGTGAGCTTGGTTATTCCAGCGGTTTCATTTCCACTGTTGCTGCATGGATGCTTGGTGTAAGGTATTGTGAATCAACAACACAATGCAAGCAAATATCTAGTGTTGCCACATGCTCATTTAGGAGGAGCAAATCCTGCAAAAGTTAATGAGGGGATGCAATCAGCCGGTTTTCCTTTAATATAAACTGTATAATCTGATAGAATTATTACTGTAAAGTGTGTTGAGATGACATGTGTTATGAATTGTCACTATATAAAAAGAATGAATCAAATTTAATTGAAATATAACTGAATGCTGGATATAAATCTCAAATCCTCTCCGACTGATTCTTGAACATAACAATGTTCAATACTCCAGTGGCCTTCATAGTCATCACTACTTAATCCAACAAAGATTCTCCTGGTAGATATTTTCAAAATCTCTAAGGAATGCTTCTGACACCTAGTTAAATCTAAGCTATGAAGAATAAAGAGGGTATTAAAGAAAAACAGATTCAACCAGGTGCGAGAAAGGTTTGGTAAAAGAATTGCCTGGTGAGTACATATGAACAGACATTCAGATATATTCTCCTCATACTTTAAAGCTCTCTTGGATGCAATATGTTTAATCAAGATTATGTTGATAAGAATTTTTGGGCTATAACGACATTTAGGAAAAGTAGTTCTGGCAGGTGAAAGGTAGATCTAAGGTTTTTGTTTGCACTACACTGTAATGAATTCTCCTTTTGCAGTTTGGGGTCATTAATAAAATGTGTCAGCAGCTCCTCACCATCAAACACACTCACATAAAGGCAGTTATTTATCATCAGCAGCTCTGCACCTCCTGAACCCTCCTGCCACACATGCTCTGTATTTGATGTCCACTACCCAATGCATCTATCCTATTACACCCAGTGCCATCCATCTGCATTAAACAGCCAAATACAAATAACAAGGCTCGGTCAGCCGCAGCTCCTCCAGAGGATCCACCACTGCAATCATATTCAAACAGACTTCTACTCCTTATTTGCTGTGGCACAGAGCACAACATGTGAGAGAGAGAAGGTGAGGTGAGGACAAAGGTGTGCTGATGAGAAGAAGGAAAAGAGAGTTGGCTTTGTCTCCAGGGGAATCTGGGATGCCAACAGTTTGGCACACGGCAGACAGAAGAATTAGATCAGTTAGAAACTCAACCCAGTCTCCTGCACATCAATTGTTCTCCTCCTCCTGCTTGTTCTATGCCCTTATCATTGGAGAGATGCTCTGAAACAGGCTGACACAAACGCACACCACCTCCAAACGTTTTAAAAGGTAATTGAGCCTTGCAGCCCACACCACTAATTTGTGTGACTACCCAGTAGCCGGCCGAGTGACAAAAACAGAGGGAGGACCGTTGGGGAGAAGGGCTTCCTCAGACAATATGTTAATTGGCTGTCTGCGAGTGACAGCCATAGTAAGAAAAAAAAACAGGAGGCTTTTCGAGGGATCGACGCCAGAAAGGGCACGGTCAAAAAAATATGAAAAGGGGTCATCTCTGCACAACCCTTTATTTCTTATCTTATCGCTTATAACTTTAGCAGCAGTAGCAAAGGTTTTTAAAGATCAGCAGAAGTTTCTCCCCAAAGAAGTAAAAACAATGGATTTAACTGTGGCAGGAAAGGCTAAAGGATAAGAGATAGTGTTTGTGTTTTTGGATAGAACCTTTAGCTTAAAACACAAAGCGGATCCCTCTCTCACCCTGCTTTAAAGTCAAGAACTTTATTCCTTCAAATGCCAGCGCAGTCGGGACTGAACTGTTTGTCCAGAGCCTGAGTTATGAGGAAGCGGCTGCCATGAATCACCTCTGGTACCTTTGTGGCCTTCGGCACTGTAATATCCATATCTCCTCACTTTGCTGCGATCAATAATGAGACAACGGCCTTGGAAGTGCTGCGAGGACTCATGCAGGATGTTTGTTGAGGTCACATTGAAGAGAGGCTGTCTAACAAATTGAACATGCATGAAGATTTGTTTTATTTTGATTGTTTGAGAACCATTCAAATCTGACGGAAAATGATAACCATAGCAAGCCTGTATAAATGGTTAATTTAGGTAAAATGTCAGTTCAGTGACACATTTTGTCATGTATATCAACTATCGGGGACCTTTGACCATTCTAATTTTATGTCCTCCATCCACACTTCAAGTTAAAGATCTAAATTTCAAGCCAAATTGACAACATGTAGTTCTTTCGGGTTGTTTTTACATATAATCAACATGGTACTGACTGTTCCTAACAAAGCCATATGGGGAAAAAGGGACATCCAGCAGAGCATTTCAAGCTCATACTTTCTACTTTCACTTAAGTAATATTTTTATTAAGTAATGCTAATCTTACTTGGGTTGCACAGTGGAGCCACAGTGTAGTACTGCAGCCTTGAAGCAGGAAGGTTCCAGGTTCCATTCTCGGCCCGGGGTCTTTCTGCATGGAGTTTGCATGTTCTCCCTGTGCTTGCGTGGGTTCCCTCCTGGTACTCCGGCTTTCTCACACAGTCCAAAAACATGACTGTTAGGTTTATTGGCTTCTCTAAATTATCCTTAGGTGTGAGTGTGTGCGTGAATGGTTTGTCATGTTTGTCTCTTTGTTGCCCTGGAATAGACTGGCGAACTGCCCAGGATGTACCCTGCTTCACATACATTGACAGCTGGAGATAGGAATCAGCACTCCTCCCAACCCCAACAAGGATGTGTGTGACGGAAAATGGATCAAATGAATGGAATCTTACTTGAGTAATTGGTTGACAACTATTATTACCGTGAGTAACTTCACTGAATTGATAACAAGAACATAAAAATATGAACTAGATTAACACACACAATTATTATACACAACCGTGTTTCTTAATCCTACTTCTATGTGCTAAGCCTTCAAAGACATATGTAGGTTGATACGCTGTAAGACTTATGACATATCCCTAGAGGTTGATTACCCTACACTCACATACTACATATTGCAAACTGCAAAATTGGTTTCATAGGTTTTAAGTAGGAAGTAAATACATTTAGAAAAGTGTTTTTTCTGCCCAAGGTTGTGATTCTTCATATGATTTTTTAATCTAAAAAAATATTTTATCTTTATATTTGAAACTTTAGAGTTTGCGAAAAGAAATACATCTTGGTCTGCTGTGATTAGTTACTTAGTACTTGATTTGCCATCCCTCCATCTTCTGGGCATGTGTCAGGGTAACAGTGGGCATGGTGCTCATCTCCCACAGTATAATATATGGGCCAAAGTTGGGGTACACCCTGAAGAGCTCACCTGTCTGTCATAGAACCCGAGTAGCCTCCTTACCAATTAGTCTTATTTGAGTAATTTCTTGGAAAGTAAATTTTTACATTTACCGAAAAAAAAAAAAATGTCAAAGTTAAGCTACTTTTACCTGCTTCCTTTCCACCCATCTCTGGTCTTAAGCAGGAGGGATCTTGAAACAACATAACAATTTATACTTGTAACACTCTTGCTGTTTATCTTTTGAGGATGAAATCATGGATTCTGACCAAATGAAAGAGCTAGCAGTAGCTATGTATATGTGTTTTCCTGACTGGTATTTCTTTATTTTGTTGCAGCTGTGGGTATAGCCTCTCTTAATTCTAATACTGCAACATAACTTGCCACTCAGAAATCCACAAAAAAATAGAGTTTAGACCCAAAGTTAATGATATTTTTTTTGCAGAATATTAATCCACAACATTTCTTGGGTTATCAATCTCCAAAAAGCCCATCCATCCATCCATCCATCCATCCATCCATCCATCCATCCATCCATCCATCCATCCATCCTCTTCCGCTTATCCGGGGCCACGGAGGCAGCAGTCTAAGCAAGGATGCCCTGAGTTCCTTGATCTGTGGAAGTCATGGGCATCCTTGTGGGTGTTTGTTTCGGCGGGTTATGGTACAACAGAAATTTGTATTTTCCCTAGCATATCTCACAGGTTTCAGTTTGCATCCTTAGTGCCTTTCATAATTATTTTGTCTCTGTTGCATAACTTCAATGAAATGATTGCTTACATCCTAGCCATCAAGTGCTATAGAGGACAGTTAAGTATCCACTCATTTACCTCAGGTGGTTAAACGGAAACACTTGGAACACCTGGAACATGCATTGTGTGTCCAGGACAGTGTTTAGAACCATAGCTCTAACAAATTTTCTGGTCTTTCTTTTGTCCCATATTCAGCTCCATCCATCTAACCTAGCACAGCAAGCCAGATTGTTGCAAGATCTGAGTTTTCAACAAATCCATCTTTAAACAAATCCATCTTGAAACACTTTACTCTAATACATCCATCGCATAACAACCAGCGAGTTAGACCAATGAAATGCCAGCAATGTTTTTGGGGACATGTAGGAATGACGACAGTCAGAAGCTCCTTGCCCCGTCATAACAAACATGGCTACGATACAGGACTTACCTGTCGATACCGCAATTGACTCAGTTTTAGCTAAAGAGCGACAATTTCTTGTTTAAAAAATGAGCGAAGAGAAGCACTTTGTGCATTTGTAGATGGGACAGATGTCTGAGCCTTTCTTCCGACAGTATTTGGAAAAAAGTATAATTTATCAGCTTACTCGCCTAAGAGTGAAAACACTCAAGAAGCTGCAGACAACTCCTATTGTGGTCATCGTGTCTCCGTTGGTGGCTCTCATGGACGCATGAACCTGCACGTTCACAATGATTTTGAGTCATCCTCTTACAAGTTGCATCCCATGTCAATCAGTCGTCCATTGCAAAGTTTTTTCATTAGAGGGTTGACGATGTTCAGAAATCAACTGTGTTGATTAAAATGCCTTTTATGTGCAGGTTTATCTTGCAAATTCTACAAAAATCATTGCACAATGACATGATAACTGCTCCATAAACATCCGACAATGGTCTAAATACCAGTAATCACGTCCCACCTATCATTCCTGGCACACGTCTGAAACATCACGATTCGCTGCTACGATTGGCTGAAAGTGTATTATGAAAGGCCGGTATTAGCTGGCACATCACCCAATCAGCCTGAAGTATTGTACCAAAAGTCCCTCCCTTTCAAGTAAAGACAGAACCGCTGCCATCCCAGATTGATAACATAGAACTCAACTCAGTTCTACAGATATCAATCAGGCTACTGCCAGGTTATCATCCATCTGCTTATAAATATGATATCTTTACTATTCCTGACCATGATATAATGCTAAAACCATTTTATTTCATTGAACTTGGCATGCTAAGTGTTAAATAATTTGAAAATATTACAAACATACTCTTGTATGCACTGTATGTATATTTAATCAGATAATTTATTCGTGGTGTTTCTTTTTCCAATTGCTTTGTCATAATTATAGCTTTTATTTTGCTGAAAGATATTATGATGCTACCGTTAATGGCAATAGAACCATTTTACACACAATCTTGCCTCCTTCAAGTAATTTATCATCAGCTTTTGTCATGCAGTGTGACAAAAGACACAACAAGCATCCGGGGCTGAGCTTTCTGTGTCTCTGCCTTGCTGCCATCGATGATTCACGCCCCACCGGGGGGAAAACAGAGGGTTACTAACTAGGTCCTCCAAAGGCACCAGATGTCAGTGATTAATCTTGATGAAGTTGGGACTCCATGTCTCCCAAGCTATCTGTGTCTGTCTCCAAACCTGCTGCTTAATGACCCCTTGCCTCTGTTTTATCAGCCCATTTTTTACCCGTTATATCATCCTCAGTGCGGATGGTTTCGTATGCAGATGCATGTCGGCTGGAGAGGAGGCAATTGGAAAGCAACTCATTGTCTGCAGCATCACACACCCACCCACTCACACACACACTGCAGAAAAGGTTGGAACTTAAAAGAGATCTAAGGAACAAAAGAAAATGTTATTTTTTCCTCTCGCTGGGATGCATTCATATTTAGTTTTTTCTGCTCCTCGCAGGAGGTGCAGATTTTCAATTTTGTGAAAGCTTTGTGTGGCGAAAGAAAAGGAGAATAGCAGTCATTTGTTATAAAAAAAAAAAATTAAAGAAAACACCAACATTTAATACAAGTCATCATTCATTCCTGAAAGCCTGACTGATATAATAGAAGTCAATGTAATTTAGAAATATGAAAAAAACATCAGCCTAATCATGAAATACTAACTCAGGAGTTGGTATGATTGATGTTCAGGTGAGTGGCTGAGTTTATTCAGAACAAAAGGGATAATAAAGTGTTGGAACAACTGAAGAAAAACTCAGTTTCAGGTATTTTTGTCTCTGACAAAACAGCTGTAATCTTAAACTGGAAAATAATTGTCAATAAGGCAGAAAAAATAAACATAAAAGAAATGTAGCTGCAACTAATCTTTAACATTTTGAATTAGTTTTATGAGTATATTCACTATCTCTTGAACTTGAACAGAATATTCAATGCGCATGACCAGTAAAAGTAAAATGACCAAGTCCTATTTGTAATAGATAAAATACTGACAAAGCATGTGAACACCCTATAATGTCCAGTTTTTTTTTTTCTTTTCTTTTTTTAATCACAAGGCGGGGTCAAGGGCGTAGGTTTGATTTGAACTTTGGTAGGGACACTATCAGTCGGTTGTCATTAGTGCTATGCAATATGCATGTCCTTTTTTATGCACGGTGTGAGGATCCGTACTGATAAGAGGAATTCATTGTTAAAAAGGAAAAGCATCATTTTGCTACATTAATAGAAATTGTATAAGCACTACACTCATTAGATGCTCAATTAGATATTAATGTTTGAAGTATCACCGGCTCTGATCAATGTGGAATTAGGACTGTTTTCCACTTTGAAAATGGTTTCATTTGAACGACTAAGAGAGAAGGTAAATACAGTATTTTCTTCTGAAGATATAGAATTGTGCAGAGTTAAACCCCACTCTAATATTTGTACCTACTATGCTCTCTCTGTATCAAGCAAAATAATACATTCATTAAAGTATTAACTTCACTATAAAAGTGGAACATCTGGGCTATAGTTACTCTGTGTAGCCCATTTCATGTATTTTATCTGGGACTGAAAAAATGAATCGTATTAATTGATTATTTCAATAATCGTCAACTAATTTAGTGAGTGATTCATCATTAACTGGAGAATGGAGACTCTAAAACATAATAAAAATGTAAAATATGCCTTTCTCCGACAGAGCAACCCACTTAGATCAGTAATTATACCAAAATTTTAAAAATACAACATATATATATAATATATAACATAAAAAAAATGTTTTTGTCTATCAATATTCTTCATCCAGAACTCATCAAGAGGAAATATTTTAGTATCACCTGGTTTATTTAGTCATCACCTGAAGCACTGAAGGGCCAGCTGCTTCACCTACATGCTGCCCTGCATCATTATTACTGGATATCTGTGTTTCCTATAATCATATAATGTATAAGTGCATTTTTAATAGTAAAGGACTAAATGTAACACAACCTTTTATCATCGTCCTATATTGCTTACTGTCTGACTGTTTAAATAGCTCCTTATGTCTATTTTCTTTTTTAGTGGCATCATCTACAAACATAACACTGAGAATGAGCCTAAGTGTATTAAAATATAAAATCACTTTTAACAATTATAAAAGACAATATAACACTATCTTATCTGTAATTTAATAATATCCAAAATAAACAGTCAGATTCAAGCATTTTTACCAGACATTAATGTTTGTACTAATTTACTTATAGACTGTGTGGAAATCTATGTAAGATAAAATCAATGTTAATATTCTTCCTCTGTTTGTTCTTGTCTTTATCCTATTTCTAGAAGTATAAATAGTCAATTAAATTATTATTATTATGTGGAACCCTAATTATGCTATTTAAACAAAAAATAGCAGATGTTTAGGCACCATTTCTTGTTGTTATAGGCTACTATATAAAAGAAATAACACCTGCTAATAATTATACCTGAAAGAGTCATCAAAAAATGAAAACAGTAATAGCAACTAAATATCGGTAAAAAGGAAACCCTCACATTTTCTTTCTTAATTGGCTGTGGCTAAGAATCAGAAATGTTGATGGCTTACAGCCTTTATTTGCCCATTTTTCCAGCAATCTTCAGAACTCCTGGCTGACTCAAAATATTTCGTTTTAAAGAAGAAAAAAAAGAAAAAGGTTTTTGTTTTTAGTGTACATGATATTCCTTTTTTTTTTTTTTTTTTTTTTGGGACTAGTTTTGCAGTCTAATATTAACTGCAGTAACCGCGGCATTCTAGTGTGAATAAATTTTCAATTTTGTGCTCCAAGCACAGACGGACTAGAAAACAGCCTATCAGAGAGAGAGAAGGCGGGACCTAAGGCAGAACAACCAATGAGAGTGGAGTTAAATAGCGCAGCACAGTTCCATGCGCTGCTACGTGAAAGGGACAGGAGAGACCAGGCAGAGGAGCTGCGAGAATAAAAGAAGCCACTGCTGCAACAACTACTGCTGTAAATTATAAACATGTTGCTCACATCCAATTATTGGTAGCGACAATTAGGTCGGTTCAACATTTTGGTAGGGACATGTCCCTATGGTCCCTATGCAAACCTACGCCCATGGGCGGGGTACACCTTTAGAAAGTAAAGCAACATAGAATAGAATAGAATATATTTTATTTTACAGTGACTTTACACATGAATGTATCACTGTCAATGTCTGATTTAGTCGATATATTTTTTTTTACATCCTCCCTCCCCCCAAAAAAATCACGCCTCAGATTAGAAGGACCGAACACAAGATGTACATGCAAGCAACAACTTAAAGCTACAGTGTGTAATTTTCAGCGACATCTAGCGGTCAGACTGCAGACTGCAGCAACATGAACATCCCCCCCTCCCACCGCTTCTCCCCCCCAACAGTACGGCGAGCGTTACGGGACAAAATGTCTTCCACGACGTCCGCATCACCTACCTTCTCAAGTGATGAGGTTTGTTTACATAGATAATTTTACAGATAGTATTTCATTAGTCTGTGTGTTCAGTACTGTCTCAGTTCATCTCTCTCAACTTGCCGTAGTTACTTTCGAGCGTAATGGGCGATCTCGCAATCGCTAGTTTGTTAGCTCTGCGCTGCCGTAGCACAAAGATGTCTGCCTCCATGGCTGCGAGACCCGCTCCTATGTAATTATAAATAACGAATTCTAAGGCAAGGCAAATATTAAGGTTAAGAGGCTGGGCTCGTAGATGATGATAAATAACATAGTTATGTATAATATATTACATTTCTGACTGTATATCACTGTAATTATTACACACTGTAGCTTTAAATATAAATACTAGGAAGAACAGACAAGTACAACAATCAGGAACTGCGTAGCAAAACATCAAAGCGGCAAAAAAGATCCAACATGCACCAATATTTTTACAAAAAGTACCAATATTTTGCTCATATATTATTATAAATATATATTAGAATTTATAAATATTAATATTATAAAATAAAATTTCCAACGCACTATCATGTCTACCGTCATGTTCAAGAGTGCACAGGAAAATTCTGATATCATCCGCTTGGGCTAAGTTTCAATATTGAAATTAACCTCTTTAAGGACCGGATGAAACCTAAAGTTCTGGGTCTAGTCAAAGCCCAGATCTAGATTAAATTGAAATGACATAGGGTAATACATCTCCCATGTAAATGTGTTGAGTGGAGCAAGTCTGAATTCATAGATAGTAGATGGTTAAGTAAGCATCTGAACACCAGTATTTTAGCCAAAAATGGAACTAGACTTGCTATGCTATGTGTATAAACACGGTAAATATGTCATGATCAGGCAGGATTACTAGCCCAAATGCAGAACTCACAGACACAGAGGCAGGATAAAAGTCCAATAGTTTATTGGATGCAGACAGGGTTCTACCTGGGAGGCAGAGAGGACAAAGCAGGTTAGGTTCAGGTTCAGGTTCAGGTTCAGGTTTACAGATTCAGGTTTACAGGATCAGACAGGCGGGCTGGCTCAGGCTTGCTAACCATAACTAGTTTAACAATCCGGCTCAGAGTGGAGCTCTCCTCCAGCTTATGAAGGGAGAGCTTAATGAACAGATGGGGATCAGCTGCCACGGACGAGCACAAGCTCTCAGCAAAGGATCCACGGCGCCCTCTGGTGGGCAAGCCTCTGGATCCCAACCGACAGCAGAACCCCTCAGGAAGGGATCCACATCGCCCTCTGGAGGGCAGACCTCTGGATCCCAACAGATAAGATTATATAAATCACAACCGTCAGTGGTCGCTGTTGTTCACAACTCCTGTTTAAAGTCATTGTGACTCCACTCTGAGGGAGTTTAAGTAATTCAGTGGATGTCAGATAAGAAAGCCAATACTAAAACAAATTAAAAGAACCATCTCATTTTAAAATCTATGGTTGTAAATTAGAAGGGTAATGTTAAACATCAGTTTGCAGAGAGACCAAGAGGAATATTTTCATTCATAAAATGTCTTCCTGCAATGTGCTTTTCCTGACGGATTAAAGAACAAGAAAAAATTGGGTCAAATAGTTCAGAGAAAGGACTTAATGGGGGTTAGGGTTAGGTTTAATCTGTGTTTTACCTTTTTTAAAAAAACACATATGAAGCCAGCTCTAGCACTGAATAAAACCAACAACTTCCAGACAACCACTGTTCTAACAATCAAACTAACTTCATTTTTTTTATTATGTCATCTTGTTAGTATCATATCCTTATCTTCCCAAGTCTAATCTAAAAACTTGCTTGAAAATGCATTTCTTCAAACCCCTGTCAATTGCAGATTTGCTCTGATTTCTCATGTCCAAACGTGACAGATTGAGTTCTGCCAAGATTATACCAACAGGGCTATCAGAGAACACATTTTCTGTCGGGTCTTATGCACTGATGGATAAGTTGTTATGTGATCTCAGAATTACTCACTCAGAAGATCATGTAACAACCTCCTTGAGAATGTGAGATATTTTCCTGGCTGCATCGGAGGGTGAAAAACATCTTGTAACTGCAAAGCCAACTAACCTGTAATGCTGTTAAGACAACACAGAGCTGCAGAACAAACCCATGCATATGTAAACCTAACACCACTCTTGGCTGAATAAACTAACATTCATTATTCATGACAACAATGTGGTGTGAAACATGTCTTTAATTTCAGTTTTTTTTTTACATGCATTCATGCATGATGGCACCTTTCCTTTGTATTATGACTAATTATTTTATTAAAAAAGGACCCAATATTTAGCCTGTATATCCAAATATTTCAGCTTTCCAGTGTTTGACTCCATAACATTTCTGTGATTACATTAAAGAAGCCATGCAGCATAAGTCATAACATCCTTCCAAAATCAATTTCAATTTCTCATTCTCGTCAGCATGATGGCAGAACATGTATCGATCATGTTGAACTGGCATTATTCTCTGAAATACCAGCTGATACCGATGAGAATGACACAGAATCTTCTTTAATGGACTCACTCTATATAGTGTTTCTCAAAGCAAATGGCAATAAGAGAGGAAACCGATAAAACAGGGAGTCAAATTAAAATATCTGTAATGGCATGTTACCCCGGAAAATAAACTCAAATAACTTAAGAATTGCTTTAAAATCCTTTAAGATCTTGTTAGAGCCCTGCTGACTTTTATTTCACAACTTTCCTTATTATCTGTAGGTTTGCTTTCAAATGCTGAATAGACTCAGCTTCAGCCACTTGGGTGTTGAGCCCAAATGTTTTGAGATAATTATTAATTGAGCAGCTTTTAAAAACCAGATGGATGATACTGAAATCTTAATGACAACACCCTCATCTACCAGTGTAGAAACTTTGTTAATGAATATATCTCCGAACCAAATGAATGCATTTCATGTAATTTTTTTGTGATAAAAACCAAGACTGCGATAATCAAACCATAAATTCACTGTGTTTAAACCCTTACATTGCATCGTTTGGATGAGCTTGTGAATAATAGTTGCTGATGTTACACACTGTGGGATTCATTTAAGACTAAATGGGGGGGGGAGCCTAATCTTAGGCAGCATGAGAGTAATGTACATGATTTAGCAATGATCCTGGATCTCTTTGGGGAATAGCCCTTCTTAATCTGCTAAAGTTTCACTAAAAACTGAATCATTATTATTATACTTTTAAATTTAAATCAAAGAGACTCAGACAAACAACATATTGACAGATTTGTTTCAGGAAAAAAACAAAAACAAACGTATGACGACTGCCACAGTGCAATGACATTTGGCCAATGTGTGAAAATGATGACATGGTTGCTGCAAATGAGGACATGAGCTGTAGGTATGTGACCCGAATACAGAGCCTCTGTTGAAACAACCACCCCAAAAAGTAGGAAAATAAATGGGCATTCTGTCATCATTCTGAGTTAAGAGGAGGAAAATAGCTACAAAACGCAGAACTGCACATAATTAGACAGACCTTTCTTAAAAATGCTACAGGGTGGCAGAGGGAAAAAAAACAAACCAAACCAAAGATGATGCATAAGAAGAAAAAATGAGACAAAACAAGAGTTGGAAATGGCTGCATGGTTGCATAGCCATTAGCTCAACTGCCTTGCAGCAACAGAGTCCATGCCTGGAATCTTTCATCAAGTTTTCCCAACTGGTGCCTTCTGGGTATTCCATCCCCTCTGCTTAGTCCAGAAACAGTGATGTGAGATCAATTAAATATGAGTGTGTAGATAAATGTATGTGTCATTGTGTTGGATTGTGATGAAGTAGAGACCTTCTCAGGGTGTAACCTGCTTCTCGTCCAATAAAAGCTGGGTTGTTAGTCCTACAGTAGCATCTTGTTGACTAGAGAGAACCTGTAATAAATTTTGTCACTGGTAGACCTTTACTAATTGGCCAATAAAAATGCACTTGTCATGTTGAGTAGCAACTTTGTATGCAGCAATAGACCTAAGGTGATTCTGTCAGCATTTTTCTATCTAATTGTTCTACATTACCCAGAAATATAAATTGAGAAATCATAGCAGGGAGAATTAAAGACCTTAGGTAACCTAACTTCTAAGGGATACGTGATAAATACATAGCCTACCTCCAATTGTCTCAAATCTTCCTTGTTTCCCCGGCAACAAAAATTCCGTCAAAGAAAGCTTCTACACA
This sequence comes from Cyprinodon diabolis, assembly GCA_030533445.1. Classification (NCBI taxonomy): domain Eukaryota; kingdom Metazoa; phylum Chordata; class Actinopteri; order Cyprinodontiformes; family Cyprinodontidae; genus Cyprinodon; species Cyprinodon diabolis. The sequence continues at coordinate 10,694,580 of CM060082.1, forward strand.
CACCGCACTTTATGCAGATAGTATATGCTACATTTTCATCTGCATATGTTATTTCCAAAAATAGTTATACTATCTAAAGTTGTTAATATAAAACAATTTTCAAAGTTTATAGCTGTTCAATTGAGACGTCAAGAAAGAGGGGTAAAATACAGCACATTCCATCTAAATCCACTTTACAGAGACAATCAATCAGAGCATCCATTCAGATTGGTTGTTGCATTTAGTCATTGACTTGCCAGATTTGCTCCTCCTGGATGAGCATGTGGAGACAGTAGACAATTGCTTGGATTTTGCCTTTGACTGCCGAGTATACATGCGAGAGAAAATTTCCCCTGTTATTGGGAAGAAACCTCCAGCAGAACCATGCTGCTGAAATGCCTTCTGCTGAGGCCATATTTAAGGAGATAGAACCAGGCATAGAGGAGGAACGGAGAAGCACTGATCTATAAATATTTTCTATGTTAGAAAAGGTACAGATAAACTAACGCCATAGATGGCTCTGTCATCTATGATGTTAAACACAGCAGTACACTTGAAAATAACACAGGATAAACTTTTACCAATATAGACATGTTATTCATGTTTAGATAGCTTAGATTCTCAGTGGGTAACATGCATGCCGAAAGAATCTGAGCCGAGTCACTCTAATGAACAGATTAATGGAGCATATAGAGCCAACTGCAGGTAATAGAGAACCGCTTATTTTAGATGTTGAGAAATTTTTAGAGCATGTATAGGAAAAAGAAAAGCATATATTCAACCTTTATGTTTGTACAATGCTCCTTTGATAAAAGTTGTTCTACGGTTTCAGTAAGTGGAAACTTATCACACAAAACCGTGATCTTAAAAGCTCTTTCTATACCAAACAAAACCAACACCAGGATGTGAAGAACATCACTCCGACTCCTGCTGATTTTATTCCTCACTTTTCTGCCTTATCAACCAACCAACTTCACACACAGTAAAGCAGTTTCTTTTACATTCTGCTGTGTGAAATGCAGGAATATAGTTATCTTACTGTCATGGACTGGGTATGATTCTGAAAGATTTTCATTAAAGATCTTCTTACCTCTGTCTATAATTCACTATTGATTACTTAGTCTAAAAAAAACCCTCTTCCCCCCACTACCCTTTCCATTAGTGTTCTGCACCTCACCCTTGTTTCTCAGTGAAAACCATCAAATTTTCACAATGGGAGACGTGTAATCTGCAGTATGAGACATGGTGGCACAGAAGTTTGTAGAGCCAAGACAGCTGCTCGATTCTCACAGCTGTAATTGGTAGACCAATGCTGGACCATTTGACAGATTGTGGAAGATAGTTTCCCAAGACATTCTGTCGAGTTGTACAACTAGGGCCTGGCTGGGATGTGACGTGAACACATTTTACATCACCAAATATAACATCTCCAGAAAGTCTACAGGTGGCAGCTCCTTCCAGCTGAAAGCTTCAATTGTTTATAACGAATCAGCTCTGAGGGCCATTCCCATGTTTGAGTGAGGAAAAAGAAGATTTTTAGACTATATGCGATGTTCTAGCAGATGCTGCAGGTACTTAAGAGGCTAAAAGTTCAGTTAAATAAAGAATTACCAGCAAATTTGATATGTAAAAGAGGAGCTAAATGAAGCTCCATTATTTCTAAATGTGATCTGTTTCTCAGCCACAAAACTTTGTGAGTTTTTGAAAGGATTTCTTTAAAGAAAATAAACAGTCTTCAGGTACATGTGCATTTCAGAGTGTTCCCACAAACTACCCTTTTCAACAAAATTAGACAGCATACAGCTATATTTCATAAAACTCATGTCTGGAACTTTCAGACTATGTTAAAAAAACACCACTAAAATTGTTTACAGAAGAGGAGTTTCCACACGCTGCAGTACTGATTGTACTGTATACAGCTTGTTAGTCCATTACTTTGGTTCCAGACAATTCAGCTTCCAGCCCTAAAAAAAACGTCAAACACTTTCAAAGTATTCAGCACTGCAAACAGCCTCGATAATGGTTAGAACTATTTTCAATGCAAGTGCTGTTTAACTATTGTTACCATTCTTGTTAAAAACATGAATTATTTTGTGGTCATTATCTGCACCTCCCAGCTAAAGTTGCTTTGGATCATCTATAACAAAAGTACTTATTTTACCTATAGTAATATCAAGAATGTCAGTTTGCTTTATTGTGATATTATCTAGAGCACAAACTAAAAGTACATATCATGGATTTTATTTAGATTTCCCACTGTTAATACTTTGCAGAAAGCACCTGGCATTGACATTACAGCAGCCTATCTTTGGGATATGTGTATCTGTATCTGCATATTCAGGGTAATTGTCATGTTGATGTCTTCTAGCATTTTTTTTTTTTTTTTATGTAGCTACATCCACCTTCCCATCAATTCTACTACTACGTCTAATCTGCTTGTCCTTGCTGAATAAACTCAGGGAAAGAGATGGTACGCCAGCATTCATAACGAGGGCGAATCACTGTCCCCCAGACATCCGTGGTTATATTTTTAATATTTATTTATTTTTTTAAAACAAAGCAGAGTGTGTCTGCGCGTGCCAGCTACCATTCATTCATCCTGTCCGCTGAACTGCTGCTAGTTATTCTCACATGCCTGGAAGATGTCTAGTGCTACTACCACAGATTATCTCGCTCTTGAAATGGGATTGAACGATTCAGATTAGCTAGCTGAATGAATAGAAAGGGTAAAGCATAGCCGCCTGTGGCCCGGGCTGCCTGTCACAACTCTGTCCGGAGCGCGGATGAGGTCATTAAAAAAATATTTTTTTAAAAATAAATATAAAAAAATATAACAACGGATGTTTGGGGGACAGTGATTCGCCTACATGTTATGAATGCTGGCATACCATAAAGAATACATTATGAACAGTTTAGTTTGTGCCTTCAACTCGTTTGCCCATAGGAAGACGTTACTTGGATATAAGCTAACGGAATATCTTGAGAACAGCTCCAAATGACACAAAACTCATATGGGTGAGGAGAATATGATGTAATAACATAAAATCAAGGGCCCAACGTAAAAGAAAACAGCGTTCCCCTTTAAATTCAAATCTGAGCTAAATTTTCTTACTACGACAGAGTGTACAGCTGTGAGTTGGTCTATATTATGAATTCCCAGAAAAAAATAGATAGAAGCTTGTGGTTATAATTTGACCAAATGTTAAAATGTTTATGATGTGTGATTAATCTTGCAAAGCACTATAAGACTGGTCAATTTAATTTAAAGATTATTGTGAGAAGATTAAAGATTGTGATTGTTTTCCAGATTAAAGTGTAAGGTTTTTTAGGGTTTTGAGATGAAGAAAACTATAACAAAAAAGGTCATCAGACTTCATCTGTTATCTTGTCAATGACCCTAATATAATTTAGCCCCTCTAATATTGTGTGACTCTTGATATTATCGCCTTCTTGTTGCTAATGCCACAGAAAAGCACATAGTGTCATCGTTCTATCTAATCACAGGATCCACATAAGTGAAGGACTCTCCAGAGAGTGGTATGAAAGTTAAAAAAAAAAAGAGTTATTGAATATTGCAGCTTTTGGAGATGATCCAGTTAGGAGGATGCAAAGGGAAACAGCCTGGGATCTCTGCAAGGAGAGACAGTGTGAGGGATGACTTAGGGCTTACTGAGAACAGCAAATGAATAAATGAATAGGTTTTATCATAGATAAGGGGTTTGAATTCCAGGAAGAGGTGAGTGGATCTGAAGTCAAATTTGCGATTTAGTGTTTGTCTTACACATTATCCTGGACTTAGACACAGGGACAGCAGTCTCACCATAGAGTGCAAGACTTGCCTTTGTCATGATCTTGGCACCATAGGCTGGGTTGTACACCTCCTCCTCTTATCTGCTTTGCTCCACCCTGGACTAATCAGATGCACCTTATCAGATCCACCTGTTCCTTCTTCTATTTATGCTACCGGACCAAAAGGACCAAAGGCCATAGTGGCAGATTACTCGATCTCCCAGCAAGTCTACTTCTAGTGCTTCTCTGTATGTGTTTGTTCTGCCTGATCTTGACCTGTTTCTGCCCCTGGACTTCTGACTTTTGGCCGCCCCTGTTCTGCTCTGTTTTACTTGTTCTGTATTTCTGGACTTACCTGGATTTCACCTGTTGCCGACCTTAGAGCTGTCTTCTGACCCGGCTTGTATAATCCCTCCTGGATCCCTTATTTTCTCTGTGTGCTCTGGCTGCTGCTGATCACTGCTCCTCTTCCCTCCTGGATCTCCGGTACCGGCTCAGTTTCAAGCTGCAGGGTTTCCGCTCCTCTGGACTTCACTCCTTCTTCTTAGCTCAGACTGAAATTTGCCAGCGTATCCAGTGAACCCGCCCCAGCTGATGAGCAGCCGCACGCAGCTTTAGAAGTACTCACTGTCTGTCTCTGAATTCTGGGTCCAATGCTCTGAGCCTCCTGACAGCTTCTCCGTAGATATCTCCTTCAGTTCTGCTAGTAAAAGCCTGAGGAACTCCCAAGAATGCCAAGAGACATAGTCCCTCAAGCGGGTCCTGGGCTGTCTACGGGGCCTCCTCCCAGCGTGATGTGCTGGAATACCCACGGGAGGCATCCTGAGGACATCCACTAAAGATGAACGAGCCTCCACAGGTGGCTTCTCATGATGTACAGCTGAGGTGGCTATGCTCCGTGCCACTCCTGGAGTACCAAGCTCTGCACCTTATCTCTAAGGGAGTGCTTAAACACCCTGCAGACAAATATCATTTCAGCTTCTTGTATCCGGGATCTTATCTGCGATGGTTGATTGTGTGAGAAACCAGTTAGAGATCCTGAGCGTTTTGATGCTGCTGGCTGGATGTTTACCTGAGATGGATGAGCTACCAGATCATGCAGATTATTGGAGGAGAGAACCAGAGAGGAGCGGTTACCAGTTGTGGGATACTTGATAAGTGATGACATGTTTAGCGGATGTTGTTATTTAAGCAGTGGTTGTCTGGGTGGTGTCCTGAATACAATGTGGGCTACGTTAGTAATTGGCAATTGTTTTGAGGAAAACCTGGTCTGATTTGGAGAGATGGTGCAACTCTTTTTCTCTAGGAATCTGGCCAAATTTACTAGTTGTAGTTGAACACACCTTGCTGCAGCTTTTCTACTGTTACCTACTCATTACTCAATCCAGACAGTATCTTTCCTATGACCTAAATCAAATAAATTAGAAAAGAATCCTAAAGCAGTAAATCATGATCATCTAATTTATAATAACTCCAGTTGAGTAAAAAGTCAAAACCATTTAATGTGATTTGTCAACATTATTCCTCTTTCTTCAAAAAGTGTTACTTCATGACTTGATTTGCGATAATCGAATTGATGACTTACAGAAACTTGGCTGCAGCAAGAGGATTATGTGAACATAAATGAGGCAACTTCCTCTAGTTATTAAGTTTTTCACATAACCACAGTCTGACTTATTGATTACCCCAAAGTCAGTTACTAAATACAACTTGTTGGAACATTTAGCCCTTAGTTTCCCTCATCCAAATTGCAAAGCAAAAAAACTCTACTTTTTTTAACTTTATATCATCCACCAGATCTTTACTGTGAATTTTTAGATCAGTATTAAGAGTTGCTATCTGATTTGGTGTTGAATACTGACATGGTCATCATAATGGGATGACCATGTCAGCATAACATCCATGCTGACATTGAAGATGATAGCTCAGTAATCTTAGATACTATTGGCTTTAATTAAAATGTGAATAGTCCCACACATTTTCATCTTTATACTTTCTACCTTGTGCTGACATTTGGCATTGAATGTGAAGAAATAATTAATATTTCCTCAGAACTCTGTCCTCTCTGACCATTTTTTAATAACCTTCAGGATTACTTTAAGAGTTATCCTCCCCCAAAAGAAGGTTTCACTTTAGCATTTTACTATCAGATAATGCAGTTATAAATTTTAAAGATTCTGTTTCACATTCTCCTCTGTGTCACTGAGTTCCAGAGGGCAAAAGTTTAGTTTATTCCCCTTTACAGGTTGACAATTTTGTTGATAGGGTTGCTAGTTCAACAAAGAAAGCATAGGCCCATGAGAAAAAGAAGAAAAACCTTTTAAAATAGAAAGCTAGCTTTCAGTTTTAATGCAGAGCTGCACCCTTTTAAGCAAAATATTAGGAAACTGGAGAGAAAACTGTCCTCTACATGCCTCTACTACCTAGTCCCTACCTTGCAAAAACAGTTTACTGCTGTATAAGAAACACAAAATCCAACCATGTTTTTCCTTCTTCTTTGTACATAGTAGCTTAGTTTACTTGAGTTTCACATTTTTTTAAGCGTTTTTAACTAAAATATGTTTTACTTGGAGCTGAATAATTTTTGTTAATAAAATCTTATATTTTTGAAAAAAGTTTTGGTGAATTTAATTCAGTTCAATTCAGTATATTTATTTAGCGCAAATTCACAACACATTTATTCCATATATATGCAGAATTATCTTTTTGACCATGATTGTATCTCAATTCACACTTTCATCTGTTTTTTCTAAAATGCAGCCAGTGGGGTGTGTATTCCCAAACAATATATGGCAGTCTGAATAATAACTTAACCAATTAAAGATATGTTTATTTGAAATTAAAATATACTATTTTGTGATTGCACATTAAGGTCAGGGTTTTGCTACAGGTAAGGAATGTAGACAAGCAGCTTGATGAGAAGGCAACATCTGTTGGCATGTTTATAAGAAGATGGAAAAAGTTAAATATGCCAGGTCAATCTCCCTCGGCCTAGGGCTCGATGCAAGCTCTCACCTAGTGGGAGATCATTAACCATGATGAGGGTGAAAGATCAGCCCATAACTACAAAGCAGGACTTGGTCAATGACCTTAGGAAGCTGGGACCACAGTCTCAAAGACATCCATCCATCCATCCATCCATCCATCCATCCATCCATCCATCCATCCATCCATCCATCCATCCATCCATCCATCCATCCATCCATCCATCCAAAAAAAGTTTTTTTCAATATAAAAAGATATTTGCAACTGTTTTTTTTTTTTTTATTAATCAAGAACCAAGCTAGAAGATTTACTCCAACATGCAGCTGCCTTAAGCAGCGCAATGCTAGAATTTTATGAGCAAAATACTACATGAAACAGTTTTTTTTTTTTTTATATAAAATGGTTCTACCAATGGCTATAGTGGCCATTTCAATCTGAAAAACTCACAGAGAGAGAAAGATGCAATTAGAAGAGTTTATTGATACAACAGTTTGAACTTTGGCGCTCAGGCCTTGGCAGGAAACATAAACGCTGATTTATACTTTAATGCAGATAAACTGATGTATGAGAATAAGGATATTTCCCCTGGGCCTGAAACTGGTGGTGGAGTTTAGATAGATGAAGTTGGGTTAATCCATAGAGGCTGGTATGCAGGGTGATGCTTGAGTTAGATGTCAATGAATGAACAAGGTTGCATAAACTGTCCATGAACTGTCCATGAAGAGCAAGCATGAAGCGACTGTGGAGAGAAAAAATTCCCCTTGGGAAGAAATCTCTGGCAGAACCAGGCTCAGTCATGGCGGTTTTCTGCCGGACCATTTAAAGTGACAGGGAACTCCATGAAGTCTGGAGGGACTACACACTGGAGGTGAGGTTGAAGGAGCATCGAGGAGGAGTCGGATGAGCTTACTACAATGGTAGAGAAGGGGATGGAGGTGGGTTGTCTGAATCAAAGTCCGACATAGGAGCGACGGATCTTGCGCTTGTTGAAGAGCAGGCCTAGAGATGATTTGGAGTGGCTTTTAAGTTGAGTGCTGGAAGATGATTGGGAAATGTAGCTTGAAGTGGATTGGCTGCATCGGAGGCGGATCAGCCTCAGATTAAATGGAAGTAATCAGAGTTTCTTCAGTTGAATTTCCGCCTTAGCTTCATATGCAATCGATAGGTGAGCATCCACAAGCTGGAAACTTGAATGTTATTACTTTAGAACTTTACTGTGATTTCCTGGTTCCAAGGGAAATTTAGTGTAATATTAGATTGTCTAGCTGTTGGCTTAGAAATCTGTTAACCTAAGAAGCAGCTTGTACGAGTAGCAATTAAACTGGTTTAAATTAGTGGTTTCTGTTAGAGGCCACCAACTGGGTTGAGTAATAAACCGAAAAAATTTAAGTTAAACTCCAAACCGGTCTAAAAGAAAATTAAAAGTTTCCAGGGATGTTTATATTTAAAAAGAATTTAGTTTTGTAACTCAGAGATTTTTTATTATCAGACCAATAGGGACACTTTACTCTTGCGTCTATGCTGACTGCTCTTAAGGAAACCATTTTAAAGGCCTATATGATCACAGTTTGACAGAAAAGAAATACCTAATCCACCTAATTTTTGTTTCGCAAGGTAAAGTAACTCGATTTGTCAGTGCTGTCTGGTGGCTTGAAAGTATTGCAGAAATAAAGATTATACTACAGGTGGGAGAAAAGAAACACTGGTGAAAGTACAAAGTAATAAAATGTCGACTGACACCAAATGTATTTGTTTTGCAAATGTGAGCAGGGCCTGGGGAGTGGTTGACCTTTGATGACCTCTAGAAACATTTACTTTTATCTTTAAAATGATAATGGCAAAAATGAACATTTTTGCTGCACACACCATCACAAAAGTAGTACAAACGTTTGACACCAATTTTGTCTGATTTCATAAAAGTGGGGGGACTGGTTGACCTTTTCAAATGTACCTTTTCATTAATATCTTGACCATGACCATTTTGCTGCACAAACCACCACAAACACAGTCGAGTTAATTGACACCCATTTTGTCTGATTTGAAGAAGGTTGGGGGGCTGGTTGACCTTTGATGACCTCTAGAAACATTTCTTTATATCTTTAAAATGTCAGTGGCATAAACGAAATTTTTTGCTGCACAAATCAGACACCAATTTTTTTCTGATTAGAAGAAGGTGGGGGTGCCAACATCACTCAGGTCTTTCACACGCATTACACCCTCCCCGATAGTAAGGACTGTAAAAGCTTAATAAGGGTTTTACTGTAGATCCATACTCCTAAATGAGTGATCCATACTCATAAATATATGTTTTAAACTAGTATTCTTGCAAATTTGTAAGTTTGCAAATTGTATTTGCAACTTTTTGCAACTGATTTATAACCTAACCCTTCGTTATTACTTCCTGCTTGGTATTTAGTGTATGAAGCAGGTTGTTCACTAACATTCCCTGACAAACCTTTGCTGCCTTCATGGAACAGCTGAACTTACACTGAGAATAGACTGGTCTCAAATAAAAAGGAGACTTCTGAAGACAGATGGTTGCACTGGATTGTTTTAGTGGTATTAAAGTAAAGAGTACTGAACACAAAGGTAGAGCACACTTCCAATTTTATGTGCCAGCAAACTACCGCCTCTAAGCCTAAGCTTGTTTTGAAAGAGTATGTCAAACCTTATACCAGCCTTTTGCTTCTGAAGAAAATAGGGAAAGTGAAGAGACTTACCTGCACAGACAATGAGATTATCCAAATGCAATTAAACTCAGGGGGCCTCGTCTTGCAAGGTTTGAACCAATTCCTTTTCATCCCTACCTTCCCTCCTTTACCCTGGTGCCTTATTGTTCTGTGATTAACTCCTGAGCACCAGCTGGGGAGTCTATAGTCCCATTACCCGGATCTGTGGTTGGGACAAAACATTTGTTAATCGCCGATCACAAGAAGGAGCACGCCACTCGAATCTCTGCCAGCTCTATAATGTGAGTGGTGGGGCTGCCAGCTCCTTTCGAGAGTGCTGCTGTATTACTGCTAAAGCTGCACTCAACACTTCCTTCACCCAAATGCACTTAGCATCTGCTGCCACGGTATTTCACCACGCAAAGCCTTAAACATGGAAAGTTCACTTTATTCCCAGAATGGGATTAAGTTTGGTAGCTAGACGGATGTCAGTAACACAAACAGTATGCTGTAATTTAACTTTAGCTATATACCATACCTGGCTATATCTGAATCATGGATAGTTGTACTGCATCAATTTCTCTAAAGTGAGTAACTTCCACTACCTATTTGGATTTTAAAACTTGACAGGCATATTAAAGGACTCTGCAGGAGAAGTGAAAGTACAAGAAAAATGCTTTAGGCATTCACATGGATATTGAATAGCTTCTTTTCTAACTGTGAGGATGATCTCTGCAGCAAGGTTCTACAGAAACATGAGACCCAGGGATGTTCTTTTTTGGTTTTGTTTTGTTCTTAACTGAACTAAACTCCAGCCACAGCAGTGTTGATGTCTGCTCAGCTAACTCCTGCTGATAATGAACTACTGTTACTGCAGGCACAGAATGGAAAGATGACTGAACTTGGGATCACTGTGCCTGCCTCAGTGAGAGAGCTGAAAGGCCTGCTGAGAACAATGCATGACATGAGGAGAAAGATGCCTGATCACCACCTGAACTTAAGAGGCTAGATAAACAAGTTCAAGTTTATTCACAACTTTATTCACACGCCAGCTAAGAATGGTGAAAGTAGTATAGTCACGAGATAAACAAGGTTTTCAAAGATTCAATCCAGTGTTTGTGAAGTGAAAAACAACACTATAAAAAATAAAATTCTGAATTATTTGTTTTTTTTATGCAACAAATGTTCTACTGGTATAACCTGGTTGTGTCATTTGGCTAATATAGTTGAGCCCTTGCAATTCATAATTCAGTCTCCTTTGCTAGAAGTATATCTGCATTCACATTTTACCTACACAATACGTTGCCACTCAACCTTGCATATTCATTCTTGGACTCACAGTTCAACCAATATTTTTTTAATAAAAGATACAATTCCTTTTTCAACTTTTTTGGAGATTTCTCAAGGTTCTGGGTTGAAATCCACTGAGATTGATGGATGGCTAATCCTCTCGTCTGTCCCTTTCTCTATGTTTAAGAGGCAAGGTAAATTCTAAAGTGGTTTCTACACCAACACAGACACACACCCATGATTCTTACAGTAAAGGGATTGTTTAAACTCTGAATTCAAGCCCATTCTTGTGGCAAAGCCACAGTGCTAACCATTCAAGTTCATTATTCCATCTATTCTGATGCTTTGTTTAAAAAAAATTGAAAGTAACTCCATAACATGATACTGCCACCATCATGCTCACTGCACATTGGAATATTGGAAAATATTTCATTTCATTTAGTGCTTGCTTTGAGACATGTTTGGCAACAAAGAGGGAGCTGAGATGAACACCAGATGTTCTCTTTGTATCTTAACATTTACTGCATCATGCCATTCCTGCCCAAGAATTAAAACAATCCTCCCAACCTCACATGACTCCCAGCATTGGTATTATAATGTGACTCTATGACATACGGCTTTCCTGGCATCCCACCGATCTTAGAGACTGCCTCGAAGTGATGGGGGGTGGTCTTCTAGTGTTTTTGTATAGTTACAGGGTTAGGTTCATACATAGCCAAGAAACATGTCTTCCTCCTGTCATAAATTCTTTATTTCCTATACACTCTTAATGCAAAATAACAGAAGAATAAATAATTCAAATAAACTGTAGAGAGACAAACTGACACTCAGACGCCATGCCAGCAGTGTAAAAATGAAGAGAAATTTGCCAGCTGTGTGCAATAAGCAGATTACAATAAACTGTAGAAAAAAAACATAAATTATAAAGTGATTTTGTCATGCAAGGTTTCATCAATATGGGTGTTTTAAAAAACTGGTCCCAGAGAAAATGTTGAGATCTTAGTCTAGAGATTCTGCATTTCATATTTCTGTAGCTTTGACTGAAGGTTAGAAGTTTAAAGACACAATGCATAGGGTCGGTGGGGTCTTTGAGAATGATGGCAAACCTTCCAGTAAGTTCGCAGTGATAGATGATCTCAAGAGAGACATACTGATGTTCTCTGATGGTGTTTGCAGTCCAGTTGCAGTAGTGTTGCTGCACAGTCTGGTCAACATGCTCTGCGTGACGCAGCTGTTAAAGAGGATCTACATAGACATACCGAATTTGCTCCATGTCCTCAGGAAATGCAGCCACTGTTAAGCCTTCTTAACCAGGTGTATGATAATAAGTGTTAAAGTGAGTTCCTCACTGATACTTAATATACTTAGTTTCTTAAAACTGCTTACTCCCTCCACCTAGAATTTCTGGTTAAGCAGTGGTTACAGAGAAATTACTTTACTTATCCTCATAGCCACCATGAGATAAGTTATGTTACCTATTTGAATGAACTAGGAAAACTTGGGTTTTGCACAGCCTGGTGTTCAAGACCCTTTGAATACAGTCTGGGATTATAAGATTTAATCTAAGGCAATTTCAGAGTGCTGAACTGGACATGTTTTAGATAAAAGGAGAAGAATCACACCTTGATTTTGTCTGGTTTGCTTTCACATGGAGATTCTCAGGACAGGCCAAACAGTCAAAGCTCAGAACAGAGAACCTGGTTTTCAAGGCAGACAGACAGCTTTCTCATAAAGCGTTTTATTAAAATTATGGATCTGCAGTGAACAGCTAGGGCATCAAAGGCAGGAACCTTTGCAGGAAGACAACACAGGTTAGTTACTATGTCAATCTGATGGAGGAGGATTATGCACGTGTGGGTGCCTAACCTGATCTTAAAGTTCACAAGATGCGAAGGACGCTTCCCAGAGATTCCCAGATGTTAAAGCCCTGAAGACTGAAGAACAGGCAGGGGATCAGATCCAAGCAGACAAAGAAAGGCAGGATAATCAAGAGGGCGAAGCCAAAGCTGGTGTCAAGGACATGCTCAGGACTCAGAACCAGATCAGTGGTCCAAAGCAGTTCCAGGGAGGAATCAGCTCCAAGTAGGGTACACAGACAGAAATCCAGCAGGAGTCCGAGGACAAGTTAGGCAAACAGATAAGAACAGGGACAGGCAGGCTCAGAGGTCCAATGACAAAACGGGTCAGGATCAGGTCATCAGTAACACTTAGGTACCGTAGAGAACCTGTTACCACAGGCTCGAGAATAATCTGACACTGATGACTGATTAGAGGGCTGGTGAAGTAGAGGCAAGAGCAGGTGGTTCAGGTTTAATGGTAATGAGAAACTGGGCGGAGCTAGGCAGGTGAATGATATGAGTAACCAAGCTAGTCATCAGCGCCAAGATCTGGATATTCATTATCTAGACAGGCCATTGTAACTATACCAGGATTTGTTTTTGTTGTCCGTTTTTAGGGTTTTTGATGGGTTCACACTGGCATCTTTTTGAGAAATCCTACTTTGTAAAAAGTGGAGCAAAATTTGGTGTGAAAGCACTGTTTGGCATCTTTTGAGAGTCCAAATGAAAATCATTCACGCAGTATACTACTGCAATAATCAGCTCAGAAAACCTGGCCTCTAAATAACCAGTCAAGGATTAGCTGTTGTTTTACATAATGCACAGGTGTAGTGTGTTATTCATTTGTCAAATGTACATTATTGCTGCAAAAAGAAAGCCATGTCTTTCATCACTTCTCTTTCATCCATATATACATTGATAAAAAAAAAGGGAACATGTAAACAACACAATATAACTTCATTCCAATCAAACTTCTGTAAAATCAGTCAATTTAGGAAGCAACACTAATATCCCTTTCACACAGCCTGAAAAACCTCTTTAATCCTAGAACAATCAGCTTTTAGTGGCAGTGGGAACAGCTCACTGAGGCGTGTGTACTCGGGTCAAACAACTTGGCAAGTGACCTGCGTTAAAATTGCCTCGGCTCTGATCAGCATGCTGTGGGAACCCCGGACCAGCCTAATATGTGACACCATTGAACGCAACGTACGGACGTCAACACACCGCACCAGTCGTCTCTGATCTAACAAGCTAAAACACACTGTTAAAACTGTTAACATTCAATAAGCATAGAGCAGCTTTGGTGAGAGGGACAGATAAAAGAGCACAACAATAAAGCACACTTATTACTCCCTGGCTTCCTTCCATGTTGATCTCCATTGTTTACTTTCTTGATTTTCTGTTGCATCTGTGACATCGTCAATGGTAATGCAGCATGATGGTGTCACCAGACACGCAGCAGTGGGGGGACATAGGCTACACAGCTTGCCGCCGAGGGGTTAGAACCTGCTTTTTTTGCCAATGGGAAGGGAGCCAAATGCCGATTGTTAGCGGGTCAACCCAGGTTTAACAAGCTATTTTCAGTGGGTAAGACGCTTAACTGACAATAATTTTCACATGCTGTTGTGCACATAGAATAGACAACAGATGGAAATAATTAGCAATTGACAATAAAGGAGTGGTTCTGCAGGACCAGTACCTATGCTTACTGGCTGATGTTTTGGTCACTTTTGAATGTTGGTGGTGCTTACAGAATGAAATGGATTCTACAACCCACACAAGTGCCTAAGGTAGTGTAGCTCATCCAGAATGGAATACCAATGTGAGCTGTAGCAAGGTGTGCTGTGTTGGTCAGCGTAGTGTTCAGAGGCTGGAGGTGCTACCAGGAGACAGGCCAGTACAGGAGATATGGAAGATGCCATAGAAGGGCAACCACCCAGCAGCAGGACTGCTACCGCCGCCTTCAAGCAAGAAGAAACAGGAGGGGAAGGAGCTAGAGCTCTAAAAAACGACCTCCAGATGGACAAAATGTGCAGTTGTCTACTCAAATATTAGGAAAATCCTCTATGTAGTTCATATAAGGGCGCGACGTCCACATAAAAGGGTTGTGCTCACAACCCAACACCGTGCAAGATGCTTGGTATTTGCCAGAGAACACCAGGATTGGCAAATTCACCATAGATGTGCTGGTTCTGCAGCTGCCTTGAATTGTAAAACTGGCAAAAATTGAACCATTGGTTCAGCTGCTGTAAGTGATCAAATGAAGGCCTAAAGATCTGCCACTCTTGTTTGCATCATTATAACTCAAAACATCAATGAGAGCGGCCTTTTGGATGAGCAGATTGAGTTCCTAAACTGAATTGAGAATGACTTCTTCTCCCTTTTTCCGAGTCGGGCTGAACCGAACCAAACACCCGCTCCCTCCATTCCACTGAGCTAACAATTAAATCTCTTTTCCCCTCCTTAACTAATGCTTAATAGATAATCTGCTGGGGTGTAAAAGAATAGAATAGATATTTATACATTGTTGCTGATGTTTTATCTGAAAGAATCTTTTGGATTCAACTCCTGATGGTTCTTAAGTAAGAATGTGTTTGTCAATCCAAAATGGCAGCATAACAAGAATTTTAAAGCACATCAATTCACTCTGAGCATCCTTAATTATGATATGTAATAAAAATCATAATTGATGAAATTGCCTACTGGCTGGGTAATGAATTGCTTTCCGAGCATGCTTTACGACACTTCTACTTCTGACTTTGAATAAACCCTAATTATGTACATTAGTAAAAGCCAATCCTTAATATTTAATAAATCCTGGATAATCCCATAGAAATCAATTTAGATCAAAATCACTCTCCACCAAAAGGTAGAAATGCTCTGCAACTCATCCACTGTTCCCTATAATGATGCCTATTTATATGCAGGAGCTTTTTCAAAATGCACAATGGATAATTACTTTATTTACTTCTAATCATGTCAATGAAGCATTGTGTGAGGGTTAGATTGCCAGAGCTCATTATAATTAATATATTTCTCTTTTCAGTATCATATTAGTGGATTTAGTGGAGCAAAAAGCCCAGTCCGAATGAAGTTTGGTCAGTATGTGCCACAGACTGCGATGGAAATAATAATTGCTTCCTATAGCTAACTGTGACATAATCATGAAAATTGGTATTACTCTGTTTGTTCCCATTTACGGCTCTAGATGGTTTTAAACATATCAGTTAAACCCCTTTGCATTCTGCTAAGATGAAAAAACAAAACAAATTTTGTTTTAAAGTCTGAATACTAACTTGAATTTAATGTACAAGAACAGTCCAGTGTATTTACATTGATTTAATGCAAAGGAGATATTAATGCAGCTAATGTTTACCTCAGTAATTACTGACTTAATTTAATTTACTAATGGTTTTGTGTATATTACAGACAGAAGAAAAAAAAATCAGAATGTAAAAAAAAAAAAAAACAGAAAAGAAAAATAGAGATGAATTTTTGAGGTTTTGCACCAGACAGTCAAAAAAGCTGGGGGGTAATAAAAATGCAGAAACTGACAACTGGTTTTAGTTTTCTTAAGAGTAGTGAGCTGGGCTGTTTGCACTTAGACTGCAGCCTATTGCCATTTTTTAAACAATAATATCTGGCTGACAAAAGACAAGAGATCTCAAACAATAACACATCACTCAAATAGCTGTAAAAATTAAAGAACAAGAAGAAGTCATTGATGTCTTCTAGTCTGAGAAAGTTAAGATTTATTTTGTGTGTGTGTCCTGTTTTTCCAATGTAGTAAGGGATGATAGCCCAACAGATTTGCTTTCACAAGCAGGCAATTATGACTGGTGCCCCCTTTGATATCCATGAGTGTGAAAGGTAAAACCTGTGGTGAATACACACTATTATTCATTATTATCTGTAGCTGCAACTCACCCTCAGAAGCCTCTCATACTGAGCATGGTTATGTTGGAGGTTTCATCCTGTAAAAGATATTTTTTTTTACTCTCCACTGTCACTGCATGTATAATGGTGTGACAGATATCTGTCAAGTCATTGACAAAATGCAAGCGAATGTCAAATGTTACCACATGTTCCAATACTGCAGTCAACAACTCAATGCAATAATTTTTTTTCTTCTTAGATATAAAAAACCTTTAACCAGTTTGAATGTATCATCTTATTGAATTGTCTCTTTGACTTGCCTTTAGATGACATGTTGTAAATTGGCCCTTTATAAAGAAATTAAACTGAAATTTAATTGAATTCTGTTTCCCTGTCAACCACTCAACAAACACATAACAAATATATTTGTTAAAGTAACTAGGGATCTGGTCGATGAAAAGTATTCAGCAGCAGCTCTGTACAATTTCTGGCTTTTGGCTATTTGACATTTTCTTTTAACAATTAGCTAGAGCAGGAGGGCAGGTAGCTAGAGGTTCTTACTTTTTTCCCTTTTACTGTCAGCTTCAGTCTGTCTCCACCATAACCTGTTTTTATCAGCAACACCAGTCTCCAATAGCTTTACAACTAAATAGAGGAAGGCAGGGAGGTGACTGGTTTGTTTTGCTGCTTCACTGTTTATTATCTGTCTGAGCCATCACCTGATTATCATGTCCCTGCGTTGATTCTTTCTGCACCAGCACAGAGACCCCTTGATTCATAACTGCATTCCTACAAAGAGCATCTGGGTGAGCTGAGCAACAGAATATGGTGACCGTGGTGTTTATTTATTTATTTATTTTTTAAATGTATTCATTCCCATGCTTCTTTAAAACATTTTACATTATAAAACAAAGAAAAGAAAGCAACTAAAGAAAACTCTACACACAAACATGTTGAGGTACAACAAGTGATCTTAAAACAAAAATAAAACAACAGAAAAATAAATGTGACCAGAGACAAATAAAATAACACTCAGACTAAACATGTCAGAGTAATAGATTGCCACGTCTTGCCTGCTCCTTCTCCTCTTGTAGTCTTAATTTATATTTTTTATATAAATTAATGAAACCCATTCACTTTTTGATAGTAGGTAAATCCCTAACAAGCCAAAGCTTAGTTTTAACTGTCTTAATTGCCGTCACCATAATTTAGCATATATCTACTGTATTATCTTTTGGTGTATTTAGGCCCACATTCCCGAGACAAGTAAATTCAATGTCATCACCCAAAGCCTTTGACAGTTTATGATCCCCCACCCAGAATCGCAGTCAAACACAATATGTTTCTTAAACTTCCAGCATTATTATGGAAGTTTACAAATGCTTTAGGTTGCAGATGGGGCGACAGTGGCGTTGGATGTAGGAGTTTGCTCTGAAATCGAAGGATTGACGGTTCAAGCCCCGCCTCCGACTTTCAGTGTCGTATCCTTGGGCAGACTTTACTTGCATTGTCTACTGATGGTGGTCAGAGGGCCTGGTGGCGTCAGTGTACGGCAGCTCCTATTAGTGAGCCCCAGGGCAGCTGTGGCTACAATGTAGCTTGCCACCATCAGTGTGTGAATATGTGTGTGAATGACTGAATGTAGTGTAAAGCACTTTAGTCAAGTCTCCTGACTTGAAAAAAGGCCATTTACCATGTTATTGCTCTGCTGCAACAGAAAGTACTGCAACACTTTGGATGAATGCAAAATGGTCAGTTTATATTTTTACACAAGTAAGAATCTCTTCATAAGCGTTTTTTTAGAACTAATCATACGAACTTAGTGATTATTTTGAAAACCCTAAATTGATGTAGACTTTGACACACCATATCCATCCAAATGGATGGATGTACACTTTGACAGACCATCCATTTGGAGAAATCTCTAAAGGCTGAATAAAGACGTCTCTAAAAAGCTGATCCTTAATCCCTCCACAGTGATGTAAGACTCCTCATCAGCCACAACAAACCCTTGATGGTAGCTGACACCACTAAGGGTGGCAAAGAAAGTTATTGTTTTAGTGCTCAACCCCTTTTCCATACAAGACCAGGCTGATTTAGAGTTTTATATCTCTAACTTGCTCTGCTTGAAATCGGATGGAGTAGAAGTGGTAAATGTCTGTTTTCCTCAAATGAGAAATTAGTGATGTAAGATGCAGAGGTTCTCCCACGGACGGCAATAGATCCCTGAAAATATTTAAAACAGACTGATCCTAATACCCTCACTCTGATTGTTGCAGGTTTTGTATTCCCAAAATTTCAACATCTACAGAAGATTTCAGTCTTGGGGCAATGAGGCATTTAGCTTCATGTGATGCTGTGGCTTTCTCATTAACTGTCTGATTCACAAACAATGTTTCACTTTCAATTATTTAGTTGTCATCTGTTGTAAATTGAATTGAGTATGTAAAAAAATTCCTGGCCCCTTTGTCTTACGCAGAACACCCATGGTGATTAAAGTCAGTAAATCAGTACAACTTTACAATAAGACTCCCCTGGCTAAGAAAAAGTTAATATTTATATAATATATCATATATATAATTAATTATAATATGTAATAATGGATATTTAAACACTAATAGCTCATTTATGAGTGTTCAAAATGCAATCAACATTAAATGCATGCCAGAAAATTATGTTTTCAGATTCTTGTTAAGTTTATAACTTAGTCTTAAACATAAAATTTAAGCAATCCTATATAGTGTAGTATGATTTTAGCCCTATTTACATTATAAAACAGGCACAAAAACTCTTTGAAAGAGTGTTGCTTGAAAAGTAGTACAATTATTATAGTTCCACTACGCCAAAATGTAATTAAAGAGATAAGGCTCACTATTTGGCGAAAAACTGGTATTTTGCCACATCATTAGTTAATATACGTATAATAAATATTAAAGGATGAATTATAAAGCATTTACAGATTAATTAATAAAGTATCTCTAAGCTTTTTAATAGCCATTTATAAAGTGAACCTTATTCTAAAGTGTTAGCAGTCATTCTTATATTTTCTTTATAAATGAAAAAACCTCATCCCACAGTCTATCGCAACATTTGAAGACAGATATTTGCATACAGAATACAGACAAACATATGTAATTTTGCTCCTTGTCTGGAATTTAATTTAGCTCAACTTTTGTGGTTTTAGACAAATTAGGTAGAGCAGAAAATACAAGCATCACCAAAACAACACCAAGGCCATAGGAAGACATAGTGGTGGCAGTATCATGCTTTAGAGTTACTTCTGTTTAGGTTGAGCTGGGGAGTTTGTCAAGGTGTGTGAAATCATGTGCAGTACTAATTGGCACTCGAACTTCATATACTAGCTAACATCATGAGGGGGAAAAAAAACATGTTAGAAAGTGAAGCAACACCTCACAATATCAGAAAGCAAGATCAGGCATTGACACAAATAGATATTAGAAATGGACAGTAATTCTAAATACATAACAGAATTATGTATGTATTATTTAATGGCTTAAAAGCAAGAGTCATGTTTTGAAGCAGATAGCTTAAATGCCAGAGAAATGCTCTGACAGAGTGTGTGACAGAAGATCCAATTTAACAATATGAAAGTGTGTATCTGAAAGTGACATAGGAAATAATTCATCATATCCTCATTTCCTGTAACATGGAGAAACTCTGTTATTATAATGGTGATGTGCGCATTGACTGAGAATCAGAATTGTTTCCTTCATCTTTCATTAGATGAACATTTTATTCCAATATGATATGGCCGATTCCATTAATTGGCTCGATTCAAAATCTTTTATTGATTTCTTTAAAACAACAGGTTTTATCATCAAGGACTATTTTAAACGTATTATAAACCTTTTTTCTTTCTTTTACTTTTTTGCTTTCACTTTACTTGTGCTTATAATGCATTTAAAAATCTACATGGCTATGCTTTACCTACCAGATGCTAGGTCTATGTTAGCTTCTAAAACTAAAAATTGATCTCTAAGAAAGATGAGGGGGAAGGAGAGACAACATAGCTGTGATCTTTGCAGCCATTACATGTTCTTTCTGTCATCTTTCTCTTCTTTGATTCTGTTTCTGATTGAACATTAGCTGTACTGTACAGTTTCTCACTTTCCCATATATGATGGACGGGCAACTATGGCTCAATGTGAGGTGTCTGCAATCCAAACTTCCTTGTTTGATTCCAGCTTCATCAAATTGCTGATGTTCCCTCTGTTTAATGTGAAATTGCGTGCTGATATCTGTATCGGCGTATGAATGTGTGAGTGCAATTGGATCTTTTGGGTGAAGGCAAATTTGAAAATGGTGTAAACTGTTTTGAGTGGCTCAAAATATTAGGAAAGTCATGTATGTGTTTTTGAGCTTTAATTAATTTATTAAAACATGCAAAAAAGGAATGTTAGAGATACTTGTTATCTGGAAAACTTTTAAATCATATATTATATTTTTCTGCCAGCTGTTAAATGAAAAGCTTAAGTTAACTTAGTTGTTTGGGTGCTTGAGAAGAGACTCTTGATGGGATCTGCCCTTTATGGATATTTATGGATGTTTATTGATATATTTTCTCACCGGAAAACCAACAGTATTTTAACAAACAGATTAAAACTGTGAAGACATGTTGAAATTAGGCACTTTTAGTAAACTACAAAAAAGTACTCTTTTGTAGAGCATTAAAACAATAAGTCAATACATTTAGCAAGTAACAACATTTAGCAAATAATTATGAGTATTTTATAAGGGCAAATTCTTCATCAATGAACATTAAGGACATCCCTGAGCATTAATCAACCCTGGGCATCATTAAACCCTGTGCATTAATGCTTAAAAATGTTTAAATTTCAAACCAAAGTCTGGGAAAAGAAAAAAATATATAAATACATAAAACCCCACTCAACATTGTTGGTGTGACAGAGGGGTAAGTACCATATGTGATGTTCCCCGAGTACACATGAGGACACAATTTGTTGAATGTGACGTGTAAACAATCAACAAGGGTTTCATGAGGGAAAACAACACAACTCACCGGTTTGTGAAATAAAGTCGCTGCTCGACTTGTCTTCACTCTTAACCCTGACGTTTTCTCTTTAGTCCACATAATGCTGCCATGGCTTCTAGCTTGTTGGCCATGTTTCACTCTGAATTAACATTTGATCTTGAGAGGCTTTATGAATTTTCTTTTCTGACAAACAACTTCCCCTGAATCAAATCTGAACCAAAACAGTTATTTTAAACTTTTTTTTTTTTTAATCATCTGGTATGTCAGCGGTCCCCAACCTTTTTTGCACCACGGACCGCTATATGTCAGACAATATTTTGACGGACCGGCCGGCGGGGGAGGAGACGATCAAGTAAAACGATACGACTGGCGTAAAACCACATACAAACAGCATAAAAATAAAACAACAAGCCGGTCCCATCTAGGCGTAATCAGAGAAAATGACAGACGAAGTGTGTTCCTGATGTCCAGTCTGCTCTGTAGCTTTGTTTTTGTATCTGTAAAAGTAGAAAATCCCGCTTCACAAAGATAGGATGTTATAGATAGGATGAGTCTTGACCTGAATTAACCTGTGTCAAGAGGCACAGATGCACCGACTGATGTAATTGGGAGAGAATACCGCAAATTTTTATATTTTTATATATAGAGAGAGAGAGATTTTTTTTTTTTTTTTCTGTGCGGCCCGGTACCAAATGACCCACGGACCGGTACCGGTCCGCGGCCCGGTGGTTGGGGACCGCTGTGGTATGTGATCTGTGAGGTTTACAAAAATCTCTAAACAGTTTTAAATGTTGTGTAAACCAGGCTTACACTGCATGAAAAATTAAATTTTCGCCCACGTAAACTCCCGCAGATCTCCCTGATTTTCGTCAGTTTCCGACAATTTGCAACCCGCGCTTGTCACCGTTTGTCAGTGCCACAAATTGTCGGGAACGGACTCTGACGTATGTGGAGAGCGATCAGCTGTACTAATGGCCCTAATTAGCATATGAATGCAGCGAACCCGCGCGGCTGGCCAGGTCTGGCTTGAATAACCTACTCAGTATCGCTGAAACCACTATTCTCAAACAAGTAAAATCGATCGTGATTGGCAGCAAAACCACACGTGGCCACGCCAGGCTTGAATTTTCTTACTGAGTATTGGACGGAACCACTTCTTTTTAAACAAGTAAAATCGCTCGTGATTGGTTGGCATATATATATATTTACATATATATTTACATAAATATATATGTAAATATATATATATATATATAAATATATTTATTTATTTATTCATATCCTGTGTATTTATGTTATCCTACACTACTACACAATTATTAGGCTACCATCAAGGACATGAATGAATTTATACAGGAAATGAACATTTGCCAGGAAGCTGTTTATGCAAAGAAAGAGCTTTATTAAAACAAACACAACTATATACAACGCGAGGATCTGCCCACACATGCGTATCCAAAAATTACAACTCCGTGAACTGTCCGTTTGCCTCCTCGGGGTTGGAGGTAACTGGCAGCATTCCCTCCGAGGCAGGTCCGATGTGCAGACGCCTACTGTGCGTGGCCCTGTACTTCGGCATCGCTTCTAACCGGGACTGCAGCTTAACACAGAGTTCAGAGAGATCCGGCCTACGAAATGGCGGCGGCCATTCCAGAGTTCCACTTCCTCATGAGCTAGCACACTCTGCCTCGATTCCAGCAGCTGTAAAAAAAAAAAAAAAAAACAATGAATCAGCACTATGCGATGGGATGAACTGCGTATGAACACAACACATCTATCAATGCACCTGAAAAATAGTCACCAAATAAAGTCTTACTCTCTTTCTTTTCTGAATGCTTGGCAGCTTCCACGCGCAACGTGCTCACTGGCTGCGTATATCTAAAGCTCCTGCGTACCGTCTCATAATACGTCTTACAGGCAGCTGGAAAACAATTAAATGAGAGTGGTATGAATAATAGGAGGTCACCGCCTCATTATGAGGCGAGATTAGTCTGTGAAAACAAAATGTACAGCTATGATCTCCGAGTTGTGAAGACGGCGTACTGCTTCCTGTGAATCACAAAAAATACATTTTAATAAAGCTTGTTCTTGCAAGGCTACTATTAGCCGTAGCTTTAGCTTTTAGCTTAGCAGGCAGTAATCGAACATATATTTACCGTTAGCTTCTCTTCTTTGAGTTCGTCTCTCCCGCACAGTTGTTCGACTGCAGAGTCGCCATCGCGTCCAAGAGGAGTTGAAGGCGAGTTGAACGGGGGACGTCGTCCAGCCATTGATCACGTACCAGCAAAATCCAAACAAAGGAACTGGAGATAAAGTTCTTCTGAGTATAGCTTTTCCAATCACATACGAGGTCATTGTTATACGGAAGGACTCGCGAGAACAGCTGCGTCTATCATGTTTTTTTTTTTTTTTTTGCTTTATTGGCAATTCCTTGTAACAATACAGAGTAATTCAAACATCAAACAAAGATACACAGCAGTTGGTGACATTATAACTAAAAAAAATGAGACATAGAATGTAAAAAATAAATAAAAATAAAACAAGGGAAACAAACATATAAATAAATGAACAAATAAATAAAATAAACATAAAATAATAATAGCTAGGGGTTTACATAGAGTTTATGGTCATTTAACTTTTTGTAGCTTCCTGTCCTAAACAGTCTTTAAGGAAACATATTAGAAGATGCAATATTGTATATGTGAGAGAGGAGTTGCTGTAAAACAATGGTTTACCACAGATTTAAAACTAGTAATAGAAATATTGAAATTCAAAAACAGTCTTTAGACTTTTTATCAGCAATTACTGTGGGTAGCGCAACTTGTGTTACAGAAAATAGCAGGCTTTGGAGATATGTTCTGGAGAATCTTGATTTATACCATACTACAGAACATTTCAAAAGGCTGCTGACTTTTTCTATGTTTATAGGTGAAAATAATAAAAACTACAAAAGAGCAACTTTGCTGTTCTCCATAAATGTTGGGAAAATTGTTTAAAAGTTTGTTGCATAAGGGCGTGCTTTGGTTGCCCAGTGTTTAGCGCACAAAACCCATGTACAGAAAGATTCCTTAGTCCTCGACATGGATGACCAGGGTTCGAATCCTTGGCCGCATGTCTCTCCCTCTCTCATACCCCCTTTCCTGCCAGTCTACTGCCAAAAAAACGAGACACTAGTGCCGTAAAAACTCCAAAATGTGCCGTAAAAACTCCCAAAAAAAAGGCTCTGGCATAAAAGCTTCTACAACACAATGCTGTTGATGGTAGATTGTTTTGAAGGGTCAGACAGGAAAGCTTGGTAAACAAATCTAACATATCTGAGATGCCAATACCATTTACTGTAAAAGAAAGGACAACGGAGAGAAAATGTTGAAAATAATGTAGGAGTTCTGCTAGAATTCCAGTTCCCAGATCTGTGTTTTCTATTACTTCTACAACCACTAAAACTTATGTTATAAATGTACATTATTGGCAAGTGAAACCCTGTCAGAGCTCTCCTTAGATATCAGCCCAGTTACAGTTTGCCCTGCAGAAATAATCTGCTCTCTTGAAAATCTCAAACTCTTGCCACATTTCAGGCATCGAACATAAACATTTTTTAGTGAAGAATCAACAGCTAGTTTAACCCAATCATGAAGTGTAATTAAATATATTGGATATTTTAACTTTTTTAACAAATAAAAACTGAAGAAAGGGGTGTGCAAAATGAATCGGCCCCTTTTACTTTCAGTGCAGCAAACTCTCCCCAGAAGTTCAGTGAGGATCTCTGAATGATCCAATGTCGACCTAAATGATACTAAAGAGAATCCACCTGTGTGTAATCAAGTCTCCCGATAAATGCACCTGCTCTGTGATCGCCTCAGAGGTCTGTTTAAAGTGCAGAGAGCATCATGAAGAACAAGGAACACATCAGACAGGTATTTTTTTACATAACATTTGCCATTGCTAATGGCATACACAGTAATCTAGCGTACTTTAATTAAATAAATCAATTCAAGGTAAAATGTAAGAGTCTATAATTAGGTCATACTGAGCCTGATCTATTTGTACCATCTATTTGGGGGATATTTATGGCCACACTTTGGGCAACTTAATACCAATTTAGCATCAAATAAATGAGGCAGCCTACCTCAGCATTGTTGCTGACCTTATGTCCTTATGACCACAGTGTACCAATCTTCTGATGGCTACTTCCAGCAGGATAATGCGCCATGTTATAAAGTGAATAATCTTAGACTCATTTCTTGAAACTTTTCCACTTAAGTAATTGTGAATTGAGTATATTGACAGACAACATTTTATTTTTTATCTTAAATGCACATTTTTTTTTTTAAATAATTACTGCTTTTTTAAATAATTTTTTTTAAATAATTACTGCTCTAAATGTATTGCTCTGTCAGCTAAAGATCTGTTTTGGTCTCTATACTTTAATTAAATAAATCAATTCAAGCTAAAATGTAAGAGTCTATACTGAGCCTGATCTCTTTGTATCAGAGATTTTCTTACCTTTTAGAAAAATGTCACTTGGGGTAAAACTCCCCCTGCAACCCTGATTTGCATTTGTATAGCTCACAGCATTTTCATTTACATGTTAAAGCCTCCCCTAGAATTCCATAGGGGGAGGCATGGGGGGAACACTGCCTAAGAAAGCCTACGTCAATTTCTGACAATTTATGGGAGTTTTGGGCAATGCCTGCAAATTACCGTAAACTGCCGTTAACCTGAACTTCCACGACAATCTACAGTGCCGCATATTGACGAAAATCCCACTTTTCATGCAGTGTTAATAGGTGTATTAAAGAAAGGAATAAGTACAAACGGGGCCCAATGACTTTCGCTATGTGCAAAGCAACCCTGCTTCTTTCCAGTCATAAGCGGTTTCTTTGTGCAAAGATTCGCCTACAGTTAGTTGTTTCTTAGTTGAGGTTTGTTTGTTAGTGCAGGTTTGTTCTTCCCGGAGAGACTGGAATTTTCACTACCGTGGCGCTCTATTTGCAGACATGATTCTATTAACATCTAGCTTGTTAGCTATCTGGACCGGGATTCTTTTCTGAACATTTAAAATATGCTTTTCAATACACAACTCCATTTACTCTAATACAACAGTCATGATCTGGTCTGAGAGCTTCACTTTAAAGATGCAGTAGGAGATCTTGGAAAGACGGTTCCAGCAAGCTATATTTTTGAAGATACACAACCATGCCTCTCCCTTCAGACCACCCCCCGAAAGCACATCTTCAAAAGACATGAACATGCCTGCTATCTGCAGCGCGTCTAGAGCAGCAGGAGCAGCGCCTCTAAGCAGCTGAAGAAGTGCGTCGCTGATCTCGGAGCTGGCAGGGAGACAGGCACAGCACTGATGATGGAGAGCGCTATGACCACTCCTCTGAAACTGTTTATTAACACCTAAATTAAATTAAGATGGGGAAATCTGGCAACAAACCATGTTCGCTTTTATTATCCTGGTGCCTGCAGTTTGGATTACCTACATGAAAAACCCCTTCCAGCTGCAGCAGCAAACGGCGAGGAGATGACCTGGCCATAGGCTGCTGTTGAATGTGTTTACTAGTGACAGCGCACCACCCGTGTATGGGGGTCTGAGCGGCTCCGACATAAATAATATTTGAAGGCAGGATGGTAATCTGGATGAACTGACTGCATTGATAATGTTTTCAGGGTGACTTTCTCACTTCAAAATAGATTAAAAAAACTTTTTACCCACTGATCACAGCAAATATAGCTGCCATTGTTACAGGATAGGGTAGCGCCGCCCAACAGGCATCACACCCACTTTTTCCACTGTGCAGCCAGAGCACTAGGGATAGTGTGACAAGATTTCCTCTTTTTCCCGGACATGTCCTACTTTTCAAACCTAAAAAAATAAAAGGGATTTTGGTCAACTACACTGCAGCTTGTAGTCGAAACAGGGAGCCAGCGGGGGGACAGAGACCTGACCCAGTAACAGTAGCCTGGAGACCTGTGTCCCCATGTTTCCCCCCCGCCTGCCTTACCGATCCCCAGCCCCCCTCCTCAGGCTAAGGAGGGGCGGTTCATGGATCTCTGCTGAGGTACGGTCCAGTCAGGCCCAACCATCTATTTTGGTTGGGCCTGTATTTTAGTTTCACTTCTAGACCTTCTATTTCACTGCTTGCTAGGCGGTAGAGACTGACATTTTTTCGGGAATCCCACGGGTCACGGGATTCCCGTGGGATTCCCGTGGGATGGGAGTCAGTATTTGTAACGATCACGTGATTGGGACGGTACAGGATTAAATATTAATGGGAGCAGACGGGAGCGGGAGCAAACCAATAGTAACAAAAAAAAACTAGAATCGATGCCAAAAAATACAATAAAATAGAAAGAAAAAAAATCCAGAACTGGCGCGGCGCCGCCATTTTGTGGTTTTTTTCCTTGAAGCCTACACTATAATGTGAGTCAAAAAAACTACACGACCCAAAAACCAACAGTGCTTCCGCTCTGAGTTTTTCACCCGCGCTCAAAAACAAGAATGGGAGTGATGCAGGAGCAGGAGTCATTCTGAATGGGAGCGGGATGGGATTGGGAGTAATTTCACCAGGAGTGGGACGGGACAGGATTTAGATTTCTAGTCTGGCCCGGGATCGGGACGGGAGACCATTTTTTTCTGTGGGAGTGGGATGGGACAGGAGTGAAAAATCCACTCCAGTGTCAGTCTCTACTAAGCGGCTGTGGGGATAGCTTTAAGCCACATGGTAAAAAATGCACCTTTATTGTTAATTTCAGTCACCTGCCTAGTTCTGCCCGGTTCCTAATTTTCACTCATCTTTTCCACCTGTGTCTGTGCTTTATATTCGGTTCAAACTGAGCGATCGGGGCGTGGTCACTGTTTGTTTACGGTTATTCTGTCTGGTAATATTAGTTTATTCCATGGTTCAAGTCCTGGTTTCTTTGTGGCCAGCAGATTAAGAGGGGTTTTCGTGTTTGTTCTGTCCTCAAATCTTGTTCTGGTCCTTCTCCACAAAGCCCTCATGGTTTTGGCTTGGAACACAGAGAAGGTCAATTTTATTCCTGTAAGCTTGGCTCCTAGGAAGAGACCAGTTTAAAGTTTTCTGCAGAAATCCCAGTAGTCTTGTCTCTGTTCCTCAACCACTGAGCCTGCCTGCCTGCATCTGTGCGTGTCCGTCTGGGCATGCTTCTGGACTCTCTGGAACTCTGAACTGGCATGAGTGCTCTGCGGATTCCTGGAACCCCGCTTATGTCTGTTCCAGTGTGAATCGGAACTCCCAATCGAGCTGAGGACTCCCGGATCTCAGAACTATGTGGCTGTGACCTGGATGTCCTGTCAGTTCTCTGTGGTGGCTGCATTGATCAGGGACGTGCTGGATGGCTCTGCGCTGGATCCTGTCCGGTAGTCCATCGGATGGATCCTGCCTTACATGCAGAGAATGGGCTGAGCTGTTAAACCAGATAAGTGGCTCGCTCTGATAATTATCTTCTGTCAGATGACAGCGCTTAAGTGCTGTCTGTTTGTTTTTGTTTTAATAAAGTTTTGAACTTTCCTTCTGACTGTCTCACCTTGAATCCTGGATCTATCTGTCCCGTTTCATGACAACAACCACATATAAATAAACTTGCCATCCCCCCTCCCTCACCAGGAACCTTGCATGTGGTAATGTTTACAAGCTGCTGTCTTCTGCCTTTTCTGCTATCTTGGAAGCAGCTCATTCATGCGTGACTAGATATACATTCAGGTGTCCATAAATAATGCAATTATGTTACTAAAACTACTTATTTCTACCCTTAACTCACTAAAGAATGTTAATACATACGTATCTTTAAAAAATGTTTTATATCTTTTCTGAGACAATTGTTATACTTTTTACATTTTCTCAGTTAAATTGCTTGTCTGACGTCATCATCGGACATGCTCAGGGTACAGTAGTGCAGCAAAATATGATTAAACTAAGTTTATCTGCATTCTTGTTGTTTTGTTAATTAGATTATGCACTATATAAGGTTAAGACAAAAGGAAAACATAAGACTAAAATAAAAAAATAGATTTATGTTTAAATCCAAAGGTGAGAAAGTAAGCTCCAGGAAGTAGCATATGATCCCATTTCCAGTACATATCGGTCACAGATGACTGATAAAACAGAAAGGATTTTAATGCATTTATTCTTTCAGGAAATACATTATTAACCTTTAACACATTATATTTCAGTATACTTACTATTTTGTGGAGGGAAAAACGTAATTAAGGTCTTTTTGACAAAATATAATCTAGGGTGACCCCAATGTATATCTGGATGCACATGAGGGACAAGCCCTGCAGTTCAGAACAACAGAGGATTTTATTCCTTTTTTGAGGGCAAACTTCTCACTCACCTGTAGTTATTATGTACTTTGCTGTTACGTGTGATGCTGTCGTTTGCAAAACTGCAACCTGAGAGTAATACTGCAGTTACACAAACTCCAGGGAGCCAAAAATGCGCAGTTATTAAAAATAATAATTGATTACATTTTTTTAAAATTGCCCGCAACAAAAGATTGTAATTAATTCATAGAATCGATTTTTTTGCCAAGGCCTAAACCATGCTGTCACCACCAATTATAAACACTGGAATGGTTGTGTGCATTTTTTTTAGTTTATTTTTTTGTATATAGCCTTAAAAGATTCAACTTTGCTACATGGTTTCTGGGACCTCTTATGACTTTATAACAGAAAATAAATGCAATTTTGATTTACTGAGAAAAAAAATGTGAAAAAGCTGCAAGGCACTGTACTTCTTGGGTGACCCGGAATTTTATTAGTGAGAGGAAGGCTTGTCTGCTTTTGAGGAAACTGTCTCCTATTCCTTTTTCTCCACATACCGTGGCAACCAAAGAAGCAGTGGAAAGAGGGGAAGTATGTGCAATATATGCATAGTTAAAGAAAATGTATGCATCCTTTAAAACCATAAGGCAGCAGATTTATTCCAGATCTTGCAAAAACAGAAACGCAAGCAGATTTATGTCTAACTTGCCCACTGGTACATTAATAAATGGAATACTAACCCAAAACCAATTAAGCTTTTCACCATGACTGTCTCCTCTCTCTGGGGGATTTTGTGCAGCAATAAGTTTTTAATTGCTGTGGCCCCAGTCTTTTTTATCTGTCTTTTCATCTCTATATTGCAACTTTAATGATAATTTGCTAGACTTGCAGCTGAAGAAATTTTGACTTTAATCAGGTGTCTTAATAATCAGATGCTTACCTTGTTACTCATTGTAAATATGAAAAATATAGAAAATGCAATAAAATATAACCATTTCCTTCTGAAATAGAACAAAAATCTAGTCTTTCTTTTTTAGGTGGAGTTTAATGAAAATGTTTCCTTCTAAACAGACTGTGAAATCAGAGTTTAAAGGACCAAGAATGATGTAAAGCAGCTGATATTAAAATCCAGCAGAGTCATTATTTGAGGCTACCTAGATAAGAAATGTCTCAGATTCCTGAGCAAGTGGGATCCTCAGCTATCATATGCAATAAGAGAAGACAGTAGCTAGAGCCAGTTAAGCTTCATGTCATAATCCTTCCGATCTCAAACCCAAAGTGAGATTTCTCCGCACTCTCCCCGAATTCTCTCTCAGAAATTACCATTTACCAATTACACGGTGTCAGGAGTGATTCATATCTCTTTAATGAGAAATGACAGTAGATAGAGGAGAGCCACCTCTGGTTTGATTTCACTCCCAGTGGGACGGGATGAGCTGTTGACAGAAGTAGCCGGCAGACAGAAATGGTGGGAGAGGAAGCCGTCAGCCGGGTCCTCGCTGATCTGACGTGGAAGGTGGAGAAAACCTTTTAATCAGCTCCAATCAACAGTGAATACATAGATTTGGTTCCACAAAATGACCCTGGGTTTAGTAGTTGTTATTATATACTTCAAGGGATTCATTTCTAATAATCATTTTCCAGTATGTCTTTTTCTTTTTACTGGTTATCTGCACTGTTTTTAAAATTGCATTGATCAGAGTTTTGTTGGTGGATGTCTGCTGAGAAAAATTGTGTTCAGTGTAGCCTATAGGTTTAATTCAAAGACAAGAAGATAATATCACATACAGAGGCAATACATCAGGTAGACAAGATGAAAATGTCATTACTGAGCATTTTAAAAGAGGTTTGTTGTGTTTGTTACTTCAGACATTATTATCAGTTATTCCTAACTGATGAAGTGAGAGTGTACAACAAGGTCAAATCTAAGGAGCTATCTGAGCCCTTCAAAATTAAGAATAAAGCAGTTGCTGAGTAACATAAAACAGAGAAACAACTATATACTTGTAGTAAATAAATCAAAATAAAGGCACAATGGCAATAGTGGTTGAAATGGACCCAGTTTTAATTATTTTGCTAATTGTTCAGCCCTATTTCCTTTCAGAATTTATAGATAGGGCCCTGATATTCTTATCCACTGAAAAGAAAATATACGGTAGCGCACAATCCTTAGCATGACATGACTTATTAGCACAGCCCACCTCATGGAGTTTATCATAATACATTATTTCTTCAAGCGTACTTTGTATGTACACACTTTCAAAAAATTTTTAGTTATATAATGGATACATTTGATACATTTGTGTAACTGTATTTCTGTTCTGCAACCCTGTATTTCCAATTTGACTCAAATAATCAATTTCAGATGACATCCAAAAGGGATAAGGCTGTCTGGAATCAGCACATCAGTGCAGAGCTCCTTTCCTACTTTTTTACATCAATAAAGGAAAGATTCCTCTATAGTTTCACAGTGAGGAATGTTCTCTTTGTGTTTAAAACATTGCTTAGCTATAAGCTATAATTTCCTTTTTTGTATAAATCGTGTAACTATCTACCTGAACCTGGCTCTAATTCAAGACCTACTACTAAAAACATCAAAGCTGGTGCTACTTGCCAAATGCAGATTTGTGGTTTGAATCCCTTAGCTCTCACCTTTTTATTGCTTGTACATGTGGATTGCATTCCAAAATGCTATTGGCTGGTAAAATAATATTATATAATCTCACATGCTTGTGATTTATCTGATGTGGGGGAGTTTTAGCCTAGTGGTTAGAGCATAGAGCTTGAAATCCTGAGGTTACGAGTCCAAGCCCATTCCCAGAGACTGCCATTCTGAGTCCCTGAGCAAAGACCCTTAACTGAACACTGATTCTTGGGAACCCTAAATAGCAGCCCACTGGTCCCCAAGGGGATGGATTAAATGCAGAGAGAGAATTTCGACTTGTGACAGTGTAATGACAATATAACTCCGGAAAAAAACAAAACAAATCTAATTGAAATTGAACTTTATTAATCTCACAGTGGAGAAATTCACCTCTGTATTCAACCATCCCCTTGAGGAGCAGTGGGCTGCCATTGTGCAGTGCCCAAGGAGAAGTATGTGGTTAGGGGTCTTGCTCAGGGACCCAGATTGGAGGCTGTAGGGATCAAACCGAAATTTGCAACCCTCTCAGAGCACAAACGAACTGCCCTAACCACTAGGCCAACACTCCCTTTCAAGATTTTAAGATCTTCTAATTTCTGGAGATATGTGTACAAATTCTGTAGGTTTTACACAGCTACGGCTATGTAACTTTAAACATGTACAGAGTAATATTTTTTTTCTCTCAAAAGAAAAAAAAAATTCAGTTTTTATCATTGTTACTCTATTTGTTTTATTCATAGTTGACCTCTCAAACTATCTACACCTGTTGTCCATGTTGTGGATGATGGTGTATAATATCCGATCTCCAGTCACAAGCATTGTGAAAATTTTTTTTCATGCAAAACTTCTATTTAGCTCAACTGATCCAAATAAGGACCAAAAGTGCTACTGTAAGACCCTAAAGTCCTGTTGACGGTGAGTCCACTTTGTCCGGTCTCCCTCCTCTGTAGACAGACTACTCAAACTTTGATTCTTTACCAGTAGATATGCAAATTCTAAGCATTTCCTCGACTAAGCAGAGACCTCTGATATAGTAGCAGGAAATTGCTTAAATAGCTCTAACTATGTAGAGGTCAAAACTGTCAGAAGCTCTCTGTTCCTCTTAAGCCCCTCATTTGCCTTCTTCTTGATGTTGCAGCAGCTTGGGATTGCAACACTTTGCTCCCAGCAGAAATAAATCCTTAAGTAATCTTGCTATGAAAATTTAGTAAAGAGTAGCTGACCACCTGCCAGATCTATGGAGAAAAAGTCCTGTGATTGTAACAAATAATTTTACACTTAATCAGTGAGGCAGAAATAATCCAGTGCCTGTTGTTTATATGTAGTGCAAAATGGTCATAAGTGTTGGGATGTAGTGTGTAACTGCAAATGTTTAACCCGCTTGATTTGTTCATAAACTGACCATCAACACATTCTGGTTTTCAGACGCAGTCAGGGGTAAGGGCAGTGGGGGGGGTTAGGGGGGATAGGGGTTAAACACTGAGGCATTCACATCATAAAAGGTTGTTCTGCGGCAGTGCTGGCCCTTGCAAACCTCTACATGAACTCCTCAGGTACTCTATACTTGCATGCTTGTGTGTAAATTTAAACCAATTCTCCAGAGGCTGACTCCTGCCGCGCGGTCTAGCCTTGACACTTGATTGCTACAATCAGTTTTTTTTTTCCTCAGGTTAGATGGACACACAGCTTGTATTCTTAAATGAAAAACACTTGCCTTTATAGGTTTCATGTAGGAAATACTTTAAGAAATAAGAAAAGGCAAAGATGTTGGAAAACCAGAGGTGATTATTATATTTCCAAAACTACTAGAATACTTTCATTTGCACAAAACCCATTATTAAGTAAAGTTTGATGCATCACAATGTACTGCACTGGTATTTTGGTATTGATGTTAACTACTATTAAAACAATGAAGTGTTATGAAAAATAAAACTAATTTGTTAACAAGGGTTGGGGTTGTAGTTCAGTAATAATGAATAGCAAATACATAAAATCTAATACTAACATACAATTGTGGAGTCAGTTTTGCTGTTCACGTGTATTATCTTCTTTATAGCATCATCTGCTGTTTATTAAGAACTGGTTTGGCAGAGGTATCAATGTTTCTAAGGAGAAACATATAGAAAAGAAACACAGGGCATCAGCCAACATGACGTGTTAAATACCAGAAAAAATTGAGATTATGTACTGTGGTGCAGATCTTGAGATCTCTATGTGAAACATATTTAAGACTGGAAACAGGAAGAAACTAGGTGCACAGCTTCACTAGCATGCAGTTGGGTTTCACAGAACTTTACTAATGAGCAATTTAAAGATATGGGGACTAAAACATTGCAGGACACTGGCACTCAGGGACTAAAGTTTGAGACCAATGTCTTATAGCTTGTATATCCTGTAATTTGGGGTCTACTTAGATAGTTGCAAAATAATGAAATGCAAAATCTTTGGTCATGGTTCTTGACCTATAGTCCTACATCATACTGTTGGTATGTTGTTATAAGATTGGCAAATCTGCAATGTAACGCCTTGGTGCCTCTGGATGTGGACGCCACGCATGCATGCTATGAAATAACTGTGCCGTGGATTCTTCCAAATCCACTTTTTCACCTGGAGTCTTTTTCAGTGAGGAGCAACTCAGAGTGGTTGGACTTAGATAACTTTAGAATCGCCTCATCAAGCTTTACTTGTATGCTTTAAATGGAAAACTAAACCAATAAAGTTTATTTAACCATTTCTACTAGCACCTTGTATGCATTCTCTTTTTCAATCATGATATGCTTGTTTTCAAATTTTTAGTTTGTATCAGTTATTATTCCATTTAATCTTCATATTTATTAGAGCTGTCGATTAACTGTATGGGCATATTTTTGCTTCATAAAGGTTCAGGAAAAACATCCACTACACTTGTAGCCTTTCAGTTGTAAACTTGACTAGATCCATTTTGTTTTTCATCAATTGACTTCCTTTCTGGACCAACTGTTTTGCTCCAGATTGGCATTGATTTAAAGCGGAAAGAATATAGCCACCAACTATTTTCCCATGTTGCTTTTGGTGGAACCACTGTGCTTGATTAAAATTTCCGCGATCAGCTATGACAACCTGGTACAGCTGCACTGCAGTGCATACTGTACACCCTGCTTTGAGTTCCAGTGAAACTGATTGGTAAGAAGACCATTTAGATGCCAAACCTAATGTAGCAGAATGCATTTTTTGGGGTTTAAAATGGTTTATTGGCACATTGACATTGTATTACTCCAATGTCAAACACAAGCTAGAGGGACATAGTGAGTGGGTTAGAAGTACTAAGGGGTGAGTAAGCCAGTGCAAGGAAATAAATTCATTTACTACCATAAATGGAGGTCAATGTAAACCCTGAACATATCCTGAATATACGTACAGAGTATGTGTGTGCTATTAAACCTTGAGATTGATCAGCCTGAATTTAAAGGTTCATTCATCTTAATTGAGGCCATTTTACTGACCAATCTAGGCATGCAGATATTTTAGAAACATACAGTGTTTTGTTGTTTTATTTTAGAAATTAATTATTCCATTACTTTATAACTGTATTTAAGAGAGAAATAAGACTTGTTTTTAGCTTGACCATCTGAGTTTAAATGTAAAATGCCTTTGATCTTTTTCAGTTTGTATGTTCTCCCTGTTGACACATACTTTTTCTCCATGTATTACAGCTTCATCCCACATCTATTAAAGGTATTTATGCCCCAAAATTTAAGTAGTTAATGTCAGAGGGTTTCTGAACCAATATTAGCTGGAAACGAATAAAAAAATAACTCCCCACTTAACATGTC
Organism: Cyprinodon diabolis; assembly: GCA_030533445.1. Taxonomy (NCBI): domain Eukaryota; kingdom Metazoa; phylum Chordata; class Actinopteri; order Cyprinodontiformes; family Cyprinodontidae; genus Cyprinodon; species Cyprinodon diabolis. Next base: position 10,730,766 of record CM060082.1, read on the forward strand.
ATAATGTAAACTAATGGATACTGTGAAAAGTTAATGTTAAGAAGGTTTAAGTTATTTATTTAGTTTAAGCAATATTGCAGATGCTGCCATAATTGATTTATTGAAATTGGTAGGTAATAGCTAGTTACATTTACTTGAATAATAATATGCCCCTTTAGGAGTAGTTTTACTGTACTGTACTATTACCTTGGAAAGAATTGCTTTTTTTAACCAGTAAAAGGAAAGACAAAAACATAGCCTATGTACAGTTTAAAGTTTACCTTATTTATTTAGTTTTTTAATAGTTATTTTCTATCTGCTGAGCTCATAGAGCCTTATTGTGTATTCAAATGAACATTTGAATAGTACAGTAAACAGTAGATATTGTGATTAGAAGTACTTTACATCAACATACACTATTGTGTCAAATGTATTTAAAAACAAGGAATGGAGCTTTCATCTCTTCCATTGCTGCGTCTTTAAAATGTTAGTGTGAAGAAACTTTTCGGGTGTGAACCGTGTCCTGACATCAGCTTCATAGAAAATCTTTAGGATGAATTAGATGCTGCAGTTCTGGTTTTCATATTTCAAGCAATAACACCAACCCCCACCCCCCGTACACCAAGGAAGATGTTCACAGAACAGTATTTATATGAATAAATGTGAAATTCACAATATGTAGGTTCACACTTATTTTTCTTGGGAATACCTTGTGTTTATTACTCCATTTGTGAGAAGAAACAGAAAATCATTACCTTATTGTATTTTTGGACAGAAACAAGAGTTAAAAACCTTGCGTATTCATTGGTTGTAAAACCATTCCTATTATCATTTGCTGGGAGAAAAAGGGCAAAAGCACTCTTACGGCATCCAGGGTGACATTTTCTTCTAATTATCAGCCTGAATCAGTTTCTCCTGGTAGACAAAAAATGTATATCAGCAGGGCATCACTGATTTCTGCCTTTATACTGTGAATCCTAGCTGTGGCAGAGATCTATCAGAGATTACTTTCATTATGCTGGTCACCATGACAGCTGTGATGTTTTTTTCTCTGTCATTTCCATCCCAAACATGAGCGCTGTCCATTAAGCATAGGCTATCCTTCATGCATTACAGTTTCACATGACTCATTAGAGTGATGCTACTTTGCATTCTGCATGTCCCAAAAAAAAACATTTTCACTGCAAAATATACAAACACCATCTATACTTCTGAAAAACTGACAAAAAGCTCTTAAAATCTTTCTTGCTTTGCGTCAACCAATTGACAAATTTCATCAATAAGGGCATTTTAAATATATATGTAAGCATTTTTTAAACCCTAATCTGTGAAGGTGTTGGGATCCTCAGGCTTGCCCACCAGAGGGCGCCGAGGATCCTCTTCTGTCTCTTGTTATTGTCTTTTAGGACTGGAGTTACTGTTGGGATCTGGAGATTACCCTCTGTCTCCAGCAGAGTGCGCCGTGGGTCTCCTTGGGCTGGAGTCTTCCAGCACACCTGATTTCCATCTACTCATTAGGAGACCGTCCGTTTATAAGCTCCTGCCAGACCTTGCTTCCACGCCGCAGTGTTGATCTTAGTTTGGTTAGCTACCTGAGCCTCTGTTACTGATTGAATCTTAGTTGTCTCAAGTGTGAGATCAGATTCTAATCTCTCCTTTGTCTGTGCCTCACCGGAAACCTGTCTCTGGCCTGCAGCTCTGGGAGAGCTGCCTCACAGGAAACCTGTCTCTAGCCTGAAGCTCTAGGTGAGCCTAACCTGCTAATCTGCCCTGGTGAGCCAACCTGAAGATTCCTATGTGGAGTTTACCTGAAGATTCCTATGTGGAATCAGCCTGAAGAATCCTATGTGGATATTTCCTGTTGTTCTCTGCAATGAGCTGGAAGCTCAGCCTGAAGAATCCTATGTGGATATTCCCTGTTGTTCTCTGCAATGAGCTGGAAGCTCAGATCAAGGTCTGCCATACTAAGCCCGAAGCTAGACGCTAAGCTTCTCATGAACTTTGCTAACCAACAGTCTCCGGTCCCAGTCAAGACTTCAATGAACCAGTCTCAGAACTTGTTTATGATCTCGTGTTCAGAACTTTTAATAAACCTTTGAACTTTTTCCCTGCCTCCTCCGTGTGTGTTCTGCATATGGGCTTGCTCCTTTGATCCATCATGACAGAAGGTAGAATGAAACCAGAGTGACAAAATTCTGCAGCTGTTTAATTTGTTTGAAATATGTTTAAGAAAAACTATTTTGCTGAAGAATTTGGATTCTGTACTTTCTTGGGATTTAAGATTTAGTTTGACTTTCTTTGATTTCCTCGCTTATAAATTGAATTTAAATCTTTGGAACCTACAGTACAAGTAGTTCTTTAAGATTTTTTTGCCTTGTTTACTTGGGAAGCTTGGCTTTATGATTGGCAATGGTGATTCTATACCAAATTTATCAGGAGGTCATAATGGGGTCTGTGGCTTTTCATGGAGACACTGAAAAAACATGTAACAATAATAATTATTAAAAAGAGCTAATAGTTCATTATTCGATACATTAAGCAACAGTAAACACATGAAATGGTCAAAAATAAAAAAAGGCCAAAATACCTATTTGAAAACGTATTCTATAAGTTTTGCCAGATCTGCGACCTCTGCTGGTATTCTTGTTAAAAAGTGCTAATATCTCCAGTGTTTAGCCGCTTAGCAGGTAAGCTACCTTTTGTTCCAGATGCTCCACAGGTCAAGTGTCATCTGGCATCTGAAAGTTCCCTGTGCCTCTGCGAGAAATGTTGCGGAACACTGTTTTTGCAGCCCTTTGGTTTTGTAGTTAGCCACCAGGTCCACTTAAGCCCCATTTACACTACCCTATGAAAATTGGTCCGTGCTGAGTTCGGACTGAGCTTGGATCACTTAACCGTGCAAAGCCAGTTTCCTTACGACCGTTTACACATCACGCTAGCACGAATCCTTGCCTCCTAGTGACAATCTATGGTACTACTGCTGTCTAGAGGGAAACAAGCAAATCAACATGGCGGCACCCATAGCATTAAGGAAGTTTGGTTATAATTGTGTATTTCGTTGTTTGCAGAAAGTCAGGTGAAGAAGGCAGCCTTTGGTAAATTTACTTGCCAGAGTCAGCTTTTGGGAAGTGGATACGACAAACAATAGTCAAATCAGGGCTTACAGACACAGGAAAAAACAACAGGCAATGAGGATCATCACACTGCTAAGCAGAGTCATTACTGAAAATCTTTAGGCCTGGTAGGGAAGGGGTTCACAGCAATTAGAGACTAGACTCCAAAAGCAGAGCAAAACTGCATCCTCTTTCACAGTTAATATCAGCATGGAAATTGGCCCACTCCAGGGAAGGATGTTTGCCTAGTGGTTAGAGTAGTGCATTTGTGCTCTGAGAAGTACCCGGTTCATTCTTCACAGCCTGCACTCTGGGTCCCTGAGCAAGACCCTTAACCCCACACTGCTCCCTAGGCTCCACATAGTGGCAGCCCACTACTCCCCAAGGGGATGGGTTAAATTCATAAAGAGTTAATTTTGTTGCTTTGTACATGTGACACTGTAATGACAATAATGTTGAATTCTGTTCTATCCAATTCTATTCTATTTTTTTCCTATTATATAATGTTCAAATTGCCCAACAATAGGAAGTAATAAGTGGTGTGGTGTGTTGATAGAGTTGATAAATAAAATAAAGAATGTTGACATATAAGATACAAAGAATTCGTAAACACTGTGAGAGTATTCCAATAGGTAACTGTTTCCACCAACACTGTAAAAGTTAAATTTGACGTATTGAGTCCTTATCTGATTCCTTACTTTACTTTCTTTTTTTTGTTAAGTCATTTATTTTCTTTCTCCTCCATGTTCTATTTGTGTTTTTTCTTTTGATCCTTCCCCTCTTCACCCTGTTGTTCCTCCCTCGATTCAACTGAATTGACAGGATTTGATTGAACTGACCCTGTAAAGTACCTTGGAATGACATTTGATGGGGACCAGTGCTTCAACTGAAATTGAATTGAATGGAATTCATTTTATCTACATCCTTTCTTGTCCATCCCATTCCCTGATTCCTCTCTTAGTTCCCAAATTTATCATATCCTCCCTTCTGGTCTCATGTCTTCGCTTTGTGTCCTTGCTTGTGTCCCATGATCCCTCTTTCCTTTTTATATCTATTTATTGTGCCAACGATAACCTATTTACCTACCAAACCTAATTCGCTCTCTTTCTTCCCTTCATTTTATCCTTCTTTTATTCCATTTCCATCAATTTCCATTCCCTTTATTTATTCCTTGTGTCATTTCAACCTTTCTTCCTTTTTGTCTTTGGGGCTCTCTGTCTTTCTACTGTATAAACATTTGTTATAAATTCAGAAGGAAAAGTTGGAGGGAACCCTAGTTCCATGTTAGGTTCTGGTAAAATAACACTTGGATCGTAATTCATCTTTCATAATTTTATTCTGTAATGGCCGATAAGCTTGAATCATTTCCTCTGGGTTTCACTGAACATCTTTAACAATAAGAAGTAAATCCAAAGTAATGACAAGCATTTCTCCTTTTTGTGACATTTTTATTCTGAAGCTCAGTTTTTACCCCAACTTCATTATAATACTAAAATAACAAAGCACAACACTCCAATGGCTCATAAGACTATTCTCAATTTCCCTTTAAGGGTTTTTTGTTTTGTTTTTTTTGTCTGAAGCCACCTCTTGAATGGTCAGAATTGGAAGTGTGTTTGCAGTTTGCTGTGATATAAGTGGATTCAATAAAAGATAATATTGCATAGATGATCTCTCTTTTTTTTCAGGATGTTTTGCCCCATCACATATATTATTTATGTAACCAGCAGATAATTGTACAAGAAGATAGGACAAAACATATCCCCATAATACAATTCGAAATGCATAGATAGATAGATAGATAGATAGATAGATAGATAGATAGATAGATAGATAGATAGATAGATAGATAGATAGATAGATAGATAGATATAGATATAGATAGTGTTGAAGAAAAATGATTATTTTTAGTTTTTAATACAGTTAATCTTATGGCATGCGTAAAAGGTATGTTGAGCACTCTCATTTTGAACATATTTCTTAATTTTGAACAAGTTTGTGAAGATAACCTTTCCTTGAACCAAAGGACTGAATTTAAGTTTGTTCCTGAGAATTTATGGCAGGAAGAGGCCCCGCATTCCATAGCTATTTTGTGTTATCTTATCGTATGCTTATCTTGGCCAGATGACCCTAAGAATTCTAGAGGCCAAGATAAGCTTTCCGCTTTTTCTTGTTAAAACAAAGAAGCAAATGACCCCAGATGTTTGCCGTAAATTAGGGGAAGCTCTAAGTTTTTCTGAGTGTCAGAGATAGCTCCTGGTTGGAGGAGCAAAAGCCAGCCTTATTTGAATAAATTAAATACAAGAGATTAAAACTTTCTACACAGAAGTAAAAAATCAGATTTGCTCTTGCAACTCTCCAAAGATGTCTTTGTACGTCTTTGCTTTCTTTCCTTCTCTCCATTTATGTCAGGTAATTGAATGTATGTCTCCGTTGTTCTGCAGTTTCTGATATAAGTTTGTCCATTGTCTTATTTCTAAGTTTGTGCATTGTCTTATTTCTAAGTTTGTGCATTGTCTTATATTGGATTAAACTCTGTAATTCTGTGACGTCAACACGCATTGCTGGTTTTCCTTGTGGCCACACGCAGCTCGCCGAAAGGAACCTGGGAAAGGAAGAGAGAAACCAACCTTTTTCCAAAGTTAACTATTTTAGAATATTTTCTTCCTTAACAATAGATAGATAGATAGATAGATAGATAGATAGATAGATAGATAGATAGATAGATAGATAGATAGATTGATTGATTGTAATAGGTTTAACTCCTAAAGGATCAATCTATCACATTTTACTTCGTGCATATATGAAAAAGAGTCATATTTATTGGCTGTTCTACTAGATGCAAAGCAGTGTATACAGAACAACAAAACCAGGCTTGTTTTTCTTGGGAACTTCACATAAAAAAATTAATTTTTTTTTAAGTCAATGCTTGACTATCACTTTTTTACCACATGCTCTGTTTGTTAACCTAAAAACATTGTTCAGAATAGTAACTAAAGTCTAATATTCAAGCCAGCTCTGCATGTTTTACTAGGATTTAATTTGACTGACCATCACAAAGTAGTTAATTATTGTGAAGTGGAATAAAGGAGATATGTAGTTTACAGTTGTTAAGTGTGTTGTGTATTTTACCACCTCTTCCAATGGGCTACATTTATATTATTATATATGCAGTCAAGGCCCTCCCAAAAAAACCAAACTCAAATGACCCAAAATTCACATCCACATTATCAGGGCATACTGGGATGTTATTGAAGTGTTTTAGTGTTCAGCCCCATTTTTCTTTCACTATCTTGGCGCTGATTTTTGGTCTTATTACTCATTTCACCCACCTGTATATCTCTGACCAGTTTTCATTACATTATTCTGATCCACTTGCATCATCAGCATCTATTTTACCAGCCTTCAGACCAGCCATCAGTGCCAGATTATTTGAGTCTTTGGTGAGAGTTCTCTAGTGTACCTGAGTGTTCTGTTTGCCTGATCCTGGCCCAATCTACCTCTGGACCACTGAGCTTCTCTGACCCCGTTCTGATCTGTTCGACTGACCTGTCTTCAGACAACTGCTGATTTCTGCCTGTCTGGGACCCAAACCTGGAAGTGTTTCTCAACACGGGGTTTGGCTTCACCCTCTGGATTATCCTGCCTTTCTTTATCTGCTCAATTCTGATCTCCTGCCTCTTGGGACTGTCTGATCGGCACCAGCCACGTTGGCAACCAACCAGCTGGAACAAATCTCACCATCTGGGCACCAACTGAACTATAAGACCAGTTTTGAGTTTCTCACGTTCGTTATTATACTCCGCCATATCACTTACCTGCATAGATTCCTGCCCTAGACTCCCATGCTGTTCACTGCAGATTCTTTTCTAATAAATGTTTTGAAATATTATTATTATATGCCTTAAATACTGCATCCTACTGTTCTGACCGTGGCACTTTCCTTGACACAAATGTCTGCTTAACTGTTCCTTTCCAGGACCACCTATGGAGTTAGTTTACCTGTACCTTCTGTAGATCTGCTTCTTTTTGTATGTCTGCTTCTCTTTTCTAGAATACATAGTTGGCCTTGGCAAACAGTCAATCACACTGAGTGTGTTTCTGCTGTAGGTTTCTTAGAATTAACAAGGAGTTTTTCCTCTCCACTCTCACTGTATGCAAGCTTACCCAGGTACAGCATGTCCTGCAAGTCAATGGCTCACTGCAATTAAGTTTTTTTTTTCCTTAATAGAAATTTTGAACCAATCTCACTGTATGATCTGATTGAACTGTCGCTGTAAAGTGCCTTGAGATGACGTGTTGTGAACTGACCCTATATAAATTGAATTGAAAAATATGATTATGAATCTTCAGAAGCACTTGAAATTATATTCTTAGACACGGCCATCCAGTCTGAATGAACTTTAGTTGCTACCTGAAGAAGGTCAAGCACAAGTTTGATGGTCTTAAGATTATTTGGTTAGATCAAACCCGCTCAGTAAGTTTTGCAAGCTTCTTGTGAGTACCTAGTTTTTTGGACTTGTGCAGGACTGGGCAGAGCTTAACACAAACGTTACCAGACTTCTGTTCACCGAGCATATTGATCAGCTACAGTGGGCACTGGTTTGAAATGAACGGTTTCCTGTGTGATTCCTGCGTGAATCATGATGTATTTCCTGAGGCCAGTTTTTTTTATTTCAAAAAGAACTGCAATGTACCCGGACAACAACCAGGCAGCACTTGGGAACTTTTTTTTTTTTCCTCCTTAATCCAGGCTGTTAAGATGCTGTCTTTAAAGCAGGTTTATTGGGGATCTTGGTGTGATATTGTGCTATTTTAGGATGTTTTTTATTAAAATAAAGTTAATGAATTAATTTAACATAGTGACTGCATTATCTTATTTCATGAAAATTGTTGCATACTGTATGGGCGCAGTTATAGATACACCCTGCGATCTTATCTGAGAACTGTTTATTTCTATTTATCTGCATCTCTATTATTTAATGAAAAATGATTATAATTAATCTTTTTGGCAAAACAAATAACTGAATCAATAAAGGTCCGTGGATCATCCGTCCATTCGGGAGGGAGGGGGGTTCATGCAACGTCATTCCATCACTGGTATCTCGGTATCCAATCAGCTCACTGACTTGCGCGTTGATCAAAGCCATCTCTGACAACAGCATTGAAACACCACTATTTATCAAGACGGTCTGGCTGCAGCACCGCAGCTGTCAGACCAGTTCCGCTGCAGGCGCCTGTCACAGGCCACCTCCACCGTAGGGCCAGAAATAAACAAATTTAGCCACGCCGACATCCCCCCAGCCGACATCACCTTCTAGACGAGAAGAAGGTTGTTGAAGACAGGGGACAACGCTGAGTCGAGGGCGGAGAATTGAACTCAACAAACAAAGAAGGCGATAGGAGCTAATTTGGCGGATCACATAAGCTGTACATTGACTGTAGTAGCATGGCTTCTACATCAGGAGGAAATAGTGGAAATGAAATGGAGTGGATGTTATCGAGATCAGCAAGAATGAAAAGAGCAATCAGAAAGAGACATGAAAGGGCAAGAAGTTGGTCGGATGAAAGTGAGCTAGGAGCGGAAGGCAGTAAAAGGACAAAAATAAATCAAAGAGTGAGTTCACGGGAACAAGATAACAGTAATACAGAAGTGGAATACAAAGTTGTGGTGGAATTTCAGCAAGAAAGGGGTTTTATTCATCCGATAAAGATAACCAAAGCAATAGAGGAAGAGATAGGGAAAATCAAAACGGCCAGAATCATGAACAACAGAAAAGTGATAATTCAAGCTATCATTGAGGCACAACAACAGAAGATAATCAAAATGAAAACTCTGATGGGAGAAAGAGTTAAATCACATATACCAGGTTTTATGGCAAGGTTGAGAGGAGTAATTTCAGGAGTTCCACTTGAAATGACAATGGAGGAGGTGAAGAATGAAATCAAAGGAGGGAAAATAACAAATGCCACCAGGATTAAAAGTAGAAGAGAAGGGGAACTCAAAGACACTATGGCTGTGATATTGCAGTTTGAAAATAACATGCCAGAAAATATACAGCTAGGATTTATGAACTATAAAGTTAGAGAGTACATCCCGAAACCGCTCAGATGTTTTACCTGTCAAAGAATGGGACACATTGCAAAAGAATGTAAGGGAAAAATTAGATGTGCAAGATGTGGAGGACCACATGAATTTGGAAAGTGTGACAAAGACGCTAAAATCAAATGCTGTAACTGTGGAGGTGAGCATAGTGCAGCCTATGGTGGATGTATAGTTCAAAGGGAAGCTAGAGAAGCCCAGAAAATAAAGATAACAGAAAGAGTTTCTTACGCAGAAGCATTAAAAAGAGTAAAGAAAGATAGTAAAAGAGGAATGAGGCTGGGAGAAGCAGATCAAAGTTACACTTCTCAGAACACAAATCAAGGAATGAATGATCAGAGACAAATACTAATACAAATACAAATAATACATGTTTGCATAAATGTAAAATAGAAGAAAATACAATGATGGTGAAAAAAGAAACTTTTTAGCATTTATATGTCATATTATTAATGTTACAGTCCAAATGAAGAAGAAAAGTGATAAAATAAAAGCAATAGTAACAGCAGCAGGGAGGTTCCTAGATATGAAAGAAATTCAAGCAGATCAAATACATACCATTTTGACTGCCACTGAAATAACAGAAAATGGTCAGGATTAGGATACAAGCTTTATTGATGGTCATTCATATTCTACAATGGAATGCCAGAAGTATAATAGCTAATGGACAAGAATTTAAAAAGTATATTTATGAATTAGAAGTAATACCAGATGTAATATGTATACAAGAAACATGGTTAAACTCAAACTTGGATTTTAAAATTCCTGGATATAATATTGAAAGACAGAATAGAAGTAATGGTAGTGGCGGAGGATGTGCCACCTTAATTAAGGAAGGAATTGCTTACAAGAAAAACTCATTAAATAAAAAAATAGAATGTGTGAATATAGAAATATTTAATTTAAGGAAACATGGAAATATTAAAATCATTAATTATTATAATCCATGTAAAAATCTAGATAATGAAATATTTAAGGAAATAGGGAAAATACATAGAAGAGAAGTTTGGTGTGGAGATTTTAATGCTCACAACAGTCTATGGGGTAGCAAGAAAACGGATTATAATGGTGAAATAGTGGAAGAATTAATGGATGAAAGGTCATTAGTTTGTCTTAATAATGGAAAAGGTACAAGAATAAATATACATAAAAATTCAATCTCATGTCTAGATATTACATTAGTATTAGTAAATGGGGAATCTACACTAGGGAGTGATCACTTTCCAGTGAGTACAATAATTAATGATAATATAAATAGACAAGAAGAGTTTACATTAATAAGATGGTGCTTTAATAAAGCTGATTGGTTATATTTAAAACAAAATGTGAGGAAACAAGACATATAGTAACATTAAAAGGTAATATTGAAGAGTGTACAAATCAAATAGTAGAACATATTCTAAATGCTGCAAATTACAGCATACCAAAAATAAAAGTGAAAGATCAGAAGAAAGTAGTTCCTTGGTGGAATAATGAATGCAGTAAAACAATTAAAGATCGTAATAAAGCTTTTAAAATACTACAGAAAAATCTAACAATCGAAAACCTTATTGATTATAAAAGGAAAAGAGCAAAAGCTCGGAAAACTATAAAGGATGCAAAAAAGAAAACGTGGAGAGACTATTGTTCATCAATAGGTTCAGAAATTAATTTACAGAATGTGTGGTCAATGTTTAGAAAAATGACGGGGAAAAAGAACAATGTTAATATTCCATCCTTAGTCAGAGGACAGGAGGTATTGGTTTTAAATAAAGATAAGGCAGAGTTATTAGGAGAGACATTTGCAGCAGTTCATAGTGGTGATCACTTGACAAATACTCACAGAAGGCAGATGATTCAAAAACTTGGAAATCATAAAAACTCACTAGAAAAATGTTAAAAATATATGTCAACATTAGATATGAATATAACCATGAAAGAAATAAAAACAGTATTGAAAGGGACAGGATATTCAGCTCCAGGGGATGACCAATTATGTTACGCTATGTTTCGACAGATTCCGGAAGTAACACTGAAATTAATATTAGAATTATTTAATAAAAAATTTAATAATTTTACCATTTAATAAGCCAGGTAAATATCCTTCCTATCCAAATAATTACAGACCAATTGCTCTTACTTCCCATTTAAGTAAATGGATGGAGAAAATAATGGTTAATAGATTAGGATACTTTCTTGAGAAGAATAATCTAATTAATGGATATCAATGTGGATTCAGAACTGGAAGATCAACAATAGATGCTCTAACTAGAGTCAGTAATGACATAGAGAAAGCTTTAAAAATGAAGGAAATAATTATTATAGTATTTTTTGACATAGAAAAAGCATATGACTCACTATGGAAAGAAGGATTACTTATAAAAATGAAACAGATGGGAATAGGTGGGAGAATGTATAATTGGATAGCAAATTTTTTACTAGATAGAAAAATAAGAGTAAAAATTTGGAATGACTATTCAAATGGATATAATGTTGAAAATGGAATACCACAAGGTAGTGTAATTAGTCCAATTTTATTTAATATTATGATCAATGATATTTTCTATGAAACTGATAAATGTATAAAATCTGCACTATATGCAGATGATGGGGCCATATGGATGAAAGGGAAAAATATTAAACATGTTGTAGAAAATATTAAAAAAGCAATTAGTAAAGTTGAAAAATTGTCTTATGAATGGGGTTTCAAATTATCAGCAACCAAGTCTTGTTATATGGTTGTCACAAAGAAGAGAAATATTAATATAGAAACAATAACATTATATGGACAGACTTTAGAAAGAGTAACAGAATATAAATATCTAGGTTTATGGTTGGACAGTTCTTACTCATGGAAAACACATATACAGGTGCTGGTCATAAAATTAGAATATCATGAAAAAGTAGATTGATTTCAGTAATTCCATTTAAAAAGTGAAACTTGTATATTATATTCATACATTACATACAAACTCATATATTTCAGATGTTTATTTTGTTTAATTTTGATGATTACAAATGACAACAAATGAAAATCTCAAATTCATCATATCAGAAAATTAGAATATTACTGAAGACCAATAAAAACAAAGGATTTATAGAAATGTTGGCCAACTGAAAAGTATGAACATGAAAAGTATGAGCATGTACAGCACTCAGTATTTAGTTGGGCCTCCTTTGGCCTGTATTACTGCAGCAATGCGGCGTGGCATGGAGTCGATCAGTCTGTGGCACTGCTCAGGTGTTATGATAGCCCAGGTTGCTCTAATAGTGGCTTTTAGCTCTTCTGAATTGTTGGGTCTGGTGTATTGCATCTTCTTCTTCACAATACCCCATAGATTTTCTATGGGGTTAAGGTCAGGAGAGTTTGCTGGCCAATTAAGAACAGGGATACCATGGTCCTTCAACCAGGTAGTGGTAGCTTTGGCACTGTGTGCAGGTGCCAAGTCCTGTTGGAAAATGAAATCTGCATCTCCAAAAAGTTGGTCAGCTGCAGGAAGCATGAAGTGCTCTAAAACTTCCTGGTATGTGGCTGCGTTGACCCTGGACCTCAGAAAACACAATGGACCAACACCAGCAGATGACATGGCACCCCAAACCATCACTGACTGTGGAAACTTTACACTGGACTTCAAGCAACGTGGATGAAGTGCCTCTCTTCTTTTCCTCCAGACTCTGGGACCTTGATTTCCAAAGGAAATGCAAAATTTACTTTCATCAGAGAACATGACTTTGGACCACTCACCAGCAGTCCAGTCCTGTTTCTCTTTAGCCCAGGCAAGACGCTTCTGACGCTGTCTGTGGTTCAAGAGTGGCTTGACACAAGGAATGCGACAGCAGAAACCCATGTCTTTCATACGTCTGTGTGTGGTGGTTCTTGAAGCACTCACTCCAGCTGCAGTCCACTCTTTGTGAATCTCCCCCACATTTTTGAATGGGTTTTGTTTCACAATCCTCTCCAGGGTGCGGTTATCTCTCTTGCTTGTACACTTTTTTCGACCACATCTTTTCCTTCCCTTCGCCTCTCTATTAATGTGCTTGGACACTGAGCTCTGTGAACAGCCAGCCTCTTTAGCGATGACCTTTTGTGTCTTGCCCTCCTTGTGCAAGGTGTCGATGGTCGTCTTTTGGACAACTGTCAAGTCAGCAGTCTTCCCCATGATTGTGTAGCCTATAGAACTAGACTGAAAGACCATTTAAAGGCTTTTGCAGGTGGTTTGAGTTAATTAGCTGATTAGAGTGTGGCACCAGGGGCCATCAATTTTGAACCTTTTCACAATATTCTAATTTTCTGATATGATGAATTTGAGATTTTCATTTGTTGTCATTTGTAATCATCAAAATTAAACAAAATAAACATCTGAAATATATGAGTTTGTATGTAATGTATGAATATAATATACAAGTTTCACTTTTTAAATGGAATTACTGAAATCAATCTACTTTTTCATGATATTCTAATTTTATGACCAGCACCTGTAGATAACTTAGAAACCAAATGTAAAAAAGTTATTAATATGTTAAAGGCTGTGGTTGGAAACAATTGGGGGGCAGATTGGAACCAATGGAACATGCTCCAGTCTGTGGTGCTGAAACAATCCCTCAGCTCCTCAGTGGCGTCATCCGACCAAACTTTCACTGACTGTGCAATTGTCCTTCTCACCAGTGGAATGTAATTGGGGGGCAGGTAGACAAGGTTGTGATCTGAACGACCCAGCGGGGGGAGGGGTGCAGAGGTGTATGCATCCTTAACATTTGCATAAAAAAGGTCCAGCCTTTTATTGTTCCTGGTTGCATGTGACGTATTGTGTGAGCGTGGGGAGAGTGGAGCAGAGTGAAGAAGCCTGTTCTAACAAATCCTACCTAACAAATCTAACAATAAAGACATATTGTTTAAACATGTATCCTTATTTATTGATTATTGGTTTAATAATAACATTATTTTGGTTGACCAATTATTTAACAAAGAGGGTCTTCTTTACTCTTATAAAGAGTTTCTAGAAGAATACAAAATTCCTGTGTCTCCTATAGATTATGCCAAATTCTTTGGAGCAATTTCTTCTGGTATTTGCATGTTATTTATCCTCTAAAACAAAACAAACACATACAATATATATATATATATATATATATATATATATATATATATATATATATATATATACACTCACCGGCCACTATATTAGGTACACCTTTCCAACTGCTCGTTACCACTTAATTTCTTAAGCAGCCAATCACATGGCGGCAACTCAGTGCATTTAGGCATGTAGACATGGTCAAGACAATCTCCTGCAGTTCAAACCGAGCATCAGTATGGGGAAGAAAGGTGATTTGAGTGACTTTGAACGTGGCATGATTGTTGGTGCCAGAAGGGCTGGACTGAGTATTTCAGAAACTGCTGATCTACTGGGATTTTCACGCACAACCATCTCTAGGGTTTACAGAGAATGGTCCGAAAAAGAAAAGACATCCAGTGAGCGGCAGTTCTGTGGGCGGAAATGCCTTGTTGATGCCAGAGGTCAGAGGAGAATGGCCAGACTGGTTCGAGCTGATAGAAGGGCAACAGTGACTCAAATAACCACCCGTTACAACCAAGGTGGGCAGAAGAGCAACTCTGAACCCACAGTACGTCGAACTTTGAGGCAGATGGGCTACAGCAGCAGAAGACCACACTGGGTGCCACTCCTTTCAGCTAAGAACAGGAAACTGAGGCTACAATTTGCACAAGCTCATCGAAATTGGACAATAGAAGATTGGAAAAACGTTGCCTGGTCTGATGAGTCTCGATTTCTGCTGCGACATTCGGATGTTAGGGTCAGAATTTGGCGTCTACAACATGAAAGCATGGATCCATCCTGCCTTGTATCAACGGTTCAGGCTGGTGGTGGTGGTGTCATGGTGTGGGGAATATTTTCTTGGCACTCTTTGGGCCCCTTGGTACCAATTGAGCATCGTTGCAATGCCACAGCCTACCTGAGTATTGTTGCTGACCATGTCCATCCCTTTATGACCACAATGTACCCAACTTCTGATGGCTACTTTCAGCAGGATAATGCGCCATGTCATAAAGCTGGAATCATCTCAGACTGGTTTCTTGAACATGACAATGAGTTCACTGTACTCAAATGGCCTCCACAGTCACCAGATCTCAATCCTATAGAGCCTCTTTGGGATGTGGTGGAACGGGAGATTCGCATTATGGATGTGCAGCCGACAAATCTGCGGCAACTGTGTGCTGCCATCATGTCAATATGGACCAAACTCCCCGAGGAATGCTTCCAGCACCTTGTTGAATCTATACCACGAAGAATTGAGGCAGTTATGAAGGCAAAAGGGGGTCCAACCCGTTACTAGCATGGGGTACCTAATAAAGTGGCCGGTGAGTGTATATATATATATATATTTTTTTTTTTGACTCTAGCCCAGGGGCCCCCATCCTGACTCCAGCCCAGGGGCCCCCATCCTCCTAAATCTGGCCCTGCATACTGGAATACATTTGTGCAAAACATTTACTGGAAGAAGGTCTGGCTCTTACCCAACCAATATTTGCTGACCACCAAAATTAAAGCAACATCATTTAAAAATAATTCATGTTTTACCCATCTAATGATCATATTGTCAAAAAATTTAAAAAAGACATTGAAGTATCGTGGGATGGGAGTCAGTATTAGTAACGATCACGTGATTGGGACGGTACAGGATTAAACACTAACGGGAAGCAGACGGGAGCGGGAGCAAACCAATAATAACAAAAAAAAACTAGGATCGATGCCAAAAAATAAAATTAAATAGAAAGAAAAAAAATCCAATACTGGCGCGGCGCCGCCATTTTGTAGTTTTTTTCCTTGAAGCCTACACTATAATGCGAGTCAAAAAACTACACGACCCAAAAACCATCACTGCTTCCGCTCTTAGTTTTTCTCCCGAGCTCAAAAAAAAAAAAAAACAAGAATGGGAGTGGTGGAGCAGCGGGAGTCATTCTGAATCGGAGCGGGATGGGACTAACCTGACAACAGCCAGATGCATGTCTCACTCCGCGAGACATGCATCTGGCTGTTGTCAGGTTAGGATGGGACAGGAGTGAAAATCCACTCCCGTCTCAGACTCTAGTCTGAAACTTGTTTACCACGCGTTGGAAACGCACAGCACGATCACGTGACCAAACTCCCGCGGCAGATAATAAAGTCTTAAACTCACTGAGAGTAATTCCACATCTGGGCTGCATATCTGCTGCTTCACATGAACATGAGCCGAGCCGCACCATCTCTCATTCACAAACACCGCCAGACCATGACACATATAATATGAAATCGGGTAAATAGAATTTTAAAAATATCTAAACACTGTGGCTATAAGGCATGCAATATAATAGACCTATATATACAGTAACATAAAAATGTAGAATGATAATCCCTATGGTCTAATGTAATAAAAAAGTGAAAACATTAATTGGCCATAGCTGGGATTGAACCCTCAACCTTCAGATCACAGTATACTCACTCTACCCTCTACACTAACTGCTCACAACACTTAACTCCCCTCCCAGTTTGCAAGTAGATCTATCGAATCCTGACTCATGGGACACCGAAATGGACTCAGACTGCCACCTAGTGGCTATAGTAGTCACATGTTTTTCACGCAATTTGTGAAACACGGGGAGCGTGAGTGAAGTGTCCATTTCCAACCAGTGCCCACTGTATATGTCAGCAAGAGCTCATTATGGAGAGATAAGAAGTTTGCAGAAGTGGTGGAAATAATGACAATCTGCAGATTTTATTACACACAGCAGAGTAGGGAAAGCTAAAGAAGAGAAGAAAAATAAACTCAAGAAAGATATGATAAACATATTAATGAGCATAATGCCTGGAGCAGGTCAAGCTGAAATGTTTATGTCAAAAAACTTTCAGGGGCATAGACCAGTATCGAGTATTTCAGACTAACAAAGAGCCCAAGCAACTCTCCATTCATAAGGGGCGGTTTAAATTGAATGTTTCATAAGCTAAAACAAGTTTTCGTCCACTCTATAAAGCCTCAACTTCAACCCTTATTCAGACGATTTGAATTAAAAAAGCTTCTTGGATGGGAAGCGAAACATTTTCAAACTTGGAAATTAAGTCCAGTGGATTTTTCTTTCTTTTTTTTTTTACTTTTTTTTGTATTATATCAAAAAACTGCTTAGAAGTTGCTGCCTTAACAGATTATCCTAAATGCAAAGTTTGATTTAACTAAGTTCAAACTGTTAAACTGTATCAGTTTGCTATTAACAAAACATATACCATTCCTAAAAGCTAAAAGCCAACAGAAAGGAAACATCAGCTTTCTGAACTACACTTGCTGCATTTAATAACTATCAAAATCAGCACAAACACACAAAATCAGCCATTCAGAAACACATACTTTTACCTAGAAACACGCAAAGCAAAACAGTCATTAAACAGTTGGTACACTGGAACTTGCAGAAAATGCAAAGCATCTGAAATAATTTCTGCAGCTGGATGGAAAATGTAGTATAAGTGAGCAAAAAAAATTTAGAGACATAAAATAAATATCTGCTGGGGGAAAGAGCTGCAATCTGTGTTTTTTTTTTTTTTTAATTGAACTAGTATTTTTCTTCTTTAGTTACAAAATTATTACTAATAAGAGAAAATTTCAAGTCCAAATTACTTTTTTAAGGTGCTTTATATTTGTTTGTAATGTTTAAAAATACATAACATTTTTGATTTTTGACTGCATCTGCAAGTTTACAGTTGTCATTTCAGCTGTCAGAGAAATCCTGTTTTTCTGTTATTTTCCGATCCATTGTTCCAGTGTTGGCTGTTGTCAGGGCCATTCTGGATAAAAGGAAAGAAAACACGGCATTCCAGTTCATAGCAATGACAGCGCACACATTCTGTTCCCTTGGAAATATTATTCATCCAGTAGGTTTTGTATTTTCAGGGCCACTGTCACACAAATGTAGCTTTTGCTCCAAATACATTTACATTTGTTTGTTAGATTTTTTATTTATTTTATTTTGCACCAATAGGCTGAATATGCCTTTGCAAATTATTTCATATTAAATCTCAAACATATAAAAAAAACTAAAATACAGGTGCCCTTTTTGACATTTAGGAAGAATCTAGCCACCAACGCAGCGTTGTCTTTTTTTCTGAATTGCTCACCGCTCATAGCTGTGAACTCACTTTGCCTCAACCCGCCTCATCTTGTAAGACCTCAATTAGTGGCTTCCTTCATTTCCACTGTGGATGTTTGACAGGTCCCAGTATAAGGCACTGAACTGCTTACTTTTATTGAGATGGGACTGAATGGGACATGAATGGCTGGAAAAACGAATCATTCCGTGTTTAGGTGTTTACTTCAGCAAAGTAATAGCAAGGTTGGAGAGAACTCTGACAAATTATTAAATTACCATATTTTATCTATAACCTCAGTATGTGTGAAAAAAACAAAATGTTTCCAAGACGCATTGCTGGTAGTTTTTTTTAGTTTTTTATTTTGAAGCTTTAAATAGCATTTTTAGTCCCGCTTTAAAGCTACAGTGTGTAATTTTCAGCGACATCTAACGTCCAGACTGCAGACCGCAACAACATGAACATCTCCCCCCCCACCGCTTCTCCCCCCCAACAGTACGGCGAGCGTTACGGGACAAAATTTCTTCCACGACGTCCGCATCACCTACCTTCTCAAGTGATGAGGTTTGTTTAAATAGATAATTTTACAGATAGTATTTCATTAGTCTGTGTGTTCAGTACCGTCTCAGTTAATCTCTCTCAACTTGCCGTATTTACTTTCGAGCGTAATGGGCGATCACGCAATCGCTAGTTTGTTGGCTCTGCGCTGCCGTAGCACAAAGATGTCTGCCTCCATGGCTGCGAGACCCGCTCCTATGTAATTATAAATAACGAATTCTAAGGCAACGCAAATGTTAAGGTTAAGAGGCTGAGCTCGTAGATGATGATAAATAACATAGTTATGTATATTACATTTCTGACTGTATATCCCTGTAATTATTACACACTGTAGCTTTAAGACTGAGATTCAAAAATGTAACCAATTAAAATCTTAAATCTAAATTAATAAATATAATACATAAACATGTATTAATAGGAATTATTGCTGGGAACCTTTGTTTACTTTAAGTTTACTGAACTACATTTTTTAGTGTGACACCAACTGTTCGAGAAGACTGGGCTGTTTCTCAATTCAGTAGAAAGCGAGTGTTGACTCTTGTCCTCGCCAAGTATGTCCTTGAGAAGAACACAGGAAAGTGTGGACTCTGGTAGAATAGGAGCACACAGCATAAATATGGATCAATTGGAAGAGAAGCGTACTCTTGACGTCACCATATGGTCAGCTCGTCGAGAACTGCATTTCACCTCCTGTTATTATTAGTCTCTAGATAATAATACATTCTTACTTTTTTCATTTTGGGGGGAATAATAATTTAAACAGTCAGATAAACACAAATCAAATAAACATTTTAACAAAAAAAATCGCCATCAGAGCCAGCACTACTTCACACACGGATATGCGAGGCCACAAGTCCGTACTGTATGGGAGAATTATCCTGCCATAATGCAAGAGCACATAATTTTAATTTGAGAAAAGAATTTCATCTTCTTGCACTCAAAACTTATAATGATCACACTCAAAACATGCTCGCCCTCTCAAATATTTTCTCTTCTCTCTCAAATCTTTGTTTCTTCTCTCAGATTTAATGCTTCTTGCACAGATATTTTCTCCACTCGCTTGCCTCCTTCTCTTCACGCACAAATCGCGCTCTGCACAAGTCTCAGATACGCTCGCAAACCCGTAGGCTCTGCTTGCGGATTTTTTTTGCTCTCTCTCCGATTGCAGTTGGATCGTCGCCTAGCAACCTTTCCAGCCAATAGAACGACAGCCTCAGAAAGGTTGCGCTTGTTTAACCCTACTGAGTGTGCCTGTGCTACTACGCCACTTATAAGAGCGTCAGGTGAAACTGCTATTTACAGTAGCTTTGTGGCTCGATTCAGCAAAGTTCAGTACTTATGGATAACCCAAACAATTCTGAATTAAGTAATTTTAAACAATTAGTGGTTTGTTATGTACAAAAGCAAAGAACCAACATATTAAATTATTATCTTGAAATACTTTTAAATTTGAGAGAAGAAACAAAGATTTGAGAGAGAAGAGAAAATATTTGAGAGAGAGCGCATGTTTTGAGTGTGAGCATTATAAGTTTTGAGTGCAAGAAGATGAAATTCTTTTCTCAAATTGAAATTATGTGCTCTTGCATTATGGCAGGATAATTCTCCCATAGTACTCGCATTCCTGTGTAGCTTGCAGGAGAAGTCAGGCTTTTTATGTTTTGCAAATACGAGACTGTTTTCTGGAGTAGATGATTTCACAGAAATATTTTAATAAATGAATGTTATCAGACTTCATATATTAAAAAGAATTTGGCTGAAAGAAGGCCCGGTGAGTTCATTGTCTGGCTTCTATAGTTTTTTTGTTTCTTTGCTCAAGATTTAGCTTGAACTTTAACCAATACAGTAGTTTGAGTTTCTTCCTGTTTTTTTTTTTTTCTTTTCATTACTTGGAGAATCAAGTGTATTGTCATTACTGAGATGCAACAGCTGAGCTGTGTTGTTGGACAGGAAACAAAAGTTTTTTTTTTTTTTTTTTAAGTTGCTTAGTTTGCATCTGTTATCCCCAAACCCTTGGAAGGAAAGAATCCTGACATTTGTCTTTTTTTTTACTATACGAAGTGTGTTGTTGTTGTTCAACAAGGAAGAATGCCAAGGATTTTGGGATGTAGCAGGCTTTCAAGTCTAAATCTAAGTACATTCACATCAATTAGTCAATCGGTCTTCTAAAACTGAATAAAATCATACATTAAGAACTGACCTGTGAACCAAACAAACAACAAGAGCTGGCAGTTTCCCAACTAGCTTAAAGTGGAAAGGTAAGAAAAGTGCAAGAAATATGACTTTGAAAATAGAGAAAACTGAGCCAAGAGGGAGGTGTTAAAAAGACTGTACTGCATGCCACATAACAAGCAATGCGCCCTAAAAGTCCTTTACTGTCAGGCATGACAACTACAACTAGGACCCAGCATGCAATGAAAATTTTTTTTTCTATGAACATTTCAGGTACTGTAATACAAAAAAAAAAAATAAAATCATAACAAAAAAAAAGCAAGCTGGATGTATTGAAAGTGACAAGCTGTCTGGCTGCTACTTTCAAATTTGTTTCGATGACAGGCATTCATTTCACATACATCATGTGCCGTTGCCTCTGCCACCCCTACATCTCTCACTGAGGAAAAAAGGAAAGGAAAGGAAAAGAGAAAGGATAGGAAAGGAAAAGAAGCTTTCCTTCAATCAAGGTGTCCTGGCCAAGGACCTTAATTACAATTTGGATTATCAGCCACAGCCTCCCGCTCGATAAGCAGCAGACTCAGGTATCTCTACACGTTATCGGTCATCCTTCTTTGGTTACGATAGAGTTGAAGGAAACGTAAAACAAGGCAAATTACAGAAAATTGCTTGCTTAAACATCAATTCAATAACACTTGTTTCCTCTTCTGTATTCCCTTTAAAAAATGGATCCTAATATTATCTCTCTGTGTAAAGTAGATGCAGAGATCAAAGCAACAAAGTGTTGTTTGAAGCATCCTAACAGATAGTCATTTTAAAGCCATCTTACTCAATAAAGTATGACGTAAATTATTGGGAAAGATTACTTTCATGTTTCAGTGAAGCTCATTTTAATTCTTTTGAGAGTTCAGCAATAAAGAAAAAAGTATCTCTTCAAAGTGATACCCAAAGGCTTTAATTGTAATAAAGTCATCTTTTAGTCGAGATTTTAGAAAAAATAAAATGTATTGGACATACAATATTTGTTATTGCATATGACTTTTTCATCCAAAAGCTGTAGGTTTTTGATAATATAATTGTGCCATAAGTTAGACTTAAACAACTTTTATTGTCATTTTGTATACACAGAGTGTAATTCAGCTTCTTAAAGTACGTAGCAACAAGTATTTTCTAATTTGTTGTAAAGACTGACTGATCTCCACGAGCCTTGTACCGCACAGCTAAAAAACTATCACTCTCTAAGCAGCTAGAAGATATCATGATATAACGCTAGAGTTGGGTAGCATACATTATCATTAATAAACTAGTTCATGCTTCCTAACCCTGGTCCTCAGGACCCACTGTCCTACATGTTTAAGGCGTTTCCCTTCCTCCACACCTGACCTCAATGAAAATGTGATTAACAGGCTTTTGCAGCAGTTAATGGCTGCTGAGAGGGTAATGCAATCATTTGAATCAGGTGTGCTTAAGTAGAGACATCTAAAACATAAATAACAGTGGGCCCTGAGGATTAAAGGCATGCAGATAAATGTCCTGGGTCGTGAGAAGCAGGGAAACTGGAAGCAATGCTTGTGGGATGGAAGAGGGAAATAGTAAAAACAAACAAGATTGGAATAGAGTCAGAAAAAGGAGAAAAAGCGGAAAAAGAGAGACCAATTGAAGAGGACTCTTGCACAGAACAATCAAGTGATAAACAATCTAGAAATCCACTAAAAAAACAAAATGATGATTACAAAGTAATATTCAAACTATTTAATCAGGGAGACTATTTTGCAGATTGGAATCCGGTCAAGTTAACAAAAACAACAAACACTCTGGTAGGAGAAGTCCAAATAGTGCCAAAATATTGCATTTTGGAGACTTGTTAATCAACTGCAGAGACAGCGCTCAACAAGGCAAAGCTTTATCCAATGACAAGATTGAGAGGAAAAGAGTTCAATGCTGCTTGTTGGCACAAAACAATTGGCAGGGGAGTCATTGGAGGAGTACCTCTTAAGGTAATTGAGAAATTCTTAAAAATATAGGTGAGGCAAAAGTAAGAGGTGAAACAGTTAAAAAACAACTAGAAATGGAGAAAGCTGTGATAGCTTATCACAGATGTGATCTCCTAAAAAGAGGAAGTAGGGGGCGACGACAAAACCCTTAAGTCTCTAATAAACAACTGAATTATCATCACAGGGACTGTGATGAAGATGCACAGTAGCATCTCTTCAAAATTGCCGTTAAACGCCAGCTGAATGGCAGCCCTCTTCCCTGCAACTCCCAACAAAATCCCCTAGAACTTCAAGCCACTGGCCTTCTCCGTTGTGTGCATTTAGTTTTCCTCTGACTCCACCCTTTCACTGAATCACAAGGTCTGACCAGGAGACCCTTCTCTTTAGATCTTAATGTCCGCAAATCATGACGGAAAGAATATTACAGTACAAAAATGTATGTTTAAAAATGAATTGTGGAGGACCAGCCAAGGACCCATCAAGGACAGTGGGGAAATTTTAAATGTCTACTGCTGTATTAAGGTTAAAGTGTTAATTGGTGCTTTAAAGCTGGTTTACTGAAACTGACACCTACCAGCCTCTAAATCTAGAAATAAAATAGAACTAAACTATAGTCATATCACTGGAGTCCAGAGAAAAGCTTATTCATTGATTTTATTTACTTTAATTTCCATCACACTGACCAAAAATTTGTTTTGACATCCCATAATCCCTAGTTATGGTCTGGATACCTTCTACTGGAAGGTGAGTTTCCTGATCTGTACTGAGCCTTACGTTAAAACACAGACACCAGAACTACCATGAAGGTGGTATCGGCTTTACATAATTCCAAAAGTCTATGACCCCGCTTTTTTTCACTCATCATCTACTTTTGGTTTACTGATTTGTAATGGAAAGACAGTCCAACTACACTATCTCATGATTTTCTTTGGGAAACTAGCACTATGGGTTGGGGTCCAGGCCAGTATTAGGGTTTGGGCATGGGAGCAAATATGTGCACACACTGGTAGCAGAGAATTACAAAAGGAGGAAGAGGCTTAAATTTGGATAGTCAGCAACTGCTTCGGTCTTTATACCATCCATTGTCATGATGGGTTTCAAAAATTTGGCAACATGCAGATACAACCCAGAGGCAGGGGAAAAGTTTAACAGTTTATTGAGATAATGACACTAAGAGGTACATAAACCAAGGATTCTAGGCTTGGGGAATATCCAGCGGTCAGGTGAACCGGAACCGGAAACTGTAGAGGGAGTTCAGAGTGATGAGTTCAAGGTCCACAGGATTTACTGGTTGACACCGAAAACATAGCCAGGAAGGACTCACAGTAGATGACTTGTGGTAGCTCCTTGTTTCCTGTGTGTGGGGATGAATCAGATAAGGAGATAACTTGCTGAAGGGCGGATAGGAAGACTGGTAGAGGTCCAGAGGAGCAACGGGGCGGACTGTCAATGAGTTTTCCTGAAGTGGACTGCAAACTGAAGTGGTGGATGTTTTCCTTAGTCTCAGAGAGACACATAGATCTTTCCAAGGCTTCAAGGACCTGGCTTATCCAGTTGATCAGGAAATAATCCCAATACTGGCAAGCACTCTGCCGTTGAGGTGGTGAAAGTCCGCTGCTCATATACTCCTCTGGTAACGACCAAACTAGCCGCAGGTGTGGGTGGTAACCAGGAAAAGGCCCTCCAGGCCAACAGGGAAAAAAGGGCACCATCTAGTGGATAGATGGAGACACTAAAAGAAAACACAAAACATCTCCCACAAACAGAAACCCTAACATCCACGGCTTAGAAGGGAATAATTTCAAGGTAAAATAAAACAAATCTTCAATTCTGAATTGAATTAAAATGTAAAAAAAAAAATCAGCACCAGCTAAACCAGTCTCCCAAAGGCTTAAGGAGGCTGAACAATTTTACTCGGATGCCTCATGCATATTACACCTGCAGCAAGCAAATCAAAATGACTATATCTTAATATGACATTACATTAGATAATCTTAAAACACATTCTGCTATGCTTTCTGCACTGAGAAGGATTTACTTGCCTCAGCTTGCCAAATGCCTTACTTTACTCAAGTGGAATTGATGGCTTAACTTATTTTTATAATGTTTCAGTCAATTATGACCAATCAAAACTTAGAAATAACTTAAATTTAAGTCGTTGATCTTTTAATGTGCAATAACGTTATGTTAGGACATTAGTAACACACCATATCTTGACCTGGATAAAAACTGAATGACCGTTGATTTAATTTTACGATTTGGAGGGCATCAAGGGTGAGCCACACACTTCAGCGAGTGGGAGCACCAGATGGCCCATAACTAAATTTTCTGAAATAAGATAGGAAACGGTGTAAGACCAGCTTAGCCACTGATTTTTTTGGCTAAAATAGTGAAGAGCCTTTACTGATATACTGCAATGAACAGCCAATAAAGTTGCTATAAATTAGTGATTTTTTTATGTATCAGTTTAAGCTACATTTTGTTTAATATCTTGACCCTCCTCATATTGATGACGTTTCTGCTTCACCTGCGGGCGTCCAAACAGACGGCATCCCTGTGCGGGGGCATACATAATTAATTAATGGTCCTTCATTTACCATGATTCATGATTCGACACAAACCTTTGGAACAAAGTTCAGACCGCAATGGTGGAAAACAATGGAAAAAGATAACTATTTTAATTTTGAAATTATGATATCTTTGGGTCCAAATAAACTTTCTAGATATTTTTAGACCAGAATGTAGTTTTGTCAGATATCTGCCCAGTTATTTAAGATTTCACTGAATATAAAGAAAAAATGAGCTGCAGTTTCCAAAGACATGGAGCCTAGGCGGAATTCAACTGAAGAAACTGATTTCTCTCCTATATCCACCTGCGACACAGCCAATCAGCCTTAAACCACACCTCCACGAAAGCCAATCGGCATCCAAAGTTCATCTTAAAAGGCCTCCAATGAGCCTGGTGCAGGCAGTGGTTGTGCAGTGTGACTTCATTCAGATGACCAGGTTTCAACCCACCTCCAGCCCCTCCTCCACCATCGTAGCAAAAACTTCATCAGAGTTTCATTACTCCAGGACTCTTTCTGCATTCTGCATCTCATTTCAACCAGTCTGGCAGAAGACTGCCATGTTGAGCCTGGTCCTGCCAGAGGTTTCTTCCCAATGGGGAGTTTTCTTCTCCACTGTCACTTCATGCTTGCTCATCATGGACAGGGTCTCTCAACCTGTGTTATCCAACTGGACTTCCATCTTCCAGGTCCCTGAATGAGAGATGGGGTGTTGTACTTCATATGGGACCCACCCAGATAATGTAGCTTACGGGCCTATTGTTGTGTCGTTACGCGATTGAGAACATCTTAAGATTTTCATCTCCCATTGACATTTTGGCATTATTCCAACCAAGCTCCTAAATACTTTAAAGAACAGTGAGCATACTATGAGCCCATACGTTTCTGCCTTTATAGTGACACATACCTTTTCTATCAAATCTTATCACAATTACAGATGGTCTTTTAGCTTTGCAAAAGCATAAGAAACAAAGTTGTTCTGTGTCTTGCGCCATTTCTTCTTCCATGACAGAGAGTCTGAGAAATTAGGTGTCACATAGCAGATATTTGCAACTGGCTGTGCTGAACAGTGTCTGGCTGTCAGCTATCGCCTATGGAGTCGGCGTCACATTTAAAACAGCTTGGTGTTAATCCTGTTGAGAGGTATATTCCCACCTAGCAGGGTAGTGTGACAGTGCGTGCA
Organism: Cyprinodon diabolis; assembly: GCA_030533445.1. Taxonomy (NCBI): domain Eukaryota; kingdom Metazoa; phylum Chordata; class Actinopteri; order Cyprinodontiformes; family Cyprinodontidae; genus Cyprinodon; species Cyprinodon diabolis. The sequence goes on from CM060082.1 coordinate 10,757,539, forward strand.
GCACACTGACCAATGTCTTTACGTCCATTTTGTCTCAGTTCCTCCTCAACTATAAAACATTTGAAATCTTTGCTATATCAATTCATGTACTTTTGGGAAATAGGCATTTAACACAAATAGGGCAGTCATAAAAAAAATAAAACTTCACCACATAAGGTTTGTCACCTTTTAATACTTTAAATAGCTTCAATTTTTGCTGTACTACTGATGTACTACTGCATCTTCTAATACCTTTTAGAATTCTGAGATCACCCTACAGCTGTATTCTTTATACATTTAATTTTCTTTTGATTGAAAAATGCATATGTTTGTCATTGTGACAGTAATTATTCTTTAGATATCCCTCTCATAAATTATTTCTTTATTCTATTTTTTTTTTCAAACTGCAGTTTACACAAAAAAAAAAAAAAAACAGATGTATGAAACCAAATTTAACACTTAATTAGTTTACATCACTGAGGCAAAAAGTCAGCTGCTGTGCTCCCAAGAGAAAAGACAGGCTGACATTATGGGCACAACAAATTACTATCACATCTTGCACCTGGCAAATCATCTTCACACCTGGACATAGGTGGCCTTCTTGACACTAATAGGAGTCCTGGAGGGAAGGAGATGATAAAATCCAGCTGAAAACTGGCCAGTGTCAGACAGCTGAGCCCTGTTTGGCACCGATCCCCTCTCTGAGATGCTGGAAAAAACTCCAAAGATGGCTCAGTTATACAAGACCCAGGGTGCAAAATAAACAAAGTGTGGTGGATGTCGCTAACATGACCCTGGCGATGCATGGCAGCAGCTTGTCAAAAATAAATGACACCAGATCAACTCTTGATGTTCTGTAGGTTGGAGTAACCTCATAGTCTTTCCACCTTAATCAGCTTCTCTGTTTGTTCATTATTCCTGGAACCTATTGTGTTTGTTTTTATTTCTTTTTTTTGCAAGTAAGAGACCGAAAATACATCTTGTCAACATTCAACAATGACATTGATATTAAATTCTGTACGTATTTTAGAAAATATATATATACCAGCAACCAGTGGGGTTTAGACTCATTTATATTTCAGAGTCGTTCTGTTCTTAATAGTCACGGCTTGATGGACTAATTTATAAAAAAAACGTCAATCAAAAGAGTCTGGACACCTGCAGGTACCAACTGCATCAGACATGCTTTATTTGTGTTCCTTTTAATTTTTCATTTTCTTCTCTCCAAAAAAGTGTTATTATAAACAACAATGAAAAAATATGGCGCCAACAACCAGGTGGTATGCTGTTATTTTGCACTTATTTGTATAATTAAATTCATAAGAATAATTAAAGCATCTGTTTACAAAGCACAATGAGGTCTCCAAAATGACAAACCTCCTTTAAGTGCTCAAAGGATTAACTGGAAAGATTTAAAGAAGCTTTAGAAACAGCACCTGCTGCTCTTCACACGCAACATGGAGATACAGAAACACTCTATGCATCACAACAAGAGCACGTCCTCATTCCTACACCAATGCACAAACATCTTTCTCAAAAGATACATTATGATTAGGTGGGAACAGAAATTATTCCAATACTTCTTTAATATTGATAATACAAGTGAAATTCTAATATGTATTTCTTATATATATATATATACACTATATTGCCAAAAGTATTTGCTCACCCATCCAAATTATTGGAATCAGGTGTTCCAATCACTTCCATGGCCACAGGTGTATAAATTCAAGCACCTAGGCATGCAGACTGTTTTTACAAACATTTGTGAAAGAATGGGTCGCTCTCAGGAGCTCAGTGAATTCCAGCGTGGAACTGTGATAGGATGCCACCTGTGCAACAAATCCAGTCGTGAAATTTCCTCGCTCCTAAATATTCCACAGTCAACTGTCAGCTGTATTATAAGAAAATGGAAGTGTTTGGGAACGACAGCAACTCAGCCACGAAGTGGTAGGCCACGTAAACTGACGGAGCGGGGTCAGCGGATGCTGAAGCGCATAGTGCGAAGAGGTCGCCAACTTTCTGCAGAGTCAATCACTACAGACCTCCAAACTTCATGTGGCCTTCAGATTAGCTCAAGAACAGTGCGCAGAGAGCTTCATGGAATGGGTTTCCATGGTCGAGCAGCTGCATCCAAGCCATACATAACCAAGTGCAATGCAAAGCGTCGGATGCGGTGGTGTAAAGCACGCCGCCACTGGACTCTAGAGCAGTGGAGACGCGTTCTCTGGAGTGACGAATCGCGCTTCTCCATCTGGCAATCTGATGGACGGGTCTGGGTTTGGCGGTTGCCAGGAGAACGGTACTTGTCTGACTGCATTGTGCCAAGTGTAAAGTTTGGTGGAGGGGGGATTATGGTGTGGGGTTGTTTTTCAGGAGCTGGGCTTGGCCCCTTAGTTCCAGTGAAAGGAACTCTGAATGCTTCAGCATACCAAGACATTTTGGACAATTCCATGCTCCCAACTTTGTGGGAACAGTTTGGAGCTGGCCCCTTCCTCTTCCAACATGACTGTGCACCAGTGCACAAAGCAAGGTCCATAAAGACATGGATGACAGAGTCTGGTGTGGATGAACTTGACTGGCCTGCACAGAGTCCTGACCTCAACCCGATAGAACACCTTTGGGATGAATTAGAGCGGAGACTGAGAGCCAGGCCTTCTCGTCCAACATCAGTGTGCGACCTCACAAATGCGCTTCTGGAAGAATGGTCAAAAATTCCCATAAACACACTCCTAAACCTTGTGGACAGCCTTCCCAGAAGAGTTGAAGCTGTTCTAGCTGCAAAGGGTGGACCGACGTCATATTGAACCCTATGGATTAGGAACGGGATGTCACTTAAGCTCATATGTGAGTCAAGGCAGGTGAGCAAATACTTTTGGCAATATAGTGTATATATATATATAAAACAGATACAATCTGCTGGTGCTGCTCTAGTTTGAACGATTTTCCATTTTATTTTTAAACAACAGTAATCTGGGGTCAGATTTCTTGGTAGAAGATTAGGTCCCAAGAGGGAATTTGAGTGGCTTGAATAACGACGCAGAGGAGACTGATTATAGATTCAGACTGTATGGAAACCCTAAGTCAAAAACAAAGACCTAAAAAAAATCACTATAAAAAAAAAAAAAAAGTATATGGGCTTAATCTTTGGGCCTTCTCCTACTGCATTCCCAGGGTTTTGCTGGATTCACTGTATAAAAATAGAAATGTTATGGTACCTTAAGAGTCAGATTTAAAATAAAACAGTATTGCATAATATTTTAATTTGTATTATACCTACCTGTAAAGCTTTATAAGACTATATAAAAGTATACATCTAAGAGATCTCAGAGATCAGTATCTGAGCTGCTCAGGTCTGTTGCCTCTGAATCTGAACACAAGATGATTTCACACTTTAAACAGAGGAGCAAACCAGTTAAATGATATTAACAAGGAAATACATTATGTATTTTAATATCCTTTCTGTTATGATTTGAGAAGGCATTTTTTTTAAAAATCTTCTAATGTTGCAGTTATTAACACTTTCAGATGAGAACAAGGTTAAGCATTTGTTTCTCCACAAGTAGTTTTATTTGGCTGTTATTACTGAGCACTTGCTTCAGCCTAAGATGACCGGTTGATATTTTATACATATTGATGTCTTTCAAATATTTATTTTATTTAATTAATTATTGTCTTGTAAACCCATGCTGGCTGGACACCTTTAATAGTGCAAGACACCTAATAAGTAAAGAATTAATGATACAGAAATAAATATATACTGATATGACTCGTTATATTTTTTGTTTTTAGACTTAATTATTTTATGTTAAATTGTGTTTTATATTTTGTATACTATATTAAATATGATTGGATTTAGATATAAAATGTAATTAGAACAATGTAAGATAAAAAAAAAAATCTTTAACACCGATAAAGCATTTTTAAATTAAACAGAATTTTAAAAGTAACTATAATATATTTATTTATATTTATTATAAAATTTGAATGCAAAAATAAAATTGGTGATTATTTTCTGCTATTTGTCGATTAACACACATAATACTATGTGTCTGCTTTTATTTTTATAAATGTGGTTATCATTGATATTTTGGACATGTTGCACTTGAGCTCTCAGACACTTTTTAACCTACATTTGCTTGTTTTAAATCACATGAAAATGGCACGATCATAATGCAAGTTAATCTCATCTACACTGTGCTGTCCACACAGATGAAGGTTCACTCACCTTGACATGCTGGATGGTTGAAATGAACGTTGAATGTGATGGCTTAACAGCATTTCTGATGAATCTGAGTGAAATCATTTAATCACTTAAATGTGTTGGAATGCAGTTTTCAAAAGAGCAATAAAAAGTATAGTTGATGATTTCTCCAGGAATTTAGGTAAGAAAATGAATTCATATTTTATATAATTACTCCACATGTACAAGACCAGAGAGCACATCTATCAGACGTGGGTGTGAAAGCTATGCAAACCCAATGACCTCATGCACAGTCTGTTTACATGCTGTCCAATTCGCTCAGATTGTTAAAGTATACGCTGAGAGCAGCGGAGCTACAATAAATGACTGAAACTGAAGTTTACTAGATAAATTGACACTTGAGGTTTGCATATGTAGCAAGAGGAAACTAGCCACAGCCACAAACAATGGAGGTAGGCTAGCACATCACAAAGATTGGTATGCAGGACAAAGATTAGATGAGATAAAGAAGATCATTCACAATACCTTTAATTCCCTGTTTAAGAACAAAAATTAATCTGATGTAACAACTACAGAACCCCCTGAAAGGTGATTGTGCAATAACTGACTCTTGGTATTATTTGGGAAATCAGAAACATAAGCTTATTTTTTAAGACTTTGGTTTCAACCCTTTAAGACCTGGACCATAAAATAATTGACAGGTTTTTTTATTTTTTATTATTCTTTATTATTAGAGTTGTCATTGAACTATTTTACAAATGACATCAAAAAATAAATTTTGTATAAGTTAAATAAGATCAATCTGAAAAACTCATACGAAGAGAAAGGACAATTAGAATAAATGTATTTATACAATCACTTTGTCTTTGGCCCTTAGACCTCGGCAGGAAACATAGCGCAGAATGTTGTTATATATGCATGAACAGTAGCAAACAATAGGGTTGTTTTCCCCCCAGGACTGAAACTGGTGGTCGAGATGAAGTTGGTCAGTCTTTAGACTGCTGGTTAGCGAGACGGTATGCTGAGCTTTATGGAGAGATCCAGTGGATTGCGTGAGCTGATACTAGAGCTTCACTCAGGGACCTGTAAGATGGAAGTCCTGTTTGATAACATAGGTTGAGAGAACCTGTCCATGATAAGCAAGTATGAAGCGACAGTGGAGAGGAAAAACTCCCCGTTAGGAAGACCTATCTTAAAAACCTGACATTTTAAGACCAGTTCAATTTCATTTCTTCTCAACAGTGCAAACTGTTTATGTTCCTTGCATTTCGTCTGATTTATAATGTTTTTTTATTCTGCACAAATGCAATTTGAACTTCCAATTTAAACAAATAAAGAGCTGGGCAACCCTTTTTAACACTGAGCATAGGAGCTTACAGACAGTGAATCTACAGAACAACTGTTACATGGGTTGTGTATGCCAAAGTTAACACAGCTATAAAGCAAGTAAACAATTTCTCATTCATGATTTGGGGAGAAAATGTAAGCAGTTCATTCTTATTTAATTTCCCTAAAGTAAATATTTCATGCTCAGCAGCACCCTTTTGGTAAACATAGCATTGATATGATAATTTGAGTGAAAATACTGTTTCTTTGAAAAAAAAATCAGTTTGAAATGAAATAGATTTTTTTTTCAGTAGATTCTTTGAAAAGTCGTAATAATAAAATCAATTGCAATGTGGCTTTCTTTGTGTTTTGCAAAGACATATAAAGCTTGGTGCAAGGAGCTATGAAGTCATGAATGTACAAAGGCATGAATGAAAACTGTCAGTTACACAGCTTTTACATCAGATATACAGCCATGTTCTCTCAGGAGCGTTTCTCAAAAGCTCAAGCATCTTCAGAGAGAAAACTTAAAGGTCAAATCTTAACCATGTCGTTTAATTTTGTACATCCTGAACAGCTATGTGTTCATTTTTATCATGTCACCAGGGATGATTTTCCATCACAAAGTCGGGTAATTGCGTGATCTGATGAAATGTGGTTAAAGGAGCTATTTATCAAATTGGATGCTGTCGTGGTTAATTGTGTGTTTTGGGTAAATGTGATTAAATGCTAATGTGACATTTAAACGCTTTTCTTTTGAACTACTTTATTTTTCTCATAATGAGAAATTTCCAAATTTGAACCAAAGATAATCTTTCATTGCTTACATTTCATAAAGTTCATGCACAATTTTGATGAGACTTCCTAATATATCTATTAGTTTCTGTATCATCTTCTGCTTCAACAAGGTCGGAGATGGGCACTAAGGGGACTCCCCATCCTATTTTGGGAAATTCAAATGTGTTAGTCCAGAAATGATAAACTATCCACTTCTGAATATTCTATTTCCTTTACTCTTTAACTTCTAGAATGTGCTATGAAAACCTGTAAAGCTAGACATTCAAGAGTCAGATGCCCAAACAACCTGAAATGAATCAAGTGGCTCTGCTCTGAGCCTCTCACCATAACCCCTTTTCTATAGAAAATACAGAGATCCAAGGCCCCAGACATTGTTTTAACCAGGTAAAATGGATTCCGGGGCTGTTTCAGTTATCCTCAAAGCCAAAGGATATTCAGAACAAGATAAAAATCTGGTTTTCTCTCTAGGGCCCTGGAGGGCAAGTCCCCAGACCCAATGGCCAAGCCATGACAAATCCCAATGGCCCAGCCCCATCTCCAGGTAGAGTGGAGAGAACAGAGGATTGATAAAACCCCATGCCAGCCCCCTCCAGCTTTGATATAGAGTTTTTGCATGTTGGACTACTATTTATTTAAAACTGGGGGGAGGGTAGGTATGCCCCCATATACCACCCTAAACCCCAAGTCTCCAAATGTGTTACAAATATCACAGGTGGACATGAGCACCAGAGGCAAAGCCCGAAAGCCTGACGCACCTCAAGTGCCCCAAATATACCCACCCTAATGCCCTACATATATGTATGTCTTGAAAATGTTCAAAATTATGCTGACTAAAGTGTTTATTAAAATTAGGGCAGAGTCCACCACCAGTATTAGAGGACCCCCCCAGTGATGGTCTTCTCCCAGGGAGCCTAGTCCCGTACTGACCCCAATAGGCCCCCTCTTCTCCACTCTCCACCAAGGGAGGAAGGCATAAAGCACCAGGGGCAGGCCACAACCCAGACCAGGGCCCCCGCCCCAGCCCCCCTCATGACTCCGCAACCCTCGAATCCCAACCCCGGCTTAATTACATTTAAAGCTGCTTCGTTCGTCATCATATTGGTGACATATTTCCGCCCTGGGGCACAAAATTCTTTGCACATATACTCTTGGTAAAAGTTGTATCATAGGCAATCATGCATTTCTTTTTAAGTGGGCTTGTTATTGTCACCACCTGGAACTTCATAGCGATAGTGGCTGATTTTAGTCGCTACTCACACGTAGTGTTTGAGTGTTTAGAGTTCTCCTTAAAATTTAAGGGTTATGGGGCTTGTTTTACAAGCCAAATTTTAGTTAATGGTTCATATTATCAATTAATGACAGTGTTGATGATCATTTAGTTGGTCTTATTTCTTTTGGAACTGTTTTTGGGATCCGTGTTAAAATGGCAGCTTGATTTGTCTACAGAACCTAAACGAATGTAGCTAAATTGATTGTTGTGCGACTTATTTTGACCATGCTTGAGCATTTTTATAAGCACGTAAATTCTGAGCACTCTGATGATAATTTAAATTAACTTAATGAATAATAAGTTAATGAATGTTTGATCTGACATTTTTGAACTTAATACATTTTTCTTATATCTGAGCAAAATGTTGCTTAAGTGATTTTGGTAAGCTAGCAGTTATTTGCTGAATGGGATGGGATCACTAAATGTTTCAGTTTTTTATGGAGATTTTCTGAATGACATTCATATTTGTAAACTGTCAAACATTTTAAATAGTTGGCAGGTACGTAGATAATGATTTCATAAATGAATAAAGTATCAATTTGTGTGCCTGACCATTTTAGATCAGGTTTTTTTCCCTCCTCTGGATTGAAAGGAAGAGAATGAACTCAAGATGGCAAGCTAAATTCTTCCACCTGTGTGGTAGGATAAATTAACTGGGACTAAGACTAAACTAACTTTTCTGGAGGGGGGGGGGGGGGGGGGGGTGTTGGACTTAATTGAAGTTGAATTTAAGGATTTATTGGACTTGTAAAGGACTGAAAGTATAAATCCTTTAAAATAATTGCCATTGCTGATTCTTTATTTTATGTTGTCCTCCTGTTAATATTTTTTTGTTTGTTTTAAATATTAATATATTTTCTATATAAAACTTTATATTTGGTTTTGGTCTGCATTCACCTCCCAAGTTCCATTATAAACCAATCTTCTGACGCTACTAACCGTTGATAACCGTGAAGCTTAACCAACAGTGTTACATAATGCTTTATTCTTTTTTACCTGCCTCCTTTTTCAAATGTCATCGTCTGACCCAGCATGGATTAAGACAGGTATGACTGATTTAAAGCTCTCTTCAGAAAATATTATGTTGCTTTCTTGTTGTTGGCATTCATGTAAATATACTGGTGTACATTTGGTTGTTTTTTGGTATATGTCTATTTTGAAATTACCCGCCCCCCCTAATAATGAAATTTAGTTGAAGCATTGGCTAATTATGCATACAAAGGACATAGACAGATAAAAATAATTAAACCTTGAAAAGATAATCAGTCACCTTAGAGGTGAATGTTTAATTGCAAACCTTTTTATAAACAGCCCCATGTTTCCTGAAGCATGATGAACCGCTTTTGGAAAAAAAAAAAAAAAAAAAAAAAAAAACTGTTCACTTCTCTCACTGCCTTTCTCCACCTCTTTTCTGCTGTGGGCTCAAACTACTCAGTTTGAAAAGCAGGCCCTTTATGATGTCATTTGGGGTTAGAAAAAAAAGAAACAAAAAAATAAAATTTTCATTTTGAGTTCCCGGAGACTCAGGGGATGGATTTTATATATGACTGAAATCCTCTAGAGGTTCTGCACCTGTGTGTTTAGTATTTCAAGGAGGAATGCTTTTAAAATATTACTGCTAACAAAGCCATCTTTCAATATGCTGCTAAATATGAGGTGCTGATCTACTTCTTTGATGTTTATTGAAAGATTGTTTACATTCTAGGGTTTTCACCTGTCCCTTGAAAATAAGATTTTCTGTCATGATCTGGCCTGTTTGCTCCTCCCTAATTAGTAATTCCTCTCACCTGCCCTCTTCCTTCCCTGCCCCAATCATAATTTATTCCTCTCACCTGTTTCCTGTGGTTTATATTCAGTTCAGCCTGAGCATTCAGTGCCAGATCATTACTTGTCTTTCTGTTAGTCTGTCTGTTTGGTTTTTTGTCATAGTTCCTGTCCTGGATCCTAGCAGCCAGTGGAAAGAGGGTTTTAGTGTTTGTTTCGTCTCCTGATCGTCCACTGTTCCTCCCCTGCGGAGTCCTCTGGGTTTTTGGCTCATTATGGGGGGAGGTTCAGTTTTTATCTAAGTAAGCCTGGCTCCAGGGTGGAGACCAGTTTAAAGTCTGCTTCAAGTTCCGGTTCCTACGTCCTGTCTCGGCTACCCCCTTCCACTGAGCCTGCCTGTCTTCACCTGATCCTGTCTGCTCCTGTGTGTGACCACCTGGTCATGCTTCTGGTCCCAGTCTGACTCTGAACCCTCCTGGGAGCCTGTGGATGCCTGGAAGTCTGGATCCTGCCACCTGTTTCTGTTCCTGTCTGATCTGGATCCTGCCTGTTCCTGTCTGTTCTGGATCCCTCACCAGGATCAGCTTCCAGCATCACCCCTGGGACTGCAGCACTGGGGACACTCGTGGTCTGGACTGTTAAACCAGGTAAGTGACCAACCCAGATAATGATATATCAGTTTATCGTGGTCACTTACCTGTGTTTCCCCCCCTAGAGTGTCTGAGATTGGGCGGTGCCCCGCCCCCCCGCCTGCAGTGTCCACGAGCCACAGCTCCGCTTTTGTTTTGTTTTTATTTTAATAAATCTTTTGAACTTTCCTACTGACTGTCTCTCCTGAATACTGGGTCCATCTGTCCTTGGTTCTTGACATTTTCCATATTTCCGATAAAAAGAAATGCATTTCATCAAAATGAAATTAGGAAACTGGGACGGTAATGGTTCAATTACTTTTCCATATTTATATATGAAGCAGCAAAAATCTGATGTAAAAGCCAAGAATGTGCTCCTCAGCTATTAGTAATTCTTAAGATTAATAAAATTAATACATTGTTAGCGTTACTAAATAAGAAAGAAACTGTGAGTTTAGGCGGGGAGAAAGGGGTGGGGTGAGAGTAGAGGGAGTAAGGGTTGTTATGAGGGCTTTCTAATTTTGTGCGGCCTAAAGAGCTCTGCTGCGCTCTAAGGGGAGAGTAACTTGGGGAAAAGAAAAACCAGAAAAGTAAATACAACCATTTATCAAAACCCATCCCTGTGGCTCTCTGTGACAAAAAAAGTGTAACAGATTCTGTCCACATCTACATACCCATGATTTTTCTGCATTAACATGGATCAAAACAAAGTAGCATTCAAGCCTGAAGGTAAAGGATTATATCTGTTTATTGTCAACTGACAGCTTACAACTGGCCGCATCAGGAGCCTGTGCATCTCAAAAAGCAGATACGTACATTCTTCCAAAGAATGAGCTATATGCACAGCTCCACTACTTTCTGGACTTCAGCAACCTCCTTTGTTTGCTGTCTTTCATTACTGGACAAACTAATTAATCCAGGTGTGTCAGGCTGGTTACTGAGGTCAGTAACTCTGGTTATTCCGGTACTATCTTATCATATACATTATTAATATTCTTAGGTTTTTAGTATTTTTGATATTATTATAGTATTAGATTTATCTCATGTGATTAAATGCTAAAAAGGCAAATGACCACAATATTTGGAGCTACAAACAAAAACAACACAATAAATGAACATTAAACAGGTGGTCATCTCTTCCTCCATCATTCTTAGATCATGCAGATATTTTCTTCCTCAGTTTTCCTTTTACTGACACCTATTTTCTCATGAAGTACATTCATACATCCGAACCTAGTAGTAGAAAAGCACATCTAAGCCTGGAAGTCTCACAGACTTTTTTTCTTTTAATAATCTATTGTAATTTGACTCAAATAATTCAGCAAGAAGAGTACAGTATACCTGCCAATATTACTGTCTTGATCTAGAACTATCTTGAATTCTTGTAAGCTGAGAGTCTGGAATATACTTTCTGTTCTACTGAAGTGGTTCTCAAAGTCTGGGTCAGGAGGACCCGATAGTTACTCTTTTGTGGCCAATACCCATTTCAATGTCTTATTTTGCTTCCTCTGAGGACATTTTCCTTCCACAGTAGGTGTCAAATCCTTTTGAATTCTGTTCATTTTGGTACACAGCATTTGTTGATTCATCCATATGTCCTGGATAAGGCCTCGAGCCAGGCACTTGTGTGTGCTCATGTTAGAGCACCCTCTTGATCAGTGCTCAGTAAAAGATGGCCGTAAAAAGTGGATGTTGGTTTGACTTTTTCAATATTTCCTAGAGGCAGTTCTCAAAGGACTTTCTGTCTGTTCTTATTACTTTTAAATGCTCACCTTTCTTGAGAATAAGGTAAACTTAACCTAAATGGGAAAAACTTTTATATATGACATTGCTGGAGCTTAGTTAGCACATCAGTGACTTTACTTAATAATAAACAAAACTAATAACAAGATATATATATATATATATATATATATATATATATATATATATATATATTTACACATTTTAAGTGGCCTTTTTTACATGTATCAGCTTGATTGAATGTGTATCTGGAAAAACATTTCTTCATAGTCAAAATAATACAAATCCTGACCAGTAATATGAATATGGAGATTAGAATTTCATTTTTAGAAATCCAGAACTTTTATTCTAGATGTGAGCAATGTAATTTTTATTTGAAATGGTCATTTTGACCACAAAAAATTTATTTTTTTTCAGATATGTGTAATACATATCCAGTCAACTTACTACATATCAAAATAGCTTGCCAGTTTCCATTACAGGGGAAACTAATTTATTGCTTGAATGGTAGTGGATCATAATATTCTATTTAGGTTAAAATCACCCATAATACATAAGGATGCAGAAGATTTTTTTTTTTTTAAAGTCTCTGCAGTTCATTTAAGAACAGATTTCAAAATGAGTGAATAACAGGCAAAGGCATAAAAACACAAAACCTTTAACAATGATGAAAATGTTTTTAAAAGCCTTGTCATTGCTAGCACCCAAGACTTTTGCAAAAAAGTTAATAAAAAGTAAAGAATTCATTAAACCTATTGCTAAGATTTTATCTATTTTCATCAACTCTATAAGAATACTTGTTTTTAGATAATTTATTCATTACAAATCTATCCATCCACATTTCTTTACTCTTCCCTTATCCACACAGGTAAAATTGTTTGATAAAGTGTGAAAAAATGACATATTTAAAATAAATGTATTTTATAGATATTGCTAATGGTTTGCTTTTCTTTTTAAGGCAAATATTCTCTAAACAATGGACAGTCCATTGGACTAAAAGCATGTTACTGTGAATGACAAGTAGAGAAAATTCCCCTGATACTTTTTTTTTTAATTTGAGTGTCTCACATATTTAAAAGACTATTAAAGCCTTAATGAAGTGTTCAGTGATGGGTGATTGAACGCACATAGTCAAATGGAGTGATTATCATTCAGTTTGCATGGCTACATTTACACAATAACCTTAATAAACACCTGATGCTGCTGTTATTTATTTATTTGTTTAAATTAAATGTCTCCCGAAAGGAATTAAACTAGAATAGATGCAGACCTCTCATTTCCATAATCTAATGCCAAGTTTATGAGCTGCCAGGGTGCAATTTGAATACGAATGAATCCTGATATAGATTTGCTGTTTGACAGTGAGGGAGGGAGCTTCTTCAAGGTTCCTTAGTGTCAGATTTAAGGCACAAGCAATGCTTCAACTGTACGTGTAAATAACCAAATCTCAAAAGGTAATGGCAAGAAAATTATTAAAAACATACGCATAAAAAATGTTATACCTTACCTAGCACCATTTACATTTTCCACATCTAATAATTGATGTTTGCTAATGTTGGTTTTATTCTTAAATGATTAATTTTTTCAAAGGATAGAAATCCAATGCTGATGTAAATATCCTGATTACTGTTAGTGATGCTTTATTTGCATCACTGATGATTTTTTTTTTTTGGTAAAGTTACATCAGGATTTAACAGGTAGTTACTTTTCGCCATACATATGATTGTTGCCTGGATCTAAAATATTTTAGATCTAAATAAATTTAGATGAAAAACAGGCTTTGGATGATGGATCAGACAGTGTTACAGAAACCCTTACTGAGGCACGGTTTCATGATGTGGCAGGTTTACTAGCCCAGATGCAGAACTCACGGACAAAGAGGCGGGTTAAAAGTCCAGTATTTATTGAGAACACACAGGGTTCTGCTCTGGAAGGCAGAGAGGACAGAGCAGGTTAGGTTCAGGTACAGGTTCTGATTAACAGACTTACAGGTTCTCAGGTTCAGACGGGCAGGGTGGCTCAGGCTTGCTTAACCAAACAATCCGGCTCAGAGTGGAGCTCTCAACCAGCTTAAATAGGGAGAGCTCTTAATGAGCTGATGGGAAACAGCTGTCCATGCTGAACCCAAGCTCCCAGGCATGGATCCACGGCGCCCTCTGGTGGGCAAACCTCTGGATCCTAACAGATAACAGAAAACACACAGAAAAGGGATCTACATCGCCCTCTGGAGGGAAAACCCCTGGATCCCAACAGAAACAGAAGCCCACAGGAAGGGATCCACGTCGCCCTCAGGAGGGCAAACCACTGGATCCCAACACACAGGATGTATACTTGGTCCAGCTGAGCTGGGACCCCAGCCAGGAGTGGGGATAGGGTTCACCTGCAAACACCTAGTGGTCATGTTCCTCCACATAAGACCCATCAGGCCCAACCCAAACGAGCCATCCCCCAGTGGGCTCATAACGTCCTGGGGGAACCAAGTGGGACCAGTACAAAGAGGATTTGATGGAGTTTGGAGAAAGACAGTGTACTTACTTTTTGTAATGAGTTTGTCATGGTTTTCACCTTTTGGGACTCTGAGTTTTTAAATTACAGTTATCAGTTATTCAGTTTTTTTAAATCTTTGGATTATTTTCCATTATATTTAGGAGGTATTTTTATTTATTATTTATGGTATTTCCCCCTTGTGCACGTTTCCTTTCCCCTTGGCTTGCTGCTGCCATCAACACCTTTGTTTATAGATGTTTGAGATCGGCCTGTTTTACAGTGAAGTCCTGTTTCTCTGACTGTGACTGGCTGGATGTGCTCTCTTCGACATGGAAGTTGGATCGGAGCTCGTCTGCCTGGCTGTATGTTTCCTGGACCCGGCCGCCTTTTACAGCTGTTTTTTTTTTTTTTTTGTCTCTGCTTCTGTCTTCTTGATCCCCAGTCGGCCTCGGCAGATGGCCGCTCACACTGAGCCTGGTTCTGCTGGAGGTTTCTTCCTTTTAAAAGGAAGTTTTTCCTCTCCACTGTCGGTACAAGCATGCTTAGAGTCAATGAGTTGATGCAGTCAACTGGTTTTCCTGTTGTGTTGTGAATTGGCGCTATATAAATAAACCAAATTGAAAACTGAATTGAATGTATACTGTAGTAGCTGAAGATAACAATATGGGCTTTCTGTTTGGAAGTGAATCTCTAAGTACCGGGAGCCAAGCACCTGTAGTTGTTTGTGAAAGTGTACTTGTGCATGTAAAGTTTATCCAAAAGAGAAATGCTCGATAGTGGTTGTGAGGACCCCAAGAGCAAAGACGCCCACGAGGGACCAACCCAGGAAATCCGACCCCCACCAAGGGAGGAGGAGAGATGGCCCTGAAGAAATCCCCCAGCCACAGCAATGCCGGAGCCGCCGGGAGCCGTGGGGAGGAGTCCGCGGGCTCCGCCAGCAGCCAGCCACCCCGAAATGGATCCAGCCATGGGCCCCAAGGACTCAGCACCGGTGGCCGGTCCCGGGTTTGCTGTATGACCCAATAAGTTCACCTAAAATCCTGATGTAGGGGGGCGAGCAGAAACACTGACTGAAACACCTTTCTAATTCTGCAGATCTAATCTAGATTAAGAACTAGTTGTGCTAATATATCAGTCTTGGAGAAGTACCACTAAGAAGATCCTTTACTCTCAGCAATGACAGGGCAGAAACTATCCCTGCAAAGTCCGCACTGCAGAACATTAGCATATGCTCACCTATCAGTTTTTCTTGGCAGGTCATTTAGAAATGTCCACTTGAGGCATCCTTTGCTAAAATTAAATGTGTGTTTAGACAGAAAGAAACTATCAGGGTTGACAAGTTCCCTTAATAAAGGTTTCTGACCTGTTTAATGTGAGCTTCAACTCAACAACTGGCATGGTGCTGGAGCCTCTACAGGTGCATCTGAGTTTGGTTTTCTTTTACCAACACCACGGGGAGTTCACCACTCTGCTTTTCAGATGCATGCTGTTTACTCTGCGGACCACATCATCAAATTGGATGACACTCACCCACATGAAGGAAACTCAGCAAATATAGTGAATGGTTAGTGCTTCATTCGTGCAGGTTTGTGTGGTTAAAATGGCCATTTGTAAAAATGAAATAAACTGTCAAATATCCCGTATTAAGCTCTTAAATTAATTACAATTATATACTTTTTCAGTGCTACTTTATTTGGCATCACCATCCCAGTAGATGTTCATGCCATGCTTTTATAATGATAAAAAGTTATTGTATAGCTTAATATGACATTCCTGTGCTAGCATTGAATATAAAAGTGGGAATGCTTACCTTTTTAAGTGGAATGATTTTTTCACAATATTTATTTGTTCATCAATCTCCCAGATCCCAGTTTGTATCTGCTGTAGCCCTTGGCAAGGCCATGGCATTTCCTGTCAAGGTCTCACTGTCAGTATTTCACAATAAGAGCACAGTTGAAACTTAACTTTACAGACTGCTGCTAAGTTGTAATCTCTGACACTTGAGTAAATGCTGCAACTCAATAGAATCTGCTGGGTTTTAATGAATAGAAAAATGTATAACCTGTTTCTATAAGTTGACTGAGTTGATCCCTTTAAAGTAAAATGAGATAACATGTGTTGTGAATGATTTATATTTAGACAATTTTTATTGTCATTTTGTATACACAGTGTATACAAAATGAAATTTTGTTTTATAGAGCTCTCATGACATTTCCATTTTCTTAAAGTGAAGCAGTGGTCACATGTAAACATTGTGGGAGAAAAAACATGGTGAAAAAAATGCACTGATATATATAAGTATACCCAACACGGAATCCTCCTGCGTAGATTTCATTTAAATAACATTTGGGTATTTATACATCTTTGAAAATTTAAGGAAAAGTAAAATAAGTGACAAGTTAATTATTTTAAGTGATAAATTAAATAAACCTGACAAAAGAAAAACAAAAAAATAAACAAAACACAGATTTGACCTGGATAGGCATTGGACAATTTCGCCATAAAATGTTTTAGCTTTCAAGACATTTGTAGAGCTTTTTTATTTGGACTTCCAGCCAGTGTGTCCCAGTTATGATGCTTTATACAGTGCCATCTGTGTCTCTGGGGCCACACCGCAAGGAGAAAAACACATCCTCATGAGACAGTGGACACATGCTCTGGATATGAGATAAAACAGCAGAACAAGAGACTGATGAGGACTCCCACAATAAAAAAGTCCTATTCAGTATTGGTATCCTTTCTTCCTTTATAGCAGTTTATGAATTCATACAGATGTCTCAATGTGGCTCCTCAAAATACTCAGCTTCATAATTGCTGCTGTTATCTATGACTGAACTCAATTTGTGACAAATAATTTCAAGGAAATTCATGAAAATGGCAGAACATCAAAGCATGGCACGTCTGAAATTACCCCCAAAATTTCATTCAGGGTTCATTTATGAACAAGCAAATTATTATTTCTTACTGTGCACCACATAGGAAGTCAATTTAATAAAAAAAATAATTTTTGCTCCATTTAAAATATATTTGTTCAATATTTCTATTATGAGAGAATGTATTACTAATGTTATAGTTCAGACAGTCAGGACAGTTTGCTAATATCTTACAAACTTCACAAATAGGATACTAGCGATAAAACTGGAAGGTTTAGATCTGCTTCATTCTTGTTTTCTTTTTAGCCAATATAATTGGTTATAGAGATTCTGTTCTTGATGATTTGATTTGACATTGATGGTACATTATTTGAAAAAAAAATGTGGCACAAGAAATAGAAATAAGATGATTCAATTTAAATAAATTGAGCCATTTCAAAAACAACAGTTAGGTTAATTGCATCCCCAAAATGTCCTTAGGTAAGAGTATGTGTGTGCAGGTTGTAAGCCTTTGCCTGTCTTTGTGTTGCCCCGCAACAGAATGGCGACATGTCAAGGGTGTGCCCCACCTCTTCCCCACTGTCTGCCAGAGATAGGCATTGGCCCAAATGTGACCATCATGGAAAAATAAGGAGAAGATGGATGGATGCAGTTTTTCAGTCACCCCTTCTTTAATCCGGGAAATATTCTTCAGGTGATAAAAGGCGGATTTTGTAACTGCTTTTATGTGCCTTTGAAGGTTCAGGTCTCCGTTCATCGTGACAACAGGATTTTGACCATAATCAGTGGGTTCTGGCTGTAGTAGCTGAAGCTGGGATCTAACGCTGGATCTCACTTTCTTTGGTCTGAAAATTTTAACTCAGTTTACTTTTTATTCAGTTGGAGAAAAAGATGTAGGATCCACAAATTCAACTGTTTTAAGCATCTAGCCAATGCTCTGATGGGTTCATAGTTACCTGGTGGCATTAAGATTTAAAGCTGTGAGTCAACTGCTAAGTCCCAACTGATGTTGTTGTTTGCTGTAATCTGAGCCAAGGTGAACGTGTAGATATTGTATAGAAGGGGCATCAGAATGGAGCCTTGCGGAACCCCTCATGTGATTTTCCTGGTCTATGATTAAAAGATCTTTTCTGACACATAGAAGTCCCTGTCCTTCAGATAGGATTTAAACCAGTCCAGTGGGGTACCAGAGAGGCTGAACAGACACTCTAATGAAATCAAGTGATAAACAGTATCAACCATCGCACTGAGGTCCAATAATATCAACACTATTAAAAACAAAAGGTCATAATTAACTGAAAGGCCTAAATGTGAACATTAAATAAAAAAATCAGAAATCTGTATATGTGGACTAATTCAGTTTTTAGTCAAGTTTTTTTTTTTTTTGAAGATTAAAATTTAAGATTGTATAATTTTTCATTCCTATATTCTTCTATATAATATTCAATTTTAGAATTTTTTTTTATTTAAAGTGGGAGACATGTGTAAATAACTAAAATATAAAAAAGACTAAGTCTTTACTTTCATGAAGAAAACACTTTGAACTGATTTGCATTCTCATATAGGTGCACAAGTTTTACTGATTTAGAAAATGACCATATACGATATTATATTAGTTACAGATGAATGAGAATGCTTCCCTAATGTTGTTATGATCACTCCAATGCGAGCACCACAACAATCAAGCAGGCCAGAAACCTGACGCTCTGCCAATTGGCAAACGGTTAGAGGTCAAGTGAGAAATTATGAGCGTTTGCATTGCAGGTGTTGGAAAAGCAGACAGCAGGTGGTGGTCTCATCACGTTGTTGTGCTCTACTGTTGCTTGTAGCAAGTCATGTGGAAAAGTGGAGAGGAGCACTTAGGGTTGTCTGTGCCTGATTAATAAGGACACAGAGAGGCAAATACACTATATTGCCAAAAGTATTTGCTCACCCATCCAAATTATTGGAATCAGGTGTTCCAATCACTTCCATGGCCACAGGTGTATAAATTCAAGCACCTAGGCATGCAGACTGTTTTTACAAACATTTGTGAAAGAATGGGTCGCTCTCAGGAGCTCAGTGAATTCCAGCGTGGAACTGTGATAGGATGCCACCTGTGCAACAAATCCAGTCGTGAAATTTCCTCGCTCCTAAATATTCCACAGTCAACTGTCAGCTGTATTATAAGAAAATGGAAGTGTTTGGGAACGACAGCAACTCAGCCACGAAGTGGTAGGCCACGTAAACTGACGGAGCGGGGTCAGCGGATGCTGAAGCGCATAGTGCGAAGAGGTCGCCAACTTTCTGCAGAGTCAATCACTACAGACCTCCAAACTTCATGTGGCCTTCAGATTAGCTCAAGAACAGTGCGCAGAGAGCTTCATGGAATGGGTTTCCATGGTCGAGCAGCTGCATCCAAGCCATACATAACCAAGTGCAATGCAAAGCGTCGGATGCGGTGGTGTAAAGCACGCCGCCACTGGACTCTAGAGCAGTGGAGACGCGTTCTCTGGAGTGACGAATCGCGCTTCTCCATCTGGCAATCTGATGGACGGGTCTGGGTTTGGCGGTTGCCAGGAGAACGGTACTTGTCTGACTGCATTGTGCCAAGTGTAAAGTTTGGTGGAGGGGGGATTATGGTGTGGGGTTGTTTTTCAGGAGCTGGGCTTGGCCCCTTAGTTCCAGTGAAAGGAACTCTGAATGCTTCAGCATACCAAGACATTTTGGACAATTCCATGCTCCCAACTTTGTGGGAACAGTTTGGAGCTGGCCCCTTCCTCTTCCAACATGACTGTGCACCAGTGCACAAAGCAAGGTCCATAAAGACATGGATGACAGAGTCTGGTGTGGATGAACTTGACTGGCCTGCACAGAGTCCTGACCTCAACCCGATAGAACACCTTTGGGATGAATTAGAGCGGAGACTGAGAGCCAGGCCTTCTCGTCCAACATCAGTGTGCGACCTCACAAATGCGCTTCTGGAAGAATGGTCAAAAATTCCCATAAACACACTCCTAAACCTTGTGGACAGCCTTCCCAGAAGAGTTGAAGCTGTTCTAGCTGCAAAGGGTGGACCGACGTCATATTGAACCCTATGGATTAGGAACGGGATGTCACTTAAGCTCATATGTGAGTCAAGGCAGGTGAGCAAATACTTTTGGCAATATAGTGTATGTGCACACAGTCACCGGGTAATGAGCCGCAAATGTGATTAGGTCTTTACGCCGCACCTGCTTCCAATTGAGCTTAGAGCTCAGTAACCCTATGCAAAAAAAAAAAAAAAAACATACACTCCCTGCGATAAACAACATCCGAGTGTGTCTTAGCTAAGGGAGGAGGTGTGCTCCATGTCTTCTGATCTTCTCAAAACTGTTGACAAGTGAATACTTGATTGCATTGTTGTATTCTCTTCAGGCTTAAGATACAGATGTTGGCTCCTTTTCTAACAGATGCTTGGAGTATGTAATGTTGTAAAACCACCTTACAAAGGCTATGAAACTGCCAACATGGAAACATGTAATTTCTTATTTTATTAGGCTCTCTAGTAAAAGTTCATATTTAAATTTGTAAACATTTTGAATTATTAATAGTCACATTGATATAGTCACACTATATTGAGTAGTCAGAGTTGATTCCTCTGGGTTTTCTGTGAAGGCCAATGTTAATTATGTTTACCATTGAAAACTAGCAAGTGATGATGGGAAAATGTTCAAAAGGTAACAAGACATCAATGGGCAAAAAAGGTACACCTTCCTAATTTCAATGCTGCACCTGGTTTTATACATGATAAAACAAACCCACATAGCTCAGCACACTGCCTGCCTCCAACATAACAGAAAAGCCTTACTTTAAGACGATGATGAGCTTTTTCTATGCCAGCTTGCAATTTAAACAGAAAAGCCAAGTTCAACTTTATGAAATAAGTTATTTTTGGAACATAACAGGAAGAACTAAAACAAATCAGATGAATCCAGAAGATACAAAACAACAAGAAAAACTGAATCTTATGAAACGTCTGGAACTAATTTCTCATTTCTTAGTATATATATTTTTTTCAATAAAGACCACCAGTGTCAAAATATAATTTTAACATGTCTCTAACAGCCTCTTAATGTTAATATCACTTTGAAACAGGTGTCTCTTTGCTCATGAGTACATATGAAAATGCTCCAAGGATTTCGGAACATATTTCTATTCAATTCAGTTTATTTATATAGCACCAATTCACAACACATGCACATTGATCGCATGGACTCTTTGACTCGAATGCAATCCCTCACACTAAGCATGCTTGTAGCGACAGTAGAGAGGAAAAACTCCCTTTTAACAGGAAGAAGCCTCCAGCAGAACCAGACTCAGTGTGAGTGGCCATCTGCTGAGGCTGACTGGGGTTCAAGGAGACCAAAGCAAAGATACAAAAAGAAACTGTAAAAGGTGGCCCCATCCAGACAGCCAGGCAGACAAGCTCCGGGCCAACTCTCATGTCAGAGAATGAAGAGAGCACATCCAGCCAGTCACAGTCAGAGAAAGAGGACTACACTAAAAAACAGGCCAATCTCCAACATCTATAAACAAAGGTGTTGATGGCAGCAGCACAGCTGATATTTGTCCGCAGGATGGGGTCACAGCCAAACAGGAACAGATGAGGAGAAGCTACTATGAGAAAAAGCAGAGAGAGCATAATGTTAGAGATTGAATTAACAGATTCTGCAGAGTGGGACAATAGAATGAAGCAGAAGTATTAAATAGGGGTCCCTATGTCCTCCAGCAGTCTAAGCCTATAGCAGGATAACTATAGAGATAGCTCAGGATAACCTGAGCCACTCTAACTATAAGCTTTATCAAAAAGCTCCTAAGCCTACCCTTAAAAAAAGACAGGGTGTCTGCCTCACGGACTAAAACTGGTAGGTGGTTCCACAGGAGAGGATTCTGATAACTACAAGATTTGTCTGCGGTTAAAAAAAAAGCTCTATTCGTCTTCTTGTGTGCATCAAAAAGACACATTATTGCATTGTCTACTGATGGTTGCAAGAGGGCCAGGTGGCTCCTGTGTAAAGCTTCTTCCTTTAGTCTGCCCCAGGGCAGCAAAGGCTACAATGTAGCTTGCCACCATCAGCGTGTGAATAATTGAGTGAATGAATGAAAGTAGAGCAAAGGTCAAATACCATTTACAATTTACTATACTTGCTATATTACAACCTTGAGTGCTGTCGTTTTTTTTGCTTCGCCAGTCTTTAAAGTCCTTCTCTTTCAACCCTCTATCAGGTGGGAAATGTACAAACGGCAGCTTTAAATGCAACATATTTATACAGATATTTTCAATACACAAAAAGTAAGGGGACATTACAGTAATAGCTTTTTCTTCTTTCCTAACATTTAGACATTAGATAGTTATTGTCATCATTGAGGGATTGTATTTGAGTCAATGAGTCAATGCAATCAACTGGTTTTCCTTAGATAGAAAACTTTGTATCAATTTGACTGTATGATCTGGTTGAACTGTAAAGTGCCTTGAGATGACATGTGTTGTGAATTTGGCGCTATATAAATAAACTGAATTGAATTGAATTTTGTTTTAAGTCTATTATGTATTTAAAGTTCTGTTCATAATTAAATATCTTTCAGAGGTTCTGCTATAGAAACAGAAAGTCCAAAACACAGTAATCAAACTGTTAATTTTTGTTTTTAGAATAACACACATTTTGACTTTTCTTTTTGTGCAATCAAAGCTAAGTTCCACTTGGCCATGGGGAAGTGGTCATTACAGACAATTACATCTGCGGGACCACAAAGTTTGAACAGCATTTCTTCAGCCAGCTGTAATAGACATCTCAGCTGTGGCCAGCATTCCCCCGCCAACAATCTTGTCGACTCTCTCTCCAGTGCTTGGGTCGTTCCAATGTTGCTCGTGCTGAAAATGCAAAATAAAAAGTAATGTCCTTTCTGCTGGGCAACCAAGGCTTTTCATGACCAGACAACTTTTTTCTCTATGCAACCAAATGAACTTGTTTTTTAGTCCCAGTTGGATGCAAACTCCGATTTGTATCCATGATCAGTTTTTATTTTTCGTGCTTTTAGTTTTCATCCCTCAGTTAGTCAGGAGTTCAACTGCTATGTGCCTAGACGTTTGGCACTAAATCTTTAGTAATCTTTATCAAGCTCATATATATTTAAACTCATCTACCACAATCCAATGTATGAACAGAATAATAGATGACAGATTTCAACGTTATTGTAAACTTCACTAATGTGTCTATCAATATTCCTTAAATAGCTACCCTTTAATGTTAGTTTGTTCTTCTCCTCTAATTGCTTACTTTTTCAGATGAACAGCTAAAGGAATTATGTTTTAGTATTCACTGCCATTCTTTGATGAGTTCCCCCTTCAAAGTGACTCAGTCATACAAGTCCAATAAACACATCTTTATTGAGTTATCGTAGTGTTTACATTCAGGACGGGTTCATCAAACCCGCTGACCCCAAGATCAGCAGTTACAATCTAAATGTTTTTTAGGCTTCACTGCTACCACAAAATACCTGGTCTCTTGTCTGATTTTTTTATGAGAAAAAAAAATCATACCGATCTTCTGTCATCTACTTTTATTATATGATAATTGGTTTGTTTTCCTGTTTTATATTACATGAGTGAACATGAAATTAACAGCCAGATGGAGAACTGGCATACACGCAGGCAAACTTATGCTCAAATAATAAAAGAAATCAAGGATTAAACAGAACAGTGGTGATCCATATGGTCTATATTGGTGTTGTGCCGTTATGTTATTTGGCAGGTTTTCCATATGGATAGGGACTGTATGCTGATGAAATTAAGCAACTTGACAGTTTATTGGGGATACATCTTTGTAGGTGTAGTCAAGCAGCATTACGATGTAAACCATGTTGCAAAAAATTAACAAGAAAGAAAACAGTTTGTAGCTAGTTAAACACAGCAGACAGTAGCCATATGGATAGTCAGTCATTCAACATATAATCAATATACCAAACCCACATTTATTCATTTTAAAGCATTCATGTTCTAATTGGGTTATTGCCAAAAAAATATTTTGTGTTTATTTGAAACTAGAGAGAGTAAATTTAATCTTAGGGTGTGGATATGTTAAATCCATCCATTTGTTAAAGAACAGTTGATAAGAACATATGTAAAAATTGACTGTCTGATCATTTCAAGAGCTGCAACTTAATTTTATACTTAAAACATGTATAAAAACTCAGTTATTGAAAGATATAGTAAAAAAGATTAAAATTTGTAAATTTGTTATTTGATTGTTATTTGCGAGAACAACTGCTTCATTAAAAATTGTCCCCAGAAGCATTTTTTTTATTATAGAGAAAATGTCAGGGAAAGGTGCTATAGGAAAAAGTTCGATTTATCAGCTTACCGGTTGTGAAAAAACTCAAGAAGCTTCAGACGAATATTGTGATCACCGTGTTTCTGTTGGTGGCTCTCATGTACGACCAAGTTGCGAAAGTTATTAAGCTTGGTACAGTAGCAGCCACTCAAAATGGCCCTTCCCAGTCAAAAGCCTGCCGAATGGCAGCTGAATGGCAGCAAAATCCCCTCCAACTTCCAGCCACTGGCCTTCTCATGGACGTGCATTGTTTTTTACTCTGACTCATCCCTTTCAATGAATACATTAGAATCACATTTCTCTCTCAACGTTTCTGAATGACATGTAAAATCACAAATAGCTCACATGATAAAGTAAGTACAACTTAATAGACTGTAACTCATTTTTTCACACCTCGGCCCATTAGTGATCTGTGGTCAGAGACTGTGTGCTACCCGTATTTCCTATTTATTACTGCCAAGCCTAAGAGAAATGTATCTTGACATTATGCTCTGCATCACCTGATTAACTCACTCCAATGGATGCAAATGCATTTAAATCACGTTTTCTTTTCATATTTAAGAGTTTGCCCAAAGTTAAGACTTAGACAATTTTTATTGTCATTTTGTATACACAGTGTATACAAAATAAAATTTGGTTTTGTATAGCGTTCAAACAGTGAATGCGCAGCAGCTTAGCAGTGAAATGAACATTGCATAAAGTGCAATAAACGCTTTGGCAGAAAAAAGGAAAAGAAAAAAACATGGTTAAAAACAAACTTATTGATATGGAAGTTCAGAGCATTAATAAATATGGTGCAAATATGCAGTATTGTTGGATTGATAATTTTTTTTTAAAATGCTGCTGCGCAGCAGCTTAGCAGTGAAGCTTAGCAGTGAAATGAACATTGCATAAAGTGCAATAAACACTTTGGCAGAAAAAAGGAAAAGAAAAAAACATGGTTAAAAACAAACTTATTGATATGGAAGTTCAGAGCATTAATAAATATGGTGCAAATATGCAGTATTGTTGGATTGATAATTTTTTTTTAAAAATGCTGCTGCGCAGCAGCTTAGCAGTGAAGCTTAGCAGTGAAATGAACATTGCATAAAGTGCAATAAACACTTTGGCAGAAAAAAGGAAAAGAAAAAAACATGGTGCAAAAACTTATTGATATGGAAGTTCAGAGCATTAATAAATATGGTGCAAATATGCAGTATTGTTGGATTGAAAAAATTTTTTAAAAATCAGCAAGGGACACCAATAACCGCCTAATAAAAATATAAAATACAGCTCAACACAAGCACCAGGCCAGGGCTAGTTTGACTGAGAAAACGTACCATCCTTCATAATAAACTATGGTTTAAAATTAATTATGTACACGTACAGAATGCATAAAAAAAACAAAAACAAAAAACAAAAAAAAAAAACGGAACAACTTAAAACTGAGTGAAAACGCATACCAAGCTAGCAAGTTTCAGAAAAAAGCCTCAGTTAGAATGGAGCTCTGTTAGAGGGTAGTTCATTGCAGAATTTAGTTGCGGCTAAGGCAAAAGCCGATCCACCACTTTTATGCTTTGATTAAAGCATGCTAGTATGTGCTGGTCAGCACACCATAGCAACCCAGTCTAGATGTAAACAAAGTTTGGATAAGAGTTTGTAAAGGCAGCCTTGAAAGAGCCTTGACAGTTGGGTGAATGTCCCAAATGAACAAAAGTTAGATGGCACAAATGTTCAAGATATGTTTCCATCTAGGTAGGAGACACAGTTAAATATAGAAACAGTACTTTTTATAGGAGGCTACAGGTGCATAAAGGAATACATTTTCTTCCTACCTGAATTTAGCGCACAAAGTTAGGCAGTAACTGTCTCTGTAACTAACTTCATCAAAGTAAGACACAATTAACACCTAGGCAGTAATCAGGCGTACTTTACAACTCATATCTTTTCCATGGCAGTCTGAACGTATCATGGCTTTGGATCTATTTAAGTTTTCTTTTTGAGCGTTCATTGGTTTAATTTCCATTTTGTGTGATTCTAGTTGTTTTTGGTGATGTCTTTCTATTCTTATATAATTCTTGTATACTCTCTGCTGCCCACTTGTGTCATTCTCCTTCCCCCAGCTCCCTTCTAGATCCTTCTATCCACATCTGTTCCTTGTTACCCCAGTCTTTGTTCAGTCTCCCATTTATACCCTCCCTGCGCAGTTCCTCAGTGCCGGTCCCTTGTCGTTACTTTGCTCCTTTGTGTTTTCCATGACTTCTCCTCGATTTTTGGTTATCAGCATTTTGTTTGTGGACTTTGCTTCTGTTTCCACCATTTGGTTAATTAAATCAGCAAAACTCATCTCTGCATTTGGGTGCTCTAAAACAAAGAAATTCGACTTGAGGCACTTCCATCTGTGGTACTTAAGCCCATCATATGTAATAGTTTTCAAAGCATCTGCAGTCTGAATGGTTAAGCCATACTTTCTCTGACTTTTACATCATTGTATAGTACACAGTACACCTCCAAAAACATTTCACTATAGCGGCAGCAGTAACTGATTGCTCCATTAAAACACAGATTTACATAAAGCATAAGTCAGTTTGGTAAGACTCAATACTTTTCAAACGAATATGCCATGTACACTGTCTTTTTTTTCTTTCTATTGTTTGTCTTTTTATGATGTGGTTGTTATACTCTCGGTTTCCATTTCTTATGTTTCCATACTGTAACATATACAGAGTCACCAGGATACACAATTTAAGTCAAGTTTTTTTTTAAATTAAAGCTTTATGGAACACTTCTAGGGACAGCCACACTGTTAGTAAAGGCACTGCTGTCTGTGACGTCTATATTCTACCATTTGCGCGTGCTGGTCTCTTTGTCGTCCTGAACTGTTCGGACAGCATTTTGATGCTGTCTCTTTGGACTGACTCAAAAAGAACCATGCATGTTGAATTATGACCACACAAACGTGTACAATGAAATTATAATGTATAATATTCATTGTCTTTTGCTAAATCTAGCTAAAAAGTATTTCTAAGCATTTTCTATGCTATTTAAAACTTGTTAGTAAAACATATATATTTCTATGTATGTGTGCAGTCACATCAGAGTGATGTAACATGTAATCCTTGCTGGCACGAAATCCCCCTGAAAATGGACAATTGAGATGTATAGGAAAGGCATCAGTACAGCTGTCCTGCAAACAAAAGCCAATGAATAATGGAAGAGATTGATTAATTATATGCTGGTGCTATTTAAACATGCTTTTGAAAGCCCTTAGTCTGCTGGGATAGGGAGTGAAATGAAAATACTTGACTTACACTGACATTACCGTTCTATCACTCCTGCAGCCTTCTTGAAAACAGTGGTTTGTGTCCATGTGTGACTGGCAGCTGCTGTGCAGAAATTGGCCACCACCGAAGCCAAATCCTACGCAAATAAATCCAGCCTGCGAGCTGCAGCAGAAACCACGCAGGTAACTTTTGAGGCAGCTTTAAGCTCTGTCAGATACTTTCTGCTTTTAATTCAGTGAACTATTGCTGAGGAGGCACTGCTTATCTGTGGAAGAGCAATAAGCAGTGTATTTGTTAGATGTTTCTGTTTAATGTAGCTTCGTTTCACACAAACCAAAGAGCAAACTAATCAGCAGCTTGCCCAGCAGGTTATATCACACGGCTTGCAGAATAACAGCGACTGCAACGTTACCTACAAACCAGTAGTGCCTGCCAGGGTGACAGATGGTTTACTCAAGGTTATTCAAAACTACACTCCTGATTTTTTCATATTACGGTGATGACTATTCAAGGTTGACAGGGGCAGGAAGGGCTGTTGTTCATCCTGCTGCTGGTGAAAACAGTACAACAATTGAATAAAAAATTAAACAAGTAAAAGTTAGAATATCAACAGGCTGAAAGAAAACAAAAATGCATAAAAAAGCCCAGTAGCGACCAACTCCCCTAACATTTATCCCAGACTGGTGGTGAAGATTCCCAGTCATCCGGGTCATAGTCATTCAAAAGGAAAAAAAAGTTCAAAACAAACCACTGGGCTTTTATTTCGAAGTTTAAAGACGTTTCAGATCCCATCAATAAGGATTTCTCAATTCAAAATGTCTGGAGTAGTGTTGAGTTCCAGGCTTTATAGAGTAACCCAACTAAAGCCTTGATAAGGCTTAAAAAATATGCAAATTGAACCGAAAACAGGTCCACCCCTTTGTAATGGGAAGTCATTGAGGTCGTTAAAGATGTGTGCAATTGTGCAATTTTGTGTGCTGAAACCCCTAAAAACAAAAGGCGATGACGTATTTGCACAAAGACATGGCTAAGTAAACGTGGCTACTACGGTCTGTCAATTTTACAGAAAGAAATCAATTTCACCTGCACCCCCGCCATGCTTCCGTGTTTTCATCGGAGAGGAAGAACAAGAAGAAGAATCCTTGTTTGCGTCTGTGCACTGAGTGATTTGCCTACAATGGCCTACAGAATTTCAAACATGTTTGATTTTCTCCCGACCTCACGATTCCTGATTGGAAGGTTGTTGTGACAGGCTAATCGCCCCTCGTTACCCTCTGTACAGTACATGATACACTACTAACAATCAGGCTAAAAGTCAGATGATCGAAAAATTCTTGCACGACTTGAAAGTCGGTCGAAAAGGGCAAAAAATCATACAGTGTAAGTCCGGCTTAATATATGTGTTAAATGCAGCCAGAATCCAGAAGGTCATAAAAAGACCTGCACATTCTTTAGGAACATTGGAATTAATTTCACACACAAAAACATATAGTAATCCATGTGAAAGTTAATCTAACTGAAATCTGCTGCTCTGACATTTAAAGCTAGTGTGTAATTTTCAGCGACATCTAACGTCCAGACTGCAGACCGCAGCAATATGAACATCTCCCCCCCACCGCTTCTCCCCCCCAACAGTACGGCAAGCGTTACGGGACAAAATGTCTTCCACGACGTCCGCATCACCTACCTTCTCAAGTGATGAGGTTTGCTTAAATAGATAATTTTACAGATAGTATTTCATTAGTCTGTGTAGGGTATAGATTTCAGTACCGTCTCAGTTCATCTCTCTCAACTTGCCGTAGTTACTTTCGAGCGTAATGGGCGATCTCGCAATCGCTAGTTTGTTGGCTCTGCGCTGCCGTAGTGCAAAGATGTCTGCCTCCATGGCTGCGAGACCCGCTCCTATGTAATTATAAATAACGAATTCTAAGGCAACGCAAATATTAAGGTTAAGAGGCTGAGCTCGTAGATGATGATAAATAACATAGTTATGTATAATATATTACATTTCTGACTGTATATCCCTGTAATTGTTACACACTGTAGCTTTAAACTCAAAAAGTTTACACCAGTGTTTTGGTTAGCATAATCACCATTTATGACTGATGCAAATGAGTTGTCCTTAAAAAAGTAGAAAAATCTGCAAAAAGAAACCGGATGCTTCTTCACAAAATCTTAGTGAATGATAAGGCTGCCATCGGTATGCTGCTCATCGACGTCTCATTCTATAATGTCAGTTTTAATAGGCTTCAGTGAGAGAGACACTAATATCCCACACGTGAGTAGTATAGCCGTTACATGAAAATAAAGGCTAACAAAACAAAATGTAAATCCGAATATCAAGCAGTGTATGAGCTGTAGATATAGATTAAATGAGCTTTTCTTATGGTTTGAAGAGGCAGCTAGGACTGCATATTTAAACAGTCCTTGTAGTAAGAGTAGATGCTTATTGATGATAACTCATCATTTTACAAGTTGACATTGGTGATTTGTAGTGCAGTGGATAACCTGAGAAACCTTTTTATAAAATGAAGACAGTAAAACTTTATATTTTAGGAAAGATTTGAACTTTTATACCCAAGTGACTGGTATAGTGTACAGAAATCTGTGCAGAATACCCTAGCTCAAATCAGATTCACCTCACAAGGGGTGGATGAGAGAGCAGTTTTTTTTATGTTTTTTTTTTTTATAATCAGTAGTGTGTTTCATTTAATGTTAGGAAGGCTAAACCTCCTGTGTAAATTTCATGAAATAATTTGTCAAACATCCACTTTCATATTCAATACATTTGGATAATTTCAGCACTATATTTAATTTTATTTCTATGTAACTACTGTAAGTCCATACCACTCCAAAACTCAATTAAGTAAAAAAATGAATTACTTTATGTAAATATAGACTCAGTGATAGACCAATACATCTGCCGGATGTTGATATTGGCCAAAATTAGTGTTTTTATTTTTTCTTGTGTTGGTATCCAATACATGCATATGTTGGCAGAATTATTAGTGCATTCAGCAGCCATGTCTTGATACAAGGTGAAGTACATGCATTGCAGATTCCGCAATCTGCTGTTCATCGCTAAGGTTTCTTTATTATTTAAATTGAGCATCATGCAATATTTGTTATCATCGTGTAATTTTCATCATTTACACGGAATGTGCATAATGGTTTGAGTGATGTAGGTGTTACCCCATACTGTACTTTGACAATAGCTCAGATATTGTGAGATCAATGAACACTTTACTCATAATTTTAATACTTCCAGATAATTTAGTCTGGACACATTTGATGTGAGGCTTCCGGCAGTAGTCAACAATCACACCTAAAAATTTTACTTAATTTAGTTGTTTCACCTCCACCTCATGTTTTTTTTACTTTAGCCTGCATTACAGGCATAATAATTTTATGATAGATTTGTCTTTTAATCTTTATAATAATGTCACTTAATTGTTATTCTCTGAAATACTTATTTTTCTATTTTCAGTACCAATATGCCTTTGCAATGTACTTTTGTTTCCTTTTGTGTGTTTTTCCTATTATGTTTTGTCCCTGTACAAGATGTACCATTGTCTTTTTGCTGAAATTGCTCGGTTGTGAAGGTGGTTTGCTGACAATAGTTTCCCATCATTTTTTGATTTTCCCACTGCTGCAGACCTGCAATCTGTGTTGTTCAGACCACCATCTGTCCGTCCGTCCTTCTATCCATCCACTCATCAATCCATTCATCGTGGAATGGCTGATACCCATCTATAGGAGTCTAAAAACACGATACACCCTGGATAGGTTGTCAGTGCAAGACCCTCTCCATTTGAGCTTAGATATCTCTCTTTTAAACAGATTTTCTGTTTAAAAGACAGGTTTTTGGTCGTTTTTTCTTTTAGTAGTAAGAGGTAGTTAGCCTAGCTCTAGCTTTAGCACTACTATGGCTTCCTTTTTTGTCTAAGTCTCCTCCTTTTTCTGCGTTTTGTGTCAGGTGTTCAATCCTCCTTATTAATAATGGTTTGTATCAGAAGTGTAATATATATACATATATATATATATATATATATATATATATATATATATATATATATATATATATATATATATATATATATATATATATATAAATACTAAACTTATACGATATATATACTTAACATTTTTATTTATTATTTACTTAGATTTAATAATATGTAAGATTAGTCAGCTCCCAAATACATCTCAAATCTCCGCTAAGTGCGGAGCCCATTCCCCCCGTCCTGCTCTCCCTCCGCTGGCTGGCGTCGGGGCTCGCCGGTGCACTGGTGGAGCTCGGGGTCTGGGGGTAGCTGCTGGCTCATTCCTGGCGGCCCCCACCGCGGGCCCCGGCCGGCCGGGGCCTTGCTGTGGCTCCTAACTGGGGGTCGGGCGCCTCTGGGGCCTCGGATCCCTGGGGCCCGGGACCGGATTCACTTCGGGGTGGGGCTGGGTGTTGTTCAGGGATTCTCTGTGCCGGTGCCTTCGGTTCGATGGTTTTTCAGTTTGCATTCCTCCTCTTGCAGAGGGAAATGTATTTTTTTTATTTTTTGGTGGGGGGGAGCGGTTGCGGGCGGGTCGGTGTCTGGTGTCCACTGTTGTATTGTGTGGGCTTTTTTGCTTGTTTTTTTTTTTTTTTCTTTGGGGGGATTGGCATGTTTGTTTTCTCGGGGGGCAGGCTGGCCCGTTGGGTGGGGGTTCTGCTGGCGGTCTCCGCTGGTGTGTGGGGGTCTGGGCGGCTCCGGCGGGGGTGGTGTTGGGGGGCTGGTGTGGATGGGCTAGCTGCGCTGATTGGGTTTTCGGGTGGGTTTTCCCACTTGGAGGCATGGTGGAGCTGCTTTGTTCCAGCTGATCGCGGCAGGTGTGGCTGCGTGGGGTGGGGGGGGGACTGGCGGTCGGGGGGTTGTGGAGTGGATCCGTTGCGGCCGGTCGCCGAGGCTTGGTGCCGGGGGGCGGGGCATGTTTCGGTGCTCTGTGGGGCCGGGGCATTTCGGTCGGTGCCATGGGGGGGGCGGTGTTCGGTGCCCGGCCCTACTTCAGGGTGGCCGGCTGCCGGCGGAGCCCGCGGACTCCCCGGGGTGCCGGCATGGCGGAGGCTGGGGGGCTTCTTTGGGGCTGTCTCTCCTCCTCCCTTGGTGGGGGTCTAATTTCCGGGGCTGGCCCCTCCTTGGTGACTTCGCTCTTGGTTTCCCTTTGGGCGCCTGAGGCTTTGG
This sequence comes from Cyprinodon diabolis, assembly GCA_030533445.1. NCBI lineage: Eukaryota > Metazoa > Chordata > Actinopteri > Cyprinodontiformes > Cyprinodontidae > Cyprinodon > Cyprinodon diabolis. The sequence goes on from CM060082.1 coordinate 10,790,440, forward strand.
GTCTTCCGACGCTGGACTCAGTGCTCTGGGGGGTGCGCCTCTTCAGCTCTCCACAACCACTATTGAGGATATTTTCTATGGATCAACTTTACATGCACAAGTGCACCTTCACAAACAATTACAGGTGCATGGCTCCAGGTACTCAGAGATTCACTTCTATACAGAAACCCCACATTCATATCTTCAGGTAACACAGAGTACATGTCAGACTTAATAATATTACTTTAGCGATAGTTTCAAGGTGTTGCTTTATGGTATATCTCGTACCGTGTCTTTCGGTTGTCTTCTTCTTTTTTCATCTTGTTACAGGTGATTAAGCAGACTGAAAATGTTTTGTCATTATCTCCTTTCTATCTCTTCTTTCTTTCATCTTTTCTCTTTTTTTTCTTTTTTCCCTTTTCTTCTTCTGTTTTTCTGCTCTATTTACATTGCAGTGTCCATATAAACTGTTAAACTCCCTGCATAATTGTAATAAAGCAATTTATATGCATGAAACAAGTGGCAATTGCCATACTGCTACACTTGTGAAAGTAAAATCTGTTGGGCTGTTTTTGGCATCAAGACAATTATTCTTACTGGACTGAGCATAATGGCTACAGCAAACTTTGCTTAAAGCACTGTATCGCTAACACAGATACAGAACTCTTTCCCTAACACATTTAAACTTGTTTTGTAGTTCCCCGAACTAGAAGTAACAACTAGAACTAAATAAACTCCAAAATGTGTCTAAATTTTGCCCAAACAGCACTTCTGCTGAATCCTGTTTCTTACAAAACCATACTTTATTTCTGCTCAAATATGTTTAATCTAAGAGTCTGGATATGTTGAGCTTATTTTAGTTTACTGTAGATGATAATTGAATCAGGTTTATTTTTGGCAATTGTGGGCAAACTCAAGACAATACAGCATTCTTACAAAAACTCCTGTTTTATCCAACAGAGTGTAGCGTAAAGAAAGAGCCATGGGCAGAGAGAACAGACAGTGACCTCTTTCTGCATCAGTTTACCCTTCGTCTAGAGCCTGCAGTTACTCCCCGGAGGTAAAGCAGTTTCTCAGGGAGAAAGCCAAAGTCCTGAGTTATCATACTTTTGGATCATGGATAAAGGCAGCGATTGATTCGTTATCCTTGTGCATGAGCCCCTGAGGTGGAGATGGATACTTGTCTGAGCGTCGGTATTTTAACAGGCAAACATTCAAGGTCATGAGTAGCAAAACACAGCAACAAGAGAGCAGAAAATGATACTGTTTAGTTCTATGAGCAGCTAAAATTAAAGGGAAAATTTCTATAACTAATGCAAATGCGTTTAATCTGATCATTGATATCTGAGTGACCTATGCAGAAATGCTTTCCAGATGTATAGGTTTATTACACTTCATCTCAATTCAGTGACAAATTCCCATAACAGCAAACATAAGTGCTTTACAAAAGTGTCTATAGTAAATCCTGAAGCTATGGTGTACCATAGTAAACCTGAATTGGATTTTAGGTCATAGACTTACATAGACTAGGACATATTTGTGAAATGGAAGAAAAATTATGGAAATACAAATGCAAGAAGTCTAAATTACATTTGTCTTTTTGCCTCGTTTCCGCTAATTTACTAAAATTAAAGCTAGTACAAACAATTAAAGCTAGACTCTTTAAAAGTGTTAAAGAATTACAGGTGATTTATTTTCTGATTTTTTTTTTTTTAGATTGACACGATGAGGGCTGAAAAGGAATGGAAAATCATAATATCTTAGACGACCTAGTCCAAGCCCAGACCTAAATTTAATTTGTAAATCAATGGTAAGATAAAAAAATAATCTTGGCTGCTTCTTTCCACCCAATTTTAAAGGCCTTCAGATACTTGAAGGCCTTCTGCTATTCTGCAGCAGTACTGTAAGATTTTTCAGTATTTCTATTTCTATATATATATATATATATATATATATATATATTATATATCATTTTTTTTCACTTTACAGTTCACTTTAGAGTGCTGAATGACTTTGGGTTACACAGGAAATCCAACTGAAACACTTTGAAGTTGATGCTTTTTATCTGACAAAATGTGAAAAATGTCAAGAGGTACAAACACATACTGCAAAGGTACTGTTATCCACAGCTCCTTAACTTTCATGTCAAGCTGAATCACCTTTTTTACTGTTAATCAAAATCCATTCCTAAAAAGGGTCTCAGCCCCTGTGCAAACTGGGGGGGTGCACAATTTTCTAGTTCAAGGAAGTTCAAATACAGGGAGGAAACGAGAAGCTTATCTGATCAGAACTGAGGCCTTTGAAGAGAACTGCTGACATGATCATTAAATTGTAGCACACTGAGACAGTAATATATAGCACGGCTCCTTTTGTTCACCTATTGGTAGCATAACTGATGAGGAGAGCCCTGCCAGTTAACATGCTCAGCTTGCAGTTTTTGGTTATTTAAATCCTTGTGATCAGTATGTTCTCTGCATGGATTTGATTGAAAATTCATGCAATGAATACTTAACGTTCTTTTAAGCCCTGCTGCGTCAAATATCTCAGATCAAGTTAACAGGGTTTCCTCCCTAAATGACCACTCTATAATTCTCCTCCCTGAGACTTCTGCTTCTCACTAATTAATTAAAAAATTAGACATAAAAAAGATATTATGGAGGTAAGTTCTACAGAAATCAATGTCTTATTGACTGCCATGTCATGGTGATTCGCAAAAATTTGTTTAGAAGCTTCCTTCTAATCAGAGGTTATTTGCTATTTCCTCCGAGCATTGCTAAAAGCTTAGACTGCAGCCATCTAACGTCTGAGCTTCTCCTCTTCTGTCACATCCATTTTAAAAATCAGCATCTTCCAGTCTTTAACCTGCCAATTTCAGTCAAAGCTAGAGTAAATGAGGTAAAGGTAGTAGCAACAGGGTTAATCATTTAGAACTCAAGGGTTTGTAAAGCCGTAGAATATTTTAACTAAAAAAGGGCTGAGACAAGCCATTCCACATTATAGGAGAAGACATTTCTGCTGTTTTTTCTTTTTGTAACACTTTAATGTTTTGGACGATCCTACAGCAGACCATTAAAAAAACACCTTAATATTTTATAGTATAATTTAGTTTAAAAATTTGGTGGTTTCATTAAATATTCTACTGGAAAACTCAATTTATTAATATAGTGCAAATTCATAACCCATGTTATCTCAAGGTACTTTACAGAGACGATTCAACCATATTTTAGTCAGTCAGACTGGTTTAAAATTTTCGATCTAAGGAAAGCCAACTGATTGCATCGACTCATTGACTCTTTAACAATCCCTCACATCAAGCATGCTAGTAGCGACAGTGGATAGGAAAACTCCCTCACACAGCCTTTTTTTTATTCAAGGTGAGAGCTGTGGTTCTACCCATTAAACTCTGCTCCTGACTTAATTTTTGCCCTTCCTGTCTTCCCTATTACCAAATAATGAACTCTGATAAGTCCATTAGGGCTTCATCTTGTCATGGAGCGGTGTTTGTTTGGAGGACCCAAATGCCCCTTGGCCAGGTCTCCCTCGAAAAAGAGATTTTATCTCAAGGGACTTCCTGGTAAAATAAAGGTTAAATAAAAATAAATAAAATAAAAAAAGGACCCAAATGCAGACACCAGTAGGCAGAGGTGAATTAAAGTGGGTTTATTTAAGTTCACAGATCCAAGGGCAGGAATCGGAGTCCAACAGAAAACTGCTAACGCACCTGAACCAAGGAGACATCAGGGGTAAACCAAAACTAGAAGCCAGGGAGAGACGAGGAACACAGACAGAAGTTAGACGAGGATCCAGCAAACAGGAACTGAAGAGGGAGGGCTTTTAAAGGGGACAGAGACAGAGAGAGAGCTAACGAGGGAACTGAAAACAGGTGAAGGCAGAACAGAAAAACAGAGCAAGGGAGGACACAAGAGGGCAGCAGAGGACAACAAATGGAAAACCAAGAAAAACAGGAACAAACAGACCAAGACTCTGACAGTACCCCCCAATTAAGGGCGGATCCCAGATGCCCTAAAATGTCCAGAAACAAAAAACAACCCACCCAGGGTGGGCGGAGGGGGAACCAGGGAGGCAGGCACGAAAACAAAACAGAGTCTGAAAACAAAAAACAACCCACCCAGGGTGGGCGAGGGCAACGAAAAGTCTCTGGAGGCCGGCCGTGGGGCCGGAGGCAAGCCAGACGCTCTGGAGGCCGGCCGCGGGGCCGGAGCTGAGGCAGACGCTCTGGAGGCCGGCCACGGGGCCAGAGGCGAGGCAGACGCTCTGGAGGCCGGTCGCGGGGCCGGAGGCGAGGCAGACGCTCTGGAGGCCGGCTGCGGGGCCGGAGGCGAGGCAGACGCTCTGGAGGCCGGCGTCTCCAATGCTGCAGGAACCTCGGAGGAGGATGCCGCCTCCGCTTCAGCAGGATGCACCGAGGAGGACACCGCCTCCACTTCTGCTGCTCTGCAACTGGCTCAGAGGGGACCGCCGACTGCGGCTCTGGAACAGGCTCGGAAGGGGCCGCCCACTGCAGCTCAGGAACAGGTTCGGACGGGGCCCGCCCACTGCGGCTCAGGAACAGGAACTGGCTCGGACGGGGCCGCCCACTGCGGCTCAGGTACAGCCTCCGAAGGGGCCGTCCACTGCGGCACAGGAACCACCATGGAGGGGGCCTTGAAGGCTTGGAGCGCCCGCTGAGGGTCCTTGGAGGCTTGGAGCGCCCGCTGAGGGGCCTTGGAGGCTTGGAGCGCCCGCTGAGGGGCCTTGGAGGCTCAGAGCCCCCGCCGAGGGGCTCTTGGAGCTGATGGCGGTGGCAGGAACAAAAAAAATCTTCTCTCTCCCCATAAAAAAAGCTCCAGAGGTCAGACTCCTGTATATGGGAAGCTCTGATGAGTTCACATGCCTGGTTCTCTGCTGGGTCCATGTTGCGGCTGGATCCTTCTGTTATGGAGCGGTGTTTGGTTGGAGGACCCAAATGCAGAGACCAGAAGGCAGAGGTGAATTAAAGTGGGTTTATTTAAGTTCACAGATCCAAGGGCAGGAATCAGAGTCCAACAGAAAACTACTAACGCACCTGAACCAAGGAGAGATCAGGGGTAAACCAAAACTAGAAGCCAGGGAGAGACGAGGTACACAGACAGAAGTTAGACGAGGATCCAGCAAACAGGAACTGAAGAGGGAGGGCTTTTACAGGGGACAGAGACAAAGAGAGACCTAACGAGGGAATTGAAAACAGGTGAAGGCAGAAAAGAAAAACAGAGCAAGGGAGGACACAAGAGGGCAGCAGAGGACAACAAATGGAAAACCAAGAAAAACAGGAACAAACAGACCAAGACTCTGATACATCTGTAGTTCTGGGTTTTTGTGGCCTCCTGAATGAGACATTGATGACGTCTTGAAGTTATGTTGGTAGGCTTGAAAGGTTCACCATTAAGGATATGTATCTGAAATTGCTCAGGACCTTACATATTCTAAAATATTCATGAACATCTGCACAGACTTGAGTCAGACTCTGCTCAACATATCCAGGCATTGTGTGCTCATGGTTACTTGGTGCTGCTCCATAGTCCCTCTGACTCGGAGGGGCTACAGGACAAATATGCCCATTTATGTGACATTGAAACTGCTATTATTTAAACTATATGACATTAAATTATGTGCCATGACATCACAAAATGCAATGACTTTATAATTAACATGTTCAGGGGAAAAATTCTACATCTTGCCTTACCTATTTTATTGATGTAATTCCAGGTTTCAAACCTGGAGCTAATTGTTTTTGTTTACATTTAGTATCATCTGTTTCCAGAGCTATCCCCTTGAGTGGCTGTTTTTCAGTGTAGTCCTGGTTCTCTGACTATGACTAACTGTATGTGCTCTCTTTCATCCTCTGACATGAGAGCTGTGCTCAGAGCTCATCTGCCATATGTGTGTTTCCTGGACGGGGCAGCCTGTGGTGCTGGTTGACAGTTGTCTTTTGTTTCTCTGCTTCTTTATCTTTGTCCACGTCTGTCTCCTTAAACCCCAGTCGGCCTCGGCAGATGGCCGCTCGCACTAAGCCTGGTTCTGCTGGAGGTTTCTTCCTGTTAAAAGGAAGTTTTCCTCTCCACAGTTGCATCCACAGGCATGCTCGGTGTGAAGGATTTCTGTTGAGAAAATCAGTCAATGCCAAACTGGCTTAATTGTTACACCAAGCTGGTTAGGGTTTTCAGGTGATAGTTGACAGCTACACACTGCTCAGAGCATGCATTCGCAAGAAGTTGCAGTTTGGTCCACTCTTTGCCACATTTACAAGTGTGCGATGGGTGTTCTGATGGGGAGAAAATGGCAGAAGCCACCCAGCTAGACTTGGTTTCTTTTAATTTTGTAAAGCTAGAAGGTTAACTTCTCCAATGACATTATGGCAGATTGGGAAATAAAGGGATTTGTCATGAGAAATTTAGGATACTTTAGCACATGCACAGACTCTGCAGGGTTCACAGTATGCACAGTCTGCCCAATTATGAAAATGCTTTAAGTGCATACCTTTCCAGATCCAGGGATTCCAAAGAAGATTTCTTATCATCAATTTCTTCAGCTTCGGATCACTTCTATTCGTTTCTGAGATATTTTAGTCTACCTTTTGTTAAGAACGGTTATATATATAAAAAAAAAAAAAAATCAGTATTTTTCTAAAACAAATAGTAGCAACATCAAAGTGTGCCAGAATCCCCCTCCCCCCAAAAAGTGTATAATCACCAGTAAAGCATGATTTAACAAGGGTGTTGGTAACCTTTGCTGTGGGTTGTCTTTGATTGTAAAAACATTAATTTCGTCTCCCATTACCGTTATAATGAAGAATTATTTTTACTTTATCTCACTTTGAGACTCTTACACCTTACCATAGGTAGGTAGCTATTTCATTTATTCAAACAAATATCGAGACATGTTTGTCAGTAGACAGTTTTTTTGACTAAGAAATATAAATAATAACTCTTCCGCTTCCTTAAGAGACCTTAAGAAAGCCTGGAGACCTGTTTAACGAGACAACGTTTAAAGATTGAGGTTGTTTAGTTTAGATGTAAAAAAAAATACCCATATAGGTATAAAACTTCTACATGCCACTAAGTGTCAAATAAAATTTTATTTTCCAAAAATAAAATAGTAAGGCCATATGGTGTGTGGCAGCAGTAATTCTCTCCATGGTCTGGCCGTCTCAGAGCAGATCTGAAACACAATGCAGGAGATGATCGAGTCTTAGTGTCAATACATCAGCCCAGAAAATTACCTCTTCTCTGCTTGGCCTACTTTAATCTGTGGCCCTCTATTGAAGCAATGAACACTCTCTCCTCTGTCCTATTGACGACGTAAAATAGGTTTGCCGGCTTGATTGACAACTTTGTCCAGCTGACAAAATGTAATGCAGTCGAGGACAAAAAACAGATCAGGAATTCTTTGGACCCAATCTGGTGCTGCCGATTACATTTTCTCCACCGTCTTCTTCTTTATTGTATCAGATGGGTCTTTTGAAGTATTGAGGGAGAGTTTTTTATTTATTTTTTTTATATCGGGTGCTGCCTGAGTGCTCTGAGAGTCTAAGAGTGGTCACACATATATTCAGGTGCATGTTTGAGAAGTCGGTTTTGGCTTTTTAAGCTTAGACTTTTATCTGGGCTGACTCCTGAATAATAAACAGAAAAAGCGTGTGTTCTCCTGCCACCAAGAATAAGTTATATAAAAAACTGCACAGAGTCAGATTTATTATTTGTTTTAGTGGCTTAGTGAATTATTCAGGCTGCAGTTGTAGACATCAAACACATTTTCTGCTGACAGTAAGATTTAATGAAAACCAATCCAGCTCTCAACCAGGACTGAATTTTGAATGAAGCTAATAGTTTATAGTGTTATTTTAGTTTTATCTATTAAATATATCTAAGAAGCAGAGCTGTAAAAGCATGGGTTTTATAAACTATTTGTGATGGGTTTAGTTTAGTTTAGTTTCAGTTAGGATGACCATATTTTTATTTCCTGAAAGGACTTAGACCAGCTTTGAGATGGATTTAAGCTGGCTTCTCAGAGATTAATGAACATGCTTTAATATAAATTGATGGTACAAAAATGATTTCTGTAGATAAAAAAAGTAAAAAATTACAGATCTCATTTAAAACAAGTAAATACCTATAATTTTAGATCTGTATTTTTAGTTGCATTCTTCATTCTAATTTTTCTCCTCCTGGGTTTTTTCTTCATCAGGCTTTTTTTTCCTCATCGTCCTTGTCTGCCTATCCATATTTTGCTGTAGAGCTGATCTTCCTCAGCAGTTTTGGTTGCTGAAAAATGTGCATAGAGGTCTTTGGAAGAACTGTCTTCAAAAATTTTAAAGAAATCCAAAGACAAACTGTGCAATCTTCAGTAGTTCTGAGAAACATGCACTACTTTTTATTCTCAAAATATATGGTTCACTTCTGGTGCAACTGCAGGTCTCTGAACTCATCATCATGGTTCAACCTTTCTATGAAGCTCTTCGGGTTTGGGACTTGGTCAAAACAAAATTTGATCAATTAGCACACCCTTCTACGGGTGCTAATCCATGGACCTTTAGCTGTTGTGGTGTTTCACAGTATGAAATGCCATTGCACCTCCAGCTGCATTTACAGCATCCTCTGTTTTCCCAATCCTAACAAAGTACTCAGTCAACTTCTCAGAAGAACTTTCACCTTGCACAGCTTTTTTATGTTTTTTCAGTGTCCATAAGAGCTTTAAGATATCCAGCAACTTTATTACATACTGAAACATGAGTGCCACCTTTGCACACGGTGCTCTTAACCTCCCACTTGTTGCAACCGGGACGGTATGTACAAAATTATTTTTGCAGTTTTGGATTTCATGTCCAATGCTAGCTACTCTGTTGTGGTTGTGTCTCGCTAGAGCCTCCCTCAAGGCACTCCCTCGAGAGTTATGTCACGCATCAAAGTACCATAGTATTCTGTGAAAAGCGGCAGTTTATTTAAGCACACAATTATGGTCCCATAAAAACAGTGAAAACCGGACAAATATCATGAATTTATGATCCCCCTCTGGACGCCAGAGACAGGATGAAAAAAGTGGACATGTCCGGGAAAAAGAGGATCTTTGGTCACCCTAGTTTAATTTAGATTTAGTTTAGTTTATCAGAACTTAACAGGCTAATAACATCCCCTCTGTTACAGAGGAGAAATGAAAAGAACACAGACATGTCACGAACTCACCTCAAGCATGTGGTTATCCGGGTCGTTTTTTAAGTTTTAAGTAAGCCACAAAAACTAGCAGGAAGGAAACACTGTATCTTTTGCTGAGGAGAAAACCGAGATGTATAACTACAAATCTACGATAATTCCACGTGTCAGGAATCAACATGAATTTCTTTGATCACAGCTTAATAATTAATTTCACCCGAACAACACACATACAAAAACTGGTTCATCCCAGAGACAGAACACAACAACATAGACTGCTCATAAGGAGGATTGTAGTTTCTTCTTCCAAGCATTTATTGCTGTTTTGAAAATTCTTCCAAAGAAATAGGCCTAATGTCAGGTTTTTTGCCAACACTGCACATGCAATAAATACTCCTCCTACAAGCAGCTTAATTTCATATAGATTCTCATAACCTACTCCTCAGGCACATGTTTAACATTTTACATGCGCAAATAGAGTAACACAGGACACCAATATGTCACACGAGTGGTTGTTTTTTTCTTTTGTTTTGTTTTTTAAGCGCTTGTGGCTTGATTTCCATGCACCTGCATCCTCCTTCATCCTGGTGTTTGGACCTGTTTCCACTTGATCGTGTCAACTTTGTCATTTTGAAGGTTCTACCAAAGCCTTGGAAGCGGCAAGAAAGTTGACATGTTGCAAAGGTAACCAGCATCAACTTGCTTATTCCAGCTAATATTTGAGCCACCAGAACTAATCACAGTAGTTGACCAGAAAATGCTTTTAAAGGTGTTCTGTAAACTTTTGTTAACTGACAACCTATGGCACAGAATCGGTTATTAACCCAGAACATTGTATATTTGATGATCATTTTGCCTATTAATTTTTGAACTCTTGAAGAGTAGCTTTAAGCCTGAAGTTGCTTTGCTGATGGGAAAAAGATTAAAGCCTCAAGAGACGGGATTTCCTGAAAAGCAGCCAATCCCTGGTGGGTTGCTCTATCCAGTGGGTAACGCCTTCAAATTGACAAAAGTTGACAGGAGGGAGGAGAAACATCTTGCTCTTGTGTGTGATATATTGCTGTCCCATGGTTCTCTATTTGCACATGTAAACTGTTAAACGTGTGTGAGGAGTAATTTATTAACATTTGCATAAAATAAATCTGCTCATAGGAGTATCTATTGCCTTTTCTGTGGATGCCATGGCCCAGATGACTAACAATTCGCACAGGCACAATGCCTTGTATAATGAACCATCGTTTAATAGTCAAACAAAATGATAGAATAAAGAATAACTAAATATTGTCCCTTTAGCGCACAAAGATACATGTACTGGTAAAAGCCAGTAAATTAGAATATTTTGAAAAACTTGATTTATTTCAGTAATTGCATTCAAAAGGTGTAACTTGTAAATTATATTTATTCATTGCACACAGACTGATGCATTCAAATGTTTATTTTATTTAATTTTGATGATTTGAAGTGGCAACAAATGAAAATCCAAAATTCTGTGTGTCACAAAATTAGAATATTACTTAAGGCTAATACAAAAAAGGGATTTTTTTAGAAATGTTGGCCAACTGAAAAGTATGAAAATGAAAAATATGAGCATGTACAATACTTGGTTGGAGCTCCTTTTGCCTCAATTACTGCATTAATGCGGCGTGGCATGGAGTCGATGAGTTTCTGGCACTGCTCAGGTGTTACGAGAGCCCAGGTTGCTCTGATAGTGGCCTTCAACTCTTCTGCGTTTTTGGGTCTGGCATTCTGCATCTTCCTTTTCACAATACCCCACAGATTTTCTATAGGGATAAGGTCAGGGGAGTTGGCTGGCCAATTTAGAACAGAAATACCATGGTCCGTAAACCAGGCAGGTTGGAACCTGAAATCTCCATCTCCATAGAGCAGGTCAGCAGCAGGAAGCATGAAGTGCTCTAAAACTTGCTGGTAGACGGCTGCGTTGACCCTGGATATCAGGAAACAGAGTGGACCGACACCAGCAGATGACATGGCACCCCAAACCATCACTGATGGTGGAAACTTTACACTAGACTTCAGGCAACGTGGATCCTGTGCCTCTCCTGTCTTCCTCCAGACTCTGGGACCTCGATTTCCAAAGGAAATGCAAAATTTGCTTTGGTCAGAAAACATGACTTTGGACCACTCAGCAGCAAGCCAGCTCTTTTTTTCCTTAGCCCAGGTGAGACGCTTTTTGTGCTGTTTCTTGGTCAACAGTGGCTTGACACGAGGTATGCGGCAGTTGAAACCCATGTCTTTCAAACGTCTCTTGGTGGTGGATCTTGAAGCAATGACTCCAGCAGCTGTCCACTCCTTGTGAATCTCCCCCACATTTTTGAATGGGTTTTTTTTCACAATCTTGAATAGGGCGCGGTGATCCCTATCGCTTGTACACTTTTTCTGACCACAGTTTTTCCTTCCCTTTGCCTCTCTATTAATGTGTTTGGACACAGAGCTCTGAGAACAGCCAGCCTCTTCTGTCTTTCCCTCCTTGTGCAATGTGTTGATGGTCGCCTTTTGGACAGCTGTCAAATCTGAAGTCTTCCCCATGTTTGTGTAGGCTTCAGAACTGGACTGAGAGACCATTTAAAGCCCTTTGCAGGTGTTTTGAGTTAATCAGCTGATTAGTTTGTGGCACCAGGTGTCTTCAAAATTTAACCCTTACACAATATTCTAATTTTGTGACACACAGAATTTTGGATTTTCATTTGTTGCCACTTCAAATCATCAAAATTAAATTAAATAAACATTTGAATGCATCAGTCTGTGTGCAATGAATAAATATAATGTACAAGTTACACCTTTTGAATGCATTTACTGAAATAAATAAAGTTTTTCAAAATATTCTAATTTACTGGCTTTTACCTGTATTTGTCACGACTCATAACATAAGGATGCAGTATTCATGCAACACAGACAGTGGGATTTTTCAAAAAGTGTGTGACCACGATAATCTAACAGAGGAAGAATAAAATATGAGTCACTAACATGGTTTACAAGTTCAGTCCATAGCCAGAGAATGAGGTAGAGTCCAGCCGTTGAGATGCCAACAAGATGCGGCGGGTCCCCTGCAAAGTGTCCCAGATCCTGAAGCCCCAGAGAACATCCAGGGGTCCAAACCCAGGTCAGGCAAACTGATTGGAACAGGAATAGAACCGCTCAGAGATCCAGGAATCCAAAGACAGTTCAGACAAACCGTTCAGACAGGCACAGGAAGGCCTGTCAGGAGGCTCAGTGGTTGAGAGGCAGATTAGGTCAGGATCAGGTACTCAGAAACACTAAGGAAATGCTAAAAATACTCTCACCGCTGAGATCAGATGGGAACAGGCAGGCAGAACAGGTCAGGATCAGGAAATCAGATAGGAAACAAGACCAAGAACTTCTTCACCACTGGCTAGAGAGAACAAGAATAATCTACCCCAGATGACTGGATTCAAACAACTAAATAGCGGCAGCAGCAGGTGGATCAGATGACAGGATGAACAACCAGGCAGAGTTAGACAGGTGATGGAATGAGTTATTAAGGTAGTCATCAGTGCCAAGTTCATGACAGTATTACAAGTAAGAAACAGTTTTAGGTTTGTACTAACCCTTAAGTTTAGGTTAACATATATCTTTGTGCTGGAAATGATTCAGAGGGAGGCTAAACATTAGGGCGATAGTAAGGAGAACTTCCAAACTCTAAGCGTTTGAAATAATGACCTACGATAAAAAATAGAAATACCTGTATGTCATGAAAAAACTGCTAATCTGTTATAATAAGCAAAAAAAAAAAAAAAAAAAAAAAACCAGAAGAGAGTTTTACATACTTACTGAAGAGGGCATGAATATTTTTTAACTGGTGTTTTTTTTTTTTTTTTTTTTTTTATGAAATCACTCAATGTACAGTAATTTTGTATCATTAGTATTTAGATATGTCGGTCTATTCTCCAATCTAAAATAACTTTTCCCCTAATTTCGACTAATCTGTATAATTCTAAACATAGCAATACACAGTCTTACACATGGGCGTAGGTTTGCATAGGGACCATAGGGACATGTTCCTACCAAAATTTTGAACCGACCTAATTGTCCCTACCAATAATTTGATGTGAACAACATGTTTATAATTTACTATACAGCTTTGCTGCAGCAGTGGCTTCTTTTCCTCTAGCAGCTTCACTGACTGGGCGCTCAAACTGAAGGCACAAATATCTCTCCGCACAGCTGCAGCTCCGTCTGAGTGCCTGCCTGTCTCTACTGTCCCTTTAACGTAGCAGCGCACGTGACTGTGGTTCTGAGCAGCTACTGGTTGTTCTGCCTTAAGTTCCGCCTTGTCTCTTCCTGATTGGCTGTTTTCCAGTCCATGTGCGTGTGCTTGGAGCACAAAACTGAACATTTATTTCATTCCAGAATACAGCGGTTACTACAATTAATGTTAGGCTATGAAACTAGTGCCAATTAAAAAACTGAATATCATGTACGCTAAAAAAAACAACAACTTTTTCTTCCTTGTATAAAACTAAGCCAGGAATTCTGAAGACTTTTGGAAAAATGGACAAATAAAGGCTGTAAGCCATCAACATTTCTGATTCTTAGCCACAGCCAACTAAAAAGAAAAATGTGAGGGTTTCCTTTTTCTGATCTGCTGATATTAAGTTGCTGTTTTCATTTTTTGATGACTCTTTGAGGGAGTTCAGGTATAATTATTAGCAGGTTTTATTATAACAATAAGAGATGGCGCCTAAACATCTGCTATTTTTTAAAAAAAAAAGCATAATTAGGGTTTCACGTAATAATAGTTCTATTTTATTGACTATTTCTACTTCTAGAAATACGATAAAGACAAGAACAAAGAGAGGGACATTATTAACATTGATTTTATCTTACATAGATTTCCACACAGTCTATAAGTAAATTAGTGCAAACATTAATGTCTGGTAAATAATGCTTGAATCTGGCTGTTTATTTCGGATATTATTACATTGCAGATAAGATAGTGTTATATTGTCTTTTATAATCATTAAATGTTATGTTATATTTGAATAAATTTTGGCCATTCTTAGTGTTGAGTTTGTAGATGATGCCACTAAAAAAGAAAATAGACATAAGGATCTATTTTAACAGTCAGTCAGTAAGTAACATACGATGATATAAAAGGTTGTTTCATTTAATCCTTTTATATTAAAAACACACTTTTATACATTATATGGTTATATAGTAATCACAGATATCCAGTTATAAGGATGCAGGGCAGCTTGAAGGTGAAGCAGCTGCCCTTCAGTGCTTCAGGTGATGTCTAAATGATTTTGATTACAAAATAAGGAGCAACTTTTTTATTTATATACAATATAAATATCAATTTGTATTTGATATGGCTGGATTTAGGGAACTTAAAAAATGAGCAGTAATGTTTCAGCACAGCTTGAGAGAGAAGTGTTGGAACCTTCAGGGCTTCAGGTAAGGGTTTTTTTGGTTTTGTTTTCAGTAGGAGTAATTGGATTCTGTGATCGCTTTTGGAGCTCATAAATGATGCCACATGGATTTTAATATAGTTTGGCTGATTAACATGTTTGTTTCGTCAAATTTTATCTCCACTTCACATGTATTTAGTAAGAAATGTTATGTTAAATGCAATGTTACGATAAAATTAGGACAGCAACTAACATGCAAATCGATTAGTCTGTCGTTAATTCTTTCGATTAATTGGATAGCCAAAGGTTCTTTAAAGAAGATTATTAATGACATTAAACCAGGTGAAACTAAAATATTTCCTCTTGAAGAGTTCTGGATGGAAAGTATTTACAGACAAAAACATTTTATAATCTTATTTGCAAAATGTTTATAAATTTATTTTACAGTTTTGGTATGATTACTGATCTAAGTGGGTTACTCTGTCGGGGACAGCCAGATTTTACATTTATATTATGTTTTAGAGTCTCTATACTCCATTTAATGATGAATCACTCACTAAATTAGTTGACGAATATTCAAATAATCAATTAATATGATTCATTTTTTTCAGCCCCAGATAAAATACATGAAATGGGCTACACAGAGTACCTACAGACCAGATGTTCAACTTTTATAGTGAAGTTATTATTTTAATGAATGTATTATTTTGCTTGATACAGAGAGAGCATAGTAGGTAAAAATATAAGAGTGGGGTTTACCTCTGCACAATTCTATATCTTCAAAAGAAAATACTGTATTTACCTTCTCTCTTAGTCGTTCAAATGAAACCATTTACAAAGTGGAAAACAGTCCTAATTCCACATTCATCAGAGCCGGTGATACTTCAACATTGATAAACAGCATCTAGTGAGTGTGGTGCTTATAAAATGTTTATTAATGCAGCAAAATGCTCCTTTTCTCTTTAAACAATGAATTCCTCTCATCAGTACTGATGCTCACGTCAAGCATAAAAAAGGGCATGCATATGCACCAATGACACCAGACCAATAGTGTCCCTACCAAAGTTCAAATCAAACCTACGCCCTTGGTCTTACAACATAATCAAGTACCACAGGATCAACTGCTTTGTATTTACCAAGACACCAGATAAAAGATTCTCTTGTTAACCCTACCTTAAATACTGCTCACAGATGGGGTAATTACAGATTGAGTAAAATGATATCACTTGTGATCGATCAACACACAGGATAGAAAGAAAACAGTGGACAAATTATCAGTGATTTTTGCTATTTAGAGACATAAGAATTCTGATTGGCAGGCTCAAACCAAACAATAATTTTTCCTGCATTTGCAACAGAGCTTTAGATACATTATTCGAACCTGGAAAAAACACTTTAAATACAAACCTTTTTTTATTTTTTAACAAACTTTTTATTGGAATTCCATTTTTTTTTTTTTCTCTTCACCTGTCCTTTAAGGACATACAAACAAGTTCAGGTTTGGACTTTGACTGGACCATTGCAGTACTTGCTTTCCTTACTTTCCCTTCTGATCTGTTGTAGATGTTTCTGCTCTTTTTGAGATTCCTGTACCCACATGTGACTCCAAAATAATGAGATATGCAGTGGAGTTCATGGTCCTCTTAAAATCTCCAGACCACCCACTGTCCATCACCATGCTGGATATCTCGTGTCAAGCTGTTGTTCTTAATGCATAGCACCTTTGTAGCAAACTATTATGTTCCCATATTTGTTTGGATGACGGACACTTTCTCCTTCATGCCTTTTAAACATGCAAGCTCTGTTTAGCTTTTTTTTTTCCTAATTCTTCAGTCAAGAACTGTAACATATAGCTTGCTAACTGATGCATTAAGAATCTTACTCCCATTCTTTGTGATTTTAATTGTTTGGCTAGCCAAATGAAATTCAAACTTTTGAAAAAATTGTAGCTTTAAGAAAAGTTGATCTCATATATTTATATATTCAAAATGTTTCAGTTTATTCAACCAGAGTAACGCGATCAAGCAAATCATCTTCACGTCAAACGTTCAGCCAACAGCTTGTCCATAAATACTCAGAAAAATACATGGCCTTTAGCTGGTGGCAACGCAAATGTCAAAACCCAAGTCTGTGGAAACACATAACTGATTGGACAGAAAGAGTCGTGATTAACTAATAAGGATCAAAGGTATGTTTGTGGAACACAACATACATTCTGCCAAATTCTGAATTTCATTCTCCCAGCCTGAACTAGTCTGCTCTGACTGTCGGTGGTCTCGAACAAAGATCTATCAACCAGTGAGCACAAGTGCACTGACAGCATCGTGTTTCTGTGAGAAGAGAGCAAATGAGTTTACGGTACACTCTGACAGACTTCAGCCTGCACAGTGTGTGCAGGAGATGCCTTTATTCATTCCTTTTAGAACAAGAGGGGAAAAATGTCAACTTGTCTGCTAAAAATAAAACAATCCATTATTAGTGTGGAGGGAATGAAATTGGTATATGTAATGCATGCATCCTTTAAATATTCTGCATAATAGGCGTACAATTTATCCTCACTGTCTTGTTTATTACAAATGAGATAGTTTCAAGTGATAAATATCAAAAATTTCAGCTGTGTTCCGGGTGACCTTTTATTGTATAGTGAGTCATTGCAATTACAGCATCAATAAGGCGTTCAGCCTCATTCAATAGTGCCATCCGAATGTGTCGATAATAATTAATTTGCAGAGGTTAATGAAAGAAGGGCTTTAACAGTGCCAAAAGGATGTAATGCTGACAGAGTCCAGCTTACAAAACTGTCATAAAAGTGGAAGAAGTTTCAGTCTAATTTGAAGAAAGGGTGGATAGGGATAATAGTGAGAACATTATCAGAATAATATAAATTGTCCTGTGACTTTGGACATTTCGGGGAAGTAAAGTGAATAATTTGAAAAATTAAGCTAAAAAAATGATTAAATAAAAACAAAGGAACAAAACAAAAATGAGGGGGAAAAAAACTACAAAAATAATATGGGAGGATGTTGATATTGATTTATATGCTACTTCAGTTAGATCCATTTATACAGCACCATTTCAAAACAAATGTCACCTCAATACTTTTTATAGCACAGATCATATCTAATTACATCAAATCAAATTCCATTCTAATCAGGCCAGTCCACTCCTTCACAGTTCAACCTTTTAATTAGCTCAAATTTCCTCCCCAATGCGGTCCAAAAACTATTCCAATACAGTCAAACTCTGTTGACTTCTAAATGTCAGATGGTGAAAAAAAGCTTTTAACCGAAGAAAAAAAACATGCTGTTTAGGAAATTATTATTACATTTATTGAACAAATATTTAAATGAAACAAATGTATTCAACAAAATTTTGGGTTATTGAATACATTGAAAGAATACTCCAAGTATATTGAATTAATCTTAAATTTATTGAATGAAACTTCTTAACATATTGAATTAAACTTTGAATGCAATATAGGAAATACTATATATATATTGAATGAAACATTGAAAATATTCAGTACAAGTTGAAGTGATCAGAAAGAGGGCTAATGTAGTTTCAAAACAGACAAATGAATTAAAACTTATGTTCCAGCAGGCCAACTTACACATTTTTTTTCTGATTAAAGGTTGTCATAATATAATCACATTTTTAAATGATTTTCAAATTTAATTTCAAATGAACAGTTTATCATATTACCTAATTGATGTATTAATAAAAGCATTTTTAAATATCCAACCAACAGCCGTTTTTCTCGCTGTAGACTTAGGTGATCTGATTTGGCCATTTGAGGTAGTCAATTAAATGACTAGAGCTTGAGAGATCTCTTTAAATAGTGGGGAAAGGTTACTGGAGTAATCTAAAAATAGGAAAATATTTTTTAGGATTAACAGAATTGATTTCTCTCAAGTATAACAAAATAACTTATATATAGCACATAACTAAGAATAATCTTACCTAAGACCTGCTGTGATCATCAAAAAAAGAAACAAAAAAAAAAACAGCGGCCCGGATATCATTATTTCACTCCTACTTACACCATAAAGCTTATAGAGGACATACAGGTGACGTCAGTCAATCGCGTGATACCTGCAAGATCATAGGTAATGCTTCACAATGGTTCTTGTACTAGTATTCAACTATGCAATCCAGTTAAATAAAAGAGATTGATGATAATTCCCTAAGTCAGCACTTTATTTTATCTTTGAAAAGATGAGAACAAGACAGCTCATAACACAAAGCTTGATGTCCTGTCCTGCTCTAATCTAGACAAAGTTTCTCTGATTAAATTAAACCCTGCAGAAAAGCTGTGACTGTCTCTACATACAGTTAATCAAAACAACTTACCAATGTTGGGCACGTTACTTTTAAAAAGTAATTAGTTATAGTTACTAGTTACTTCTCCCAAAAAGTAACTGAGTTACTAACTGAGTTACTCCACAATAAAAGTAACTAGTTACTAGTAAAAGTAACTATTGCGTTACTTTTGCGTTTCTCGCCCCCGTAACCCTCACCACCCAGCCCCCACCTTCTCGCGGTGTGATTCAAAAGTCAGCTGAATAGAGCGGATGACAAAGACAAGAACCTGCAGAGAGTTTTGCATTTATTGCAACTCAATGTAAATGACATCAGGGGGGAACGCGATGTGAAGTTTTTAACAGGGCATTCAGATCTGGTGAGTATATGAAATTAATAACTGGGGATGTCTAATTCTGAAATCCTGTGTGTTTGGGTTGTTATAGATACTGCAACATTTATCTATACATCTATCTATCTAGATGTATACTCTGTGTGTGACATAAAATATGGATCTCCATCCCTGCCACAAAGGCCATCAAATAATGTTTAAAATAAAAAATACAGTAGGTTGAGAAGGCAGAGTATCCATCCATCCATCCATCCATCCATCCATCCATCCAGATTTCTCCCTTTCTCCATATAGGCTATCATGTGATCGTTCACACTCTCCATAGTTCTCCTGTGGCGCGAGCACAGGGCGACTGTTGCGCGCCTTTAGCGAGCATGCGCGTTTCCTGTCGCTTGCGCGGTGAATCTTGCCGCCTGCGCTGTGCAGAGATGCAGAGGAAACCGTATGTGATGGGGAAACGCAGCTCGACGTAACACCGGTATTTCCATCTGGAAAACGCTGTTTTGCTGCTGGATCCTCCTCACTCTCCGTATCTCTGTGTGCTGTACGTTAACACCCACCAGCGGAAACACCCACCTACCCAACTGACTGACGGAATCTCACTATACATCAGCCATTCTCATCCTCCCCTCTCTCATGACAAGGCGCGCACCTCTGGATGACCTAAAAAATAATCTTTAATATCTCTTAAACAAAAGTAGCACAAACAGTATATTTTTCTGCATAAATCTGCACTAACGTTGCACTAACCATTCAGTCTATTTGCAGAGTTTTTTGACGTGGGTGGGGTGTCAGCTTCACGCAGCTGCGCACGAGTCCTATCATGAAAAAAGGTTCATTGTGCGACCTGAGTAACGCGCAGTAACGGGGTGTCTGCAATGGTAACTGCGTTATAGTTACAGTCAAAGTAATTAGTTAGATTACTCGTTACTAAAACAAGGTAACGGCGTTAGTAACGCCGTTACTTTCAACGCCGTTAGTCCCATCACTGCAACTTACAGACAGTTGAGGATCATAATAAGTCTGTTATGGAAAGTATTATTTTTTGTCCCAAACTAAATAAATACTTTTATAAAGTAAATAAAATATTATGAAGGAATTTATAGGAAATTTATTTTTCCCACCACACTTGCAAGTTGCTTAATAAGAATAGAACTACTAAGAGATAAAACAGTTACAATTTTACAATGAGCAGTGCCTTAAAAACAACATGTAATCTTTAAGAATAAATTAACCTTCAATGATACTTAGAACAGTGGTTTAGTCCAGCAAATAGTCAAAGCTGTTGCTTCTGCTACTGCATGTCAGCTTGTAGCTCTTGTGTTTATTTTTTGTTTTATATAGTAATTTGAGGCATTTCCTCATCCATCCATTTTCTGTCATGCTCATCCCAAGCAGGGTCAAGAGAGGTGCTGGTGCCTATCTCCAGCTGTCTACAGGTGAGAGCCAGGGTACATCCTGGACAGATCACCAGTTTATCGCAGGGCAACACAGAGACAAACAGAACAAACAACCATTCATGCACACATCTAAGTAGAATTTAGAGAAGCCAATTAACCTAACAGTCATGTTTTTAGACTGTGGGAGGAAGCTGACGTACCCAGAGAGAACCCACGCAGAGAGAACATGCAAACTCCATGCAGAAAGACCTCAGGCCGAGAATCAAACCCAGAACTTGCTCCAGCAAGGCAGCTGTGCTACCCACTATTTCACTGAGCTGCTAAGGAAATCGTTCAAATCATTAATAAACAATTATTAAGTAAAATTTAAAATTAAACACATGAATAGATGCATCATAAAAATATTGACCGGTATAAGTTCAATAAAAAATACGAGAAATACATATATTTTTTTCTGTATTCCCATATCGACATTTATGGGAGGTTTGCTTTGTATAAAGATAGAGAATACACTCAAACAAATATAAATAAGACTCAAACTAGACTAAAACTTTTACATACAAAATTACTAAATTGTGGCTAATAGGCAATTTCGTCCAAAAGACCGAGACACACATTTACCTAAAAGAGTGACCAAAAACAATACTGGTTAGAAACAGTGCAGGGGAGTCCAGCAACTACTCTGTGTTTTCCGCAGAGACATTTAGATTATAGGTCAACTTAAACTAAAGTCAGTCTTCACAGAAAAAGCATTAGCTTGGTAAGAAAAAAAAAATGCTTTTGACTTACTTGCATTAATAAAAAAAATGATGTGTTATTTATCAGCACCTGACCAGACATACAAACTTGGATGTTGAGTGTCACATTTATAACTCTCCACGGCTTCATAGTAATTATTAGTTACTTGGTTGCAAGGCACCAAAGCATGCTTCTCTGTTGTCTGTAATTGTTTTAGCTCATCAATAGATGGTATTATATCTTACACACTGGAGCTTTAAAATGTATTCAGTGTAAAGCAAACTGGAACAAAAGTCAAATTTTTGGCTTGTGTTCTCAAACTTACCAATTAAAATGTAACACGTTTGATTCTGAAAATCTAAGCAGAATACATAATTTTAAGTATGTGATGTGTGGTGTATATATTAGTTAAACTTTTTCATCCTTATTTATATGAAGCCTAGGCAGAAGTTAAACTGAAGAAACTGAATTACTTACCCTCAACCATGTTAGGTTTATTCTTTATACATCATGTACATTGTTACTTTGTTAGCCAAACTAGACAGAGTAGAAGGCCTTACTTCACATGGTGGATGTCACTGTGACTACGAAGGTCATCTAATCAGGACAGCCTTCGTGTCTTTAAAAATACACAGGATATGGGCACATCTTGGAGCCGGACTGATAAAGGAGAGTGAGCTATGTGTATTCAAGATGCATAAAGGTAAAGGCATGGATGGCGTGTCAGTTTCTGATACGGACAGTTAAGCATCCACCTGATGCGACACATGGATTCATGGAGTGTAAGACGGAGGGAATGATCTTGTTCGGGGCTCAATCTTTGCTCAATCTTTGCAGGACACTCGCTAACGTTTTTTGGGCCCACAGCTGTGCCAACTCCTAGCCACTTCTCTGTCCTGTAACGATAAGATAAACACTGTTACTTTTTTACTCCTGTTTTATAGTCCTTTTTTATATGGTTTTACCCAGTTTGAGTTAAGAGTAGTAAATAACTTGCTCCCAGGAAAAGAACCGGTTGGGAAGTTCCGAGGCGCAGCTGCCTTCAAGGGGACATAACTTCCATATTTAACAGCCACATCCGAAACAAGCTAATCAGCTTGAACTACACCTCCAAGAAGCCCAGTCAGCATCCAGATTTCATCTTAAAAGGTTACCAAATCCACAACTCAGACTGCTACCCAGCCAAAGCACAGGCAGTGGTTGGGCTATGTCTGACTTGATACAGATGACCCCGATTCAACCCCCCCTTCATCCCCTTCTCCAACATCGTAGCTAAAGCTTCATCTGACTTTGCATCGTGCTTCTTCTACTTCGTCCCCACCAAAGCTTAATTCCTCACAGACTTTTACTGCATTCCCTGTCTCATCTCCACTGGTCCGGGAGAAGACCGCCCTGTTGAGCCTGGTTCTGCCAGGGCCATCTTCCCAAAGGGGAGTTTTTCCCTCTCAACTGTTCAATCTTCATGCTTGATCACCATGGGCAGGTTGTTGTGTAATGACTTCAGAAACTAGGAACCAATATTCAGACAGACAGACCAGGACAATTTTGAACAGGCTTTATTTTTAAACAAAGGTGAACAGTGACTGGCTGGGCGTCAGAGAGGTTTCTCTGCAGAGATGGAAAAAACAGGTCAGTGACTAGAATGTCAGGCAGGGAGGAACGGGACGTTTCCAAGGTCGTTTCCAGAACCCTGAGTGATGATGAACTGAACGCCAGCTGACGCCGAGGAAGCAACAGTGTCTGTGTGGGGAATCCAAGCAGTGAAACAGTCCAGGATCAGTAACTAGCACAAAAACCAAAACAGACAGAGCAGACAAGGCCAAGGCAAAAACTTGAATATCCAAAACAGAAAACAGGTCAGGATCAGAATAATAGACACATTCACTTGAACACTAGACTTACTCTCACAACACCTTGAATAATATGGCACTGATGGAAAGCAGACAAACAACATAAAGAGCTGAGGAATCAGGTGGAAAACATCAGTGTTAATCAGCTACTGGGCCAATTAGACAGGTGAGCAGGAGCAAATGTAAAAGCCAACATTCATCACCTAGACCATGACATCATGCAACATGTGTTTATCCAAGCTGGACTTCCATCTTCCCGGGTCCCTGAGTGAAGCACTACTATCAGCTCACGCAGTCTACAGGATCTCACCAATACAGCTCAAGCACATTGTCTCACCAACCAGCAATCTATGGACTGAACCTACTTCATCTATTACTACTCCAACATCAGTTTTAGGCCTAGGGGGGAAACATCCCTCTTCGTATACTCCTGCTTATGCATATCAAAGCAAAATTCAGTGCCATCATTTCCTGCCAAGGTCTGAGTGCCAAAGACTAAATTAATTGTATCAATAAAATTCTTCTAATTGTCTTTTTCTTTACTTGTAAGTTTTTCAGATTGAAATATTTTCCTCTATGTTGTATGATTGGCTGTGTGAGGGACTTGGTGGGTAATGAGATATGCCCATACTTTTTCTGTTGTAGACCATTTTCACTACAGGGATAGACAAATTAATAAATCCATTTTTTTATGCTGAACTGTATTTTTTTTTTTTTTATGGCAGATGGTACTGTGTTCCTGTTTCCACAGAATATAAAATGGCAAGCCTTGATGACTGAAACTACTACACTGCAAAAAAATTGAAATCTAAATAAGTCATTTTTTCTTGAAATAGTTCAATTTTCTCTTGAATTGAGGAGGTAAGTGAGACACTTTGCCAATGGAACAAGATAATTCATATTTGTAATAAGAAAAAAAACAATTGCATTGTCGTATTTCAAGTGCATATTATCTAATTATCTTATTTTAAGTGTAAAAATACTAACTTCATTGGCAAATCATTCTATTTATCTACTCAAATTAAGGGTATATACAGTTAATTTAAGGATTTTTTATTTATTTCTATATTGTTTTTTTAGTCAGCATCCAGTGTCATATTTCACTATTAACCAGCAACATTTAGACCAAAACAAAATGAGGAATTATATTTTCATGGTTAATTAAGCCACTTTTTGGTCATTAATATAGCTGTTCTTCAAATGTCTATATTTGTGTTTGAGGAATAACTGTCTTTATAATAGGAAAATCTGATTTAGTTTTTCCTCTCAGTTCTGAAATTTAGCAAACCAATCCTTGGAGATCGGGCTCAGAGAACAGAAGCTGTTTGCTATTCCAGCAGGGGATTAAGGTGAAGGGATACTCATCTTAAAGGATTGAATTAGGTCAGGGTAGTAAGTTCTCCAGAGGAAAACTTACTTTAGAGTTTACCAAGTGTCTGTCCTCTAAAATCCCTAAAAGTTAAAGAAGGAAACGAGCACGGGCCTCTGCTCTGAAACTGTAGTAGTCTTGTAAGATTGCACTCATGATACTAAACACATAGGTGAATGGAGACTTGTAGCTTTTTTATGAATATTTTTCAACTTTCAGCTCAAAATTCCTCATAGATTGTCCTTTCATGTCTGTTTTACTCTGGTTTTGTGCTTTACAAAAAACTGTTTACGCACTTTGAAATGTTGCTTGTACACCTTTTCCCTTCGATGGCATGCAGTGCGTGAAAGCGTGTACCTATTTCCATCAGAACATATTGGCTCTGAAGAGAAACACAGTGATTTAGCTTCAGAGATTTTTTTACCATAATTGGAAGGAAACCGCAGTAACATATGGGTGGTGAGATGGCAACTTGTTTGTACTACAGGTATCTCAAACTTTACCTGAATTCCACCGTTTTAGACTTAAACCACAGAGAAAGCAGCAGCGGAGACACTTCAGGGCCAGTAAATAGTAAAAACTAGAGATGCATTATGCATCAGCTTAAACATCCGTATTAGATGTGTCCAAGTGAAGCAGGGAAGCAAAATCAGCAGTGTGGGGATTTTCAGTGTCATCTGTTTGTCTGTCTGCCTGCCTTTCTGTCTTTTTGTCTGTCTGTGTCCTGATTTATCTATATATCAATGGGAATGGGTGCTACTTTCACAACTCCACCACTGATGAGGCTGTCTAATTACAAATTATGATTTAGTGCCAAATTAATGATTTATTGCTTTTTTGTTTCTTCAACAACAAAACCCATTCACTCTATAGTACAGCTTTTTACTGTGTAGATGTTTACAATGGGGTCACAAAGTATACCATACCATGTCATTACATCCAATCGCTTCAAATTTGATTTCATGAGACTGCAAAACATATTTTAGAAAACATGGTCTTTGTTCCTGACTGTATAATAAAAAGTACTGATCGCTCTAAGTTCAGTTTCTTCAGCGAGCATTGAGCGTGCCCCCACCCCCCTCCAAATCATTGATAGGCAGTCAGTCAGCAGCAAAACTTGGCTGCAGTCAGACAAGAGAAGAACGACTCTCCTCTGTTCCCCTTGACAATGAGTCACACATGTGCAAAGCTTCCACTGATCCACTGAAAAAATGGGATGTAAGAATAATGTGCCATTCTTTTTTCTGTAAAACTGTTGGACTAAAATAGATTCCTCCATGCATTCAATTTATACACAGCCTTATCCACTGTATGTCTATCTGCAAATTTAGTTAAATTTCACAAGATACATTTATATAGTTTTGGATCATCATGTTAAATATTATTGAAAACATTAAAATATTTTATAATTTATTATTAGTTTGAATATTTTTTAAGTGTTTTAATCAATCTTTCTTGTCAATTATAGTTTTCCTCTTTGCCATGGCTGAAACCAAGCATCACTACATATGCAAATTAGGTGATGACATTCTCTATAAACTTTTAGAACAGCCACTAGTGACTTTCCTTGCTGAATATTTTGCAACAGTGTCCAAAGCTAAACAAACAGCTCAAGTCTAGCCTAATTACATAGTAAATTTGAACTAGTGCTATAGTACCTATGCTCTAAGTCCAATAACAGGTCTGCATCAGTTTCTGATCCTTGGTTTTGTTTGTGGTCTTGCCATAGAGCAAATACAATTCTATTTGAACCTAATTTTCTCTTTCTTTTTTCTTCAAAGAAAGGTTTTTTTTCTGTATTTTTTCTCCATTTTTTTCCTGCTTGTTTCCCCATGTGATAGGCCTGTAAAATAAAATATAAAAAAACTAAAATCATCTGTGGGTAGTGCAGCATGAGGCATGTAGCATTTGAAGCCAATTGCTATATATTGGGCTGCTGTAAAGCTGTCCATCTTATAGTAAAAATGAGAGCAGAGATGCATGACTGTGATTGGGATGCTGACACCGAAAATCGCAAATCTAGTTTTCCAAAGATTCCTATAGGGGGAGATGACAGACGTCTTAATCTGCTGCTTTAAACTCTACATTATTACTAGATTATCAGTCTTAAAGTTTTCATTTGTTTAAATATCTTCACTTTTTATTTGCTTTTTAATTCCTCCACATCCTGGTTCTTTCACTGCGCACGCCGGACTAGAATCCCAGTAAGACATGGAAACCTTGAGCGCTACTAACACCAATTTTTTCTCTTGGTTTTATCGAGGTTGAATGTTTCCAGAAACAGCAATCATTACATTAATTAAAACAAAAAATAGAGGGCCAACATAACAGAGATGGATGATGCTCCAGCCAAGATATTTACAGGTAACTTAATTACATTCACAAAATAACACACATCTAGGTCACAAAGAGGGGAATTCTAAATAGGCAATTAAGCCTGTGGTAAGAGCCTTAATAAGGCAAGCAAAGTACATAAAATGAGGGGAAGTAAGTGAGTGTCAGTCCAAACGACTTTGCCTAACATTATTCATCATGTGGTAAGTGGTAAGATGGCTTCTAAATTCTAACAGCATTAATCCCTGATAGCAGGGCTCAAACCAGCCAGTATCAATAATGGCAATAATAACTCATCCATCTGGAAGCCATCCAAACCCTGACTGGTTAATTAGGCCTCCCTCATGAATATGCCTTCCGTATTTTTGCAGGCAGAGAAGAAGAACATGGCAGGAGGACAGAGCGCAGAAACAATGGAGTCTTCTTGCATTTTAAAGCATTTGTCATACGTCCAACTGTGATGTACTGCTGATTGGAGGGACATCAGTTTCAGGGACTGTCCCTCCACTTGTCCCCTGATTGTTTTAACAGTAAATAATTCAACTGCTGCACTTTCTCAGGTAACTATTATCTGTGCAAGGTTAATTCTGTTGAGGCATGTTAGACAAGAGGAGTGTGTCAGGTCCTGGATAGGTCACATAGTCCATCAAAACCACAGCATACACTACAGTTTCTTGTAAAAGTAGTTATAGCTTTTTAAGCTTTTCACAAAATGTGTTGTTAAAACCACAAATTGAAATGTATTTTAGTTTAAAAAAAAAAAAAAAAGAAACAAACATACATAACTAAAGGATAATTTCCAAATTGAATGAAAAGCAATTTTCACAGTTTTTACAATGGAAAATCTGAAGACTTTTTAATATGATACCATGAATAAATATCAAAATAAAAAAATATTTTAGTTGGAATTTAAGGTTAGAATATCATAAAACCTGTTTATAATTTTCATTTACTTAAAAACAAGATAATTCATCCTAAATATAGCATACTGTATAACCCCTGTAATTTCACAAAAAACATATTTTTCCTAAATTTTTTTTTTAACAATTGCAAAGCTGTGTGCAGCATAATCGAATATTTAATTTTAGGTTTGATTTTTGAATTTTATTCAGAGTTGTTCTTTCCTGGTAGAACCTTATCCATATCCTGAATCTTGATGTTGTGATCTTTGACCACTGTCCCTTTTAAAGTTATCTAAACTTCCCGTATTGTTAGGATATTGTTTGTCTTTTGTTGTGCGTATTTAAGTAGCCATAAGGGAAAGTTTTCTGGATGTGGATCTACTGAGACAACTTAGTCCTCCTCTGAGTCTTTTGCCCCCCAATTTTCATGCTTCCCTGTAAACTTCTGTAACTCACCTCTGTTGAAAACCCTTATTACCTTAACTCCAAGTAGGACTGGGCAACAGCTCCTGACCAAATTGTATGAAACAGTCTTCCTGTCTTAAGTTGTTTCCAGCCTGTGTGTCAGAAAATGTGCTTTTATAAAAATCTTCTACAAGGTAAACCTAAGAAATTTCAACTTGACTTCACATATGTTATAAAAACACCAGCTAACCATCTCTTGAGAGGCCGTAATAAACCGAAAAATCTCTCTCTCTCTCTATATATATATATATATATATATGTGTGTGTGTATAGAGCAACAAAAAGGAAAAAACATGTGCAGTCTCCTCCACGGTATCCTGATGTGTGGAGTATCCATTAAGAAATGGGACATCTCCTTACCTCCAACCCCAAAGCACGTGGAGGACACGGTGCATGCCCTCCGGAAACACTTAAACGATATGGAGGAACAAGCTCTTCCCTTATTAATGTGCTGCTTTACAAAGCAACACACCATGCACAGCTCCCCCGGGACAAGGCAGAGCAATGAGTGTGGCAAACAGGTCTGTTCATTTTTTTAAACCTGTCCTTAAAGGTGCCGTAGTAAATCAAGATGCTACTTAGCTGCTCCGGTAGGTTTTACTCACTCTGTGCCTGATGCATGTAATGAATCATGAACCTTTAGTCTCTGACAGAAAATAGGGAAGGAGTTCTTATGGCTGGTTGCAAATACGGGCTCCACCCCCAGTCTCTTCCTTTTTTTAAACTTTGGATAAAATTAGGCCAAATGCAGAAATAATCCAGGTTGCCGGAAGACCTGTGTCATAGCATTGAATCAATTGGCAGTTTCAGCCATGATGTGTTCACAGTCCAAAGGACAGAGCTGAACGCTTGGCTGCCATCGTACCTATTAAAGGTGGCGCTTTAGAATGAGGGGGGAAATGCTTACTTTGATTTCCCCCAGGCTTTTTGCTCTCAGAGCAAAATGAAATGGTTCCTTCTCCAACACTGTAAAAGGTAGGACCCCCAAACGCAAAGGCCCATTCATCCTCCAAGAATTGATGCATATGCACTTACACATACATGCATGCATAGGAGTACTTTTATGAGCTTGCTGTCTGGAATTTTTTTGTAACCATTGAAAGATTTCTTCGTACTTGTATGACCTTATGTGCTTTCTAAAACGTGATGAATGCAGGGATATGTTAGGGCACGACAAGACGATTGATTGTTTATGCTGCAGTCGTACTCATGTTTTATTGTATGGCTGAAAAAGCATGCCTTTTCTGATCCATATTCACAAAGACATATAGCGCCTTCCGAGAGTGCTCGCATCACATGAACTCCATTACCTTTTGTCACATTATAACCGTAAAACTTCAGTGTATTTCATTTGATTTTCATGTGACTTACCAAGACTTCTGAAACGTGGAATAAATGCAGGTTCTGCCCCTAAGTCAGTTTTTTAGTGGAGCACCAAGTGCGGGGTTATGTATCAAATTGCATTGCACATCTGCAAATTAAAAATGTTAAACTCAGGAGGCAGACTTTCTGTGGAAAGCGGGTTTCAAGTCTTGCCTTTAATTTTCAAATGGATTTAGGTTTTAACTTTATGACCAGGTCAGTTTAGGGCCTGAATCCTTTATGTTTTAGACCATGGTGCTCTAAGTTAGTCTTCGAGTGTTTCTTAAATGATTCAGACAAGGGGTTTCCTAAGGGAGACCTTTGGGGCTAGTTCTTTAATCTGTTTGATCTGAAGTGAATTCCCATTGGCGGTTCATTTAATGATTTGGACCATGATGTCCCTAATCAGTTCTTGAGGGACATTGTTTCTTGGAGGTCTTAGACCCATCTGTCCTTGAGAGCTGCTGTGTCTTCAATGGTTTAGACCAGGGGTGTCCTAAGTGAGTCTTTAAGGTCAGATTTTGAACTTTTTAATTTTTAAAGCAGCGTCCTACAGTAGTATCCATTCAAATTTTCCCCATTTTCCTTGATGGGCCCCTGGCTGGTCCTCAGTTGGTCCTTGGTTGGACCTCCACAATTACTTTTCAAACATCAATCTTTGTATCAAAACGTTCTTTCTGTCATGATTTGGGGGCATTAAGATCGAAAGAGAAGCGTCATCTACTGGTCAGACCCTATAATTCAGTGAAAGGGTGGAGTCAGAGTAAATAATATGCACACCCAGGAGAAGGAGGTGGTCACTGCAGTGGCTGGAAGTTGGAGGGAAGTGGGCTCCCATTCTGCTGGCGGTTGACTGGGAAGGGCCATTTTGAATCGCTGCTACTGTATGTAAGTCCTCGAGGACCAATGATTTTTGAATGTTTTAGAGAAATGGTTCCTAGAGACAGTCCTTAATGGCCAGTGATTTGTATTTGAATATAGTTTAGACAAGGGGCATCCTGAGTGTGTCCTGGAGGTTTGGTGTTCTGCATGTTTTAGAACTTTATTTTTTGTGCTTCTTACATCTCCTTTAGATGCTTTTTATTTATCAAAAGTCTGTTAATAAATCCTCAATTGATGTTGGGTGTGCTGAAGCAGTAGGACACTACGACTTTCAGGCCCTGACTGTTGAGGAATGATTTGGTTGCCATTGTCCTAAGTTCTCATCTTAATCTTGAGGTTTTTTTTACAGGTTTTCCCCAGCATAATGCCGCCAAAACAGTGGATATGTTTTGCATTGAGAGAGTTACTTTTTTTTTACCAAACATTGTCATATATGGATTCAAACAGGTTCAGCCCAAGTCTGCTGTGCCATGCAACTCTTTTGTAAATAACACATTTGGGTAATGCAAAGTTAATGCATGTCCATTTCAAGAGAATCTACATTTCCCTATAATGGCAGAAATATCTCACTGAGTCTGAGATATCTTCAACAGAGTTGATCCAATTATTTAAAAAAACTGATGAATTATATACAAATGTTATCATTTATGTAGTTTATCTATAGAAATATGAAACCAATCAATAAAGCATCATTATTTTTGATATGGTAAAAGTGAAAAGGCATTTTTTATAAAGTTTGTAAAATATTTCATTAGTCCAATACAACAAATTTATGATAATAATAATTTTGTCAAACAAAAGAAAATAGTTTAACCATTCAAAATGGAACGGCTGATAATTGTGTCTTAAACTTTACCATAGCTGACCTGTGTGTTACATTCCTCTGTGAACCTCTTAGGACTTTAAAGAAATATTGCATTTCTACTTGTATTAAAACATTGCACTGGAGAGTTTCAAATGCAATGTGACAGGAATCACAAATTTTAACATCTTTAGGTTATTTTTGAAAACCGTGCTGCATCTCTCTTCATCCACAGGGTCATACATTATTTTGGGTTGGCCTTTCAAACAAGTCCCAATAAACAGGATGAGAAGATTTTTGTATTTTTAATATATTTTTTGCATTACTCAAAACTCCTTTTTTAAAATCTGTTCCATTGATCTGAACATCCGTTATTGTGACATGGTGATCCAGGATCTCTGACCTCTCATTGCGCACATACAGAGAGGTGATTCTAAGAGACAGAAAGAGCAGATGTGTCGCATTGGCCAGGAGCAGTTTGCATCACCTGCATGAGGTTGGGTTTCGGTTTGACTTGGCCGCCGGCAGCTTGAACTTAGCTCAAACACTGCAGGTGGTGAAAGCCAGAGGGAGTCCAAAGGTTTTCACGTATGTGTGTGCGTGTCTGAGACAGAGGCAACAGAGAAACCGGTAAAAGGCGTCCCTCTTCGTCTCATCACACATGAAATTACAGCCCATTCGAATAATTTATCAGGTTTTACAGTTTGGTTCACTGCTCACTCCGAGCGCCTGTCAAATCAAGCCGCGGCAGGAGGGGTTCTACATTTGATTAAGTCGCTTTACCCTTCGCATCCCTCTATCAAAAAGGTCACCACACATCATCTTCTCATTTACATTTTGTAAAGCAACCCCAAAGCAGAGCTCATTTACAACCATAATCCATTTTGCTCACGATTTGCCAGAGTCAGGTGGCATTTAGGTTTGGAACTTAAATCCATGAAAATTTCTTTCAGTGGAAAATTTGTGCTAAAAAATAGCACCATGGTTGGTCTAATCCTGCTACAGTACTCTGCTGTTAGTCATTTTATGTCCTTTTTCAAATCTATGCCACAGAGGTTCACATGTATTTTCCAGACTCAAATGTCTTTTTTTTTTTTGTTTTTTTTTTTGTTATTTTTGTATCCAATTGTCAATGTTTAGGTATGATCTTGTAAAATTTTCATAACAACAATAAAAGTGATATTAAATCCTACATTCAATAAAAGTCAACACTATACATTTTAATTTTATCTAAATGTTAAGTCAGATTCAGGAAGAATTACATGCAGTGGAGGGAAATAGTGGAAATTATGTTTTGTCACAACTAAGGTCCCATCACCACTTGGAAAGACCAAAGATACAGATTAGGCAATAATTTGTTTTCTCTAATAAATGTTTATTGCAGTATTTATCAAAGTAGTATTATGTTTGGAAAGCTATATTATATAAAGACTAAAACAACTTATGCATTACATGTTTTGTGATTGGCAAAAATATACATTAAATCGCCAGCCAGTTTGTTGGGTACGTGCTGGGAAAACCAATTTACAAATGAGGTAAACACATAGCATTAAATTACTGCATCTTGGTGTTTAGACAGGGTCAAGATGACATGCTGAAATCTACATTAAGCTTAAAGTACAGGAACAAAGTATACAGGGAGTTTGAATGTAGCATAGCTGTTATTTCATGAAATGACCGTCTATTGGTACTTTTACTCATTAAACTGTCTTGGGCTTAAATAGAATGATCTGGATTTGAGTAAATATCTAGTGTGTGGCAGTTTTTTGGATGGAAACGGTTTGCAGATTGTTTTCAGATAATAGAAAGGCAACAATATCTTCAATAACCCTGCGTTACAGCCAAGTTATATAGAAAAAAAATCAATTAAAGAAATGGTGACAAGTAGATTGGCTACAGCAGCAGACAGAGGACCCCACCATGGCATCTCCCATCTTCTAGGAACAGGCTCTGGTCACATCTTCATAGCCCCTGAGAGATACAAGATTTGGAAACCATTTCCTGATCTGGTAAACCTAAATTTCAGCCATAATTTTCTAACAGTTGAGTCTGAATTTAGGGTAAATACAAAGGAATCATGGCTTACTCCAACCATAAAGTAGTAGTTGATGTAGGTTGTGTTGTTCTGCTGTTGGACTGTGGGAGGAGGCAGGAATTCATTGAGAGAATACCACTCATGAGACAGAAAAACATGCAAATTCCATGCATAAAGACTCCAGGTCACTGGTTTAAAACTGGATTTTTTTGCCCCTGACTCAGCCAGCTACTGATGGAACATGTCCTTCATAAATAACACACTGCTTTTATCATGCTGAGTGTAATTACCATGCCTATAAAAAATCTTTACACTCCTTGGACATAGACCCAACTGAAAATGTACCCCCTTCAATTAAATAAATGAGATGCATGGATGGAAAGCTGAAGCACCTGTGTTTTAGAAGTGACTGGGAACACTATACAGCAACACATTTAAAAAAGGACAAGGCCTTTGTATTCCCTCTGAAGTGGGATCAGAGAAACTACTACATAAATTAATGAATAAACACCACATACAGAGAGATGTAGAGCAACCACTTCATCATACTGATGCAACGGCAAGGCAACCCCCATACTTGAATAGCTTTTAGTTGTTGTGACGGCTGAGAAATTTATTGAGCTAATTCAGGTGTAAAGAGGTGACAGCAGGGACAAGTTGATCCCTGACTTCCCCTCCCACATTGGGTGATGATTGACTATTTTTTTGTGGGGGCGAGGACTTTTGGGTCAACCCCGAGTCTGACAAGTAGGACTTGAGGTGTTTATTTATGCAGAGCAAGTTTATGATGACATAGATTTCTAATTAAGGGCAATAATAACAAAGAAATGTAAGAAAAGTGGGAAGTTGCTGAGATTATTTTGACAGTTCATGTGACAATGACAGCAAGAATAAACTGTAAAGCGACATAAAGACCATTTCTAATTTCAAGTCACTTAAAAATTGTTTTTCAAATTGGCCAATTTTTATTGACACAATGTAGTTTCCAATTTGTATGTTTTTTTAAACAAATAAATATCTGAACAATGTGGGATGCTTAGTGTTTTGCTCCCAACTTGATTTCAGGATTCTATATACATAGTTCCACTGGTCTCAAACAGGGGCCTATTTCCCTAACCCATCATACGGTGGTCATGATTTCCTGTACATCCTTACCTAATTAAGCCTAACAGTGGTTTTATGAAAGCAGTAAAACACAGGTTACCATGGTGAATTATCCTGTGCAGCTAGCATGCTCCTGAGGATACCGTAAATGCTCAGTCATCAGTGACAGCGATAAAAATTTTTGTAAAATTTTGTTAATGCTGCAGTTACCTCATCTGCATTTTTTTTCAACAACACTATAAACCACTTTTTAAAAAAATGTTTTTTAAGGAAATACTAAAACACGATAATGCTTACCAGTTGACAAAAGTAAAACAAGGTAAATTTAATAAATTATTATTTAGATAAAGTTTACTTTTTTATCTATTTTTCACGAGGTTTTATCTTGTCAAGATTATTTATGCCTAAAATACAGACAAGCAAATCAGAAAATTTAGAAGCTTTAGAAGGTTCTTGAACTTGTACAAAATACACATTAAAATGCTGTCGGTTTATTGGCCAACTTAATCTAATATGTACATACCGACATACCAACAATAAAATTGGTCTGACTAGCATTTCGAATGGGAAAGGACAGAAATACAAACAACCAAACATCTCAATTCAGTTTCAATTCAGTTTATTTATATAGCGCCAAATTCACAACACCTGTCATCTCAAGGCACTTTACAGTTCAACCAGATCATACAGTCAAATTGATACAAAGTTTTCTATCTAAGGAAAACCAGACCTTGACTCATTGACTCAAATACAATCCCTCACACTAAGCATGCTTGCAGCGACAGTGGAGAGGAAAAACTCCCTTTTAACAGGAAGAAACCTCCAGCAGAACCAGGCTCAGTGTGAGCGGCCATCTGCCGAGGCCGACTGGGGTTCAAGGAGACAGAAGCAGAGATACAAAAAGCAGCTGTAAAAGGCGGCCCCGTCCAGGAAACACACAGCCAGGCAGACGAGCTCCAAGGCAGCTCCCATGCCAGAGGATGAAGAGAGCACATCCACCCAGCCACGGCCAGAGAAACAGGACCACACTGGAAAACAGGCCAATCTCCAACATCTACAAACAAGGGTGTTGATGGAAGCAGCACAGCTGATGTTTCTTTCCAGGATGACGTCACAGCCAAACAGGAACAGACGAGGCAAAGCTACTCTGAGGAAAAGCAGAGAGAGCAGAACGTTAGAGACTGAACTAACAGATTCTGCAGAATAGGAGAACAGAGAGAGAATGAAGCAGAAAGATGAAATGGGGGTCCCTATGTCCTCCAAAATTCTAAGCCTATAGCAGCATAACTTTAAAGACAGCTCAGGATAACCTGAGCCACCCTAACTATAAGCTTTATCAAAAAGGAAAGTTTTAAGCCTAGTCCTAAAAGTAGACAGAGTGTCTGCCTCACGGACTAAAACTGGTAGTTGGTTCCACAGGAGAGGAGCCTGATAACATCTCAGTGATGTTCTCATATACGTCGTTAACACCCAGCTGATAATCTAATTATCTGTACAACTATTTTTTTTGTCACTGTTAGTATCCAGGTTCAACTCTTTGTTTTTTTTGTTTAGATTATAACTTTACATTTTAACTTTAAACATTTTTTTTCAAGAAAATTCTAATATTTTGAATAAACAATGTTTAGATAATCAAACATAACAATCATCACAACGATAATTTAATTAACAGAATCTAAACTACATTTCACTGTTATGTCAA
Source organism: Cyprinodon diabolis (assembly GCA_030533445.1). Classification (NCBI taxonomy): domain Eukaryota; kingdom Metazoa; phylum Chordata; class Actinopteri; order Cyprinodontiformes; family Cyprinodontidae; genus Cyprinodon; species Cyprinodon diabolis. The sequence goes on from CM060082.1 coordinate 10,826,590, forward strand.
GGTCAGGTAAGAGTTGAAAAACCATTTCAAAGAGAAAAGACTGAGGGCTTTGAGTCCTCAAAAGAAGGGGAGGCGAAGACTTTCACTACTGCTTCCTCTGCTTCCTCCTCCACTGCAGCAACTGGGATTCCTAGAAGGTCTGATCTATCTTTCTCAAAGCCATACATGCTGCAATACCCAACAGTGCATCTCTTTTGTTGTAACACCAGCCAGTTGCAAACCTTACCATCCCTTCCCACTTTGTATTAAACAGTGTTTTTCTAATTTTTTTTTTAAATTGTGCTTATCTTTCTCTTGGTCAGTTACAAGCTGAGACATCTTCACAGCAGCTATATGGTGCCAGATTTTGTTTTGTTTTTTAAATCCAAGAAAATCAGCGACAAGAAAACACACTTAGTTTGGTGTGTTGCCTTATTGACTACCTGCCTACATCACAGGTAGATTGACAGTTTCATCCATGAATCAAAAATTTTACCCCCTTTGGGCAGGTCGCCGGGTGCCAATTAAAAAAACCTGAATGAAGGTGTTTTTTTTTTCCTTCATTATTAACTGAACAAAGAAATCAAGCAAGATGTGCTTTCTTTGTTCTTTGTTGTGATGATTTGGTCTGTCGCTAAATGATTTTCACAGTGATCATCCCTGAGGTATATGAAGGGCCTATATGTGTCATTAAATACTTACATGTGAATGTCCCATGATATTAATTATAAAATGTTTCGATATATTAGAGCTAAATATATTTATACAATTAGAAGTTAGTTTTAAAAAAATGTATTAAAAAATAAATATAATTATTCCCCTTTATAGTTTTATATATGTGTATATATATATATATATATATATATATATATATATATATATATATATATATATATATATATATATATATATATATATATATATATAGAGAGAGAGAGAGAGAGAGAACATAAAATTATGTTATTATATTACTATCTTTTAATGTATTTATTACTGTTTTCAAGGCTGCACTTTAAAATATGAAATTGTCTAGATTTGTTTTAAATTTCTTTTTGTTTACACAAAATGTGTATACAAAATGACAAAATAAAGCTATCTACGTCTCAGTCTAATATATATATATATATATATATATATATATATATATATATATATATATATATATATATATATATACTGATATATATATATACTGTATATATATATATATATATATATATATATATATATATATATATAGTGACATTTATTTGTATGGTGTGTACAGTCTGGTACTGTTAAAAAATTTTGTAAGCCCTTTTATAAAGCATCACAAATTACTGCTATAATGCTCCACATATTAAGCTATAAAATGCATTTTGCCAACCAAAATCCTTTAATAAATGATAAACAGTATTCACATAAAGATATAATTGTTATCCTCTACATCTGATATGGCTATTTTAGTAAATTTAAACCTACAAATGCAACAAAATACCTACTATGTTGTTCTATTTTTAAATATTATCAAGTTAAAGTATTCATAAAGAAGCCACATTTTCATTTTGTTCCCAAATGAAATGTCCAGCTTAGAACTTAAAATGCTTCCTAAATCAGAAAACAGAATTTGACAAAAGAAAAAGCCCCCACAGCATGTTGAACATGTAAAAACCAAGACACCTTTGACACAGGTTTGAAGATTTCAGCATGGGAATAAATCAGATGTGGAAATATATGGGAGAGTTATGAATATTTCATTGTCAGACGTGGGTCTAGACAGACGAGCCCCAAACAAACAATGCAAGTGTGAGAGCGCTTTTATAAAAAAAGAAGCTAATGTTCTGGTTTTTATTTATTTAATTAGGGCTGCACACAGTGGGAATCATGCCTTATCTACCTTGAGGGAATTCCGGATTCTTGCACGAATGTTATCGGTTAGCTGTCAATACGAAACCTTTCTATTATACAGCAGTTTACCTCCAGTGATCTCTGAAGAATTCATCAGCAGTCAATCAAAGGGAGTTTATGCACAGCCCTGATTTTGTTTCCTCTTCCCAGCAAACACAATTTGAATACCTGAGGCATCAACACAGCAAAACGCCATTATGCATTCATGTTGCCCTTTCTTTCACTAACATGAAGGAGTTGTGCTTCCTCTGTCAGTCAGTCAGGGACGTTTGCAGATGCTTGTATGTATCCAGGATCATGTTTGAAGAAAATGAGAGAAGGCCCGTCGCATTGAACATGTTTGAAAAGTTAAATGTGCATTGAAAGCATTTATGCTTTACAAAATGATCTGATCACACAATCTACATGTAATGTTTTTTGTTTTTTTTCAAAAAGGAGAATCCTTAAGTTGGGAGACATGCTAAAAAACTAATGACTAGAGGTCATCCTATTCCAAATTGAACTGAATTTACTGAGTAACATTTGATTACAGATCTATGTGTTAAAATGAATAAAATCATCATAAATTTTAGTTTTATTATCTGCCAAACCACAAAACAGGCTTAAATTGGAAGGCAAGAGGTTTTAACACCTATCCAGGAATCTTTGTCAATTTGTTTGGCTCTACCAGAGCAATCTGTAGCTGGAGCGCTGATGTATTTAAGTAGCACACTCAGAGTCAGATGCAAATTAAATAGCCATCCATTGTTCTCCAGGGTTTTTGGAGTCTGCATTTTTTTTTTTTTTTTTTTTTTAATATCCTGTGGGTTTTGGTTACAACTAAAGAGGAAGCTGTGTCTTATTCCGTGTTAAGGCTGTAATTGGGCTGATCAAAGTTTTGTGCATCTGTCATTGAAGTTGACAGAATTTTGTTTTTCAGCATCATTCTATCATTTAGCCATTTTTCCTCATTTTGATGGTGATCAAAATGAGCAAAAACCACCAGGCCCTCTGAACACCATTAGTGGTCAGGTCACGGTGGTACCTGTGTGAGCCCGAAGGCAGCTGTTGCTACAATGTAGCTTACCATCATCAGTGTGTAACTGTGTGCCTGAATGGGTGAATGACTGACTTTGACTTTGGTCAAGTCTCCTGACTTACAAAAATGGATATATAAGTACACGCCCTTAACCATTTTTCAACCAGTTGAGCTTCAAAATCACCAACAGGATGGTTAAAAATATGTGTTCTTTTTCTCAAGCATTGCTTCAACATTGGCATGTGGTCAGACCTTGTAGACTTTGTAGAGCAGTTGGCTTTGTGCTCTCACCCAACAGTCCATTCATATCAATTTGCAGTCGCACGAAAGTCGAGCAAGTACACAACGACAATGTTCTTCATTCCCTGGTGGATGTTCACTGCAAATGGCAGGGGCCTCATTACATCCAAAGTTCATGTCTGGATTTGGATCTTTATCAGCAGTGGCAAAAAACTTCTGCAAAACAGCTAAACACTCTTTCTAATGTAGAAGCCCAGAGAATCTTGTTTTTGATTCAGTACTCTTTATGGACCTGCACAATGCTTTAGTGAGGACATCTGTGTATCTTCTCCTCTTGCATTCAAATACTGCAGAGCTTTTCTGTGAGATACTGTTTTTGTCAAGCCAAAGAATAGTAATGCCAAGAATAACACTTGTCCAGATTAGATAAGCAATCTGATGTTGTGCATGTAGCATTGACTTCAGAGAGTTTTGGATTCAACTAAAGAATTCTCGTGTAATGCATTGTTGAACAACTTCTGTTGCTGCTTTTTGCAGAGACATGTCTGAATCACTGCAAACCACCTTTAATTTAATCAATGATGGTTTTTCAACTTTGTATAAAGGCTGTAGATGTCCTACTATGTAATCCAGTACAAGCTTGTCCACTTGTTGTTGGGAGACAAAGGAAGCAGTTCCTTTACAAAATACACTCTACAGTGGTTCGCTTTTTTATTTATGATTTCAAACATGTTCAACATTCAGTTGCATACATTTCCCAAGACAGCTTGGATGCTTTAACACTGGGTTACTTCAAATTTGAAGTGGATGTGGCATACATACATACTTGTTTAATAAGTCTCAATGGGCACGATTTGTACAAAAAACATGTTTTTTTTTTCTTTTTTTTCTTCTTCTTCCTTTGCACCCAAGACCCTGCAAATTGTAATACTGGTTTCATCAGTGCCAGTGCTAAGTCTAAATGGGCTAGTACTAGATACACTGCAATGTCACGCTACTTGCCATAAACATTATCATCATTAAATGTTTTCCAATGACAAGTGTTATCAAATGAATGCGAATATGAACCATTGCTCATTCTTGACGATGAGTTGCTCTCTAATATCTTTTGGGGTACTCTGTGTTGTCTTCAAGGTAAATCCAGATCTTTGTTGATCCAACAGCTGGCCAATAGTGGGCACTAGGGTGCTGCCACACTGTAATGACCTTAATTAAGAGATAAAAGTAAAAAAATAAAATAAAATAAAAATGTTTCAAAATACTATAAATTACTATATTTTTTAGATGTGCAAGATAAACATTTAATCTTTAATGATGAGTAAAGCTGTTTCTTTACTCATCAAAATCTTAGCCCACAGACTCTCGTTAAAAGTTGTACATGCACAGTAGCTCTTCTTCAATGCAAAAGATAGAACCATCCTGGGGCACAGCTGCGCCCAGAGCTGAATGCAACTTTATTTGTGCACCACCTCCCGCTACAGCATTGACGTCACAGGCATATGTTATAAAGTGCGTCTGATTGACAAGTTGAAGAATTATCAACATTATTAGCAACAAAACTTGGCTAACTGCATGCAGTGAGGCTAACATTTTAATCAGCTTTCCCCATCCTCGTTTCTCAAATATCAGGATTTGACTCAGCATGAATAGACAGATATGACTGGTTTAAAGCACTTTTCAGAAAACTTTGTTCTTTGTTTTGTTCGTGTAAATACACTGGTGTTATACCTTCGCATCTGTTTGATTGGTTTTAGGTAAAAGTCTATTTTGAAGTTATAGCCCCCCTCTGGAGAAAAGTCCACTAGTTGCCACTGTCCAAAAGATCAAGCTATAATCAGGCATGGTGGTGGTGAGATAAATTCGAACTCAAGGTTTAACAAGGGGGTGTCAGTGTTTCGTTGAAGTTAGAGGACCCAAATGCAGAGTCCAGGAGGCAGAGGTGAGTTCTTGTAGTTTTAATTGAGTGTTCACAGGTAACAGAGGCAAGGATCTAAAAATCCGTGGAGACATCAGGGAAAACAAGCATGAGAGGGAAAGATGAGGAAAGAAGAGGAACCAGCACTGAGGAACTACACAAAGAGACTATTTATGGCTGTCAGAACAAAGGCAGGACTAATGAGCTGATTGGGAGCAGATGTGAACAGAGGCTTCTGGAAAGGAGCTAGAGAAAGGAGACAAACACAAGAGGGCAAGAAAGAAAAATCAAAGAAATATAAACAAATATATCCAGAAAATAAAACAAAATAGGAATTAAACTAATAAAACTAGAAAACATGGAGCAAAGTAAAACTGAATACTCAAAAGAAAATTTAACAGAACCAAGACCATGAGAGGGGGTAATTATATCTCCCCTTATATTCAGATTTAATTGGAAATTTTTGCTAGCTCTTTTCCTTCAAACAAATAATTTAAAAACTGAATTTTCCATTTCTATCTCTAGTATTTAAATAGGTTTCATATAAGTTTGACAAAAAAGCAAAAGAGATAAAATATTTAAGGCTCAAAACCCTTTTTACACTACGGTGGCTCATTTATGATATGGAAGATTTCCTGCCTTAGAATTAGAACTAATATTTCACTGATTTGTCCACTTTGCTAAATTGAGTGTCTATTTTTTGCATTTTTTTTTTTACTTTATCCAACTTAAAAACAAGGCTTTAGATCTATTGCCTTTCCCCATTTCAGATGTTTTACTTTAGGTAGGCTCTTTTTTATGACCTTACAAGGCTTTTCCAGATGATAGATTTTGGCGGTAATAGCCATTTCACTACTACTGTTTGTTACTAAGAGCATCTGAGTCAGCAGGGCATAGCTTCAAAGGCTTAATGGGGCAAAATAAATTGCCACACCAAGGGATACATACAGCACTAATCACGCCATTAACATTGAGCGTCGGCCCAAAGTGGCCGTGTTTGTTTGAAGTATCCAGAAATGAACTTGGGTCAAATCAAATTAGGGGCACTGGGACCACATGAAAAGAGATAAATAGGCGTTCCTTTTTTTAATACCTTTGTATCCCCAACCTTTAGTTTTGTATTAACAAGTGGATTTTGTGTCCTTCAGCAAATATTACTGTATTCAGCTGTTACTGCATGTATTTAGTACTAAATGGACTAAGATAAAAAAGGTAAGGTACTTGTTTTTTTTTTTTTTTTTGCACTTTGGGTGAATAGACATCATTCTAACAGAAAAAACAGTTTGCAGTTTTGTAGAAACATTAGAATAACTGCAAGAATTCTAATGTCCCCATTTAGAACATTCGTGAATCCCAATTATTATAAAATGGACAAATAACAAATGTACTTTAGTACATTCAGCCTTCTGTGTCCTCTACTCTGGGATGCAGCTTCTTTTAAATCTAAATATTTACTGGAATCAAATCTAAAAACATTGAACAAAATTTATTATAAATAGCGTGACCAGAGGTGGGTAATAAATCATTCTATTTACCTGGTTAGTTATTTGAGTAACCTTTTGACAAAAAAACTATAGCCTATATTATTATTATTTTTTTTTTTTTAGTATAGTGTTGATAAAATGTCTGGCTTGTCAATCCATCCTGAGTAACTTCAGTGAATAGTGAACTAAATAACAAAAAATTATTATGAATTAATCAGCACTTGAGTAGCCTTTTTAAATTCTTATGTCTTATGTCTGCCTTTTACTTGAGTAAAAATAAAGCAGTATAAAGCAGTGTTACTCTTACTTGAGTACATTTTTTGAGTACTCTACGCACCTCTATCTTGCTTAAGCCCCTGTCACACCTTGATGATTTAGCCAGTGTATGCCTGATATCCTAGAGTCTTTTAAAACACTGGCATATGCTGAACTATGTGTTTTTATTTTTATTTTGTGTGTATATACAGCATATTCATAACGAGTTTAGAACTTATGTGCAAGGACAGCCTAACTTATGCATAATGCACAGCAGCGTAATACCCATGAAATGTCACAAGCCAGTGTCTTGACGGTAGCAGAAATGTTTCCCCGGATGCGCCCGGCCTGCATAAAAAAGATTTCTTTGATTGCAGTATTAAGCTAGCTGCCGCTTACCGCCCGCCCAAAAAAATTATGAATTAATAAATAGATAAAAAGCAAAGCAGGAAAGAGGGTCAGATTCAGCGTGATGTCTGCTAGGAAGTTTGTTGGTCATGGCTATAGGCGTAGAGGGCCGGTTATAATCCAGCAGCAGTGTGTCACAGTGAGCTTGTCGCTGATATTTGTGATTTATACCCAATATTGAAGCGTGGTCTACGCTATATTATTCCACGCCACAACGCAAGAGGGACAATCATCAACAAGCTGTTGGTCTAGATAGGGCTGAGGCTGTGAGGACGTGGCAACAAGTGACAATGGAGGGATATGAGGGCCAAAAACAGCAGGGATCCAGGTGGAAAAATTTTCCCAGCGCTATCTCGCACCTCGCTCTTCTAGCTGGCCCATCTTCACAAGTCGTTTTCCCCAATGGCACTCATACAAACAAAACAAGCTGGTAAGGTAACAAACAGGGAATATGGATAGTGTAGAGCAGATGTAAATTTGACCAATCAGTGGCTTCCTGTCTGCTGCACATTCTACGGTCACCTACAATTTTGGAGAGGTGCACCAGAGTGTCTGTGGCAGGGGCGGGGGCACATTTGCGTTCATTGAGGTACACACACAGACCACCTGGTTTCTGAGTATAAATCAGCCTTAAACACATAGGGAGGATCGATCTAGGTCACTTTCTTGCTCACCCTATGATGGGGATGAAGTCTGGTGGAGAAATGATAGTTTCCACCTGTGAACCCTGTTTTATAACAAAACGCTGCCAATACGCCGTTATAGAGTAACTGTAAGTTAGAAACACGTTTGGTGGTCGTCTGGAACACGTCAAATACGTTGACATAAGTTATTCACAAGTGACTCATTTAATTCCATGGCTTATGAGTGACTAACACTTACCACATGTCAACAATCAGATAACTTAACTTTAACTTATAGCCCACGTATGGCATACACTGGCATACGTCAAGAAATTTTTACGTACTATTTGCTGTATGTCGACTTGTGCCACCGTGCTTCAGCATGCTCATAACCTATAAATAACTGACCCATAACTTATCCAATGTATGCCAGATTTTTTGTATGTCAGGCATACGCTGGTCTAAATCGTCAAGATGTGACCGGGGCTTTACCTGCTTATCAAGAGCAATGCTACACTGACACCCCATCTTGATCACACAAATATAACTGCTGCATTTTGTGATAACAAAATTACTAAAGGTTTTTTCCATTGTAACCCAAGACAATGGCTAAAATAGGTATTTGATATTATTATTGATATAGACTTGTCAGTGAGTATAAGAGAAAGGATTAATCTGCAATAGCTCCATATGCTGGAGGCCCAACTTCGTACCATTCTTGAATGAAGCTAAATCAAAATTAAATTAAAGATTAAGGTTGTGTGATTTCCCCTGTTCTATAGTATGTCTTTATTAGTGTCTTGCCAAAATAAAGCAATCCTTGCATTAAAGGGAATATCAGCTACAAAGGAAGTCTGTTTTATAACATATCACAAAAGAGGTCAGATCACCTGCCTTCTCCAGAGATGAACAGGATACACCCTATGTACCACTTTGGGTGTAATTAAGTCTTGTTTGTAGCTGCAGGGATTTTTGAAGTAATCAGGTTTGTTTCTTAGTACAGAGATATGATAGTGATCAACCACTGCTCCCATTTCCAGTGTTTGTTTGAAATGTGTGGAAAATAAACTGTAGGGATGGGCAGTCGGTAATGATAATAAAAAAGAAGCTCCTCCTTGTGTGTGAAGTTTATAAACTTCTGTTGGGGAAACACAATCTTTCCAGTAGCTAAATGCACCCCCATGCCTTTGGACAATCATCAACATTTATTTGTATGGTGTGACTGTACTAAAATCTTGCACCAACATGCCTTTACCAGCAGGTGATGGCCGAAGAGATCACAATTTCCACAACAGACCTATAGAACTTGCTAAATCAAGAAAGTGGGCATCCTCCTCGGGTAGACACGCATCACCGCTAAATAACCACGTCTCACAAGAGGTCCATCAGAAGGTCACAGAAATGTACCTTTGATCAACAGTAAAGCAGTTATGTAAATTCCATATGAACTGATGTATTATTAGTATTAAATGTCCTGTGGAAAGAATCAATCCTGAGAGTTTATTTCTTCGGCAACAATATATCACTAGACAATACACCTTTTCTATAAGCTGGAACTGTATTCGAACTTTGCATTTAAAATGTTTTAATTTTATTTCTGGATTTTATGCCCTTAATTGTTCAGTGATCTTTCCAATCAGATTGTAATTTTAGTGGCTAGAGTCAGATTTATTCTGACATGTACTAAAATCCCTGGCATTTGATTTCTATTCTGCCTCAACAGATGAGGAGCGCCGTAAACAGAGATGTGCAGCTGAAACATAAACTGACTCCATAACTCTGTCTTTTTACAGTTACACTCTCAATACCGATAAAAGTTTATTCTTGTTTGTAACTTGATTGCTGTGTTTATAAAGCACTAAAGCCTGCAGGCAGGCTGGGGATGTGTTGTCTGTGACGAAGATGAATTGCCTGCAGCTTATCAACATGAGCTGGCATATGGTGAGAGGACAGGGCTTGATGGGGTGTCGATCAATCTGTCTGTGATTTGAATGTTCTAATATGATTTTTCTTTCACCCTGTTGTGAAGAGTATTCCCATGATACCTCTTAAGTAAGCATCATTTCAGTGGCAGATTATTTTGAAGGTAGATCCAGTGGCTCTGACATTGTAAGCTATACCTATCCACTGAGTTTTACTCTCCTCCACTGGAATAGGCATATTCATTGTGATGTTATTAGGACCTTTAAGGCTCTCTTGTTCTCTGCTCATTAAATCTATGACCTTTTCCTTGTTCCAGAAATAGGTTTTGCATATGGATAAAGGGGTAATATAATCACTTTGAATATAAGGACTGGGTGCAAAAAGGGAAAAAAAAAAACATGATTTATTGGCTAAATTCTTTTTTTTTCGCTCAGAGATATAATGCCAAGAATTTCCTGGAGACATGTTCTCAGTGGTCCAATTTACAACCCTACCTATGAAGCATTTTAACAGATGCTGTGGTGGTTAGAGAGAATGATATCAGCTGTTTTTTTTTGTTTTTTTTAAACATATTAAAATATCCTGCTAACGTATTTAAAAATGTCTAAACAAATAATTGGTATTTAAAAGTCCAACAGATACAGTAAGAAACCCAGAAAAAGACGACAGAGCCAACAGTATGATATTATGTATCAACTACACTGATCATAAATATAAACGCAACACTTTTGGTTTTGCTCCCATTTTATTATGAGATAAACTCAAAGATCTTAAACTTTTTTCACATACACAATATAACCATTTTGTTGGGATCCTGAGGCTTGCCCACCAGAGGGCGCCGAGGATCCTCTTCTGTTTTTTATTTTCTTTTAGGGACTGGGTTACTGTTGGGATCTGGGGATGTACCACCTTTCTCCAGCAGAGTGCGCCGGGGTCTCCTGGGCTGGAGCCCTCCTGCACACCTGGAGCTCGTCTGCTCATCAGGAACCTTCCCTACATAAGCAGCTGCCGGACCTTCCTTCAACGCTTGACCTTAGTTTGGTTAGCAAACCTGAGCCTCTGTTACCAGAAAGAATCTAAGTCATCTCAAGTGAGAAACCTGATTCTAATCTGCCTCTGTCTTTGCTCACAGGAAACCTGTCTCAAGTCTGAAGCTCTGGGTGAGCTTAACCTGCCTGCCAGCCCTGGTGAGCCAAACCTGAAGATTCCAGTCTGGATTTCTCCTGCTGCTCTCAGAGAAGAGCTGGAAACTCTGATCAAGGTCTGCCATTCAAAGTCAGAAGCTAGACGCTGCTGCTGCTTGTGCACTCTGCTGAACCAACAGTCTCTGGACCCAACGGTTACCTCCCTCACAAGTTAAGCCTGGACTCCTTCAAGGTAGACTCAGAACAATCTTAAAACTCAATTAATCTTCTGACTGCCTGGCTAATCAAACTGTCCATCTCTGCAGACATCAGTGAACCCAACCCGGACCAGTACCTGATCCAGTTCATGTTCTTGTATCAATCTGACTTCAATAAACTCTGTTAAAATTTACTCAGCCTCTGTTTGTGTTCTGCATGTGGGTTTAACCTAAAAAACCAATCATGACATATTTTCTTCAAATGCTATTAACAAACCAGTCTAAATCTGTGATAGTAAGTACTTCTCCTTTGCTGAGATAATCCATCCCACCTCACAGGTGTGCCATATCAAGATGATGATTAGACACCATGATTAGTGCACATGTGTCTTAGACTGCTCACAATAAAAAAAACACTCTGAAAGGTACAATTTTGTTTTTTGTTTTGGGGGTTATGGGTATTCAGAAAACCAGTCAGTATCTGGTGTGACCACCACAGCCTCACGCAGTGCAATGCATCTCCTTCACATAGAGTTGATAAGGTTGTCAATTGTGGCCTGTGGAATGTTGATCCATTCCAATTCAATGGCTGTGTGAAGTTGCTGGATATTGGCAGGAATTGGTACAAGCTGTTGTACACACCTATTCCAAACATGCTTAATGAGTGAAATATCCAGTGAGTATGCCAAGTCATGTAAAAACTGGGATATTTTCAGTTTCCAAGAATTGTGTACAGATCCTTAAAACATGGGGTCTTGCATTATCCTGCTGTAACATGAAGTGATGTTCTTAGACACCTGCCCATACTACAACCCAGAGATGGGAAATGTGGAGTCAACAAGTCATCTCCATGTCATGTATTTAATCTACCCACACAATTAACCAGGTGAGTCCAATCTGCACAGGTTGATTCACGGTGAAGATTGGACTCATCTGCTTCAGGGGTTGGGTAGATCAAATACATGACATGGAGATGACTTGTTGACTTCACATTTCTCATCTCTGCTAAAACCCCACCCCAACTATAGGACACTTGATGCAGAACATTGACATCAGAAACCATTCACCCACACAACACCGCACACAGTCTGCCATCTGCACTGAACAGTGTAAACCAGGATTCCTCCAGGAAGAGAACACCTCTCCAAAGTGCCAGACGCCAGCGAATGTAAGCATTTGCCCACTCAAGTTGGTTACGACAGCGAACTTGAGTCAGGTAGAGACCCAGACGAGGGCGACAAGCATGCAGATGAGTTTCCCAGAGATGGTTTCTGACGATTTGTGCAGAAATTCTTTTGTAATGTAAACTGATTGTTTCTCAGACAATCTTGGAGGTGGACATGGTGGATGTGGAGGTCCTGGGCTGCTGTGGTTACACATGTTCTGCATTTCTGAAACTGGCCTGGTGTATTGTCAAATTCTCTGAAACACCTTTGGATATAGCTTATGGTATAAGAATGGACTTTCAATACACAAGCAACAGCTCTGGTTGACATTCCTGCTGTCAGCATGCCAATTGCATGATCCCTCAAATCTTACGACATCTGTGGCATTATGCTGTATGATAAAACTGCACCTTTCAGAGTGGCCTTTTATTATGGGCAGTCTAAGGCACACATATGCACTAATCATGGTGTCTGATCAGCATCTTGATATGGCACACCTGTGAGGTGGGATGGATTATCTCAGCAAAGGAGAAGCGCTCAGTATTACAATTTTAGATTGGTTTGTGAACAACCTTTGAGGGAAACGGTTATATTGTGTATACAAAAAGTAGCATGGCTTGGAAATCCCTTAAAAATTCCAATATTTTCTGCCTGATAATCAATATTATATTTGGTGATTTTTGTAGATTTCAGCCTCTCACACTAGTGTTGGCTGAGTAGCAGTTAGTTGTTGCAGCTTTTAGCTTGAATATCTCTGAAGTTGAGTATCTAACATAACTTCAGAAGCTGCAATAGTGGGCAGTGAGAAGACTCCCAAACTGTGGGGAATCTGGTAAACTGTTATTGAATTGTGAGCAGTGCAGAGCCTGTGGGCACTGTTTGTGGCGATTTAAGATTATGAAGAGCCCAATTGTTTGCATTGTTAGCATGTCTAATGTAGCATCTGCTTAATATGTTATTGACATAAATAGTCATTTTATAACACATAGCCTATACTAATCCATAAACGGATGAAGTTTATTTTAACTTCTTTTATGTAGGGTAGTAACACTGTAGTTTACTGTTAAGGGAATAAAAGATTGGTTTAAAGAAAACGAAGAAACAAAAGAGACACAAATGCACCATAGGGATTAAAAGAAAAACAAACAAAAACTGAATAAAACTACAAAATCTTAACAAAAAAAAAAAAAGAAAGTCAAGATGGAACACAAAAAAGAATAAACCAAATAATATAAAACCCTGACATTGGAAGATAAAGCACTGTGAAGTAAAATCTTGTGTTCATTGATTTTAGATTTTTTTCGAATCAGGAAAATTTCCACACATAAGAGTTTGTTCAGCTGAAAGCTCCAAAGGATCTTTGTTAATGGATCTAACTTAAGGCTGAAAAACCTGGTTATGACAATGCTATCCATTAATGGATATCATTGGTGACGTATTGCATTGTTTTTCTTCTTTTATTTATTGCAAAATGACAAGAAAATAATTTTCATGGCTGAAAATCAATGCTTGTGCTGAAGTATAGTCTCTGAAAAAAGATATACTGTGACCTTCATCAATACAATTTTTACACATAGATCAGAAATGAGAGGTTTTTGGAAGAAAGAAAAACTTAACTTTTCATAGACTATAAATTTATGTAATTTCAGCGTGTTGGAACTGCAGCCTAATCACATAAAATAAGAGTAACAAAGAAAATCCAAGTTTAAAAAATAACTGACAGAAAGTCAATTGACTTCTGTCCCCTTGGCGTCATTGTAAAACAGAGATGGGAAGTAACGAAGTACAAATACTTCGTTACTGTACTCAAGTAGATTTTTCTGATATTTTTACTTTACTTTACTACTTATTTTTTTGGCGACTTTTTACTTCTACTCCTTACATTTTTACACAAATATCTGTACTTTCTACTCCTTACATTTTAAAAAATTGGCTTGTTACTTTAGTTTTGAATCATTTCAATGGAGTTACCGTTATTATTTTTCACGTCATCAATACCAAATTCAATCTAATTGGATGGGAATCTACGTTGCATTTGAAGCACCACTACAAGATAAATCGACAGATTCGGCGGTATTCATTGGTAGCAAATCATTGCAGCTTGGTGGTGGCGGCGTTAGCATAGTAGTATGGACGACGAGATGATTGAAAATGAACACAACGGAGATCTAGTCCTATTGGCAGACATCCATTTAAAATGTAGGCAATGGCATGAAAAAAGAGGTTTCTACTTTTACTTTTATACTTTAAGTAAATTTACAAGCCTGTACTTTGTTACTTTTACTTGAGTAAAGAAGTTTAATCAGTACTTCCACTTTTACCAGAGTATTTTTTAACACAAGTGTCTGTACTTTTACTCAAGTACGGAAAGTGAGTACTTTTGCCATCTCTGTTGTAAAATATAGTCTTGGGACTTCAGTTCTTACTTTCAGTGGTCTGATTAATTCACATTGGCCCTGATGTCTCTGCACCATTCACACAGCCAACCTCTCTTCATTTATTGCAGCATTTAGGAAGAACAACACTAAAAGGCATCATGAGCATGTCAGTAAAATCAATGTGGCTGATTAAGTTAATCGTTTGAGTTAGAGACCCTGGCAACAGTGCAAGGCTTGAAAAAGGAAGAGTTATAATCATGAAAAAACTGGTGATAAAACATATTTAATGAGCTGGAGTGAATGTCTATCTACAGTTTAATTATGGGCTCTATAAGGTCTATACTTTTTAATTTTGACGCTACAGTGTTTTAGTGGCGGTGAAAGCTGTCCCGTAAATTTAGGTTTAATCGAATTTAGGTATGTGATCTGAGATAATAAAACCAGTATATAGTAATGGATGTTATCCAAGATGTTGTAGTGTAATTAGATGTGATAGCTGCTATCATTCTATCATTAATTTTGATTAATGAAATCCTTCTGTGTAAATTATCTTTAGACGTTTAGACTCAGAGACGGTTTTGCAGACTTCAAAAACATTGATGTCATAGCTAATTAGACAAAGACTTTGTTATATTTAAGAATAGAATCAGGTTGGAAATCTCTGACCGACCAATAAATCAACTGTTTCAAGATGCTTTATAGATCAAGATTTCTGTTTTTGTTGCCGTATATTAAAATGCAAAGAATCCATATCATAGAGCTATTGAACAGGAATGATGGGAGTGTCTTTGACTCATTGTTTGAAGTGGTGGGAAGTACCTTAAACATACAATACATGTTATGGTACATGCATTGTATGTTTTACATCTAAACACATTATTAAATCATTAGTTTTTTGTTTTTTTTATTCTACTAAATGAAAATAGTTGGTCAATGATTTGCGTCCTTTATATACTCACTATTATTTGTCTTGTTGTCTAGATTTTATTTCCTTGACAGTTCCATGGCAGGGGCAGGTGTGATAGATTAAATGGTGGCGGGATCATGTTGTGATGGAAGCTGGCAGATGTGTCTAAAAAATGGAAATAGCAATCTGGTTTAACTTTTAAGTGTTGTGACATCCTTTTTTCATTACAAATGTATATATTTGGGGAGTGGCAGCCTAGTGGTGAGTGCATAGAACTTGGAATCCTGAGTTTCTGAGTTCGAGCCCCACTCCCACAGTCTGCTACTCTGGGTCTCTGAGCATGACCCTTAACCTCACAATGCTCCGCGGGTGCTGCATGTGGCGGCCCATTGCACCCCGAGGGGATGGGTTAATTGCTTAGGTTAAATTCTTCAGTGTGAGATCAATAAACTTTAACTAGTTTAATTTATCACACATATCTATCTATCTATCTATCTATCTATCTATCTATCTATCTATCTATCTATCTATCTATATATATATATATATATATATATATATATATATATATATATATATATATATATATATATATTCTTTTCTAAATGCAGTTTTCACAAACTTCATCTGAAACAATAAGCAAATCCAAATGTGACTCTGCCACAAAATGAGCAGCACCTGCACACAGTGATTGCTCATTGGTCCGTTTGTAATGGATTTTACTTCAGAGGCTGTTTCTAAAACTGCTGTTGCACATTGAAACCCACACCCGCAGAGGTGACGTGCACAAAGCTTCAACTAATCCCACCTAAATTAAAAAAGATTTTAAAATAATATTTAACTTTTTTCTTTGAAACTATTGCATTAATATAAGCCTGGCTTCCTGCACAACCTTATTCACTGTAATGCTCTGCTGCTTTTAGCGTTGAATTTGACAACAAGATTTATTTATGTAGTTTAGGTTCATGTAAAGTATTAAGAATCCTTTAAATTGCTTTACAGAGTTTAGCTTTAGTTTTAAACACATTTTGTCATGATCTGGCCTGTTTGCTCTCCCTTAATTAGTAATTCCTCTCACCTGCCCTCTTCCCTCCCTGCCTCAATTATAATTTATTCCCCTCACCTGTTTCCTCTGGTTTATATTCAGTTCAGCCTGAGCATTCAGTGCCAGATCATTGCTTTTCTTTCTGTCAGTCTTTCTGTTCAGTTTTTATTTGGTTCATGTCCTGGATCCTAGCTGCCAGTGGAAAGAGGGTTTAAGTGTTTGTCTCGTCTCCTGATCGTCCACTGTTCCTCCCCTGCGGAGTCCTCTGGGTTTTTGGCTCATTATGGGGGGAGGTTCAGTTTTTATCTAAGTAAGCCTGGCTCCAGGGTGGAGACCAGTTTAAAGTCTGCTTCAAGTTCCGGTTCCTACGTCCTGTCTCGGCTACCCTCTTCCACTGTGCCTGCCTGTCTGCACCTGATCCTGTGTGCTCCTGTGCGTGACCACCTGGTCATGCTTCTGGTCCCAGTCTGACTCTGAACCCTCCTGGAAGCCTCTGCATGTCTGGAAGTCTGGATCCTGCCACCTGTCTCTGTTCCTGCCTGATCTGGATCCTGCCTGTTCCTGTCTGTTTCTGTCTGTTCTGGATCCCTCACCAGGACCGGCTTCCAGCATGACCTCTGGAGCTGCAGCACTCGGACATTCTTGGTCTGGACTGCTAAACCAGGTAAGTGACTCACTGAGAACATCATCTTCAGCCAGATGATCGTGGTCACTTACCTGTGTTTCTCCCACTACAGAATGTCTGAGATTGGGCGGTGCCCCGCCCCCCCGCCTGCAGTGTCCGCGAGCCACAGCTCCACTTTTGTTTGGTTTTGTTTTATTTAATAAACGTTTGAACTTTCCTACTGACTGTCTCTCCTGAATACTGGGTCCTTCTGTCCTCGATTCTTGACACATTTAGTGTTTTTAAACACTTTCTGTCCTGCTTATATTTCTCTCTGGATCAAAGTTTTAGACTACCAGACTACCTTTTACAATGTAGTTTTTCTTTATTTTTTTTCCCCTCATCTTACCTGCAGTACTGTTTTATTACTTTGTACACTGCATATCTTTCTATAATAGGGACATGAAACCTTATCAAAGGAGAATACTTGGTAGTTTTAAACTCACACATAATCACACAGAAAAAAGCTGTGATTAGGGAAGTTTTATTGATGTGAAGGAAATAAGTTATTTGGTGCTCGGGCCCCGGCAGAAGACTTTGATGCAGTGAATTGACATTTGATTTAATGAGTAAACTAGGAAAGCGATTAGAGCAGTCTTCTCCCATGGGAACCG
This sequence comes from Cyprinodon diabolis, assembly GCA_030533445.1. Lineage (NCBI taxonomy): Eukaryota > Metazoa > Chordata > Actinopteri > Cyprinodontiformes > Cyprinodontidae > Cyprinodon > Cyprinodon diabolis. The sequence goes on from CM060082.1 coordinate 10,844,438, forward strand.
ATCACTGATGGTGGAACGAGCTGGAGGATGTGTGGGAGTAAGAATAGCTTGAGACTGAAGGAGGAGATGGGGAAGAGGTGGGTAAAAGTCAGTTGGCAAGTTGTAAGGAAGAAGCTAGGCCAGAAACTAAATGAAGGGGATATTATAAGATGATTGGCTTCAGAGGAGGTCAAACCATGATTGGCTGAAGGTTTGACGTCTCACTTCGCAGGTGGTCCAGGTGAGGCTGATTGAATCTTCCAGATGAAATTCCGCTTAAGCTTTGACAATACATAAAAAAATAAATTGACCAATTAGCTTACCGTTTTGCTCAAAAAGCATGCCACATTATTACCAGAAGCTGTTTAAAATATGAGTGTCAACTTCAAATTATTTGAGAAACAATAACAGTAACGAAAACACAAACTAAATGATCAGTCTCCTGTTGTAATAAATTACTTTCATACTGCATCAGCAAAATACTAATTTTAGTCATTATTGTGAAAAATGTGGTCTCAAGAAAAAGGAAAAAAAAAATAGATGAAGAAGCCTGTCAACTATCCAAAAGGACCCGAAAAGCTCGCCAAGTGTGCTCTAAGTAAGGAGTAGAATAAAAAAAATCAGTCAAGTGGGACTCATTTTGGGGAGTGCCAGTCTAAGCAGCAATTACAACCCCCACAAAACATTACAAGGTAAAACAAATTGGTAGTGACACTGCTGCAGAGGAGACGTAAATCAGCAGTTTTCTTCCGCCGCATGGATATGGGAGGTTTCTGATTTATTTAAATAGAGTAAACAAAGACGCTCCAAATTACATGTCTTACATTTGATTAAAAAGACTGAAATGTTCAGACCCTACACTCTACTTTGTATCTTTATTTAACATAACATTTCCCCTCTTTTACATGATGTTCCCGATTACAGCTGAAAATGAAGCTAGAAACAGTAAAAGCTTTATTTCTGGAGAAAACCATTAACAGTCCAGAGTAATAGAACCGACATGGCAGTTGTTGCTTGTTTTTAAAAGAAAGGTAAAACAGTGTTTTTAAAATGAGCTGGTAAGGTACACAAGATTAGGGTTTATGTCTCAGAGGCTGGTAATAAACCAAGGCCTGGGGTTGTACACTTATTGAACCATGGCAGTTTATCGATTGTTTGCCTGTTTGTACTCTACAGCTTGACACAAATGCAGAGTTAGTAATGTTGATGGAGAGGAGGGACCCTTATTAGATTAAAGGCCTGATGTCGATTACTTTACTTCAGGCTGTGTGGTCAACAGAGGCAGTGATTCCAAAGCATTGCAAATGGCTGTAAAGGTATTGTCCATCCAGTAACATCTACATGCATTAAAAAACATTACCCATGCATGTTCCTGCTTTTTGTCCGGTATAACACTTTAAAGAAAAGGTAAATTCTTTCAAGATTGCTATGTGATCTGTTTGATATACAGTGCAATGAAACACGGTGGTGGTAGCATTATGGTGGAGTATGGGGGGGCTTTTCCTCAGTAGAGAGAGTAAACTTGGTAAGATTAATTAAGATAAATCCTGTGAAGTTTTGAAGAAAATATATCAGAGGCTGCAAAAAGACTTGGAAATAGGAATAGGGTTCACCAGAAGGCCTAGTCAAAGCCTAAACAAAATGATAATTGCAATATGTCAAGAATTGAAAGCTGAATTTTTACAGGTGCTTTCCATCCAAAATTACATATTCAAAGAAAAGTGAGAAAATAAATCACATTTATGTACAGAAATGTGTTGGTCTATTACATGTCTATTACATAAAGTCCAAGTAAAAATCATTAAAGCTGGTAAAATATTTCTAAATATTAAAAATATTTGTTCAAGGTCCTGTGAAATGAATTCAAAACACCCCACACGATGAGCATCGGATAAAAGTATTTCCATCTTTCAGCCTCTGCAGTGTCTTATTCTCTGACTGTAGCCTGGCTTGTATGCACTGGCAGTCTGTCTCCTCTGATCAGTCTCCTGGATTCACACGGATACAGCAGGAATACAGGATGTTATAGAGTCCATGCCGAGCAGAACAAACACCATCAGCGCAGTGCCCTGAGAATATTTTCTGAAACACTTCCTCTTGGAAAGTTCTCTTGTTTTTCTGTCTGTTTTGTCTCTCATATTGAAACTGGGTAATGCTACAGTAGGCAACAGAAATATCACGCCTAACAAAATGGTTGTCAAATGTGTAGCTCTGGCTTGGTAATTGTTATGAAGTAGGATGTTCTGTCAGATAGCAATTAACTCTCCCTTTGCATTTTGCAGTTTTGGGTTTGTGAATAGTGTATTTTCTTTTACTATGCGTGGTCTCTCAATTCAGTTTCTGAATGTATGAATTCAAATTCATCAATTTGGCATCAAGTTGTTTTATACAAAAACCTTCTCTACTCTTTGTACTTCCATCCACATCCCATCTGAAGCCTTAATTTAGCTCGCTTTGCACATCCTCACTTTTTTCTGCTGCATCTTTCAACATATTTTCAGATTAAGGGGAAAAAAGCACCAATGATACTCCACAACATATACATTGTATGCATTCTCTCATTTTTAGAAGCTGTTATCTTAAATGTCTAATTGATTATAAACAGACTGCATCAGCATTGGCAGATACTTTTTGCTAAATCCTATATGGTGAAGTCTTTGGCTGTGTCCGGATGTGCGCCCTATATAGGGGTTACACCAATTTGTAGTGTCCAAATGTCTAGTGGATGAAAATAATAATGACTTAAAATTTCCCACTATGCACCTTGAAAAGTAGTTTACATCCTTGGTGACTATACAAGCAGATATATACCAGATTGCTTTGCAAGAGCTCACCTTGCAAAGCTTCATCTGATTTTTTTTGGGAAAAGAGAGAAGGAAACAGAGACATGTCAAACAGGGAGCAAAAAGTAGTGATCATCTGTCCGAACGGTCAGTTAACTGAGTGCGCTATAAAGTCCACTATATAGTCCTCTTCCTGTATAGAGATTGAAGGGTTGGGGAGCCGTTTTTAATTGAGTTTTTGTGTAAGATTATTTTGTCAAATTGTTGATTTAATTTTTAAATGGGTTTAGGCAGGATAATTGTATTGACTTTGAGACTTTAAATAAAAAATCACTACCTTGGGCTTACTACACACACAAGAAAAGGCGGAAATTACCATGGTAACAAGCAATTCAACATTTATATACGCAGTTGTTTCCAATATTACTACGAAGCATCCTTTTTCTTTTTCCTGTTTTAATCTATTATCTAAATACATTTGAACCTCCTTTCAACAGACATATTTTGTGGTTAAATTAACCATTTCCTTTTCTATATTGTAAGTTACTGCTAATGTTAAAAAGTTTTATCTGAATGAAGGCCACCACCAGTAACATGATTTAGTAAACTTTTTTTCATAAAACAATACATAAATGTTCCAACTGTTTTTTAATCATTTGAATGACAATAACAATACTGCACATTTCCATAAAAACAAAAAAAGTTTAAAGTTTTTCCTGAAGGCGTACTTACTGAGGGTATTAGAAGTGGATTATTCCTGCAAACAGTCAATGTTTCCAATAGTTCCACCAAACTTTTTAAGGAACTCCACCTCAGTTATCTCCAGGCTTTCTAATGAACCCCTGGGGAATTCACATTTTTTGCAGTATTTGGGAGGTTCAGCAGTTGGATGGATGATGAGCCCATGTTGTGTTAGCGGTCCGGCAGGGAGGATTAAAAGTGTGTATAAGGCTTCACAGGGATTAGTGAGAGGCGAGGAACAGAGATTGCAAGTGGCCCATTAAAACAGCCTGGAAAGGAGGACAAGGTTATCCATCTTATTCTCGTAATAAAGGCACAATTGATCTGTTCCAATTACAATGAGAGCCACGGAACATGAGGTATCCAGGTTTGTCCTGGTTAACACATCTCTCTGACTGCAAGGGATGGGATTCATCTGTGAGGAGCCATGCTCAAACTCAATGCACCCTTTTAATCTAATCCTATGTTGTGTTCAAATGTGTAGCTTTAAAGTCTTTATCATAAAATATCTATGGTTATTAGAGTATGTTAAATTCAGTCTGTTATTCCATTACAGACTAAACCTATAGTATTGGTGGCACATCATGACAACAGTATCTGCCAATTAAATAATTCCACTCGATTTTAAAGCAGCGCATTGTCTTCCACCCTCTCAACAGAATTTATCTTTATTTATAATTTTTTTTGCCTTCTCCCCTTTACGTGAAATTATTTTGTAAACATTTGACTCATAATCACATTTACTCAGTCATGTATTTTGTTTTTTAAACATGTAACAGTTCTGTTTTTAAGGGAAGGTCAGCAAAGAAAGCTACATTAAAAAAAGGATTAAAATGACTTTAAAGCAATAACATAATTGTGCATATAAAAAAGTCAATAAAAAGGTTTCTAGTCATTGATATAAGGGAACTTTATTTCTTTATCTCATTGTATTTATTATTTACTAGCAGAGGACAATGTCTGATAAGAATGAATTTTGTTTGTGAAATCTAGTAGAACTATTGCTATGAAAATCAGTTCTATAAATTAAATATAAAGTTTTTGTAAGAGTTACCTTAACTGACATATCACTAGTATACCATGACTTCCTGTTTCTCATAAAATTTGATTAGATACAAAGGCCGATTCCTCTTTGCTATTTTTCAAAATGGGAAAAAGAAGAAATTGGGCATTTGCGGCAGATATGCATTAAACTTCATAAGTCAATAGAATAGTACAAAAAAAAAAAAATAACTTTGCAGTATTTGCTCCTCCTGGATGAGCATGTGGGGTCAGTAGATATTCACTTGCATTTTATCATTTACTCTGCAGCAATCCCTTACATTAAGAATGCATGCAGTGACAGAGGAGAGGAAAAACTCCCTTTAAACAGGAACAAACCTCCAGCGGAACCCGGTTAGTCAGGATTTGTTAAAAGAGGGAAGAAAAAACAAGGCCTGTTAGGAAAAACATACAGATAAGATAGAACTAAAGAAAAGCATAAATACTCACTCGTCCAGCACAACCTTAACAGCCCAGTTGAGTGATTGTTCTGACTACATTGTTTTGCCCCTGATTGTTTCCCCCAAATTCTTTTATTACACCTATGGTACATTAATCGCAGTGCTCCCCACCATCAGTTAGAACTGAAGAAACCTCTTGGATCAGGAGATCTTATAGAAAACGTCAGACCCAGTTTCCTAAACTCAACTTTTTCAAGCTAACCATTACCTGGATGACTGAGAATCTTTACAGATATCTGACTACACTGTATGAGCTTCCAAAACATGAGCAGAATCAGTGCTTGCTTATGGATAAGAGGGGAAATGTCTTGAGAAATGAGTGGTCCACTTTTCTTCTATTGAAGCACTTGCAGGGTGTCCGTTACCAGACAAAGGTGATTTAAGCCGTAAATCACACCCAAATGCTTTTTTTTAACCTACGTTAAACATATACTAAAAATAAATTCTATTCACAGAAATGTTAGAATCAAGCTTAAAGCTTAAGTGTGTAATTTTCAGCGACATCTAACGTCCAGACTGCAGACCACAGCAACATGATCATCTCCCCCCCACCGCTTCTCCCCCCCAAAAGTACGGCGAGCGTTACAGGACAAAATGTCTTCCATGACGTCCGCATCACCTACCTTTTCAAGTGATGAGGTTTGTTTACATAGATAATTTTACAGACAGTATTTCATTAGTCTGTGTAGGGTATAGATTTCTAGTAGACTTAAGATAATAAATATACCCGTTATTTTTTCTACATGGGCGATCTCGCAATCGCTAGTTTGTTGGCTCTGCGCTGCCGTAGCGCAAAGATGTCTGCCTCCATGGCTGCGAGACCCGTTCCTATGTAATTATAAATAACGAATTCTAAGGCAACGCAAATATTAAGGTTAAGAGGCTGAGCTCGTAGATGATGATAAATAACATAGTTATGTATAATATATTAAATTTCTGACTGTATATCCCTGTAATTATTACACACTGTAGCTTTAAAGCTGATGTAAACGATGTCTACCCTCACCTAAAAGAGTTAAAACCTTAAGTAGCTGAGACAGAAAGCAAGCAAAAGCCGAAGAAATGTTTCTATAAAGAAACATTAACCCCTCAAGCCTGTTTAGCATTATAGGTTTAAGTGATAATCTCTATGCCTGCTGGAAGAGGAGAGCTAACAGATTGAAAGGCCTAACACTAGGTCTCAATATTCCAGGGATTTACTCAACACTGAAAGAAGACCAGAATAATTAATCATGTATAAAAACATCATGTAAAAACTCTCCTACCTGATCATTTTCCCTCAGAAACAGTTTAAAAGTTTAAAAGGTACATATTACTGTGTTTTACTGAATGCCTACATCTCCTATTTCACCTTTTGTTAGCACAAGGAAGTGCTTCAACAGAGGTGACTAAGAAAAGTTAGACACCTTTTTATTTCCCCATTTCAAAAGAAGGTGAAGCCAGTGATCAAAGTTAAACAATTATGTTTGACAGTAATCCAAATGTACAGTGTAGTCTCTAAGATGTATGCTGTTGTATAAACTTCTAATTTCCTTGAACAGAAACTAGTTTTAAATTAGTGTAGCGTACACCAAGTTGTTTTTCTTAAACAGAACTTTATTTATAGCATATTTTAAAAAATGAATTGTAGCAACTATAGATAAAACACATACACAACAATGTATAATTCATATATCTATGCTGTACAATGGCATGAGTCATAGATTGTTTTCCGTTTCACAATTTACAAACCAACCTAAGCAAACCACAAAACAATGTCAATATGTATTTCACAGTTTAAGTTGTAAGTATTTAAAATAATACATATTATGTTTCCTGTTTTTTCAAGAAATGATTCACTCACTTCTTGTTGAGGCTTCTGCTATAGACTTCAAATACAGCTGTCCCCTATGACTGCAGGAAGGTACTGTTGTTCTTTAATGTCCATCTCAGTCCAGAGACCTAAACCCTGAATAAAAAAGGTGTGGTGAGAGCTGAAAAGAGGAGAGCATAGGAGAAGACCCAGAGCGCAAGACTCAAAGTCATGCCTCCTCAAAGAGCAATGGTCAAAGATCTCTCTCTCTGTATGCTCCAACCCATTGAAATGTTAGAGAAACTAGAGCTGCCCTGCAGGTAAAATTATGGCTTTACTGGTCTTTTGTAAAAAAAAATCTATTATTTCATGTTATAAGGAATGTTTTGGGTTGGTTTTTTTTCTCAATTGAGTGAAGACAGTTTTTTTTTTGTATGACATCATAAGGTCAAATATGTCATACATGTGAAGAGCATGATATGTTTAAGATCTTAAGAAATTACAAAACTCTGTATATATCAGGTCATTTTTTATTTGCAACTTAAAAATTATATTTATTGAAACATAAAACAAATATTATGAGTTTACTTTTTTGGGGAGCATAATGATACATGTAGCACCGGTATCACACCACTAACTGCGCCACTGGACCAGTTCTAGGCTCTTAGGAGTGGGGAGCAAAATAATAGCACCAGAGACCGCTGCTTTAAGTGAAAATGGCCGGCAATTTAATGAATGCAAAACACACATAAAATACAATACATGAAACCAAAAATACTCTGCAGATTCTTAATAATGAGGTAAGTAGAAATGGGGAGGAAAAGGGAGAAGGAAAAAAAAAGAATATATCACTCTTTTTGCTCTCTAGTTCATATTGCGAGTGAGAGCCTGGCTGATGATTGACTGGCAATCTTGGCTGACACCCGAACATTAACTCGTAAGGGGTAAAGCCAGTTGTCTCGTTCTTAGTACAATTATAAGTGTGTACTAATGGCTTGACATACTCCCGCCAATGACTCTTTTTCTGGTTTTCAAGGGTTCCCAACATGTTGAGCAGGGTCCTGTTGAAGCGTTCTACAGGGTTCCCTAACGGATGATAAGGTGTGGTTCTTACCTTTTGAGTGCCAATGAGCTCACACAGTTCTTTTATCATTCGGGAGTCAAAGTCGGGACCTTGGTCACTGTGGAGTCTTTCAGGGATGCCATAATGGACGAAAAAGTGGTCCCACAGTGTCTTGGCCACTGTCCTGGCTTTCTGATTAGGGGTGGGGACTGCAACTGCATATTTCGTAAAATGGTCGGTAATGACCAGAATGTCTTTTGTGTTACTTGAGTCCGACTCCACACTGAGAAAATCCATGCACACGAGCTCGAGTGGTCTTGTGGCCACAATGTTGATGAGTGGAGCAGCTTTATCGGGCATGGTCTTACGTCGTATGCAACGGTTGCAGGTTCTGACTTTATTTTCCACCTCAGTTGACATTTTGGGCCAATAGAATCGCTTCCGGACAAGATCTAGCGTGCGCTCTGTGCCCATATGGCCCATGTCGTCGTGGAGGCTCTTTAAGACTATGAATCTCAGGGCTTCAGGGAGTACAATCTGGTAGTGAGTCTGAGCACCCTCCTGTCGCCTGCGATACAAAACACCATTCGATACCTCCAGTTTGTTCCACTCCCTCAATAAGAGACCAAGCTCAGGAAGTTCTTACCTCAAGGATGGTGGAGGTGTCTCTCCAGACTCCAATAGCCTAAGGACTTCACCAACGCAGGGATCAGCATTTTGTTTGTCTCTTAGTTCAGCTGATGTTAGAGGGGGGATGACAGGTAGACCACCAAGCTAATCCTCCTCTTCAAAACTTTGAGGGAGAGCCTTTGGATGGTGGGCAAGTGACACAACCAAGATGGTGCTGGTTGACGTTTCCCCATGGTGATTGTTGATCGCTTCATGGACCATGTGCTTCTCACAGATAGCTTTGATGGTGCTGTCATTCAAGTGTGCATAATCAGCTTCTGACATGTGTCTTTTTGTGAATTGTTGTATCCTCTCTAACTCTTTTTGTGATGATGTGTCATCAGCTACTCTGCCATGAGGGCGTCTGGACAGTCCGTCTGCGTCCTGATTCTGCTTACCGGCTCTGTACTGTAGCTGGAAATCAAACGTCGACAGAGCGGCCAACCATCTGTAGCACGTGGCATCAAGCTTAGCTGAGGTAAGAATGTATGTTAACGGGTTACTATCTGTGACAGCAAGGAATGTGTTACCGTACAGGTAATCCTGAAATTTCTCTGTTACTGCCCACTTAAGGGCAAGAAATTCTAACTTGTGACCAGGATACCTGGACTCACACTTTGACAGACCTCGGCTTGCATAAGCAATAACACGCTTCTGTCCCTGTTGCTCCTGGTAGAGAGCAGCACCGAGGCCCAAAGTGGATGGGAGCGGTTGTCAGCTTTTCTATTATAGTGTTGAACGCTGTTTGGCAAGCAAGCGTCCATCTATCACCAAAGTCGTCCTTTGGATTGAAATACTTCTCAGAGTTCACTGTGGTTTTAGCGTGCTTTCTTAGCGGTGGATAGCCAGCAGTGAGCTTGTTTAGTGGTTTCACAATCTTTGAGTAGTCTTTAATGAACCGGCGGTAGTAACCGCAGAAACCCAGGAAGGTTCTTAGTTCCTTCAAGTTGTTTGGTTTTGGCCAGGTTTTTAATGCTTTAAGCCACTCCTGGCTGGCTCGCCAAGTTGTAGCACCGGTATCACACCACTAACTGCGCCACTGGACCAGTTCTAGGCTCTAAGGAGTGGGGAGCAAAATAATAGCACCAGAGACTGCTGCTTTAAGTGAAAATGGCCGGCAATTTAATGAATGCAAAACACACATAAAATACAATACATGAAACCAAAAATACTCTGCAGATTCTTAATAATGAGGTAAGTATAAATTGGGAGGAAAAGGGAGAAGGAAAAAAAAAAGAATATATCACTCTTTCTTTTTGCTCTTTAGTTCACCTAGGTTATTTTAATTAGACTAATTTGAATTAATTAGACCAGTCTCTTTTTCATAGGTTGCACCTATTTTAAGATTTAAATTTTTCCTGAGTTAACTCTTTTCCTTTCTTTTACAGGTTGCAAAATACCTTCAACACAGTTAAATCAAGTGGACCACAATTACTCAAATCACATTCAGAAAATAACATATGAAAATCAAAGTATGGCACTTTAAATTCAAGTTCAAGTCCAAATGTAAATATCAGTTCGACGAAAAGAATCAGTTTGATTCAGTCCAAAAAAAAAATATAATAATTCAATCAGTCTTCAGTTCTTTTTTAGTTCAGTTCAAACTAGTTTCTGATATCCCTACCGCTCTGGCAGGGGATTACCACACGCGGGAAAGTCCCTCCCTCAATGGACAAGATGAATTGAAGGTCTAGGTCTGGCTCGCCATCTTGAATCCCGTCTGTGAATGTGCACGCGGCACATGACAGACTAATCCTTGCTCCGACCAAGCTTCCAATCCGAACAAAAAACCTGACCAAAACCGATGTGGCTCAGTTTTCATAAAATCCTTGTCAGTTCCCGACCAGGTAAATTATGTTTTGTTTTACTAAAATCCGAACTTTTTTCTGTTAATTAATCACCTCTCTTTTTTCTCCGATTCCTCCTCTGCTCTCTCCTTCGGGTCTGCGTACTGCAGCGTCACCCAGTCACTGCACCTGTAACGCTGGTTTCTTAAAGGGACAGCGACGTTATTTTCTGTCTACAGACTTTTAACCAACTACTTATCCCTATTTATGTTAGATCCCTATTTATGTTAGATTTTCACATGGGTTACATACATCTTTCTCAGATGCCTGAATCGAACTGAAAATATGGCAGTAGGAGGAAGTCAGCTCTGAATATTTACTCAGTCTGAACACAGTTTGCCTTTTCATGCTCTTTGAGGAAGAACAACAAAATATCCTTCATACAATGTTCACAAGGCTGCGCAAAATCCCTGCTGACAGCAGTACAGTGCATTCTATAGTTCATTGTCTTCAAAGCGCTCCCAAACTGGGACCTCTTTGGTAGAAGCTGCCCAGCACCTCCACCTCTGCAGGACTAACACCAACTTAAAGCTTTAACAATGGCCTACATGAAAACTCTGCACCATCATACTGGAATATATTTTTTTTTTAACCAATGCAATTTAAGATGGGGTATTAATGATACCCATTTGATACCAAAAGTCATGAAGTGTACAGATAAATAAATTCATTCCAGAGTACATCTAATTTTTTCAACAGTGTGGTTGAAATATACTGTATTAGAAAAGCAATTAGATTCAGTAAACAAGTAAACAGTATTTAAAAGTTAAAAAGATTGATTGAGATACTGTCATGTTGGCTTTCAGGAATCTAACCCACATGCAGAACACTCACAGGCTTGGAAAAAGTTCACAAAGTTTATTGAAGATAAATCACAATAAAGAACAATGATTTCTGGGGATAACTGGGTCCGGGTCTGGTCACGACTGGTTTTCACTACAGAGAGGGACAGATTGGTTAGCAGTCTTTCAGTGGACTTGCAGGTTGGGTGTTTGCAGGTCTATACCTGATCAGAGATGAGTAGAGCAGTAGAAGGGGGGAACCAGGAGGGTAGAGCAGATAATCTTACTGAGCAGCTTCAGAGCTTCTCCCTCAGCTCTTGCTGAGAGCGGGCAGGCAGGTTTCAGACTGAGTTGGATTTCCAGGGTTCTTATGAGAACAGACGGCTTGGTTTCACGCTTGAGAAACCCTTCCAGGTCTTCAGATTTCCAGGCAGGTTCTTCCTGAGAAGCAGAGAGGACAAAAAGCAGATTAGGTTCAGGTTCAGGCTTCAGGGGAGTCAGAGATTCAGACAGGCAGGTTGGCTCAGGCTTGCTAACCATAACTGGCAAACACTCTGGCGTCAGATTGTAGCTCTGCCCCTCCTTAAATGCTGGTCTCCTGATGAGCTCATGAGCCGCAGGTGTGGTGGTTAGCTTCAGCTCCAGGAGACCTAGAACGCTCTCTGCTGGAGAAAGGTGGACAGACCTCCAGATCCCAACAGATACATGTGTTAAATGATAAACAAATTAGAAATAAATAATCAATGGCATAAATCTAATGGTATAACTATAACGATACAACTATATCTAATAAGAGGGCTAAATAATAACTTGCGTTTGACACATATTTCAAATTTCCATAACAAATTAAAATAGTCAGTACAGCAAGACTGTTCCAAAAGCTGTTGTAAAGAAAAAAAAAAAAAAAAATACAGCTTTATTTTCCACTGCTTAAGAGTCCCATTAAAACTACCTGTGGTGGCTTCATTGTAGCCAATATATTTAAACACTACTGTTATTCACAATCTGAAAGCCAAAGAATTGGGACAACAATCAGCTACTCCAAGTCCCAGGCCATTGATCCACAATTTAACAAAAATTGGCCAGTCCTTTTCAGGTTTCTGTTTTTTTTAAAAATGAAATTAGATTTTTTTTTTTCTGAATGGCTGTTCACTCTTCTAGAGAAATGTGGCCTCCATCAGACTCCATCCTGAACGTTTGATAGCCCCAACACCATCTGCACGTGCAGAAGGGAAGAGTGGATGGAGCACACCAGTGAACTCTTTATGGAAATAATAACATTCCCACTCTCACCTATGGTTTTGAAATTGAAGTAATCACCAAAAGAATTAGATTGAGGACAAATTAGGTTCTAATTTGTTTGAAGAAGAGCTGCTGTTTCTGAACTTTGAGAAGTGTTAGCTGGGAAATATGTTCAGGATGCTCTTTGGACGCCTGCATCGAGATATGGTGTAAGTGCTTGCAACAGGGTGAAGGCCCAGGTCATAACACAAGGACAAAGACTGTGGCTCATTGGGAATATGTCAAATTATAACCCCAACCTCCTGGAGTTAAAAAAGTTACAAAATCATCAAGGAACGATAAGTACTCCTGAGTACTTAGTCCATACAGCTTAAGACAGCCTTAAGCCGTATGGACATTTTTACTCTATGGACCCACACATGAATGAGGCTGGTCAAATTCACACTACAGCCTTGCCGTTAAGAACTACAACAACAATAAAAAAAAGTTACACAAATGTAGAAAAAGGATGAAGCTCTCCAATAAAAAATTCAACTGTGGATGTGTATAAAGTAGTATGCGTCACAAAGAGTATATGTGAAGCAATATAATGTACCTATTGTTGTTAAACACTTTGAGGTTGGCTGTGCCTATACGTCCCATCACAAACAAGACTGGGCAACTGTATAGCTCCTAGTGGAGGCTATGATTTCTGTGCTAAATGAACCAATGCTAGGAAGCCTTCTGCTTCCTTGTCCTAGCTCCCTTCTTACTGCCAGTATTATTAGGATAGCACTTATTATTATTACTGCTGACACACTTATGCTGTGGCTTAAATCTTGTCAAGGTGTTAAGGTATTCATATCGAGCATATGTATTTATGATGGCCAGGGAATAACTTTGGCTTTTCCTAGAGGGTCACTTCTTTATACAGACTTCTGCTTCTAAGACCGTCTTGGATAAGTGGAGGATAAAGAAGTAAAGGGGAGTATTATTCTATGAACACTCAGCCCTTTTAGGCCCTGAAGATGATAGCAAACAACACTAACCATGGTAGAATTTGCTGGAAAATAACAGATTTTTCTGGCTTGAGTCACAACAGGAGACAAAACTAAAGAGCTAAACTAAACGATGCTAAACTCAAAACAAAATATCAAAGAAAGAGCCAACGGCAGATGTCCAGATCTTCAGACATACTAAAAATAAACTCAAAGGTGCAAAAAAATACAGATTTTATGCTCATGGAAAAGCATGAAGAATGCTACTTCAAAACAAGAAAAATAACACAAAGAAATAGAGAACTTTATCTGAGCACCACAAAGTCTGCAACACCCAATATCTACACACAGACGTAAAAGGTGATAATCACTTAACCTGCAATCACAGCTACACTAAGTGTTTGTATAAGTGTGAACAGAATATTAGATGTCCAAGATAACATTCTGCTGCCTGGAAAGGTGTATTTCTGAGGATTTGCTATTTATATTTCCAGACGTAAGATAAATGAGTTTGAAATTTAATAAAAAGACGCTTATACAAGCTTTAACCTCATAATTACAGCATAAATCACATTTTCCATGGATAAATGTCATTTCACAATTGTTTCCTCTATAATATGACATTTGTTCTGTACAATTCAACTGAAAAATAAACAAATATGTTAGGAGGGGAAATGTCAAGAATAAAAAAAGATGCAATAACCTGGCTACACACCAATAAACCTGCAAACCACATCCTGACTTTGTAATATTTGCCGGCTCCACCATACGAAAGTTGCTGAGGACATTTTTCTAAGGTGAGACAGAACTAAAGAGAATGTATATTTTAGTTAGATTTGTTTCCAAGACTGTTCTAAAACTTTTTTTGTACAGATATGTTCCAGTTGTGCTTTTTTAGAAGAGATCTTTAATAAAAACCTCATTTCATGATGCTTCAGTCAGTGCCATTATGAGGTTTCTTAGGTGATGTACAGCGTCGCTTTTATGAATTCTGCCCAAAAAGTTTAACTACTACATAAGGCATTCTAAAACAAAGTTTCAGAGACTTTAGCCAGGAATATGCACATTTAACACATTCTGTTTCCTCCAGTAAAGAGTTGTGCTGGAGAGCAAAAAAAAGTGGAAAGGATGAGAGTTACTGTCGGACACTGAGAATCAATTGGAATCCGGGACTGAAATTAAAATAATCCCCAAATCATTCAAGTTGTATAGTTTAACTTCTACAGTAAGTATCGATACCCAGTTCACTGATTGGTAGAAGGAGCCACTGAATACCATCAAAGAATAATTCAGAGGAAGTCAGTTTTGCACACACAATGAGGAAAATAAGTATTTTAAAAAAACAGCTAATTTTGCAAGTTCTCGCTCTTAGAAATCATGGAGGGGTGTGAAACTGTTATTGTGGGTGCATGTCCACTGTGAAAGACATAATCTACCAAAAAATTCAGAAATCACAATGAATGATTTTTTTTAACTATTTATATGTATGATGCTGCTGCCAACAAATATTTGAACACCTGAGAAAATAAATTCTGGTACAGTCAATTTTGGTACAGTAGCCTTAATTTGCAATTACAGGGGTCAAACATTTCCTGTAGTTTTTCACCAGGTTTGCACACACTGCAGGAGGGATTTTGGCCCACTCCTCCACACTGATCTACTCTAGATCAGTCTGGTTTCTGGACTGTCACTGAGAAACAGAGTTTGTGCTCCCTCCAAAGATCCTCTATGGGGTTTAGGTCAGGAGACTGGCTAAGCCTCACCAGAACCTTAATATGGTTCTTACAGAGCCACTTCTTGGTTGTGCTGGCTGTGTGCTTCGGGTCATTGTCATGTTGGAAGACCCAGCGTCCACCCTTCTTCAATGCTCTAACTGAGGGAAGGCCAAAAATCTCACAATAGATCTTTCAATGGCCCCAGTCATCCTTTCCTTGATACAGTGCAGTCGCCCTGTCCCATGTGCAGAAAAACACCCCCAAAGCATGATGCTACCATCCCCATGATTCATAGTAGGGAATGTGTTCTTGGGCTAGTACTCATCATTCTTTTTCCTCTAAACACGTTTAGTGGAATTATGACCAAAAAGTTCTACTTTGGTCTCATCTGACAGCATGATTGTCTCCCATGACTCCTCTGGGTCATCAAAATGGTCAATAGATAACTAAAAATGGGACTTGATATGTGCTGGTTTAAGCAGGGGAACCTTCAGTGCCATGCATGATTTCAAACCATGACTTCTTAGTGTATTACCTAGCCTGGTAAACCAGACTAAATGGGAGATGAAAGGTGTTATTTAGTCTGGCCCCGATGAATGAGACATCGGAAGATTGTTGATGAGAACAACCTGTTGTTTTTCAAACCGCTGTCTGTGCGTATTGGCCAACACTCAGACCAATGAGCGCAACTGACTGTGACATAGGAAGCGCGACATGCCCTCAAAACCCCCTTTGCATCCAGACATTTAAAACACATCTCTGCGTTGTGATCGGCCTGCCAGATTTAGGGCCTGGGGCATTGATCGAGGCTAGACCAACTCGCAGTCAAAAATTATTTTGGCCTCTGGCGGGTGGGGCTAGTTTACTAGGCCAAGTATTACCAACAGTTATATTGGAAACTGTGGTCCCAGCTCTTGTCATTGACCAGCTCCTCCTGTGTAGTTCTGGGCTTATTTCTCATCTTTCCTAAGGACCATTGAGACCTCACAAGGTGAGATCTTGCAAGGAGCCCCAGACTGAGGGATATTGACAGTCATGTTTAACTTCTTCTTTTTCTAATTATTGTTCCAACAGTGGACCTTTTTTTCACCTTTTTTAAAAAAAATTCAAAAATTACTTACAATAGCACAGGTCATGGTTACAGCAGGTTAATTCATATTTGTAGCAGGAAACTCCATGAGAGAAGTTTTTTTTAAGATGTGCACACATTTGTAATCATGATAAAAGCTTTTTTTATAATTTGTTTTTTTAAACATTAACCTGGACATTCTGTTTGTTCTCAGTTGATTTGTATGGACTTTCTTTTTTTTTATTCCACAAGTCTTTGATTATTAACAATGTTTTGTACATTTTTCAGATCCCTTCTACTTGGAACCTTATAACATTCCGCACTTTCAGGCATTTTCTTTCAGTAACACTTTAGACTTTAAGCTATAAATGGGTTTTGACATTATTTTTGCATCAAAATGATAAAATGTGTTTTTTTAAGCAATGAAATAAAGGAAGTATGTTTTCTAAATGAGCTGGAGCATCCCCCTATTCACAGAAAACCACTGTGCTTTGCAACATCCCCAGTTTAATATCGTTCCATCTTGTCTTTGCACTCATTGACTTCATTAGTTGGTGTCAAAAACTAGTTGGCTTGCTTAAATTGCTTATCGACTGGGCTTTTAACTAAATGTTACAGATACCCATAGCGTGGCTGTCCTCCAAGGATCTTTAACAACTGTCTGTACTAATGGCTCTTTCAGTGAGTTATGAGAGTTGACTTCCAATGACTGCATGTAATAGTTTTGCCTTTTGAAACATATTTTGAAAATATGTTTTGATGTACTGCAAAAATCTATCTTTCTAAAAAAAAACATGAAGAAAGTAAGGTTAATACCACTAATCCAATTCCAGTGTTTTACCTTTTTCATCCAACTTTTCTGCGCAGCTTACATACAGTAGAAATATGGACACATATTTCCTATATAGTATTTTAAACATTTATCTAACAGATGAAAGGCTTGGTGATGTAAAGTGGATGTGATGGCAGTTTGAGGAGTTGTTGTTGGTTTCAATTGTAAATTAAATGTAAAAGGGACTGCTTAAGTTGAAGTAACTGAATTTATTACTTATTAAAACTGAACTGCTCTTTTTATGTAGTACTTACTAAACTGAAGAGCAGATCTTTAACAGAGGTTCACCAATACACCAATAGTAATGGCAAACTCTAGAGTTGTTGCTATGTTTCAGAAGCTTTTCAGTTCATTGGAAATTTTATACCTGCATTTTTTTTCTCCTCTACAGTACCACCTTATCAATGGTGCATACTGTTGCCGTTTGCACCTCTAAGTGCTTCTTTTAATTGGAATGATCTTTTTGCAGTAGTCCTTTGTTGTATTTAAATCATAATTTTCTTTTTCCTTATCATTCTTATCCTTTGTTTACATCTTTTTCTCATAACCCCGGTCTTCCCATATCTTGTCAAAGGATTTTATTAAAATACTTTCTTTTAGCATGTGACCTCAGATGGCCTGTTGTGGCTTGAGTCCCTCACCTATGGTTGTTGAGAAACAGAAACACCAGATGCTGTGCTCGAAGATGGCTAGACTCAACATTTTTTTGTTGTAGGGTTGCATGAATGCAGTTGTTTTGCAGGGGCTTAGGATTGGAGCCCCTACTGCTTTGAATCAAGAGAAACGGTTTCTGGTTGTTACGTTTCAGGTACAATGCCTTTAGATCACCTCCCATGGGAGTTGCTTTCAAGCAGACACTTGAGAGATTATACCTCAATGCTGGCATGAGAATACTGTTTTGTATTAGTGGAGCAGCTGCAGGAGGTGGTTGGGAGAGACCTGAGGATTCCTACCTTCTGCTTTTATTTTAAAGGCTGAAATGTGTTGTCATTTATGTAATGTATTTTTACTGGTTCTTAAATCCTCTGGATTTGGCCTTTCTGAAACAACCATTAGCCTTTTAACAGATAAATTGGTGTTTAAAGAAGTGACGGGGTTAAACCCACACACGTAAAAAGAGATTTTGATTTTCCTGTTTCCAAACCATCTGATGACCTCAACAGCCTCTTTGTGTCAATATATGCAATGGGACAAATCAAGGGAATATCAGTCTTATACAAATTTTATGCAGCCGTTGGCATTTTGAAAGCATAAACAATATTTTTCTTTGGAAAAATAAAACATTAAACTGCTCTGAGGCACAATGCTATATAATTTAAAAGGTCATGTCGGATGGCTTAAATGTCTGAACTTTGCCAAAAAACTTTGTGCTGACGATGTTTTTCAGAAAGTCAGATATTTCCGGCACTTACTTTATATATGCATTTAGCCAAATCCAGGATTGCATTTTCATTTTCATCACATTTACTTTAAAATTTTTTTCCGTGGACTGTCTTTTCTGTCTCACCAAAATTTTCACATACTGATCTGTTCAACAATAATGTTTGAGAATTTAATAATCAATTGGTTTAGGTGGATTCAAAATTG
The DNA here is from genome assembly GCA_030533445.1 of Cyprinodon diabolis. Lineage (NCBI taxonomy): Eukaryota > Metazoa > Chordata > Actinopteri > Cyprinodontiformes > Cyprinodontidae > Cyprinodon > Cyprinodon diabolis. The sequence continues at coordinate 10,863,018 of CM060082.1, forward strand.
ACTATTATTATAAAACGTTTCAGGAAGTAGTTACCATGAAGTGGAATCCAAAAAGTGAGATAGTTAAACGAGGAAATCCGGTTTATTGTCTCCCTTACATGGAATATCTTGTGTTAATCAACTACTTTTGTCCTCAAACTTATTAGAGCTTTCTTTGATTGAAACACTAATCCTTTTACTGCATGATCTGCAGTCACATGCGCCATTATTCTACTGTTATTATTGTAAAATAATATTTTATAAATATAACTAATTCAATCTGAAAAACTCACACAAAGAGAAAAGACAATTAGGAGAAATTTATTGATACAATTACTTTGTCTTTGGCACTCAGACCTCGGCAGGAAACATACGTAGGACTTAATTTTGATAGATATGCATGAACAGGAGCAAAGAATAGGGCTGTTTCCCCCCCAGGCCTGAAACTGGTGGTGGAGTGGAGATAGATGAAGTTGGTCGGTCTGTAGACTGCTGGTTAGCGAGACGGTATGCTGAGCTTTATGGGGAGATCCAGTGGACTGTGTGAGCTGATAATAGAGCTTCACTCAGTGACCTGGAAGATGAAAGTCCAGTTTGGATAACAAAGGTTGAGAGAACCTGTCCATGATGAGCAAGCATGAAGCGACAGTAGAGAGGAAAAACTCCCCGTTGGGAAGAAACCTCTGGCAGAACCAGGCTCAACATGGCGGTCTTCTGCCGTACCGGTTAAGATGAGACAGGGAACGCAGTAAGAGTCTGGGAGGAATGACACTCTGGTGAAGCTTTAGCTACGATGGTGGAGGAGGGGCTGGAGGTGGGTTGAAACGCTGTCATCTGAATGAACTCACAGCGCATCCGCCGCTAGCACATGGGAGCAGACAGGTGCGTATCGAGGCCTTTTAAGATAAACTTGGGATGCCGATTGGCTTTCGTGGAGGTGTGGTTCAAAGCTGATTGGCTGTGTCGAAGATGGATGTATGAAAAGCAATGAGTTTCTTTAGTTGAACTTCCGTCTAGGCTCCATTATTTAAATACTATTAACTTACTTAGGGCCACTAACAGGGCGCTGAAATTCAAGGACATTTCGTAAAATAAGTAGATAGGTGTTTATCTGTTGTTTTTTGAAGTAGATGTTGCAGCATAGCATATGTTCCCATGAGCAGCAGAACACTATGCGTCTCACACATTGAATCTAACTAAATATGCATTATTCAAAACAGGAGTGTACAGACAAAGGAGGATACACACCTCAAAGATTTGGCAGGACTTGATGTTTCCATATATACTCTTTATATCGTTGTGTTGGCATTCATGTTTGTGTTCAGTGTTTCAAAATATCTGCAAAAATGACCAGATAATTAGAAATGTGTAAAAAATCTTTCATTGCCCTTATTATTTAGAGATTTGGGTGAATATAGGAGTATATACTAGCCTGTGTAGATATGTTTTTAATGACTTATTCATTGAGAGATGAAATATGTGCACATAACTGTGCTTTCCCTCTGTAGAGACTGAAACAGTTTTCCATACGGCTTCTTTCATTTTATTGAGCTGTAACATCAGTGAAGGTAGACGCAGATCATTTTTTCTTCAATATATATTTTTTTCAGTTTGACTGATGATATTGTTTTTTTATTGAGGTATTCTGGGTTAGCACTAAAGAAACATTTTATGTTTGATTTAACCTGGAGGTTGTGCGTACTACGTGGAAATACCATTTCAAGGGACAATTTGTGATCTATCAGCAGAGAGTGGCAGAGGCAGATTAATTTAAAAAATTTCATCAGTTCTTTTTTTTCTTTATTTTCAGGCCTCTGGGTCAAAAAGGAAAAGATTCAGCCTGGCACTACAGTATATCACTTCTGAGCATACATTTCACACCACAGACTAAATTAAATTGTCACTCCAGCATAAGACATCAAAATTATTGTTTTTCATTTGTGAAGAAAACTGTTTTCCTACCCTCTGTGGTGGTAGGTGAATGTGTATGTAATCAGCTCAAACACTGTTTTTGAATGAATAAAACGCGGATGAGCAAAGCCTCTAGCATGAGTTTTTGAATTGTGGAAATAATTGATTTATGTAGAGCAGAATGTAATGTAAAAGACAAAATAAAAACACAACCATAGGCTGAACTACAGGTGAAAGCACCCTAGAATAATATGTAAAAACAATGACAAGACAAAAAAAAAGACAGAAAATATATAATTCTAAAGACAATTCTAAAAAAGAATAAGTGGAAAATGACAAACCGGTTCTATATTTTATTAGTTATATGTAAATAAATGGTTTTAATGTGTTCAATTATAATACGATCAATTATGAATATCTAATACAAAAAAAATATCAAACAAAGCAAAAAAAAAAGCTCTGATTAGATACTTTTCAGGATATCCTGTAATGTTTATCAACCTGGTTTGTGCTAATAATTGAAACCACCTTATCTGTATTTGAAGCCCCATCAGCTCTTTACTAATTGTTTAAATTCATCCAGGTTGTCATTAAATAATGTAATTAGGGTACCAAAAGTTCACCTTGCGGTAAAGGCTACTTCTGAATGAGCATATAGAGAAAGCCGACTTCTGCTCGAAGTGTGCCATTGATTGTACAGCAATCACTCACTCTAGCATCCATTCAATGACAGTGGAGAGGAAGAACTCCTTTAAATCCTTATCAGAATACCAAATGTGACCATTTTTTCTATAATCTTTTTGCTGCTGTAAACACCATAATTTCCCCATTGTGGGCAAATACAGTGATTCTCTATTCCATTCTATTCTTTCCAAAAAAAACACTGCAGCAGAATCACGCTGACTGGGGGTCCAAGGAGAAAAGGCTGACATAAAAAGGAAACAGAAGCACTGATCCATAAATTCTTTTTATATTAACAAAAAACTAGCTCCACAGGTGGCTCTGTCTTGAAAAGAAACTATTAAGCAGATTAGTTTTCATGTCAAAAAGATGAAAGAGAGCACAAACAGTTATAACCCTTTCCCAGTGGCCAAAAAAGCTGTTTAAGCCTGGGAACAATTGGCTTTTAGTGACAGTGGGAACAGCTCAATTACCTGTGTCTAGCCGTGTCAAAAGCTTTGGCAAGCAATACATGTAAAAATTGCCTCAGATCTCATCGGCATGCAGTAGGAACACCAGACCATGGTCGACCTACTAATTTATGTGATATCACTCAAAACGTATGTACGTCTACAAACCGTGCCAGTTGCTTCTGATCTTACAAACCGAGACAACCCTGTTTACATTTGATAAACAAGAATTAAATTAATGAGCGAAATATTAAAGCACACTTACTATGCCCTGGCATCCTTATATGTTGCTCTCCATTGTTTACTTTCCTGATTTCTGTAACACTCATGAGATCATCAACGCTTACCCAGTGTGATGGTGTCAAAAGACATACAGTGGCAAGGGGGCAGAGGCCACACATCCTGCCAGTTTCCGGTTAGACCCAGGTTTTTTTGCCAGTGGGAAGGGAGCCCAAAGGGAGGTCCAAAGGGAGCATTTTCCAGACTGACAGCTCTCCCAGCAAACACCACAGCAGGAGCAGCTTCCAGTGGAGAGCTAACAGAGCTCAGCATATTAAGTTAAAAGCTCACTTTTACGTTGCCAATATTCTATAAAATTATGTTTTAAGATAATTTGAGGCGAGAAGATTGTATTTTTTAGCCTTACTATATGGCCCTTTTATTGATTTAGTGCATCATTTAAAAAAAAGTTCTGATATTGAGAGGACCATGCCAACCAATGGAACTGCAAGGCTAACTGTAGCCAGGGCTAGCATTATTCTATGTTCAGACCGCACGTGCTAGAGACAGCAGAAGCAGCTAGTTTACATGCAAGTCAATGGTTGACCTGCATCAAGGCGCAGCAAAAGGTCCTGCAGCACATTTTGAGCTGCAGGAGCAGTGGATGCTGGAGTTGGAAAATTGAACTTTTACTGCTCGACACGCCACATCAACCAATCAGAGAAGCTGATGTGTTAGCTGGCAGGGAGACAGACACAGCGCTGCTGATGGAGATCACTAAGATCACTCCACTTAAACAGTTTATTAAGGCCTAAATTAACGTAAGATGTCAAAACGTTCAAAATATATTCGATTTTATTATTCTGGTGCATACAGTTTGGATTACGTACATAAAAAACGCCTTCCAGCCGCTACAAACATTAAAGGAAAACCAAGAAGAGGCGGCCAGGCCAGAGGCTGCCGTTGAACGCAATTTCCAGGGACAGAGCAGCGCCGGTGTATGGGAGTCTGAGCAGCTCCGACAGCAAAATGATATTTGAAGGCAGGGTCGTAATCTTGATTCATCATACACACACAACTAATGTCTCAATATGTCAGATTGACTTCATGTGACTGCGCCTCCGATGTGACCCCTCTGCTTAAATGTCTGTCTTGTGTTTACATGCGCTTTTCTGTGCAGAGGGTTTTTGATATCTCAAACTGCATCCTGGCAAGGATAAAGTGTGAAATATGTTTTTTTCCCCCTATCTTCCCAAATGTGGCTCCTATCTTTTCACAGAGACAAAGGCAGCGCTGGGTAACCGCCTTGGACCTGGGCAGCCAGGTAACCAATGGGAACCTGGCAGCATAGTTAATCCTGAAACTGTAATTTCCCTCTGGGATTATCAAAGTCTGTCTGATTCTGATGAACTGACTGCACAAATGAAGTTTTCACGTGGACTTTCTCATTTAAAGATATATTAAAACTACTTTTTACTCACTGATCACAGCAAAAATAGCAAAGCTGCTCTCTGCCGTTTAACATAGGAGCAGCAGAAGCATCAGACGCATCTGGACACTTTAATGGACGCCCTTCAGGAGCATCAAAGCTGCTGTTGATGCGTGTCTGACTCATGGGTGTAGGTTTGCATAGGGAGCATAGGGACATGTCCCTACCAAAATTTTGAACCGACCTAATTGTCCCTACCAATAATTGGATGTGAGCAACATGTTTATAATTTACAGCAGTAGTTGTTGCCGCAGTGGCTTCTTTTCCTCTCGCAGCTCCTCTGCCTGGTCTCTCCTGTCCCTTTCACGTAGCAGCGCATGGAACTGTGCTGCACTGTTTTACTCCACTCTCCTTGGTTGTTCTGCCTTAGGTTCCGCCTTCTCTCTCTCTGATAGGCTGTTTTCTAGTCCGCGTGTGCTTGGAGCACAAAATTGAAAATGTATTCACACTAGAATGCCGCGGTTACTACAATTAATATTAGGCTACAAAACAAGTCCCAATAAAAAATTATGAATATCATGTGCACTAAAAAACAAAAACCTTTTTTTCTTTTGTAAAACAAAATATTCTGAGTCAGCCAGGAGTTCTGAAGATTGCTGGAAAAATGGACAAATAAAGGCTGTAAGCCATCAACATTTCTGATTCTTAGCCACAGCACACTAAAAAATAAAATGTGAGGGTTTGCTTTTTACCGATATTTAATTGCTATTTTTTCATTTTTTGATGACTCTTTGAGGAAGCTCAGGTATAATTATTAGCAGGTGTTATTTCTCTGATAGAGTATAACAAAAAGAAATGGCGTCTAACCATCTGCTGTTTTTTGTTTAAAAAGCATAATTAGGGTTCCACATAATAATAGTAATTTAATTGACTATTTATACTTCTAGAAATAGGATAAAGACGAGAACAAACAGAGGAAGAATATTAAAATTGGTTTTATCTTACATAGATTTCCACACAGTCTATAAGTAAATTAGTACAAACATTAATGTCTGGTAAAAATGCTTGAATCTGACTGTTTATTTTGGATATTATTAAATTACAGATAAGGTCGTGTTATATTGTCTTTTATAATAAAAGTTAAAAGTGATTTTATATTTTAATACACTTAGGCTCATTCTCAGTGTTATGTTTGTAGATGATGCCACTAAAAAAGAAAATAGACATAAGGAGCTATTTAAACAGTCAGACAGTAAGCAATATAGGACGATGATAAAAGGTTGTGTTACATTTAGTCCTTTACTATTAAAAATGCACTTATAGATTATATGATTATAGGAAACACAGATATCCAGTAATAATGATGCAGGGCAGCATGTAGGTGAAGCAGCTGACCCTTCAGTGCTTCAGGTGATGTCTAAATAAACCAGGTGATACTAAAATATTTCCACATGAGGAGTTCTGGATGGAGAATATTGACCCTGGAGCTTGAGGAAGATTTATGTTAACATGAAGAAACTAAAATCTCTCAGATGATTTAAACCTACCTTGTCCTATTACTGTTCCCTTAATTCCTACAAAAATGTATGATTCTCTCTGCCTTGAGTCTGAAATTAAACAGTAAAAAAAAAAATAATAAAATTTACCATTATTTCTTTTTTTGAGACTAACCTTTAATTTCTATTTGTCACTTCTATCTGTTTGAATTTGAATAAAAATATATTATTCTGATTCAAAGTGATTAAATACCAATACAATACAATTCATTATGTTTTAGAACCTTTAGATTAATCACAATGTGTTTAACTCTGAACCAGCAGTGTGATATATTCTATGTTACTTTTAAAGTGGCTTGTTTTATTCTGGTGTTTCTTGTTTCTTGTACCTTTTCCTTTGAAATTTTAACTGTAATTTCCCCTTAAAAGGTTATAAGAGATAAACCTTGACTTTTTAAATATTTTCTTATTTTAAGGCTCATATTGAGTTAAGGGATACAAATAAATTATTTTGCTCTATCACGTAATATGGTCAATTCAAATAATTTCCTAATTTAAAGCAATTTTTATTACAATACATTTACAAACACAATTATTGAAATGTTTTTATTAATGATTTTGGCAATGGCTTGACTTGTTATAGTTTTTGTTGCTCATCATTTGTAATGAGCAGTTTTAACTTAAATAGAAAACAAAACATTTTCATCTTTTTATTTTATTTCATCCTGCTGGAGATAGATGGTACTGCAAGTTTTATGTATTCTTTAAATGGCCACTATGAAGTCACCTTATTATTTCAAGTGAACTTAACCTGAGCTCACCCAATTCATTCAGTATAACAGTTTAATTGAAGATGAAACAGATTTTTTTCATAAATTACATTAGAAAGTACTGCCCTCAGGAGAAAAGATCTATTACTACAAAGAACAACATAGTCTCATAGTCTCTTTGTTCTGCGCATAATTAGAGGAATGCAGACTGGGGAGCTGTGCAGGGAAGCACAAGCACATGACAGCGTAGATATGCAGCATACAGAAACAGCAGGCAAAACTTTCAGTCTTGGTAGATATATGAATTTGAGATACTTTCTATCAAATGCATATTTAAAGAACTTTTGGTTAAAAAAAGAGATATCTTCGTTTAATACAAACTAAAAAGAATAATTAAAATGTTTGGTTTCATGTAGACCCTGTCATCAGCATCATCAGCTGGGTCAGCGGTTCCTTTAGAAGTCCATTATACGTGGCGAGTTAGAATTTATGGAATAAAGCCAGAGTAATGCACTCTGTGACCTATTGTTTTAGCCAGCAATATGTTATTTTTTTCTTTTCCTCTGATATGTATAATGAATTCATTGCAGCATTGACTCCAGTGTGGATCAAAGAAAAGCCTGCGGTTCACCCTGGCTAATGCCTCTTTTCAGTCTGCAGTGTGCAACTGTCGGATACCCAGCCACACAGCCACTGCTTAATGATGGGTGCTGAAAGGTGGTCAAAACAGATGGCTGGAGAACAATATTGCCACCTATACAATGTGCTAATGAGGAGGCGGACATGATGCCGGAGGGCTTTGAAAAGGTCGCCATAGTGATTCTGTTACAGTGTTGAAGTCATGACCATGCAAAATTAAAGGTAAACCCTTTCTTTTTGCCTGGCATCACATGTCGTGATCATGCAACACTCTTGCAAGAAAGAAAGAAAGAAAATGCAGTTGTGCACAGGGTCTGAGAGTTACAAGCAGTAGGGAGTCAGTTAAGAGAAGTAGTGATGTAATCCCAGAGGTAAAAAGCAGAGGGATGCAGTGTCAGCAGAATAACAAAACTGAGCTACAAACTCTGTTTTATGAACCCTGGTGCTGATTCATAAAAGAGACGTATCGGCTGAATTTCCTTGCAATTATTCTACAAAAATAAATTTGCACTAATAGCTGATCAAAATGGTTGCATAGAGATACGGTAACGACTAGCTGTGCTGTTTATCCAAAAATTGTAGACCATTCTATTAAAGCTTTGGCTCTATGTTAATGACTGCTGTTTTATAATATAGGTAATCTTTGGCACAGTTTCTAGCCTTTTTTCTTTTTCCTGTAAGAAGTTTTTTTCGAGAAATGTTTATTTATCAGCATCCATCTTCTCATCATAGTTTCTATATAGTGTAGATTTGTGGACAAAATTATTAGACTACCCTTGTTTCCTTGAATTTCTTCTTTATTTTAATGTCTAGTATATATATATAAGGCCGTAAAGATATTTGTTTGAACAAATTATATTTGTCCAAACAAATATATACAACAAGCAAAGCTCACAAGAGTTTGATCTGAAGCTAATATCTAGCCGTTCTTGATAATAACCAAAAACACTTAAATTTTTTACTTCAAAATCCATGGCATTATATTGACAAAACAGGGCTTTTAGCCATTTCATGTTTTCTTTCCATTATATTCTTCAGTTAACGTTAACAATTCAAATAAACAATAAAGAGCAAGAAGAAACTTTAATAATGGTCAAATAATTATTTTTTCATGACTGTATTGATAATACAGCAGCAGATTGAGGAGCAGGAAAAATAGTAATTGCATTTGTTATTTTCAAGGCTGAACTTTTGTTTTGCTTTACTATCAGGAAGTCAACAAAGTGTAGTTAAACGCTTTCAGCTCATCCAAAATGCTGCAGCCAGAATTCTGATGATAATAAAAAAGATGGCTCAAATTTTCCCATCTCATCTTCTCTTCATCGGCTTCCTGTTAAATCCAGAATAGAAATTTAAATCCTCCTTCTCACATATAGAGCCCATAATAATTAAGCTCAATCTTATATTAAGGATCTATTCATTCCTTATGTTTGTAAGAGAGCACTTGGTTATCAATCTGCAGGATTACTAGTGGTTCCTATAACTTCTAAAAGTAAAATGGGAGGCAGATCCTTTAGTTTTCAGGCTCCTCTCCTGTGGAACCAACTACCAGTTTAGCCCATGAGGCAGAGACCCTGTGTACTTTTAAGGCTAGGCTTGAAACTCTCCTTTTTTAAACAGCTTATAGTTAGATTGGCCCAGGTTATCCTGAGCTATCCCTTTTACTATTCTGCTATACACTTAGACTGCTGGAGGACATAGGGACAACTTTTCATCATTCAGCTTGGTTTTATCTCTATTCTCCCTTCCTACAGTATTTGTCAGTTCAACGCACAACTTCATTTTCTCTGTGCTTTTTCTGATCATAGTAGCTTCATCTGGTCTGTTCCTGTTTGGCTTTGACACCATTCTGGATAGAAATATCATCTGGACTGTAAGCTGGTGAAGATTCTCAGTCATCCAGCTCATAGTAATTCATTCAGCCATGAGAAGCCACCAGTGCGTGACTGCCTGAGACAGGGAGGCTGCAGCTACAAGCTAACAACCGTAGCTAAAAGGGAGACGTCTCATGCTACCCTGAGTTATAAAATGAACCCACTTGGAAATTGTTTCTCCTTGTTGCATAGGATTGATTTAAATCTCTTTGAGTTGCTGTTGGACAAATGGACTGTGCTACAACGGGGCCTGCAGAAAACCGGACATAGCTGAAGGCCTTCACTCCACTGAACCAAAACAGTAACATCATCCTCTTTTCCATCTGATGCTTAATAAGTGGTCTGCTTGGGTGAACTACAGGTAGAATAGATAGTTGTGTTGGTGTTTTATGTGAAATAAGCTTTCTGATTCAGCTGCTGATGGTTTTAAGATTTTAACTGAATGTTAATACTCACTACAGACCGAACGAGTCACGTGTTGCTGAAGCTAACGGCTACATCGTGAGCTAACCCTCTCTTTGTTTCAGTTGGACTCGACCAACCACAACCCCTTGGACCAGCTAAACTAACGGGTCTTTTGGCCTCATCATAGTTTAATGCATTCCTGAGTCATTATAACTTTTTTTACCATAAACTGAATGAAATTTCACTGTTTTGACTACAGTTAACATCTCTGTGTTAGGATTTATTCACACTTTATTTACTGCTATTATAAAGGACACTTTGAAATGCATTACGCATTAAACTTCGATCATCCTGCAGACTTTGAGTGGGCTCTTGAACCCCATCTTTCCCTTTTTGTTTGCTTAGTTATTTGGTATAATACTGGTGATTGTAGCTAATAAAGGTACCAATGTATTTTGATCCATGGTCTTTTATGTTCATTTTACACACGATTTATCACTCAGGCTCGATTCACTCTTTTTTTGGTAGCATCCCAATGAACAGAGATACATTTATTTGGTTGGTGATTAATAATGTTGTTTATAGCCATAGCCTAAATTAATAAATTGGTGAAAGAAAAACTAGATTTTTAACAGCCAGAATCAGGAGTCCAACCTTTTAAGTAAGGGGATAAAACATTCATTAGTAAGCAAATTACAGTTATAACCATTCAACTTATAATAACTAAATGGTAAATGGCCTGTACTTATGTAGCACTTTTTCAAGTCAGGAGACTTGACCAAAGCACTTTACACTACATTACGTCATTCACCCATTCACGCACACACTCACACACTGATGGTGGAAAGTTACATTGTAGCCACAGCTGCCCTGGGGCTCACTGACAGAAGCCAGGCTGCCGTACACTGGGGCCACCGGGCCCACTGACCACCATCAACTAATTTTACCCTTGATTCGAATGACCTATTAATTAACAATAACTTCCAGCTCTAGTTTTTTATATATTCATAATCTTCTTGGAACTTTCACAACATCTCAAACTCAAAGCTATTTCTGACATTTTGAATTGAAAAGGCTTCCTGGATGGGAAGACCAGTGGATTGTTTGTTAACTTTTTTGGAATCAGTTGGACTGCTTCCGTCAGTACATTTGTCTCTAGATGTTAAAGTTAAGTCTCTTTTTTCAGAGTAGTCCCGTTTCCTTTACTTTGACAGTATATGCTCGCTGTTATCTTTTGAAATGGAAAGTGGCTTGAGGCTCTTCTGCCTGTCTGTCTTTCCTGGACAGAGCTACCCATGAAATTAGTTAACAGTTATCTTTGCTTCTTTCTGTATGTCTGCTTCTATCTCCTTGAACCCCAGTCAAGGAGATACTCTGACTCTGAACCTGGTTCTGCAGGAAGTTTCTTGATGTTAAAAGTGAATTGTCATTTCCACTGTTGCTACATGCATGCTTTGTGTGAGGGATATCTATCGAAACAATGAGTCGATATAATGACCTGGGTTTTTTTTGTAGATAGAGAAGTTTGAACCAATCTGACTGTATAATCTGCTTGAATTGTCTATACAAACTGCCTTGAGATGACAGCTTATGTAAATTGGCTCTATATATAAGCTGAATTGAATTCAACATTAGAAACATGTCACAAAAAAGTGCTGCTTTACTAAGGCCTATTGAGTCTTAATTGGAAGAGTTTGGCATTTTTTTTCCTACTTAAATGTGACATTATTATTCTCTAGGATATCCTTTGTGATGTCTTACAATATTAAAAATCATAAGTGGTCTTTTTAGTGTCCCACATATTGCAATAGGATTCCCTTTAAAAGTGATAGGAAAAAGAGAATTCCCTGTCAAATGTTTAACATGCACAAGACATCAGTAGGTTACCTATGACAGTTTAATATCCCCTTGACAGCAGTTTTGACTTCCAAGTGGAGCATAGGTTAAGATGGTACAAGGGGCTTGACGCTTTAAAACTAAGTTACTGTACTCCTCCGAGTTACTGTAATGTGGTAGAATGGCTGCAGCAGGCTGACTTCAGCCTAAAAGAACCTGAGAGTATAATTCACTCTTGGTGCCAATAAATATTGTATCGACTTAAGATCCTTATGGTCTACTAGTGGAGGGCACCAAGCTGTTGAGAAGAGCTGGCAATTGACTATGTGGAAAACGAGAGGAAATGGAAGAAGCAGCCATTTATATGACATAATAAAACTGTTTGGCTGTTAAGAAAAAAGACAACCACTCAAGGCAGCTCTTAGGGACTGTATCAAATCATCTCATTTAAGAAACAACTTCAGCACTTTACCTACTGTAGAGAGATACTCTCACGGTGCCCCTTGCCAGTACACAAGATTCTGTAATTAAAAACGTGCGTTGTTGTGTCCCTCCACAGAAAGGATAAATCTGAAGGTGGAGGAGCAAAATCCTTTTTTATGTATATTTTCCGCAGTATATATCTATGGTCAGCCAACTAGACATTTAAATCATTAATATAAACAGAATATTGAAGGTTTGGGGAGGTGTTCATCTGGACAACAGACTCAATTCAATACACAACTGTGAATCTGTCTACAAGAAGGGACAGAGCAGATTGTACTTATTAAAGAAGTTAAGGTCTCTCAGTTTTTGCAGCCAAACACAGCATATATTCAATAACAGCATCAGGAAAAGGTACTTTAAAAAAGCCCAATAAGCTGATAAAAAAGCCAGGTATCTTATAGGATCTCCTCTAGAACCTCTACAGTTTATTTCACAAAAAAAAATTCTTTGTAAAATGAGTAAAATTATGGACAATGATGAGCATTTTCTTCAAAAGACTGCTAAACAACAGAATCTTCAGTCAAAGACATCCCTAGATCTGGTACAAGACCGGCTGCAACAGAAGATTATCTTTGCCTAAAGCTATGAAAATCTTCAACAGGTTAATTTAATTTCTCGTCAGGATTAGTAATTTTTTTATTATTTTTTTTTATGAATTTGAATCAAACTGATTACATACATAGTTTAGGTTGACAATTAATGATCTCTTTTACATCTTCAAAAAGTAACAACACAAGCAAAAATCTTATCAGGACCAATCAGCTTATATTTTTCAATGCTGACTTAAAAAAGTGTTAGGGTGATTTTTGTTATAATCGAGCAAAGGATGTTTTTGTCAACTTAGCTTTAAGCATTTCAGTATCTTTTGAACACGACACAAAATAATTGTAAAAAAAAAAAAAAAAAAACTAACCAGAAACAAAGATCTGGCACAAATTTTTCTAGCGTTGTGTAAGGTCGAGGTAAAGGTAACATTTTAATCAGGTGACCATCAGAGTATGATGGTAACAAGCCTTGACAGTGACAGAGATGAAAAAAACAATTCTTAATACACATATTATAAATACAATCAATGATCATATAACTTATGAGTAAAGATTAAAATTTTCATATCCAAGATACAGCTTGGATAACTCTTTAGGTCTAATTTTTATAGGACAGAGTATATTTTTCAAGGTGAAACAACAGCAACAACACTGTGTGTTTAAGTTTTGGTTTTAGTGCAGAAGGAATAAATAACAAGCATAAAAACAAAAGGTAATTCATACTCAGTGGCTGTCATACCCTGCTGGCAGTGCAACAGATGTTGGCATCATGGAAAGATGAAAGTCGGGCTGGGAGGAAGTCAATCCAGCTGTGTCCAGCAGATTAATTTCTATCAAAGTTTTTAAAGTTGAAATAAAGTTAAAATTACAGAATTAGGAGATAGTAATCAATGCGATCAGTTTTATTGTACACAAGTCGAATGATCTTTAAGGGGCTCTTCATACATACAAAACCCTTTCAAAGTTTGTTCTTCACCACAATTTTTTTTTTCGCAACTTTAATATATTGTTTGTGAAACAATTTTCTACTGGCTGTGTGTTAAAACTACAAAGGAAAGTGTGAAATGAGCTCAAATCATGGTCAAACAGATCACTCTGCACATATATGGAATAAATTCACTTCAGTTTACTGACAAAAATCGTTCAGCTCCATGTATTACATATTTCAGTTAAAAACTCTTGACTAAAACCAGGGAAACTGAACTAAGCTAAGCTACTTTGTACAAAGAAGAAGGAAAAGCATATTTGAAAACCATATTCAATGAGATGATGCAATGATATCACAGTTTTAGCATTTTTTTCATGTTTGGGAACCAAAGTTTATAATGAAGAATGTAAATTTGAACTAATTTGGAATAAGATAAAATTTTGGTTGGAATGTTTTCAAACCAATTCACAATGCAAATCAAATAGGCGAATAAACATTGTTCAGCCAAATATTTTTTTATTAAAGGATTTGCTTATTCAGGAACCAATAACCTTTATTTAAATATGTCATGCCTCTACTTCTGCTAGCCTCCGTTTTAGAAAAGCTGAGTTCCTTCAGTATTAGCTGCTTAGCATGCAAGGCTCATAGCAGGGAAGGTCTTTGTTAAAGAGATGGGTATATATCAGGGAAGCTCCGAAAATTTCCTGAAACCCAAAGAGGAATGTTGAAAACACTTTGTTTTGAGCCATTTGACTCTGATGCCAGCCCCCACTTAGTCATGGTGGCTCCATGATGGCTTCCTCTCCGATGTAAACCTCCCAGAGCCTCAGAGAAAAAGAAGAAGAGGTAGAGAGAGTTACTTTGTCCTCAAGGCATAGTGGGGGGGGGGGTAGGACTCCATGTCATTGATAATAATGGGTTAGTATTATGCACACCTCCATCAATGTTGTAAACATACACACTGGGTGTTATTTACTAACAGAATGAGCAAAATCAATGTGCAAAATAAAAAAAAAGATATATGCCAGCAGGATGTAATAATCTTTCAGAAAAATGTTGTATGCAACAAGAGAGATTTACGTTTCTTATGCTTGAAAAAATTAAAACAACATGGCTGGCTTTAAAGTTTCATCAGGTTAAAGTGTAATGTTCCTCAAATGGTGCTACATTTTTCTTCTTCCTGTTTTCTAATAATTTGCTTATTTGGCTAATAGCCTTTAAAAAACAAATAAAAAGAAACTGGTCTATGCACTGTACTCCTTTCAGATTGGCACATAGCGGCAGAGACGTTGCAGAGCCTCGCAACTGATTGCTCAGAGAAGTGTGTTGCTGTGAGCCATTGTATATACACATCAACTCTATCACATATATTTCTTTGTCATTTATAAAAAAAAAAAACGTTTTCCTGCTGCACAGCTTATTGCATGACATCACATACCAGTACATTGTTGTTATTTAACTAGGATGAATAGTTGAATACTTTTTTCCCACAACAATTTGGCGTTGTCAATGCAGGATTCTCTTTGACTGATTTTTTCTGAGGACAGCGATTGTCAGAAGTGTCAGGTACCACCTGGAGGAAGCAGTCTTCCAGCCTCAATACCCCGGTTAGAAGGTTAAGGGAGTGAGGACTTCTGACATCGAGGTCCCTGGAGGTCAGCAGGAGGATCAAAACGAACCATTTTATTGAGACGGTGAGATGATCTTTTGTCGGCACAGTTTAAATTAAATTTCAAAAACTAAATTACAAAAGAACAGATTGTTAACAGATTTAAAGATTACTAGAAATCAAATACTGGAAAATTAGCTCAAACAAAGTCCTCTTCTTCTCCATTAAAATTATAATCTAGCAAGAAACTAACTAAATTAAAGATTAATAGGTTAATCCTTTTAATGCACTAAAATGAGTATAATACTAAAGATTATACATATGAAATAACAGATAATTTTTGTTTTGGGGAGCAGAAAGGCAATTCAGGTTTTTTTCCACCTGTGAACCAAAAGACCTCGCATAGGAACGTGAGGCTCTGTCTAAGGGTGAGAGGAAGGTTGTAGGTGCCACCAGAAGGCATTTAATTTTACTGAGACATCGGTAATCTAGAGTAGGATCCCCCCCAGTTATCCAGGTTGGCACCAGAGGAATGGTGGGCATATTGGAAACCGGTAAATTACCTGTAGATAATGGGAAAGGTTTTGCAGTTCTATGGTAGAACAAAAGGCAAGGTTCCAGAGAATTGTCAACTCCTCAAGAAGAAATTTTTGATTTAATGTTGCAATAGAAAAAATGTTGAAGATAAGATAAACGAATATCATGAGAAGTTAGAGGCTAAAAAGAAGGTAAGGTAAGAAATACAGATTTTTGGGGAAAAAAAAAAAGACAAAAAAAAAATGGAAAAAGAAAAAAGAGAAGAAAACTGTTTAAAATGATGGATGGTTAAAAAGAGAGTTCAAAGAAACTCTCATCTTCAAAAAGAAATGGGTTACAATAAGAAGTCAAAAAAGGCAGTGTTTAAACCTGATACTAAACATATTTACACTGTATTACATATTAAACTTACACTATACTAAGTTATAATAATGAATTTTAATTTCAATGGTGCTTTTAAAGAAACAAAACTCTCTCAATTTTTACAGGAAGTTAATAACTCATAGCTAAAAATAAAAAAACTATTAAATTATTACAGAAAAAAAAGTAAGTAGGGCATAAAATAAGGTCAAATTAAAAGTTTAAAAACTGAAAAAACTTAAAATAGCATAAAATGGAGGAATTAACCTAAAATTAAATAAAGAAAACATACAAAATTAAATAGAGAAAAGTAAGGTTGATGATAAAAGCAAATATGAGAAAATTAGATGAGAAAAGTTTGTGACGAGAGGGAAACGTGACTTAAAGTGACTGAAGGATGAAGTGGGGCGACTGACGAGACAACATTCCTTTCCTGAAAAGGCTTCTTCGTTTTTATGGTAAAGATGAACAGCTTTATTTTATTTTTTTTTATTATTATTATTCATTTGAAATATTGAAACTTAAACTAATCATTGTTTTTTTTACTCCCTGCCCTTTAAACATGGACTCCCTGATCGGAGCCGCTCCTTGTGGAATTCAGACCTGGAGGAGTTGCCCCCCCTCCTATCAGCCCGCCGGAGAAAGGCAGCCTGCTTCAACCATCAATCTCCCCCCACCCCCCAACGCACACACACCGACACAGCAACCGGATGGAAATGATGGGTTAAAATCTGGGGAAAGCAACACAAAAGGATTTTCATCTGCTCTGAACCCCTGACCCTAATAGCTCACCTGAGCTGCAACCTGCTCCACAATGTGTGTGGGTGCAAAAAACCATGAGGACAGAGACACTGGGGAATTTTTTTTGGTGGGGAAACAAGGAGGAGGTGCACCAACATAAGGCTTTCGTTCTCTCCGGTGCTAAATTATTTTTTAAATAATTTTTTTTGTTTGAGGAGTGGCTGACCTTTTTGACTGAGGTGGTGGAGCTCCAGGACTGAAATGCCTGGTGGTAGAAATCAGTAAAGGGTAAAGTGATCGATTATATATTTTCTTTTTTTCCTTTTCTTTTATTTCATATTCTATTTCCATAGACTTCCAACTATTCAAGAAAAGTTTGATAACTTTCTCTTATTAGATTCCTTTCTGCATCTTGCAATGAAGAAAATGCTTGCTGACAGACTGACTTTCTTGACATGAATCGGTGGGAAAATGTCTAATGAGGGTGATAATGAACGGCCTGGTTGGCTTTCACTAAACCATGATTGTTTTAGAGTAATTTTTGATCACATTAGAACCAACCTTAAGTATCTAAACCAAAAATTATCTTTTTAAAAGAGAAAAACTCAGCAGCAACTGTCTTTTCCTATGTCGGCTTCAGGACTGGAAAACAAAACGTTTTTTATCAGGCCTGTGGTTGTTTAAAAACAGGACGGGTCTCATTTTGTTCATTTCCTGCTGTCACCATGTTCCATAATGTTATGGACGGACCTGGAGAGGAAAACTTAAGCAAATCCAGAGAGAGAAAAGGGTCCAAACATGGTCTGACACAGTAAAATGCGCACAGGTTTTAGTCACAAACCAAATTCTCTATTTCCACAGCAGCCACTCGGAGAGATTAGCTTCATCTCTTCATGATTTTGTGGTATGTTGCTTTGTCCCTGTGCCATGAATGTCTGAGGTTCTGACCAAGACAGAGAAAAGGTGATGGTTGCTCTGACTTATGAAAATGTAAACAAAACAGCAACTTATAGAGGAAAAAGAATTAATAATATAATCCAATAGGATAAAATCTAAAGTTATGTGTGAGTTTAATCTGAATTAGATTTCACTGAATGAAAACTAAAAGAATTAGATTTTCCTTTCCTCCAAAAATATATGAATACACATGTATATCATTTAAAACATATGATCAATGAAATCAGCAATTTTCATCCCTTAAGTGTTTAAAATAAATAAACCTTACAGTTAACCAAATATATGGGATGAAGTTTGGGAAAATGCAACTAATATATATAAAAGCTATGAGTTTATTACCTTAAATTATAGATTTGCAAAAATAAATAATAAATTCCTGAAAGATTTAAATCAAAGGGGCATATTTTCCTGAGAGAGTGAAATAATATTAATAACAATTTTTGGCACATTTAAAAACAACTATGTTTAAATATAAATAAAACCTGCTCAATGTATTTGAATCCAGTATGATAAAAACAAAAAAAACATCCTAACTTTCAGAATTAGGACTGAAATAGCACCTGACAAAAAGTTATAAATGGTTGGCTTACAGCAGAATAGTAACTGATTCGCTGTTTAGAGTTAAAGTACCTGCGTATAAATAGACAGAAAAGCGTCCATTTTACCGTTGAACCAGTTACAGGAGGTTCGGTAAAGATGGGCGGGCTAAGGGTCCCCCCCCCCCAATGAGAGAAAAGGGCCTGACACACATGAAGGTTTGCATGCAACAATTACGTTTAATTATTTATGTTATGCCAATTTGTTTGCGTTTTGTTTGTCTTATCTGTTTGTCTTATATGTTGTCTGTAGTGTCTGTGGATCCACTCTACCTATTGTATGTTGTCCATTTGTGAAATGATAATTTAGTTATTTTTGTCTTGGTAAAATAGAAATGAGGGAATAATTAAGGTTAAACTGTAAAATAAGGACAGTTTCTAGTTTCTGTGGCTCATTCTTTTCCCTAACCTGTTTTCAAAACAAAGCAGGAGTTAAATGTGTTAAAGATAATACACAGCTGTTTAAATTGGTAATAAAGGGGATTGACATAAGGTTCAAATATCACAACAAATAAAGTTTAATGAGACAGATTTTAAAAATTAAATCAAATGAACAGATTATGCTTGTTTAACAATAATTGGGCATTTCTTCAAGTAATCAAGGACCTGTGTCATTATTTAAATGCTAAATGCTAAAGTTTAATTTGTTAACCTTAATTCTTTAGGATTCAGAATAAACTTTAAGGTTAAATAAATCTATATGTGAGTAGCACAAATAACTTGTATAAAAATAAATTAGGCTGATTGGATTTGCTTTTACATTATTTACAATTCTTTAAGAAGTAAATCTATCTTAAGCTGATCTGGAATAAATATGCAAATTTATTTAACATAATTATTGGTTAATAATTATACGGTGTTCAAATGACTCAATTGGAAATAATGATGATAATTACATTATTTAATAATAATAATAACGATAACATTAATAATAATGATTACAATGATAGAGGATATAAATAACAGGATTTAATTCCTACATTAAGATGAATGGTGGAGACTTTAAAATGACCTATTCTCAATGAATCCATAGCTCAGATATATCTGGAGGTTAAATTGACTGAAACTTTGTGGTTTTTCTTCAACAGAACATATTTTATTTGTTCTGATGAAGAAAAGGGTGGAAAGAAGATAAAACAAGAGAAAAACAGCAAAGCTAAACTAATAAGGATCCATATAGATGCTGTTTATTTTCCATCTGGAACAGTCCATGTGGAATTTGGGTTGATAATTGAGAGCAGAATAAATAAACAACCTAAATAAAATAATAAATTATGACTAAACCAGTAAAGTAAATAAATATGGGAATAAAATGGCCTTATAAAGGAAAATTATCTATTAAGGTAATTCTTAGCAGCAGAGGACAGAAACGACTGCTAGACTGCTGGATGAAGTTTGAACACCTCAGCCTGACTGTCTGATGTGCGTTTGGGAAAACCAGCTTTGTTGATGTTTGTTGATGGTTCAGCTTCTTGCACCCCTGGTTTGGTGTTTCTTCACCTCATGAAACTCTTGTTTCTGGTTCTTTGATTTGCTTCGCCTTGGAAACATCGTTCTTTAAATTGGATGGAAAGCCTATATTCTTCTTCCACACACATCATGTCTGGTGGAAGCAACAGAGAAGTCGGTGCTGCAGTGTCTCCCCTTGTTTACATTGCTGCAGCCCACTGACACACACTGTCCCCCTCCCTCCTCTGCTGAGGAGATGTTTGTTTGGATTTCTGCAGGTGCAGAAGTGGTACCGAACACTAAGGAAGTACATTTACTGGGTAAGTCTGAAATTATGGAATAATTCAATGATTTGTGACAAAGTCCAAAGTTTAAATTTTAATCTAAAGTTCTTTAAGCTACATGAACTTATTTTGATCTACTATTGTTTGTGAAAGGCTAAGATAACATCTGATCTGTCCTTCCCTCAGCTCCTTTAATTCAGCATGTTGGTAACTTTGACTCCCAGTTTTCCTCCACATGAGCTCATGACGGGTCGACCCGTTCCTGGACCACAGAACGGGCCAGACCACTGACCTCTGGCCAGACTGGGACTGACTGGTGACACATTAAAATGACCTACAAGACCTTTTTTCCCCTTAGTCAGAGAAGGCTCTACAGAGGGACCAAGGTGCCTGGAGACCCTCATGGAGGACCTTCTCAGCCATCCTTCTATCCTTCAGCAGGAGGAGGTGTGGCTCAAAGTCATCAAAAGAAAGTGATCAAAGCTCATCTGAGCTCATCTGGAGGGAACCAGGAAAAGCTTCAACAAAACAAATCAGAATAAAGGGGCAGAATAATCCCCTCTGATTGGTTAATTAACACATCAGTAGTCCACCTGATGTGTTGAGGACCAGCTGCTCTGCAGACCACCCATTGAACCACGTACAAAATGTCGCCTGTATAAGGGACCAACATCAACAGAAAGATGAAGACGCCCACCTGAAGATGTCTGACATCAGCTTTGGCTTTTTGATTTTTTAATCATACAACATGAATGAGAAGGGAAATGTGTTGTGATGTGTTGTATTTTAATCACAGATTAACATTTTTAGTATCTAAATGTTTGATATTACTTTTCTTGATAATAAAAAGAAAGTCCAAGTGTTAGATGAGCACCTGATGACTGATGGTCAGTATTGGCAGAGATTTCTGGATTAGAGAATGAACTCTGATGATCGGGTCATCTCAGCTACCGTTGGGAAAGAGGAGCGCTGAGATTAAATCCTCCAACTTTTCAATGTGTGCTTTGACTGACCCTGATTCTGAAGAGCTGAACTCGTCATCTGCGTGAAACATCTTTGTGTGATTTTAACATTTTGCATAGAGATTGATCCTTTTTACTTTTAATGAAACTCAGATTAATAATTTGACTTACAGTTTGTAGACATGAAGGGGTCTATTGTTTTGACTGATTTGAACTTTTCTCTTTGCAGGGAAACAAAAAGGGTAACTGATAATGATAAGAACTAAAAATTTAAATTTTCAGCAAATAGATATTTTACCATAAAAGTATCATAATGGGGAAAAACAGTAAATATTTTTGCCAACTAAGATGTGATTCCAAGGCTCTTTTTATTGGCAACATATTTTAGCTATCATAATCCTTTCCATCTATTATAATCATTTAACATTGTCCACTGACTTAATGCTGTTGTGGATTTTTGATTTATTATTTTTTAATTATTATTTTTCTTAATTTTTTTTATTTTAGTTTTGTAGTTTTTAGCTTTCTCTACATACACTCACAATTTTAGTTTCTTAGTTTTTTTATATTCATAAATTTTCCTTTTTTTATGATATCGATTACACAAGGATAATATCCTTTTATAATCAAAAGGGTGGACTGTTGTGGGAAAATTTATATCTTTCTTCTATTATATATTAATATTCATATTTACTCACTATAAAAGTTTTCACTCAGTCTGTTTCTCTCTCAAGGCCACACCATTCCCTGCAGAATGTTGTTTGTAGCATAACATGTTACTGTTAAGCAAAGTGTGTGTAATTTGTTATGACTCTGACTGCTTTCCATTGTTGTAACTAGGGGGGGACGAACCCTGCCCAGATCAGAACAGAGCAGAATGCTGTGCCATGATGACTGTTCTCTCTTTGCAAAGATTATTAATAAATGTGCCGACTGAGTGAAATCCATCGATCTCCGTTTATTTAACTAGGATGAATAGTTGAATACTTTTTTCCCACGACAACATGCACAGAGTCATTAAAATGTGGCTAAATCAGATGTGTCTGACTGACATCACTTTGAGTGCACCTTGATTCAGGTGTTCAAGACTGCAAACTGCAACCTCACCTGCTCTAACATAATCCAGGAAAAAAATGAGTTTCAGGATTTGCATTTGCCTGTAAAACTACATTGTTCTCCGGTGCTTAAAAAACTTTTGTTAGACCTGACAGACCTTTTTTTTGTATCCTTTGTTTCACAACACATTTTGTCATTAAGTTTAGCAGCAGGTGGGAGCAGCAAGGTAGAGATAGAGCCTCTGCTGAACCCCAGAGAACATACAGAGGGGGACAGAATTGAACCCCCCCACAGTTATTTTTGAGTAAATGTGTGCAACATGTTAATCCAAGATTCCCGTTAATTAAATTAAAGTAACTGAAACAAAAAGTGTCTGTCAAGCATAAAAAAAGAGTTTCATGTCAGGAAAAGTGAGCTTGTTTTTGATTTCCTTTGTGTTCTGCTTCTCTAAAGGGATTTTGTGCCTCTGAAAAGCAGGTAACAGCATTGCACCTCCTGGGAAAGGGACATGTGGTATATTACATGTGAGAACCACTATGCAAACACACTCCTGGAGGACCACCGGAGCTCTATTAGATTCATATTGGAGGCCTGCTGAGAATATTTTGAAAGAGAAATGAAATAGTGCCAATGTCTGAGTTAGCTCCCCACAGACAGTCATTTTTGGTTGAAAGGGAAAGGAAAGGGTCAGATTTCGATGGCCCATTGTTTGCACACATTGGTGTGCCATTTTGTTCATCTAGTGAGACAGAATCACATTAAAATCTACTAATACCATAATGTACGTAGAAGAATTGAACCATAGATGATTGATTATTCACTTCTTTTTAATGATGCTAAATGTGATAGAACATTCTCATTGTCAAGGACATCCAAACCATTAGAAGCAGGAAGATGCTTGTGGGGCGGCATCTTCTCCAGCAGTCTCTGCATGTACAGAGCCAATATGTTTTGGCCAATGAATATTTCATTTTGATCTAAAGACCAGACAATGTGAGTCTCTAGATGCACTAACAGCCACATAAATTCTTCTGTGATTTTTCTCTGTCAACAGGAGAACCTAGCAAGAGCTCAATTTCATGGTTGATTGGGTATTGCGGATGTTTAAATCTATCGCTGCTGGGTGTAAAAAGTGGGAAATTCTTCTTTTTTCCATTCTAAAGACTGGAAATGCTAATTAGATCTGCTGTGAAAAGGTTAGTAATCAGATAAACCCTTTATGGGAGGCAGAAATAGGAGAAAGGATACAAGAAAACCAAAACGTAATCCTATATCAGCAGTAAAGTATCGTGTTCTGTAAGTTCTGTAATATCAAGGAAATTTGAGTCGAATATTAGAAAACAAGTAACCCGGTGGGGGGGTGGGGTTCGTTTGTGTCACTTTTTGTAGTTTTCATTCTGTCTACAGAAATCCGATGGTGTTATGTACATGACGGTTCCACCATAAGTCAATTTTGACATTGGTACCATTTAAGAGTAAGTATTTGGGAAATGTTCAAATCAAAAATACAACTCAAAACACAATTACAGGCTCTGCTAATTTGGACGTACTTCAGGATGTTTCTGTAACTGGCTGATAGCATAAAGTCTCCACCCTTTACTTAAATAGATGTACCTTTAGCTACATCCAACCATCCATGCATCAATCCGTCCATCCATCATCTCCCACTTAATCCATCGGGGTCGAGGTGGGGCTGGTGTCTATTTGTCTATGGGCAAAAGGCTGGGTACAACCTGGACAGGTGGTCAGTCCATGTCAGGGCAATACAAAGCCAAACACATATCACACATGTTGTGCCACTGTGCCACCCTTTTTTCTGAGGGGGGGGTGTACCCCGTATTTCTATTCATGTTGCATTGATTTATTTCTATGGCTCAAACCTGACCCTTATCCTAACCATAACCAGTCAGTCCTAAACCTAACCTAAACTCAATATATAACTTAGTCCTCAACCTAACCCCCACTTGTTGGTCCCCACAAGTACCCATACAATTCCCCAAAATGTAGCATATTCTGTGAAATTGTCCTCACCAGGTAACAAACAGATACCATGAACACACACACAAACTCTTAAAGGCAATTTAGTGAAGCCAAGTAATATCTTTGTATTGTGGGTTTAAACCCACATACATGTACATGGAGAACATGCAAACTCTGTGCATTAGGATTACAGGCATTTAAAGACAGTTCCAAAATAAAATATTTGTCCAAGCGTCCAACCTGATCAAAAGTCATAGAATATGCCAGAAAAGAGACCAATTCATGCAAAAAGATGGTTCAATATCCAGTGAGTAACAGTCCAGCAGCTTGTTGGTTACATAAAGCAAGTGATTTTTTCCCCCCAATTAACTGGATACCCATTTGAGTGTATCCATATATTTGAAATCTGTATGTAAAATCATGATTCGGTGGGATAAAAAATAAAAAAAAACCTCAGAAAATATTAATTTATATACCCAATTTTCAAAATTGAAAGTTCTGTGCTAGATAAATGTTCACCCTTCAAAAGAGAAAAACTAAAATGAATTTTTGAAAGTCCAAATCTATCGACAGCTAGCCACCACAAGTATTGTAAACATTCCAGCAACACTAAAGATATTTTGAATTTAGGATTAGCAACAGTTCTTAAAAGGGCAGAGTTGCATTTATTTGCCTTTTTCAGCATTATTCACCATTTCTTTTCACTTTAAACTAAAATATTTGGAAACGGAAACCTCAAAGGAAATAAACTAAGACATATGACCTAAATCTGTAGATTAAACCCAGTTTTAGATAAACTTCTTCAGCTATTTCTTAACAACTACACAGATGAAAAAATATTGTTTTGTCAGACCATTAATTCACCTTGAATTTTCAGCCTCACCTACAGTTAGAAAATCAGACAGTAAAAAATGTCTTCTTTCTTTTGAAGGAGAATATTATAGATCTTGCCAATAGCTCAGGAAAAAAAAACATTTGGTGTGTTTGCTTACTGAGTAACAATCAAAGGTTTGTAATTCACGGCATGTAGGGGGATGTAATGTCAGAGGAGGGTTGTTCTATAGAGAAATTCTTGCTGCTCAGTGATATATAACACTTGGTTTTTCATTAGTGCCAGCTGCCACTTAAACAGATGACTCATTTAAGTCCAGCTGTCTACTTTATGAGACATATAATGATTTCATACCTTAGTATTTACAATTATCGAGCTGCAGTTTTTCATGCATGAAGTTCCAGACTGTCTGACTCAATTTAAAACAATGCATGTGCTGCATCTTCCTGCCCTGACCACACAATCTGAAAGAGTGCTAGTCATGACAAAATGCATTTGGATATTAGATTGTTCTGAGGTGGGGTTCATGGTTACACTGAAGCAACTGTACAAAAACAAGCAAAGGTAAAAATATGTACTCCAGCTGAACAGATGGGGAATTATTCTTAGCTTTAGTCAAGGGCGTAGGAATGTGTTTACAATTGGGGGGACACATGTCGGAAATGTGAGATTCGTAAATATTCAACAGAAACATATCTTAAGTACGCTACTTAAAAAAAGGCTATTTAATCTTTTACTTTATTCCTTTATAAATGTGTTATGCAAAAATAATGCATTTAAAATTTACATAATGCATGTGTTCATAAGATGTGAGCGTATCACCAAACAAAATGACTGGAGTCTTTTATTAAGCAAAGGGAGATGTCTTTCAAGGGCTTCAGCCCATGGCATATTTAGTGTCCGCATACGCACTAGAAAATCTAATATTCCAGTTGGATTAAAAACAATTCAGTAGGCCACACAAGTGCAAAGTTTGATATGTTTTATTTTGTCAAACTTGCAATAATGGTCAAAAATGAATTTATATACTATACTATTAGATAAAAAATTATTTATATACTGACAGAGGGAGCTGACAGTGTGTTGAAGAATTATGGACAGGGTGCTTTGAAGCATCTGGTTCAAAAACGCATTCTAAACCTTTGGTAGAAATCCATCTATCCTTCCATTTTCTGTACACCCTGTCCCTTAGTGGGGTCGGGAGGTCGCCAATCTGTCCAGACCTTTGGTAGAAATGGCGCCTTTAATTCCAGTTTGCAGTACAGAACAGAGAAAACTACAGAGTTGTCAATGTTGTGTTAATCTGTTTATAGTCTAAAAAGAGGAGGCAACAGTTTATTTGAGGAAATAAAGGTGCAGAAGTTAATTAGTTGGTTAATTAGTGGTTGTACAGCAGTCCACTGCACAACCAATGCGGCCGCCGCTGCTAAGAATTAAAATTAACTCTCCCTGTGGTTTTAACTAACGATCAGGAGCGTGGCAGGTATAACATCTGTCCATTACGGCGAAGCAAAACCACGCAAAAAATAAAAAATCCTCGTAAAACGCATGCCCAGACCGGGCTAATTTCAACACAAATTGTTATGTGACTGTTACTCACACAGACGTTACTCTTTTTTAAAAAGCTGAGTAAGTCCTGCTGCTGTTTCAGCCTTTTAGTTGGTGGTGGCATTGTACTGAAATGAGATCTAAAAAAAAAAAACATTTTTGGCTAGTGTAGCAAACGTCTAGAGAAAGTTAGCAGTTAAATATTGGATGAGTGGTCATCCCAAGATTACAGAAGAGGATTAGGGCCACTGAAAAAAAAAAAAAAAAGGTTGTGATTTTTAAATTTTATTTCAGTTTAATATGAGAAAAAAGTCAGAATTCTGACTTTAATCTCAGAATTCTGATTTTAATCTCAGAAATCTGACTTTAATCTCAGAATTCTGACTCTTTTCTCAGAATTCTGACTTTAATCTGAGAATTTTGGATCTTAATGTAGATGGGCACCATGAAGGAAGAGTTGTGGAGCACTCAGCTTCACTGACAAAGATGTGAGTTGGTTGAGGTGGCCAGTAACATATTGGTGGAAAATGACGAAATTAGGCAACTTTTTACGTGCCCGAGGGGTCCCCTCATTAATGGAGGAGCAGCAGGTCATTAAAACAAGAGAGCTAGTCTCTAAAAAAGTCAGAATTCTGAGATTAAAGTCAGAATTTTGAGAAAAAAGTCAGAATTCTGACTTTTTTCCCCATGTTAAACTGAACACAAATTTAAAAATCAGTTAACTTTTTTTTTTTCAGTGGCCCTAATCCTCTTCCGTACAGGACTAAGATGACTAAACCAAAAAGATTCAGTTTCTATATATAAAAGTGACCTGACAACAAGACGTTATAAATAGGCAATATTCATAGCAGCATCCCGACCGACCATTTTACCTCATTCACAAGTTTCTGACTTCTGTGTCGCTGTTTCCCTCCCTTCTGAGTGCTCAAACTCTCAGCAGTTCAGAGAGGGGAGGGGGAGTACAGTGACGTAACGCTATGCTGCGCCTTCAAAATAAAAGCACACTAGTTAAAAAATGTCAAAATCTAATATTGTGCGGTACAATTTTTTGGGGGGGGGGGCGTAACCACATGGCTTTTATATTGGGGGGGACATGTCACCCCCGTCCCCCCCGCTTCCTACGCCGCTGGCTTTAGTTCACTGCTGTAGATCAATATTGATCTCACAGCCCATTATAACTGGTACCATTCTTCTTACTATGGAGAGCCGTGTAGCAGATTTGCTGTGTCATTTTATGTTTGGACATTCAGTCATAAAAATAAAATAAATTGCTCTAAAAACATTCAGTTTGGGTTATTTTGTTTCTGAATCCATTTTATTTATAAAGAACATAAAAAAATCTCTACAACACTATAACAGATCAAGGTAGGAAATAAATAATAAAAAATAGAAATAAAAATGATGCAATCCAAACGGAGAGATCAAAATTACTGAAATGCAAAAAAAAAAAGCAAAACTGGCCAATCCACGATGGATGGATGGATGGATGGAGGGATGGATGGATGGATGGATGGATGGATGGATGGATGGATGGATGGATGGATTTCATGGCTGCCCTTACACATACATACAGTAATCATTAATAAAACACTAGTTGGAACAGAGGTTAAATGTATATTTTCCTTGAGAAGGCCTTCTCAAAAAGAATAAACAGATAAATAAAATATTAGAAAACACCTGAATTTGCTAAAAGAAAGGATTAAATGATTTCAGAAGCTTAAAAACAAGCTCACAGCTCAGTTTTTGCCTTCATTTGGCAGCTTTAAGGGCCAGTTGTGTGAAATATCAGCTGCAGATGAGGTCTAGTGCCAACACCAATAGACAGAGGTTTCCAATTATCCAGCAGCAGAGACAGAGGGAATGGAGAAACAGGTGGCGCCTTTAATTGCTTTTTGCAACCCCAGAAGCAAAGCACCGAAGGGAGAGGAGATGTTGGAGGTCCTTTGGGAGATGAGACACTCACCATTGTCCTCGTAATTGGTTTTAGAGAAAATGTGGAAATATAATCCAATTGTAAACGTTAATGTTTTTATTAAAAGCTCAGGATGATAAGTATTGAGTGTGATCAGACTAGTATTTGAATTTGTAGAATCAACATAATTTCCATCACAACAGACAAGGATGGACTGGGTCAGAGGTGGTATAAGCCATACTGTATTGTCATTTGGCTTATACCACATGACAATATGTTTATTATTAACACCTGAATATATATATATATATATATATATATATATATATATATATATATATATATATATATATCCATCCAATGTGTTCAAAATTGCAAAGATTTACAGTGGCTATAAAAAACAATACTACAACAAATGAGTTACTTTCACTTCTTTATTAAAATCAGTTTTATCCTTGGCTGAAACTATAAGGTAATTCAAGGAGTAGTCAATCAAATGATGCAAGACTCTCATCACTTTTCACGTCTAACAATTTCTGATTCAACTCCAGCTAAAAGCTGGACATTCCTTTGTAGCACGAAGCAAAAAAACTCAGTCTTATCCTGGCCTTTGCTTATCTCTTTTACAGAGAAAATAAGATCAACCAAATGCCAATGTGCAACATGACTACAAGCCCTAAATACGAATACCATACTTATACAGGGGAGTAAGGAGAGGGGTTTGTATTTTCAAATCATTTTTTAAGCGTTTTATCTTCAAGGCCAGATGGGACACGTGGGACCGTTAGAACCATTTCCAATATCAAGGAGCGCTGATTTGTTTAGATATGATGATTTCCAAGGTTGGGAAAAAACTAATGCATATTCATATACGGTGTTAAGAAAAAAAAAAAAAAGAATAAAAGCAAGGCCGTCTATCATAAATACTTTTGGAGTAGTTTTAGCACAGAAACACATTTCATGCTTCAATATTAATGTACGTTATACTTATTTGGTTAGAATGCAATGTAAAAGCATTCATTAAAGTTGAACCATTTTACCCTCAATTGCAAAATGGAAGGAATATGACTGTGGCATGCATAAAAACCTTGCCCAGTTAATCTGATACCCTTAAATATAAAGGATATTTCTTAGAGTCTTCTAGTCAATAAACAGGATCATGAAGACCTAGTAAATATGCTGTAGTTGTCCTTGATGCCCACATTTCATGTTTGTTTGTCGCACAGATGCTTAGGATTAATAAGAGTCAGAGATATTGTCACAAAAATAGGGTATTCAAACTATAATTTACAATAGTCCTTATCAAAAGCATGATCACAATATTCAGAAATGCCTGCATGCATGAGCTTGTAAATGTCAAATTTCTTCAAAATATTCCAAGTGACAAGAGCAAATTTTGAGAAGCATCATAAGGGGTATGGCATCTATTTCAAAGAAGCTGCTGTGGTTGGAAAAGAGTAAAATGTAACTTGCAAACCATGTGTAGAAGAAAATGAGCACATGTCAACCTGGGCACAAGGTACCAATAATGAAACATGGCAGGGGCAGCATCATGCTAATGGAGATTTTGTTCTTCAAATAGGATGGGGAAGCTAGTCAGAGGCTATGGGAAAGTGGGCTAAATTCACAACGATGCTGGAAGAAAACTAGAAATGCACCAATCTGATACCTAGATCAGATATCTGTTTCAATATAGAATGTCTGTGAATAATTATTAGAGATCCAATCCATCACACTTTAAATTGAACTGTTATTTCGTTCTTTTTGCTGCTTATCAAGGCTAAAGCCCTCACTTATTACAAGATATATGGTTCATCCACTAAAAAGTTGAACTAGAACAGTATTTAATATCGGCCGATACACTCAGACGAGGCATCGGATTCAATCGGAAAAAAACTCAGTGCATCTCTAAAGAAAACTTCTTAGAGGCTTAGCAAAGATATACGTGGAGATAAAGGTTTGCCTTCCAGCAGAATAACGAGCCTAAACCTACAGCTGGAAATATACAGGGTGGTAAAAAACAAAGGATGTTGCATGAGATTAGATGGGCTTAAGTTCCTACCTAAGTTTAGCTGAGAACCTGGGGTGAAAATAAAAATACAGTACAAATGTATGCCGAACTGTGTAGATTTACTGTTCTTAATAATCATTATTATTATTATTCTACACCAATTAATGTACTGCTTTTTGTTGGTCAATCATTAAAAAAAAAACTTATACCATACAATAAGATCAAGGATTGTAATGTGACAATATGAAGGAAAGTTAAAGTAGTGGTCATGTTTTTCAAATGCTCTGGTGTTTTTGTACCTGTCAGGGTACCATCAGTGTGTGAGTCTGTTTGTCCATATTTGTTGGATGTGGGACTGCTGGCAGCGATTGCCCCTGTTTTCCCATTTCCCCTCTGGCTAATCACTAGAGTCCCCGTAAATCCTCGGTATCACCAAGGGATCAAGAGAAGGCCTCAAAGCCTCAGGGAGCCTATTTCCTCTGAGAGCAGAACACAAACTGGAAAGCTGCTTGATATATTTGCTGGCCCGGGGAAGGCCCAGACTTCAGGGGCATAGAAAAAGATTCTCCTCAACATCTTCCTGCTGCTGGTAGGTCTCCATTACTGATATAGCACGTCCGACTTCACACGTCGAGGAAAAAAAAAAAAAAAAACTTTAAAAATGGAGGCTCCAATTTCAACAAAAAGGTTATTGTGACAACAATAACAAATAAAATGTTGCAAGACATTCATATCAGCTGGAAATGGAGAAATAAGGTCAGAGATAGCATCATGTTAGAAATCTTCACTCTGGGCCTTCATTTACGAACTGCAGTGGCTGTTTTCCAGCTGCTGCGGTTAAACAAAATAATTAGTTTGCTTTGGATCCGCCACCTCAGGGGGCGCTGGATTAGCTCTTGGAGGACAGTGTTCTGATGAAAGCCGAGATATACTGCCACACACCCAGCGCCGAGGAGCTTTTGATGGTTTTAAAAGCCTTGAGCGAGTGACAATTACTGCCTGCATGGCAAACAGGGTCAAAGGCAATGAGAAGCGGCCGACACTGATGCGGAAGGTCACCGGGGAAAGAGCCAGTTGTAAAGCTGTGCTGTACATCGTCGGATAATGGAACGACACTAGGGAGGAGTGGAAAAAGGGCAAAACAGACTCCAAACATAGTCCCTGCTGTAAAACCAAAAGAAAACACCTTCAGATGGGTGGTATTCAGAGACTAATGGACACAAAATAACAGTATTTAACTGTATAGCTTGAATGGTGAACGATACAACCACAAAACAGATGTATTTAATACACTCTGCTTAGTTAATGGGAAAAAAAGTGTTTTCTCCATTAAAGCTTGCTTATTAATAATGGCAAACTTTTCATAATGTGAAACAGACCAGGGCTATGTCTGTAGAATCAGCAACTCTCAGATTTTAACTGACATGATGCACAAACTAAGTAAAAAAATAAATAAATCTTAACCTAATTATATATGACTTTTAGTGAAATATTTAGTAAGATCTGATATAAAACTTAAAAAAACAAAAACATCCCTCCTAAAACCCAATATGGCTGTTGATTATATGATGGTCTCTTGGAGTGTTGCTGCTGCAGGATAACAGTCCTTAAATCACACAGATTTATATTTATATTTCGATATGTTATATATATTTCGATTCCAAACCTACAGCTCCAACTCGAATGGCTAAAAAAATATTTTGAAGGAAATTAAACTGATCCTTTTAAAAAGAGACTCTGACATCGACTCGATTCCAGTGGTGTCAAAAGTACATACATTTGTTACTTAGGTAGAAGTATAGATACTGCAGTTTAAAAACACTCTGGTAAAAGTTGAAGTATCAACTTGACCTCTTTACTCACGTAAAAGTAAAAAAGTATGTGCTCCAAAAACGACTTAAAGTATAAAAGTATAAAGTAACCTTTAAAAAAAAAACAGCCAGATGCCGCTATATGAATTGAAAGCTAAATTTTTCGACTATTTCGAAAAATTCTTGGAGATAGGGCCAAGGATGAGGGAGGTCTTATTGGTCTCCATCTCCCGATACGCTCTCGCCTGTGTCCGACCTTTAAGACATTTCAACATCTTTTTCTGAATCCTACATTGTAGCATGGCATAGACAATTCACTTTTGCAGTTTGAAGAACAACTGCTTGCTTCTGATGGTTTTCTTTGGCGTCAGCACAGATTTGACAATAGCTAACCCATGAGTGCTTGCATTATATGACTTATCCAATTACACTAGTTTTCACTAGATGTGGATGGAAGCAATGATCTGCATTGGATGGCGCAAATAACATGAAATAAATATGTATAAACATTAAATCGAAGCCAAGAGTAACGAGTAATGTTTGTTTTAAAAATGTAAGGAATAGAAGTACAGATAGTTTTGTGAAAATGTAATGAGTAGAAGTCAGAAGTAGGAAGAAAAAGAAGTAATGGAGTTAAGTATAAATACCTAAAAAGTGTATTTAAGTATAGTAATGAAGTATTTGTACTTTGTTACTTGACACCTCTGCTCCTTTCTAAGTTTACATCATGGCAAACATTGATGACTTTGGGTCAATTGGAAAGAAATTGTATCATTCTGATCGTGGAAAACAGACCTGACTGTTTGAAGAAAGGGGCAGCAGAGCTGGGCGGCACCTTGAGGAAGTTAATTTCCTCTCATTCTGTCATTTTGTAACACAGGAACAGCAACAGCAGAAGTTGCTGAGCATGTAGCTTCATATTGAAAAGTGATACCACCTCAACTGCTCTCAGAAACTTCCAATGGTTCATTCTTGATAATAAGAATCATAAAAAATTTACTTCATGTTTGTTGGGTTTATGTATAGAATAAATTACCTTAAAGCATCTTCTATGGTTGTTTAGGGAAATGTGACAACTTTGCGCATGTAAGTGAGTTTTTACGGCACTAGTGGGTCATGTCTGCTAACGGCTGTGCCACCGAAGCACGGGGCAGAGAGCTTCTCTTTAAACTTAGCATGTTGCATGGATTATAATTATTATATTTTGAGCATATATAAATATATTCAGATGGGTGAACGATACAGTTTGTGTATGTTAACATTTGTAAGTTAACCACAATGACTATGACCTAGAGTCAAATGTCAGGCCATCTGTCTGACAGCTGAAGGTTTGTTGAATATGAACATAACAAAAATGGGACCGAAATAGACAGAAAATGATAAGTTCAGTAATCAGTCAGTCTTGAATTTATAGTCTGCTCCTGAGCGAATCTCTGTGCGTGGGAGGAGCGAGGCAGAGAGCAGCTGCTTGGTAGAGCTGCTGACATCAGTTCCTCTGAGTTAAGACACATCTCCGGCAAGCCAATGGGCTCCAAAGAGATTGTTTTGGACACAAAAGCAGGAATTCTACAAATGTGGAGAAATAATGCTCATGACATGTAGTCACTACTACACTATCCATGTATTCAGATTAATAGGAAAAAAATAAAATAATTTTTAAGTAGTAATTTAAAAGGAGCTGTGCAGTAACAAATGTGTGCAATCATGAGCTGAAACAAGACTGTAAAGATGGGTGGACAAACATTTCTCCACAAGGAAGTAAGAGACAACCAGCAGCGCAACTAGCAGACTGAACAGGAAACATTCTGAATTTAACTTCATCTTAAAAGGGACCAAAGTGCTCACTTTGGTTATACTGTAGATTGGGGACATTTATAGGATGAATGTCGAAGGGGGATATATCACCTGGTGAATAGTCGGAAGAGGAGACAGCATTCCAAGCTCAGACAGAAGCAGCAAGAAAACAGTGTGAGAAGAGCAGATGATAGAGCACCATGACCGGCGGCCTGCCATGCCCCCCACTGGAGTTAAGGAACCAGCGCAGTAGGTAAGAGGAGCCCGCTGGACATGCAACATCCTGGAGCGGGGAGTTAAAGCAGCTCAAGGGGAGAGTGAAGGAGCACAGTGGAAGTTCAGCTAAGTTAGCTGAGACAGACGATATTGCTGACAGGGAATAGGACAGAAGTACTTCAGAGAAGCCACCCAGAGAGAATGAGTAGGTAGAGGCTACGGCTGGCCAAGGCTACCCCCTAGAGGCTAATGCTAACTTCACACCGAATGCACCCTGGGCAGCAAAAAAGGGTCTGCTGCCTCATTAGTTAAACTTGTACACATTAAGTTCAGAGAGCTCTTTGACACTCCTAAAGTGCTTCCAATAAAGTCTGTTCAATGCTTCTGCTGCTCCCGTGTTCAATGGCGGAGAATGGCTTTGCTATATTTGGGATGATAAGCTGGTAAAAAGTAGTTTTAATATATTTTTAAGCGAGGAGGTCCACCTCAAAACAACCTCTGTGCAGTCAGTTAATCAAGACTTTCTGCCTTAAAATATTATTTTGCTGTCATAGCCGCTTAGATCCCCACATACCAGCTGTGTGCTGTCATTGGGTTTCGGCTACGGTTCGTGTCAGCTGGAATTAGATGTTAGCCTTTTTTCAGGTATGTGATACAAACTGCAGGCACCAGGATACATAAAAGCAAAGATGTTTTGCCGGTAGATTTCAACATTTTAAGTTAATTTATGCATTAATAAACTGTTTCAGTGGAGTGTTTGTCTCCTTGCCAGCTCCCAGATCAGCTTCTGATTGATGTGGCACGTCGAGCAGCAAAAATAAAATTTTTCCAACTCCAGCATCTGCTGCTTTTGAAGCACATCACGCCCCTCAGATGCTCATGAGGCACCGCTTCAGCAGCTGAGATGTGTCAAGATCCGGTGCTCCTGCGACTGCAGGACCTTTTAATGTGCTTTCATGCGCATCTACCATTGACTTTGCTTGTAAAACAGCTGCTTCTGCTGCTTCTATCTGGTGCGGTGTGAACTTAGCATAACTGCTGGAGGTGGAAGAACGACAGCAGGAGATTAGAGGAGCCTGCGGGCAGATAGCACGGCTGAGCGGGGAAATAAGGCTGGTCGATATCTATGATAGAAGTAGGATAATGAAACAATTCTTCTCGGCTGAAGTAAAATGCATTTTTATAAACAAACCTCTACTTCATCTACTTCAATCTTCCCCTATACTTTTGATACCTAATAATAAAATATCAGTGTGCATGAAACAGCAGTTGAAAAATTTATGGATTAACTGCTGTGATCGCAAGACAATAATCTATGTGATCGGTGATTGGTGCTTGGCTCCAAAAATCCTGATCGATGCATGTCTGTTTATAAAATACAGTGTTTCACCACTCTATAGCTTGGAGTGAGAAAAATTTCACCTATCTTGCATATGAGCAAGCATGTAGAAAAAATTAGATGGTGGAAAACAGGTGATATTGTATTTTTATCTTGAGAGAAGAGGTGGAGGTGGGCGACAATACCTGTGCTGTTTGACCCTGAAGCTGTTTACTCTATAGGCAACAGAGTACACTCCAGTTCTTGAAAAAAAAATTCCACATGCTCATTATGAAGGGAGTCATGTTCTTGCAGAGTGAATTGCTGAAACAATTGGATTAGGAACATATAAACTAAAAAGATTAAATGTTATAAAACCTAGACTTGTACTAGATAGATTTTACCTAAGATGCTCAACCTTAGGGACAGTACAGCATAACCTCTGCTTTTACCAAAGCACCAAGTTCTTTTCATTGAGAGACTTCTAAAGCCCTGCTGCAGTGAGGTCGTCTTCAGGTCATTGCTGCCTAAAGCAATAACCTTATACATGGACTCTCTCTACCAGGGGAAGACTCTTCCTCAACCTGAATGCACAACAGAAAAGTTTTCACTGTTGATTTCTCCAGTAGTGTGTGTAAATGTTTTAAAATCAAAACTCCCCATAGCAATACTTTTAAAATATTTAACATACAATGTATATATATTAAATCATTGCTCTCTTTAGAGATGGTTCTGGCCTGTACTTTTGTCACGGCGGGTATGAAGTGTCGACTGCTGGGCCGCTGACTGGGCCGGACCTCAGCAGAGAGCCATGAGTCACCCATCCTCAACCGGAGGAGGTGGATTGGGGGCCGGTAAGGCAGGCGGGGGAAGCATGAGGCCGCCTGTGTCCAGTTTGGGTTGGGTCACTCCATCCCCCGCTGGCTCCCTGCCCCCGTCAGCCGGAGCTGACGGCTCGGGTCTGCTGGGACCACAATCCCGGGCAATTTTGAAATTACCCCACGTTTTTTTAGGTATGAAAAGTAGGACATGTCCAGGAAAAAGACAGCTGGTCACCCTACAATTTTAACAATTTCAATGTTTCAGTGAGTGAGTCCTTGTTGCTATGATGCGTCTTTGCTCGCAAGCGTCACTCGTTGTAAACCAATCAATCAGCGAACAGCTAATCTAATTATTCATGAGCATACCATTAAACGAAGAAAACCTGTCGTTTCATTCTAGGGCTTTTAACCAGGTTTGCATTAGGGCTCATAGAACAACAAATATGCCATTTTCAGCCCAACCAATGATACACACCCTATTCAGAGACCTTAAGGATCAGCACCAAATACCCTATATAATAATTGTATGTCGTCTTTTTATAACTATATATGTGTTTGTGTTATAGGAAACTGGCCCTAATGTAAACAAATATTTTAGTTTTTATTGATACATTAAAAAAAAAACAAATGGCATATTAACTATAGTTATTGAAATAGGATCCAGATTAGGGTTGATAAATCTATTATTTTTATCATTCACTACATTAAATCCTGGAAAATTGCAAAATTGACCTTTTATTTTGCTTTGATTAGTAGTATCTTGCATTATTCTTACAGTGCTTAAAGGTTTTCATGCAGATTGCTGTAGTTTATGCCAAGTTTATTTTGCGCATTATTGTTCTTTCTTCTGATGAAGTAAGGCACCACGGACCCTAGTTTTATTTTTTAAACTGCCCTAGAATTTTTTATTTCAACATTGGATGCCTCAGATGAGATTTTGGATTTTTGATTTGCTCTAAACCTATGAGAAGCTAAGAAAAAACCTAAAATGAGAATTCAATGCAACAAAAAAGTCTTTAAAAGTATAGCGGAGGATGTTCTTTTTTCGAGTGGATCATCAAAATAAGTGGTCCTCCTAATTGTCAATCTTTCTAGTGATATGTTTACGTAAGGCTGTCCTGTGTGCTTGTCCTAATTTTCACTTACCAGTGGTGAGTCTGACATAGTGGAAAAATTGCAAATCTCCTTTTGGAAACTAAGCTTGTATGAGCGATGCAAACAGCAACTTCTAAACAGAACGTGCACGAGGAGAAATGGGCTTATGCATGCTCTTGCACACATCTATTAGCTGTTCCCTCTCGGGAGTGGGTACAGGGTTGTGAATTTTTTTAATTTTTTTAAAGGGGAGAAGGCAGGTCTTTTCAAAAATTTGCAAAAATCCTCCACTATACCTTTAACTCACTGTCTTGTGAGCTAAAGATTTTTTTGATGAAACAGGGACAGTAAGAAAGAAAATAGCATGAATAAAGCTAAAGTTAGCGTCAAAACACCTAGTGTTTAATAGTTTTTTTTAACCACAAAACAAAATTCTATGAACAAAAAGGAAAATTTAAACCACAATAGGCTTCTTCTACAAATTTTGATTTGAAAATCATTGGTCTCATAAGAGATCCAAGTACAAGAAGAGCATAGACATAATGGATAGAACAGAGTAAACTTAGTAATGCTTCAGTTTTAAGCCAAAATGTCCTTATTTAAACTCTGTTATAATATGCTCCGCCTCACTTTTTCAGGCTTGTTTGACAAATATTTTTCAAGAAATAGTTTTGCCAATGACAAATATATCTGACATACATGGTACAATGAATAGTCCATCACTCCTTCACCAGATGCGCTATATGTAAATTAGACTTAAATTGACTTTTTCCTTCCGCAACCTGGAGATGTTGTGCATGATTTTAGTGTAGACAGACGAGAGTAAGAGAAAATAAATAAATATACTGAACCCAAGGGAATAAACATGATGCAGGTGGAAATGTCTTGACAGGGAACAGAAAAAAAAAAGAAAACAACACTTACAGGAGTGTTTGTAAACAAAATGTGTTAAAATACTCCAGGACACGTTAAGGAATATTTTAACTTTATCTGGTTCGCTCATGTTTGCAGTTAAGAGGGAAAAGTTAACTGAGGTTTTAAGGGTGTTAATTTTGTTTATACAAAAATCAAAACATTGACTGAAAATGTAAGATAAACAAAAGGTTTTTATATGATGTTTAACCTGAGGAACTTTAAAAAATATGGAGCCTCCTGTCATTTTTTGGCTTTAGAGCAATTTGTTGATGTTTGTGTTTTAAATATCATTACATATGCTATTTATTTTGTTGAACTTTGGTAATCCTACCGGTTTTAAGTTTCATTGATATTTTTATGGTATTTGGGTATACACCTGTTTTTTTTTACGTTAGGTGAGGGTTGGGTACATTCTCTGATTATTTTTTATTTTCTAGAGCTGCACAGTCACACACCAATACACCCATTATGGATTTTGTTAGCCACTTCCATCGATAATCAGCCTAACTTTTTCTCTTGACAGAGCCCACTATGGATGTAGTTTACTGTTACCTTTTCTATCATAGAAAGTATATGTGGATCAGTGCTTCTACCTTTATTTTATATATCTGGTTCTCTCTCCTTGAACTCCAGTTGGCTTCGACAGATGGCTGATCACACCAAACCTGGTGCGGCTGGAGTTCTTCCTTTTTAAAGGGAGCTTTTTCTCTCCACTCTCGCTGCATGCATGCTCAGTATGAGTGAATTATCTAGTCAACAACATACCGGTGAAGATTCTCAGTCATCAAGGTCATAGTCATTCCAAAAGAGTTAAAAAACAAAACACTGGCCTTTTTTTTCCCAAGTTTGAAGATGTTTTGCTTCCCATCCAGGGAGCTTTTTCAATTCAAAATGTCTGAAATAGTGTTGAGTTCCAAGCTTTATATAGAATCCCAACAAAGCCTTGTTTTGGCTTAGAAAACATGCAAATTGAACCAGATCAATTTGCATGTTTTCTAAGCCAAGTTTTTAACTTTTTTGAAAGAATTAACTGTTTTAGTGGTATACAAGGATAACCTTATGAGCCTGAAAGGTAAGCCCTAGAATATAAAGGAAACCAAGAAAAGTTGGATATCAACCGAATGAAATGGGATCTAATGTGTATTTTTTGTCATTTTTATACTAGCCAAGTTTTATTCTGTCATCCATGTTAGCTTAAAGGGATGCAGTCATGCATTGTGTTTGTCTAGTCTTGTGTTATGTTTAGGGTTTCCCACTACTGTAAGAGATCTTCTTTTCTACTAATTCACTCTAGAGTGTGGATGGTGCACACCTACACTATAATTTACTCTCATTAAATTTCATCTTTGGGTTCCCTTTAGAATTTATCTGTGTTTATCCTGTCTTGTCGCCTACATGAGATTGTAAAGAGTAGCTTTGCTAGTTCCCTGTTCACCTGTGACCTGGAAAAGGTGGGAGTTTCCATAGCAACCAGGGTATCAGCATTTTGCAGGTACCTGGTTCTTATTTTCCTCTACAATAGTAAACTAAGATGTTCAGAAAGTCACATATGAATCGAGCACTTCTGATTCTTAACCACCATTTCTGCACATAAGTCTACATAATCTATTCACCTTATTTTGACTTTCATGCCTATGATAATTGGATTGCAGCATCTACTAAAATTCTTATTATTTTTTCTTATCAAAGAGACTGAACAAATTGGCATGCTTAATGTCTTTCCCTATTTTCAACTGGATCAAATTTTTTTTTATTGAGTATCTAAAAAAATGTTTGGATATGACACATAAAACCAAATGTCAACTCTTCCTTTCTCATTATTTAATATAATATCTTATAGATCATGAATACCCCTAAAAATAATAAATCAGACAATTGGAATATCATAATAAAAGTTAAAGGTTGAAAAACTCATGGTACACTCTAATCAGTCAATTAAGTCAAAGTTAACTCCAAACCTCAAAATTGTCTCTTAACTAGGTCAGTTGGCTATAGGGTCAATGGGAAGACTGCTGACTGGAAAGTTTTCCGGAAGACAGTCACTGAAACTGTCCTCAAAGACCACTAGCAAAGAACCTGCTTTTTCATAGAGGGTTGTATGCAAGCATGGTCATAGAAAATTGAGTCCTGGAAAGGTCATAGAAAGTTGAGTGGAAGGAAAAAGAGTGTTAGCACAAGTTGCACCAGCTGTGATCACAGCATCAAGCGCAGTCTATTCAGAAGTTTGGGAGAGATTTTCAAGCAATGCCTGAGGCTGGAGTCAGTGTATCAAGAGGCACTATGCAGAGACAAATTCTCTATATGGGCTATAGATGTTACATTCCTCTTGTCAGGGCACTTCTAAACCACAGGCAAAGTGAGAAGTGTCCATGCCGGGTACAGGAAAAAGGAACAAGACTGATGCTTGGTAGTCCAATGTCCTTTTCTCAGAAGTAACTACGTTTGTAGTTAAACCCACAGGCTGATTGCCATAATATTCTACATCCATCCATCCATTATCTCCATTTGCATTCCATTCTCCAAATGGATGGATGGATGGATTCCGACAAAGTATTAAGCATACAGAACTGAACAGGAACCTAACATTTCTGTTCAAAATAAAACTTTTTATTGATTTTCTGAGATATTTTTATAACTATTTAAATGGAAACTAAATTATGACCTTTTATCACCCATAAACCATAATCATAAAAATCTGAAGAAATAAAACTTTGAAATATTTTACTTCATGTGCAATTAGTCTCCACATCATGTAAATTTCACCTTCTAAAACGAATAAGAGAAAACTGAACTTTTCAGCAATATTCAAATCTTTTAGCAATATCATTATATGTCTGGCAGGTCGGGG